>OX940981.1:45192545-45845881 GCA_954871275.1 Leptopterna dolabrata
CGCTAGGTGGGTTTTCAGGATCCGGGCTGAGTCGCTCAGTCTCAATGCAAGGCCTTATGTGACTGATCGAAGGGAGGAGTGCTTCCTCTGTAATCGCTGCGAAAAGGAGGATGTTTTTCATTTTCTCTGCAGATGTCCTATCCTTTCGGAGTTCCACTGCTCGGCCTTTGGTGAGGGAACTCTATCTCTTGACGCTGCAATTGGCCCACTTGTTAAATTCTGTAAACGGGCCTGGATTTACAGATCCTTTTTGGTTGGGATATTCAACTTTTAATGTTTTCTGTTATCAGTGCACTAGAAGATGCCAATCCGCCGACCAAAATATTATTATAGCAGAATGTGGGAACGTCATATCTAACCTATTTGCGAATTAAATAGTGGTGTCTACATGTTATATTGTACTTTACTATGTCTAATGCAAGGATGTCTAATACTTTAGTACTTATATTCGCCCGTATCTCCGACAGACGGTAAAGCCTTACCATGCCGTTTGGTTTAATATTATCTGTGGAAAATTTGAATATTATTTTGATTTTTTGAAATAAACATTTTTCTTCTTCTTCTACATCTCTCCATTGAGTTCACACCTTTATACACCTCTCCATTGAGTTCACACCTTTATACTCTCCTTTATACACCTCTCCATTGAGTTCACACCTTTACACACCCCTTCATACACATCTCCATTGAATTCGCAACTTTATATTCCTCTCCATCCCAATCGGACTGACCACTTCGAACCGACATTATGTTATCACCTGTTGCCACCACTGCTCCATTCTGTGGACTGCAGTTACCAACATCTACTTTGTGCAGAATTTTTTTTTAGAAGTTTACCTTTGTTACTTACAGTGATCTTATCAAGCATTACCAAAACCTTACTTTGAAACATGGGGCTGATTTTTGGTGGACTTTATCCCTGGAGGAACTGATTCCTCAGGCTCTGCACAAGTCTCTGAATCCTCAGGAGTTGACAAAAGGAGGGGTAAGTCTTCTTATCAGATATTTAATCCTGTAGGACTATGAAACTGTAAATACTTACCTTCATTCAATTTAATCTCGAGAATTCCTTAGGATATTCTGGACATTTGGTTGGACAGCGGCCTCTCTTGGTCCTCTGTACTGGGTGGGAAAACAGCAGACGTTTATTTGGAAGGCGTCGATCAGTTCACAGGATGGTTTCAGTCGTCCCTCATTACTTCAGTCGCTCTTCAGGGAAAAGCTCCATTTTCGTGAGTACACGTACCTGATTTTTATAATTCAGGAAAAATTATCTTTCTGCAGGGTTTTCAGCCTTAAATTTACGTTATTTTTGGTCTAAAATCATTGTTCTTCCGCACAGAGTTCGGGTCCCCATTTGGGAACACATTTAGGTCCTAGTTGTGCTCCAAAGCTCGGCAGCCCGATCGGAATACACCCAGGGGATTGATGGGTGAAAAGTGGGTGTAAAAATAGGGTTTTCCGAGGGGTTTTTGAGGTTTTGGTGAACATGAGGGTGTGATGTACCGTTTTCCATGTTTTTTAGGGCGAGAAGACCGAATATGAAGTTGATTTTGATCAGAGTGAAGAATTGAGGTTGTAACGAAGGTATTTTTTGTGAGTCAAAAACCTGGGAAATTGTCTGAAATCACCATCGCACCATCATCATTTGTATTAACACTAGAAGTAGTATCAACAGATGAATCAAGACAATTAAACGGCACTATCAATGATAATTTGCACACAAAAAAGGGCGGGGGGGGGGGGCTAATTCTTGTTTTTGGGGGCCAAAGTTGGTGGAAACCATAAAAATAGCAATTTTAATTAATTATTGCACATGAAAGAAACAATAAATGAACAGCCAACATTTCTGTAGGTACATATGTCCAGCAGAATATTAACCCATGTGACAAGGACTTTGCAGCGTTTCTCTTCTCACATGGCTAGAGGTACTGAATGCATATACGCAGCGAGGGGTAAATCAACCTGCGATACTGACGAACAACCTTGTAACTGTACTACGTAGTATAATTTGTTGTGAACAACTGATGGGAAGGGCATGTGGCACGCCTGGCTGGACGGGTAACAGCAGGCGTAACGTAATCCCCTCCTCCAGCCTGTATCTTTACCGCCCTAGGAACTACTAAGGTGGTCGGATAAAACCTTCGGCCCTCATATTCTTTTGAAGAACTCTTCCCAATGAGCCAATTTAAACAAATATAGAATTTTTTGCTTTAGTAGTCGACTTACCTTTTACAGCGACCAATTTTTCGATGTTGATGGTCGGAATCCGCCCCACTTCCAAATCGAATTTGGAAATGTTGACTTTGCCCTTGAAAAGAGCAGGTCAAAAATCACATTTTCGTAAACGTTTGAGTTGAGGCGTTTTTATTTCACTCGGCAGTACAGAGATCAATAGTAACTAGAGCTACCTAATTGCATTATTCAATGAGTGCACACAATATAATTTATCTGTTTTCCCATGGGGTTCCTTCGATATCTACATAAGTACCTACTTACTTAGCTGTCAGCACATAACACGTTATATTCAACTGCTACGTTGCAACATTCAGACTACTTACTTAGATGCTTATTAGTTGCCCCATAAGAGCTAGAATGTTGTAGTGTACATTTACAAAGGTACCTACCTACTGCTTATATGATGTTGATATATTAAATCCATTATTTGTACAGAATGTCGTTCAACGAGCCCCACTACATTGCTAATGAACTACTCACTAATATTTAGGTACATATCTATAAATTGCATCCGCTCGTTTCTAGTACGTTTTAAGTTACTTGTGATATTCACCCAACCTGTAACTGTGACCCCATGTCGAGTGTGGCCAGATCAACGTTGCTTCAATAAGTCAAAACCTTGTTATGAGCCTTGTTGCATCAGATACAGGGATTGACGTGGATAGGCTGTGATTGCGATTGCCTGTCCGTACTTGTTGCAAGGTGTCACAGTTATGGGTGAGTGCTGTAAGTGTGTGCTATATGCACACATGAAATAAAGAAAAGGCCCACTCCTGCGTCCAGTAGTGTCACTATGCGTACCAACTATATCTTCAGCAGTGGGGCCCTGGCCCCAAGACATTTTTCGTTTCTCCACTGGACTGACAGAAGGAACCAAGCTTTTGAAAAAAGAATCCATCCTTTCTCCCCCCCCCCCCCCCCCCCCGATTGGTCTTTTTCACTTCAACGGCCAATCACCATCAACCTTCCTGTCATTCCGGACTACATTCAAGCCTGTCAATTTGGCCACCAATACCGGTACAACATTATGTAAATTCCAGTGCACAAGTGCAGTAAAAAGTTCTGCTGAATCGCCCTACACAGACGTAACGCATTCCAGCAAGTTCATGTACTTTCTGAACTCTTCCAGACTCTTGCATTCAGCTAGAGAGGTAACAGCCCTATGCCATGTGTAACCTTCCTAATTTTCATTTATCTGCCGTCTTCCAACGTTATTGCTAGCCCCCTTTGAACAAACTCAACTGACACCTTCTGTGCATATCACCTATACACATGCTTTTGGTTCCTACTTTCTATTCTGGTTTCTTTAACAATATGGCTGAGAAATTCCGAATCTCCTTCTGACCTAATTACTGATTTCATTTAATTACCTGAAATTTCGCTCATCATATTTGCTTGTGTGGGTTCTGTAAAAATGGCCAATTCTGTCGACATTTACTTGATCAACCGTGCTTCGATCGATGTTTTCCGTTATGTAGAACGGATGTCGGAAACCTGTGACTGTGCAAAAAAGAAGGTTACAGCAGTCATCAGGTTATAACTGTTATTGGTTTTCACCCTAGCGTTGTCCGTCGGAATAGCCAGCCAGAAAAAAATTCCAAACTCATCCCCCACATTTTTAGTTCATGCATTGAACTAGTGAGTGAAATAATTGCAGCGTTGGAATGTGCCTTGTGCATTTTTTTCTTGGTGGATATTGATAAAGTTGTAGTTAACTCTTATATTTGAAACGGGTTTCCACAATTCATCGCGAGGGATTCAATTCACAGATGATGCAACTGAAAAATTCTTATAGTATAACTTCATAGAACAATATTGACCTTTAAAGCTCATTTTAGGTGTACGTAACTTCATGAAAGTGAAGCCACCTCCTTATAATTCATAGGTTGTTCACAAGATATTTCATTCAGCATTCAAAATATTAATAAGATTAGTTAACATGGAAAATATATTGTCTGAGCACTGGTTTTTACACCCTGGCTGATAAATTCTTGAGGTTTTGATTCATTGTACGAGTACATAAATAACAATGTTGTGAAAGTTTTTTTTAGATTGTCGGGCTACCTGTAATTTCACGTTGAAAATTCAATACCCACATAACGTTATGGGCCTTAGTATATTTTTGTAATTCATAAAATACTTTTAAAGTGAGGTGAGTTACATCAATTCTACACTATGTACTTGCTATGTTTCCTAGCTCACTGAAATGGAGGGTTCTAGTAACAATGAGGTACCTAGTGGTGATGATAACAAGGGCAAGGAATGCGTTGTACTTCCATCCCCACTGTTCAAAAGCATGCGCGAATCCTAACGTAATGGCATCCAGCACGTGTATCTAACTCAAGGATTAGTTTTGGTTTATTATTTTCAATAATGAACCTTTGGAATCGAGCATTAAACAAAATTTATAACACGATGTATAGTACGGTATTTATAAATTATGGTAATTTATTTGTACCCAAATTAATGAAATTTGGTTTGTAGGTCCCATTTGGGGACCTGCAAGGGTCCTCGAAGCTTGGCGTTACTGTCAGTCATCTCGAAGGCGTGAGAAATAGGGTTTGAAATTTTCAAAAAGCCGTAACTCGGGAATGGTCAATAGAAGGGTATGGTTTTGGTTTAGTATTCTGTGAATAATACACCTATGTATTCGGGGTTTTTTACGACACCTGTGACAAAGTGTAACAGTGGGGGTGGACCCGCGAGAGTCCCCCTTCTAGACCAGTGAGATTACCACCGGTTAAGAAGGGATATCGATTAGGCTTCCCCAAACCGATCCCGTCTCCACCGGAAGAAAAAATGTATCGAGAACAGCCCACACTGTTACACACCTCAAAATTTTTCATTTTACGTTTCAGAGATTCGAAAAATACAATGTCCATCCGCCGTGTCATCGACATCTACCTTAATTTTCGGTCTAAAATAAATTGTTCTTGAGCACACAGGCTGCATTTGGGCCGTAGTTGTGTCCCCAATCGGAAAACACCCAGGAGTGTTGTGGGTGAAAAACGGGTGCAAAATTATGTATTTTTGAGGTTTTAGTGAACTTGGGCTTGTGAGGTATCGTTTCCATGTTTTTTTTAAAGGTAAGGAGACCAAATTTAAAGTTGATTTTTACTACTGAGTGCAGTATTGAGGTTCTATAAAGTTTTAATTCTCAAAATTAGTATAATAACACAGGAGGTAGTATTGAAAGATGAATCAAGACAATTTCATTGATATAAAATAGTTTGCCGGAAATAGGAACCTAATAGTCGCGTTTAAAACTGTCAAATATAGCTCTGTGGGTACCTTCACTGAGGTCCCAGTCGAGCCGTATTCAGTCGAAAATAATAAACCCACGTGACAAGGACTTCACAGCGTTTTTTAATTTGATTCCGAACTTGGATTTTTTGAGACCACCCGGAGCATTGTACGTCCAGCCGTTTGTTCACAGCGAGGCCCTGAAGTTCGAACCGAGAAGCTTCGTCAACATGAGTGTGACTCATACGGTATACGCAACTCCAGACCGGATATCATTGCTAGGGAACAGCTGATTTTACATATTTCTAAACAACACAAAGTAGTGATCTTCACAGAAGGGGCATCTTTACAGGAAAATAATAAACGTTGTGTAATAATTTGCAGCGTTTTCTAAATGTTATGGTGTTCCATCATTGACCCGTGTCAGTAAATTTATACTGTGTTTAATTCTCAAATGACGCTTTTCCCACCTTGCGTTCATCCCAAGCATCGTTACCACTATGACCAGTATTCTAATACCTATTCAATCTTTTTTCTCCATGTTCATGATCTCGTTGTACAGAAGTTCCTGGATTTTGATCCTTACAAATAGCTTCTGTTTGGTGGGGAGGTTCTTCATTTGGGGTAGGATGCTCATTAAGAAGCAGTAATTGTCATCTTGCAGAGCTTTCAATTTCTTTTGAAGAAGCAGAGAGCCGTTCGATCTGTCGACCAGCGGCTTCTCTTCGACGTCCGAGCGAGGCGAGCCCGTGTCGTTTGTGTTGGAGTCGAAATCCAACCGCGTTTGTGTGTCTTCCGTCACTTCGGCTACGCAGAAGTTCGCCGGCATCTGGAAGTCCATTTCTTCTTCCGTCGAGTAGCCACCGCTGTTCTGCCCGGGATAATTCGCAATGGTTGCACTGCTGAAACTACTGTACGGGATCGATTCCGTGACGGGGGTCGGCTGCTCCATCCGTAACCGTATCGCCTGCTCTATTGCCGTCTGTATTGGGTACTCCATCCTTCGTAAAATAGATCCTACGCCGAGACTCTGCACAGATTTCTTCTTGCTCAAATCTATGCACCCTTCCATCGAATCATCGTCTTCGTCTTTTCTCGACTGATTCTCACCGTCGGCCTTCAACTCTTCAATTCGATCTTTCGTGTAATACTTCCTCCTGTTGATATCGATGTATATCTGATCTTTGACAAACACCATTTCATCGAAATATTCCCAAGTGAGGGGGTTGCCCGTTCCGTTTTTGGTCGATTGGTTCAGTTTTCTCAGCTGAACTCTGAAGGTGTCTCGTAGCCCGCGCCATTTGCATCTAGCCGTTTCAACTGCAACAATGTATAATACGTATGTAATAAATCTAACTGCAGCTGAGTAACGTTTTTAAAATAACAAGTAGAGAACACATTGCCTTAGGTAAATCAACGTGTGGTAGGAGGAGGAGAATCCCCTACCACACTATATTCTGTGACCTATCGAAACAGAGGGCTACGTAGCAAAAGTTGGTGAAGAAGCTTTATTTATTTATTTATTTAAATTGTATATACGGGTGGAAACATTTAAAAACAAAAACAAAATGTTAACTGGCTACCTCTGGACAAATTATGGCACTTTTTTTCAGATTCTGGCTCATAACTTCTGAAAAGTGTGTCGTAAATAAAAGTTTACTCCTACCGGAATTAATGAGCATTAAATTCTGCGTCGAATTAAATTTGGTTCAACAGTTTAGTAGAAATCGCCAGTCAAAATTAGGCAAAATTTTCCATTTTGACTGAGATGCTCAGTTTCAGTAAAAACTGTTATTCCAAATGAAAAATTCTATAAGTTGTAGACCATCAAATTCTGCGTTCTGAGCACCCCTGTTTTATTAAAATATTCAATTCAAATTTTTAATTGATTAAAAACTCGAAATTTTAAATGAAATATTTCAATTTTTAAAAACAGGCTCTGAACGCAGAATTTGATGCTCTACAACTTGAGTAGGAACATCTTCCATTTGGAAAACCGTTTTTTAGGACGTCCCTCAGTAGTAAGAGACGTCCTTATGTATTTGATGTGGTCAGAAGAGGGCAACACCCAGCTGAGAATGAAAGAACCACATTCAAATCCGTTTCAGACCTTCCTGAATACAAATCCATGAAAAAACTATAGGTGTATGGCCTGTGTGTTTGTATGAGTGTGGCGGAATCTTGTGCGCGCTGCCCAGGCCGCAATTCTCAAGTTATTCACACGGTGCACTACGTCGCCGGAATTTCGACATTTATTGTGGGGGGGGGGGGGGGGGGGGAAGATTTGGGTGGGTGATTGTTTATTATATGATTCAGAAATCGTTCTGGTTGTGCACTCCAGGGGGATGGGGGGGAAGCTGGGAGATCCAGATATGTGCAATGAGTGAGAGTGATCTACACCACCATAAGTGACATCCACTGTACATACATAATGCTTGCATTCAATGTAATGTAGGTGTCTTGATTGGAACGTCGGAGTTACCACTTGTTGTGGTGTGGTGTGGCTACCCCTTGATTGGATATTGGGGGTCACCAGAGTGGTGTATGGCTACCACTTGTTGCGAGCGGTTTCGGCGCCTGGGATAGGAGAACGTGTGATGGTGTGTGCGGTATCAGATGACGTGCTCGGAAGGTTACCACCACACTGGTTATACCCGAAGGCTTCACCAGGCAGGTTACACCACTCAACGAGATCTTTTGGAAGGGAGTTGCTTGGAAGGTTCCACCAGGCCGGTTATACCCACAAGAGCCTCACCAAGGCAGGTTCCACCACTCACAAGGTCTTTTTGACGGAAGGAAGGTAGGGAGAGAGAGATAAGTCAGCGACTTAGAGGAGCACATAGAATGAAGAAATCTGGTCGGGAGTACGGGTTATATAGGGCTGGTTCCACCCTCCCCTGCCCCCCCCCCCCACCGTCGATAGGAATCGACGTCGATTGGAATAACTGTTTTGGTTTACTATTTTCAATAACGAACCTTTGGGATCGACCATGACCCCCCCCCCCCCCCCAATTTCATGGTTTACGTTTCAAGGGAAGTAGAATAAGAATAGCGAATAAAAAATTTCCGGGCAAACGCCGTCCTTGGCTTTTTCCTTAGTTCTCATGAATAAAAATTCACGAAATTTGGTGCATGGGTACCGTCTCTGATTACTGTCTCTGATCTCTAAGGGTTGAAATGTCCATAGCATCCCTATCTCGGAAAATTTCATTTTGAGGTGTGGGTTTTCTCGCATTTTTAAAATGTTTGATTTTTTTCTGCATTTTTGAGACCATCTGGAGCATTCTACGATTTTGCCATAAAATTTGCCCTAAAGAGCAGCGTGTATGCAGGCATCAAGCTGGTTTGACAGCGCACATCACGTCTCTCAGCCTGATGGCCTTTGTAACGGAGTGGTCTATAGGTCTGCCACAGAAACTTTGCGTTCGTGTGGCGCCACCTAGGTAGCGGATCCGCGAACTACTACGATCGAGTCTACCTTCCATGGTGAAACCTTCACGGAAATTGGAGCGGTGAGAAATTTGATGTTCGTGAAGTGGCTGCGCTGTGATCGAAATGGCGTCTTGTGTTGTTTTGAATCGAAAGTGTTTGTGGTCCTAGTTATTGTGCTCTCAAGTTTTTCCTCCCGAGTTTTTTCTCTTATCAAATTTATACCAACTGTTCGTTATGAACAACCCCCCATCTACGTCTAGTAGGCGAAATTCGTGCAAAGGCCAGGGTAAGGCGCTTCGTCGACAAGCCCGTGAGATTGTGTTCAATGTTGCCGACTACTTCTCGAGAAAAAAGGCAGAAGAGAAGTCCAGGGTGAACGTTTGTCAACTCACAAGTGAAGTGACGGGCATTTCACCCAGAACCGTTAGTACCATTATTGCTGAGGGTAAACGGTCGATCGAGGAGAAAGAGGAAGCTACTTTCATCACTCCCAAAAAAAAAGAAACCTCACCCAAAGAAAATACCACATGACGAGTTTGACGACGCCGTTATTCGTAACAAAATTCGGGAGTTCTACCTGGTCCGGAAGGAGCTTCCAACTGTTGGACGAGTGCTACAATGCCTGAAGGATGATGAAATAATGAGCTGTGGGAGCGTGAGCTGTGGGGATATCTCCGTCAACGTATCAAGGCTTGTGGTTTCAAGTGGAAGACCTGCCAATCGAACCGTAAGTTATTGATTGAACGGACAGACGTAGCTGCTTGGCGTGCAAGGTACCTGCATACCATTCGTCAGTTGCGCCGTGAAGGAAGAAATATTGTCTACCTTGATGAGACCTACGTCAACGAGGCTCACAATGTTAGTAAGTGCTGGCAGTCTCCAGATGAACTTGGGGCATTAAATCGCATAGGAAAGGGGGGGAACTTATCATTGTGCACGGAGGTGGTGAAATGGGGTTTGTGCCGAACAGTTTGCTGATTTTCAAATCAACCATCAAGACGGGCGACTACCACTCCTCAATGAATTTCTCCAACTTTTCTAAATGGCTTTTAGAGATGTTTTTACCGAATCTTCCTCCAAACTCAGTCGTAGTTCTCGACAATGCTGCTTACCACAATGTTGAGGTAAATAAAAAACCTAACTCCGGTACTCTGAAAAACAAAGTAATCGACTGGTTGAGAAAAAACAATATCGATTTTGATGAAACCAATACGAAGGCACAGCTGCTCCTATTGAAAAAACTTTCAAGATTGACGAGATGATCACAGCACAGGGCCACGACGTTCTTCACCTACCTCCTTACCATCCTGATCTTAATCCTATTGAGATGGTCTGGGGGGATTTGAAAGGGAAACTTGCCTACGGGTCCGTTGGAACTTCTCTCGGAGAAAAAGAGAGGTACTTGCGTACTTCATTCGCTGAATATTCCGTGGAACAGTGGCAAAAGGTGTGCGGGAAAGTAAAAGATACTGAAATGCAATACATGCAAACTGACCACATCATCGACGAACGAGTAGATGAGATGATCATCCGATTGGATGGAGGTTCCAGCAGTTCCTCTGAATATAGTTCTGATGAGTGGGATTTCTCTGATGATGACTAAAAACATCCTATATATATATTGTACAATAAATTTCTTGTCAATTGTTTATACCTGTTTCCTGTTTTTATTTCTTATTCTTTCCTGGTACCCAATCCGTCATAAATGATTTTTGTAGCAGGTAAGTAAATAGGTAGGTAGAAGGTAGGTTTCTTTTTTCGTTCTCAGATATTTTTGCATTGTGATAGGTTGTATTCGGCAATCAGAAAATAATAACGTAGAATCAGTTTTAAACAAAATTCGAAGAAAATCGTGCAGAAATCAACTTCATACACACATTGGGATAATACGAGAGTAGAGTTACTTCTATTATTATTATTTTCCAATTTTTAACAGTTTTCCGAATCGAATGAGAGTGCCTACAGTATTTTTATGGGGCAATTAACTTGAGTAATTACTAATTTTATTATAGACATTATTTGCAATATTTATGTCATAATGCAAGCAATTATAATGGAATTATAATAGTGGAACTATAATATTATAGTGGAATAATAGGCTTCAAAACGAAATTAAAACTTGAAATTCACGAATTTCAAGCTGCAGTAGGAGGGAAATCATGTCACTTTTGAGGGGAGAAATTTCCGAAAAATTATCGTACCCACGGGAATCTGCTTGATGATAAGAGATAATTAGTTCTATGTTCTCCAGAAGAATGCGCCACACAAACGCAAAGTTTCTGTGGCAGACCTATAGGCGACCGAGTCTTACACTTAAAATCAGAGGTTCGAGTCCCGGTTCTGTTACTGAATATTTTTCACTTCACAACAACAATTTCCCTTGAGAACTACATTGGTGTTTCTTTTTGTCATTTTAGCTACTGCTTGAACATTCAACGCATGATATTAATTTGTAGTGGCGAATAGGTAGGTACTACTAAACTACGGTGGGGCTGTGACCTATACACAAGAGTTATCTATAACGAGCGAGCTGTGATCTGTAACAGAAGGGTGTTCTACACAAAATAATATAAATCATTGTGTAGGGAGTTGCAGCGTTTTTAGTTACTGGCGTGTGAAACTGAGCATAACACACCTTTCGGTCAAAATGGAAAACCTAGCCCATTTTTGACTGCCGATTCCGAATAAACCGTTGAACCAAATTTAATGTTCAATTCAACGCAGAATTTAATGTTATTTTATTTGTATAAGGGTGAAGTTTTGATGTTATACCCCGAAAACTGAAGAATTTCCTACAATTTCGATGTGTTTTGGCTGCCAAAAAAATTGTCCCGAGGTCGCCCTTGTTAGCATTTTTGTTTTTACACGTTTGTATGTAGCCATATATACAAGTTGAAAAAATAGAAGCTTCTACGCCACCTTTTGCGACGTACAAACCCCTGACTGGCCTACTATTCTACAATCAGATTCTGTTTCAACCTGTAAACATTATTTGGTGAGGGGCGAATACAGTAATTAGTTTGAAATCCTAATTTAAACAAAAAAGTCTGCCAATTTGAGTAGGCAGTGTAGCTTTCTCACTTGAATCACACGAACGTACTTATAGAATAGTTGGGTGTTCATTCAGTGGACAGGTGGAGTATCAATGCGTGGGTTACATGCATTTGAGACCATCCACACTTCACCTCTATCTCTTCCAAATTTCACCTCTTTACAATGATTTGCAGGGTGGTTATGGGGGCTACGAGAAAATGACGCTTGCGCATACGAAAGTTACAATACAGTTTTAATGATTTTGATACAGGACTATCTGCGATCCACCCCGCGCGTACCTTCAAAATTTCAGCTCTCTACGACTATTTTTCTCGTAGTTAGAAACGTTACAAGAAAATGGTCAACATTTCGTGTTAGTGCATGCGCAGACGAAAGTTACAGTACGATTCCAATGAAATTCACGAGAAACTGTCAAAGTATTATTCCTGATCGACCCTCCCAAGTTTGAATTCATTTCAATGATATTTTAAGGTAGTTGTGGGCGTTTCAAGTATTTTCGTTTGCGCATGCGCAGACGAAAGTTACCATACGTTTTCAATGATTTTGGTATGGGACCCTCGAAATTTCAGCCCACTTCGACCAATATTTCGGTTAGTTATGATCATAGACCATACCAGACCATTTGACCATAGACAGACAAACACGGAAACAAAAAATGTTCTTTGATGTCTGAAACGTAGAATGCGAGTGGAAATTTTCATTTTAGAAGACATCAATTTTTTTCGACTCTTGTACAAATAAAAAGCTTCCCTACGTTCGGTATTGAGGAAGCAAAAATACACGAAAAATAAAATACTTGAATAATATTCACTACCTTTTTATGGGGGGAAATTTGAAGGAGTCTTCACTCAAACCTGTACTCTCGTGGCCGAAAGAATCGCATTGTCTTGTCATCCATCAACCCGAGCGATGATTAGAAGAACAAATTCAGTCAAACGCTTTTATATTCTTTATTATTGTGCATTGAATGTGCATCGTTGTTGAATAAATTGATGGATGATGGCCTAATTTGGTTAAACAATTCTTTATACTTTATACTGGGCCACGAATCTTTAATAAAATACCCCAAACAATAAAAACCAAAATTGATATATTAAAAATCACGATAAAGTGGAATAAAACAATTAAAAGATGGCTATTGGATCAAAACAAAGACAATCTAAATTATTTATATAGACCAAACTGAAATAGCACCTAATCGCAATCACAGTTTTCTAATAACTCTATTACATACATTGCTATAACTATTTTTTTTTCTATTAACCATTGTATTGTTTGATTTACTTATAAACATTAAGGAATACTCCGCAACAAGCATGTATACAAATTTTGTCTTGCCCTTACACAAGCATCGCCTTCAAGGGACAGAAATATAGTTACCTACATATTCTTTTGGTTTATTATTCTGTGAATAATACACCTATGTAATCGCTCAGCAAAAAATTTTTATAACACCCCCTCAAACTTTTTTCTTTTCCGTTTCAAGGTGTGTAGATTCAAAAAATGCAATGTCCGTCCGCCGTACGCCGTCCGCCGTATCACGTGTACAGGCTTCATTTTCGATCTAAAAAAGTCGTTCTTTCGCACACATGCTCCATTTGGGCCCTAGTTGTGTCCCGAAACTTTTCAGCCCGATCGGAATATACCCAGGGGTGTTGTGAGTGAAAATGTGTGTGAAAATAGGTACTTTTTGCGTTTTAGCAACATTTTGGTAACATGAGCTTTTGAGGTATCGTTTTCCATGTTTTTGGGGACGAGAAGATCGAATATGAAGTCGATTTTGGCCAAGGAGTGGAAAATTGAGGTTGTACCAGATGTTCAGCTCCCAAAATTGATTTTTTATGAGTCAAATACCTGCGAAATCGTCTGAAATCACCATCAGTTTGTAGAATAACACTAGAAAAAGTGTCAACACGTGGATCAAGACGATTAAATGATGGCACTACCAATGATCAAAGATAATTTGAAAAAAAAAAAAAAAAAAGATCGTACCTACCTAATTTGTGTTTTGGGGGCCAAAATTGGTGGAAACCATCAGAAATAGCTATTTCAATTATTTCACATGAAACAAACAATAAATGTACAGCCAACATTTCTGTAGAATAATAAACCCCATGTGACAAGGACTTTGCAGCGTTTTTAACTTACAAATAGTGTTGTCTACCTAAATAAAAAACCTACCTATCTTTACAATATTTTTGTATGTATGTACCTACTAACTAGAAAAATGTTTGTATTTACTTATTTTTCTGAATAAACAATCTCTCTCTCTCTCTCTCTCTCTCTTTGGGTAAGTTCAGGTGTCGGTATACGTAGCGCCCAACAGCCGCAGATTTGAACGTTCGTACCTGCTTACTTAGGTATGATCTGTACCGTCAGTCCGACTGTGAGCAGTTTAATGCCAATTTTGACATTTTAAGCCAACACAACTTTACAAGTTCAACTCCACTGTCACTCTCATTAATATAATTTTCTTCGCCAGATGAACTGCATGTGTACGCGAAAGAGACCGATAATAAATACATGAAAAAACGTGTATTTGTATCAAAAGGAAAATTCGAACTATTGAGTCAGAAACACGAGTGGTAAACTCATCAGTTAGGTACTTCTACTGACGAGATAGGAGATTTCTTCTATTAAAATGAATGGTCTGTGATTGGAGTGTACCTAATTAGCTAAATAATTCTTACCGTCAACTCCCGTTTCATTCGCCACCTCAGTCCACAGCATCAAAGAACACTCGCGATCTTTATATTGAGGGTGCTGTCTGTTCCAAATCGGTTCTCTGCATCGCACTGCTCTTATCAAATTGAAAATGTCCATATCTCACGAAGAATCAACAAAATCTGGATTTCAATTCTGCCAACTCTCTTCACAGATTGCTTTTCACATTGAAGAACGAATCAGTCGGAATGATTTTTGAAAAACTTGTTACGAACTAAAGAGTGGCAGACGCTTTTCGAGTCCTCCCGAGATTAGTTGTTTATTTTTCTTGCGCTATCAGCTGTAGCGGCTGCCGGATTCGGGCATGCGCAGTTCACTTTTCTCGCCCGCCATCATTCAATATTAAAGGACGCAATTCGATGTCCTCCGTTTTTGCTTTTTTAGTACTTAGTACTGTTATTGTGGGCCGTATAGTTATCTGTATTTGTTGCCGTAATAAGGACATCCCAAGAAACGCTGCAAATCCCTGCACAACGGTTTATTATTTTGTACAGAATACCCTTCTGTTACAGATCAGAGCTCTCTGTATAGATAACCCGTCCATAGGTATAATATAATATGTACCTACTACTCTATACATATATTAGTACCTAACCCCGTACTCGTTACTGGGTACCTACCTAGTTCACGAGTTAAAATGTTGCTAAAAAATTCTGTCGATAGCCAACAGTAACTAAAATGGCAAAAAGAAACGCAAATACACTGCCAAGGTGATGGCACAGGAGCTTCCTCGTAACAATCAGAGTGACCCATTATAAAATAGAACAGACTCGGAAGCAAAATAACATAACATTACATTACATTACATAACATTACATTACATTACATAACATTACATTACATTACATAACATTACATTACATAACATTACATAACGTGAAATATACATATTACATAACATTACATTACATAACATAACATTAAGTACATAACATTACATGAAATATACACATATTACATAACATTACGTCCATAATACATTACGTGTGTCCATTATACATAATTGCGAAAGTTATGCGTGTTTGAAGAATTTCACGTTAGCGCATGCGCAGGGCGAACCGCTGGCTCTATCATGTTGAAATTTATGGAACCTCAATGGGCCCTACCCGCTTAATCCCTGAGAATTGCATTGAAATTGGGTGAAATCTTTGGTTACTACGGCTGTAACAAGGAAATTGAATCTATTTCACGCCAGCGCATGCGCAGAGCGCACCGAGGGTCCGATCATGCTGAAATTCATACTGGAACTCACTAGGCCTTGTCCAAACAACCCTTGAAAATTTGAGCGAAATTGAATCAAAATTGTGAAAGTTATGCGTGTTTGTTGAATTTAACGTTAGCGCATGCGCAGGGCGTACCGCTGGATCAATCATGTTGAAATTTGTATGGGACCTCAAGGGGCCTTATCCGCACCATCCCTCAAAATTTGAGCTGAATCAATTCAAAATCGTGGAAGTTATGGCTGTAACAAGGAAATGCGGACAGACTCACAGACCGACAGACACGGAACCAAATTTGTTCAGTAGGCTTTGAAACGCAAAATGCAAGTGGAAATTTTGATTTCTGATGACAAAAATTTTTTGGCTCACGAAAGTGAACACAAGGCTTCCGCTGCTTCGCAGACTCGGAAGCAATAATGAAGTTCTGAAGGGAAATTGTTGATGCGGAGTGAAAAAAGTTGCAAAAGTACCTGCCAACAAACTCCAGCCCCTTCTACGTAGATGGTACAATGAACCGTTGTGTAATAATTTACCCATCAATAATACTTCAACGTTTATTCAAGTTTCACTACCTACCAACAAACTCCAAAAGAGCCATCATTTTTCAAATGAAATAATATCACAGAGCAACCACCTCGACTCCATACTCCGTGAATATAATCAGGTGCTCCTTAGCAGTGATGATCTCGGGCCAATTCCCGATTGTTAGCGCGCCCCCAGTGATGATATTTGGGTTGAATGTATACAATTTCATTCACCATCCTGTTGAAAATGCCTGTCGATACAAACTTCTGGGCCTTACTGTGAACGAACGAACGGCTGGACGTAAATGCTCCGGGTGGTCTTAAAAAACTCCCAAGTTCGAGAACTATTTAAAACCGTAAAAAAATTCGAGAAAACGGCGTCCTGGAGACTTCAACCCCTGTTTTTCACCCCTTAGGGATGACTGACTTTAACGCCGAGCTTGAGGACCAACTAGACCCCAAATGGGACCTATAAACCGAATTTCGTCAATTTTGGTTCATGGTAACTAAGAAAAGTGCTCAGTACGGCGGACGGACAGAAATTTTTTTATTGCATTTTCGGATTCTACATACCTTGAAACGGAAACCATCAAATTTTGAGGGGGGGGGGGTTAAAAATTTTTTTTCATGCTCGGCTCCAAAGGTCATCCAAGGGTCCAAGGTTATTGAAAGTAATAAACAACAAAAATCGCTTGTTCATTGATCAGTGTGAGGTGTCCTCACGTGATGAAACTGAAATTATACACTGTGGGAGCAAAGGAACAACCATCTTGGGCGCGCCTTCAGTTACATTGAATACCTTCCCGCTGTTTTTGTGTGTATGACTGTTATAAGAAACATCGCCATGATTATGTGGACTGTACTTGTAGGTGAAAAAGTCAATCAGTTAGGTTTTTGAAGAGTAAGTCGTGGCCGAATCGTTGACCACTTGAGCAGTTTTTTGACCTACGGGTTGCTGTTTCTGTAGTTCTCTTTCCTAAAAGTTTTGAGAGAGAGAAAGAGGGAGATTTTTATTTGCCGTCACAGAACAAATTGAATGACAATGATCAAAATTTTTCTGCGTTTAAGGTAGGTGTCACACAATTTACCGTTAGATTAGGTAACATCAACCAGATCAGGGTACTGGGGAGAGTGAAAATGAAGGGGGCTGCAGCAGCCCTGAAAGGTGCAGCAGCCCCAAGTAAGCCGGCCCGGGCCCACCCACCACGGCGGCTCCCAGGGCCACCTGCCCATTGCCGGGCAGGCAGCCCAAATGAATGACGCAGTTGTTGTATACGTGCCATTCCAAAGAACATACCGAAGGGGACGCTCCCAGGCCGGCCAGTACACCGGCCCCACAACCTAAAGCTGGGTTCACATCCATCCAACATCCATCCGTTCGTACGTTCAAGGTCATGCGTTTGGATCAGTGGAGGGGGGTCTGTCAACGCGTCAACGCGTCAGGGCGTTCACAACCATCCGTTGGATTGCGTTCTGTTCTTTTAGTTTGTAGTCTCGGCAATTCTGCGTTTACTTCTTTGCTTTGTGGTCTCGGCAATTCTGCCATGCCGGACACTTGGTTTCTCTATGGAAATATTATTTTCAATAATAATATTTCCATATGGAAAGGATGGGATGTCTGAAGAAGATGGCTCAGAGCAACAGTAAATTAATACAACTCGTAGGTAGGTATCTAAAAGACGGCGATCGTCTGTGCGAAGGCATCCTGGATGTGTCCCACTGATTGATCACGTACCTATTTCAGGATACCTACTAAAAAATAGGTAGGTACCAAACTGCAAACAGCATGTTAAATTCAAAACTAAATGCTTCCTTGTGACCCGAATGAACTAGCATATACAATACCTACAGGGAGATACTAATTTTTGAATTCTGGTGTTACTCAAGGGCCTTTACATTAGGGTTTATTGTTTATGAGGCCCCTTTGCAATAGGTATATAGGTACCTAAAAGATTTTATTATTATTTCAACTGGACTTTATTTTATGGAGTATAATTTTAACTGGACTCTATTTCCATGACATAGATAGAGAGGGTTCAGCATAAGGACCAAAGAGTGGAAAATTGAGTTCTACCATATGTTCAGCTCCCAAAATTGATTTTTTATGAGTGAACAACCTGGGAAATCGTCTGAAATCACCATCATTTCGTATAATAACACTGGAAGAAGTATCAACACGTGGATCAAGATGATTAAATGGCACTACCACTGATCAAATATAGTTATTAAAAAAAAAAAAGCAAAAAAAGCGTAGGTACCTACCTAATTTGTGTTTTAGGGGCCAAAATTAACGGAAACCATCAGAAATAGCTATTTCGATTATTACACATAAAAGAAACAATAAATGAACAGCCAACGTTTCTGTAGGTGTGTCCAGGAGAATTATAAACCCATGTGACAAGGACTTTGCAGCGCTTTTCCTATGGAATCGAGCACGAACGTTATAATGGATCTGCTTTCTGAAATACCAAAGACAACCAAACGACAGACCATAACCAACACACTTGCGCAGAGGTCTTCTGCGCCGTCCGTTCATCCAGACTAAGCACATTCACACAACATACATTCTAATAAATTACTTACACTCTCGAAAACCATTCATGCCCCGTATCTAATGTCACAGTCGCCAGTTAATACATAAACTAGGTGCAAGCTAGAGTACTAGTGTAAGTTTCCTCTGCTGCCATATTAAACCTAAAACTAATTGATAAAAATATTAAAATTCAAGACAGTAAATTATTTAAATTATTTTTAGAAACTCTTCCTATATAATAATAGTCAATAACTCTGTCCCCATCATAAAATTAAAATATTCATCAAAATCATAGGGTGCCGATTTCACAAGGATTCTCTTACAGGTATTAAAATATGTTTTAAAATTGGTATTGCTGATATCTTGAACCTCTTCAGGGAGGGCATTAAAAAATTTCTGGCACCACCAGCCAACTGAATTTCGGGCCGCATTCAACCTGCAGGGTGGTTGGCAAGGAGTCGTGCACTTTGAGTATTGTGCGCATGATTTGTTTTTTTTAAATACTGAGTGTGGTCTACAATCCGCTCTATAGTGAGTTTTAACGACTGCACGTATGGCCCTGCGCTGACAAGCAAATACATCAGAAGCAGGTGGTGAATGGCCCCAACTCAACAAGCAGTGCCTCATGCGACTATGAAATGAGGCGTGGTATGCACAAGCGTTTGCTTCCCTTGGCATATGGTCATGGATTCTTCTTAACAGAAAAATAACACTATTTAATGATCTCACCAATTGTTCACAATGGACATTCCAACGTAATCTGGGATCTAGGTTAACGCCTAGTACATTTATCCGACCCGGATTATCGAACATCGTGAGATCCCTGAGTCCAAAAAACATGCACTGCGTCTTGGCTTCATTCACAACCAATTTGTTCAAGGTGAACCAATCCGAAATAGACTTAATTGACTCAGCACACTTAGGTTTAAGCATTTCAGCATCTCTGTCGCACGTTACAATTAATTTTAGAATCGTCAGCGAAAAGAACGTTGAAACTGTTACAGGACTCGGCTACATCATTTATGAAAATAAGGAACAGGGTAGGTCCCAACATCACTGAAAGGTCCCCCAGACTCCGGAATTCCGATAATTCGTCATTAAGATGAACTGCTTGAAATCTTTCAGACAGGAATGACTCTATTGAATCCTGGCTGAAATTGTACCTGCGTAACTTGTGAGACACAGTCAAAGCACTTAGCCACATCAATGCAAAATGAAATTTTTCCATCTCGAAAAAGGGGCTCTCAGCGATAAAAATTATGGAAGAAATTTTAAGATTACTCCATATGCGAATGGAAATGGCCCATTCCCACACCTCAGCAATATTTTTCAACGTCTATTCATTTCAAATGAACAAACGAACCCAGCGTGAGAAACTCCACAAGAAACATTTCCCACTGACGGAATTTCCTGCCAGGATCAGCAAGAAAACCCGGCTGGGACCTCGAGGCCACGCGCCTTTACCCAAATTCACCTAAATTATCCCCACCAACAACAGAGGTGATAAAAGCCATCGAAAGATCGGAATCGGGGCCTTTTGCTTCAACAGTCATCGGATAAGTTTGACCTCCTGAGATGAGCATCAGTACACCAAGGTGCCATCCCAGGACCATCCTCACCGTGGCCGCTTGCAGAGATGTGACGGATCCCTGCACTCTGCACCACGTCAAAACTCGAGGAACTAGCCAGCCTTGAGGAACACGCCGTCTCCACGATCCCAAAGGTAAAAGATTACTCTGCTGCGCCTCTTGCCGATAAACGGTCACGTGTGCTCATGTGCTGGGGAGAAACTATAATCTGGAGAGCCTACGGATCAGCAAACACTGTATGCATAGTCAGTAAGCAGAACCATTTAGCATTACAAACGGCACTTATCTAAAACATAATGTAGCTAATGGTAACATGTATGTCTTTTCATGCATTTCTGTCTATAGGTCACCCTATAATTCCCCGACCAGGTAGGTGGCATTACAAATAAGTAACAGCTCGATCTCTCTTGAAGCTAATCTGCTACAGGAAGACAGGCTAGGTTCATCCTAGCCTAAATCGAGCTTCTTACACTCCAGTTGTTAATTTATAATTTGAATTCAGACTCAGTTTTTGTTTTGGGGCCAGTCGTTGACGAGTGACCCTAAGGTTGACCAGCAGTGATCCAGTTATTGACCACTTAGAATATTGCGACTTAACGCAGGAAATGAAGCAATTAGCAGCCTCCAATGGTCCTGGAGGGTTTGCTGGAACTGCGAACAAACCTAAAATGTTGAATTATACTTAAGGCGATATTATTCGTCCTGTCTCTTCCAAAACACGTTCCAAAAACATCAGGGAAGAACCTTTTGCTATTAGTTGAGTCAGCATGACAAAGTTATTCCCCCCCGTATAATTTTTGAAGGGCTTTCGGATGAGCTCATCAGAACTTAATCTATTCTTACTCCTTACCCTGAGACTCACGGTAAAGCTTGTGCAAAGTATAGCACCTTAACCTAAATTTCGCCTTAACCTGTATTTTGTATCTCATTCTTTTTTGCTGCAGGACAGTGGTTGTGCATGGTTTTGCTGTAGACGAAAACGGACGGAAAATGTCCAAATCTGTGGGGAATGTTGTTAATCCCCAAGACATCACGAGAGGGGGCCCAAATCTCAAGAGCAAGCCGGCCTACGGTGTGGACGTTCTCAGGTACCCACCTAATGAATTCTTGTAGCACCTACTCATCTCACTGACGGACATTCGAGACGGATAATTTTGTTCATTTCGATGCAGGTGGTGGGTTGCCAGTCATGGGCTGCAGCATACGACAATCAGTATCAGCAGCAGGCTGCTGGATGAGTGCGCTGATAACGTCAAGAGGCTCAGAAACATCCTCAAGTTTATGATTGGGTCGATCAGTGATTTTCCCGAATCTGCCGTCTTTGACCCTCCTCCTTTATCACTGACGGACAAGTATTTTCTGCTGCTTCTTCAGCATTTCGAATCTCAGGTAAGTACATACACTTGACCTCTTAACTTGCAAAAATTAAAAGTCTGAATGTGGTGCAGATTTGAAGTTATTCGCGGGTTAACAACTGTGAAGTCCGAAATTTCTCTGGGCCAAGTCCCTCGTGGTAGGTGGCTACAGACTATTCTGACATGATGCGGGATGACGTCAGGTCAGGCTGCAGAGGACCGTGTGGGGCCACATCAGGTCAGGCTACGCGTGACCACGTCAGGTTGTCAGGCTGTGCGGGACAGCGTGGGACGACATCAGACATGCATGCAACTGTGTTTACACTGTTGTGATGTGCTAAAACATGCTGAGCATTGGTACGACTCCATCAGTTGATGTTGAGCCTCCATGCTATATGGATACACTTCGTTCTTTTGGACGAACTCGATGAGGCAGAGGACAAAATGGATACATTGTCGATTGCAGCCAGTTGCTTATCTAGAGAGTGGGTGCATCCCATCATTGTAATGCACGACCGATTCAGCGAGTTTCAAAATTGTATGACCCAGTCGATCTAAGACAAAGATGGGTTTATCATGTATTACCAAATGACAAAAGATGAATTTTATCATCTAAGGTTGGTTGGTCCAAAGATCGAGAGACGTTGCCCTCAACTGAGGCAAAGCAGTTTGCTTGAAGTGGGTACCAGAAGGATTACTGCTAATACATTTTTAGCTATATTGGTTTTAGGGTAGTTATTAGCGGATTTTTGAAGAAAATTGAGCTATAGCAGTGGCTTCAAAAATTTGGGAAGCTGGATCTTAGAGAAGTTTTACCATCCGTTTTGACGCCCTCTTTGTCTTCTGACGCCTTCACACGACTGACGAAGATCTAGAAGATTTGATTTCATTCTGACATGTCATATGGAGTGGCTGCTCAACCGCTAGCATTTTGAGTAGGTACCTCAATGAGAACCTCGAGTAGTGGCTTGGAATACCAACCAAAAAAGAAGAAAGCCTTGCACCGTCACTCTACTACTTAAGGTTTCTCACACACTGTGCGGGACATGGGTCGTATTTTTTTGCTCCTGTATATTTGAATGGAGATAAGCAGGTGGGACGTGGTGGTCATGACATGGGGTAGGCGGCACAGGACGTGTTACGCCGCCATCGCTCTTGAAGCGAAAAACGGTGGTGCCTGGCACAGGATGTTCCCCCTCCACCTTCCAATGTTTACTTTCCCATGTTCACGCACGCGTTCCCCGCGTTCACCCTCACACCCTTGCTTGTGAAGAGGGGAGCACAACGAGGGGTGGGGGAAACTGAGTTGAGGAACGTCCTGCCTAGTGTGGGGATAGGCGCAGGACGGGACAGCTGCAGCCGGCCGACATCCCGTGTCGTACCCACGGCGTTTTCTGTTCTGTTCCCGCATAGTGTGTGAAACCCTTTACTGTGATTTTAAACGCGAAACAAAACGGCGCCCCCACCAACTTGCTACTTTCAACGTCAAAAAATGGTAGGTAGCATTTGAGTTGCTCGCTCTAGCTAACCTGTTTGGCTGCAAAACCTCTCCAGTGAACCCTATAGGCAGCTTATCATGCCAGTGAAGACTCCAAGTTCTTCTTTTTTTTTCAGATCAACGAATTTTATAGAAGCTACCAATACAACCGAGTCTGCAGGTCCATAAATAATTTCGTTGCTAATGAGCTGTCTTCATTCTACTGCCACGTCACAAAAGACAAGTTAGTTTTTTGTTTCAACAATTCCTTGTTATTATTACATATTATGTCATATGGAGTTTGGTATTAATTAGTTATATTACTTATATATGACTGTGGAAAGATACCTTTTTCCATCTTTCCTACATAGTATGCTACATACCACGTAGGATTCCAATTATAAATGTTAGGCTTAACATTCATTGTTGCCATCCAAACTTTTCAGACTCTACTGCGATGGTGCAAGGAGTGACAGGAGAAAAGCGGTTCAGTACGTCATGTACCACAGTCTCAACACTTTGACAAAAGCATTCGGACCGATAATGCCCATTTTGGCTGAAGAGCTTCACAGCTATCACCCTCACAAAACTGGTAAAGCTTGCTACTTTCTTGTCTGCCTGATTGATTACAGAACTTGTTACATTTCGTTATTGTTATGAGCTTTGTTGTTGAGCAGACCGACTATGAAGTCGATTTTGACCAGAGTGGAAAATTGAGGTTCTAAAGCAGGGGCGTTGCGTCCATCAGGCCACTTGGGTCACTGCCCCTGCACCCAGAAACACAAATAACTCAAAAAAAATGCCAGCCATTTGTTCAGTTGGTATTCGAATTTCCCTCCGTATACTGTACCTAGCATTTTTCACGAAGTTCAACAGCGACTCGACAGAGTTCTCTGGCTATGGATATTCGAGCAGCATTTTATCGGAATATAGCTACACTAATCGATGTCTTGGAATCGAAATAAAAACCTACGCTTCTGAAACTGACAGGTCCTTAGACCTGGTGTCGCCATGGTAACCGAGAAAAGTGGCCCGTCCGCGCAAGGTCAGTCGAGTAAACATTTGGTTAGCCACGCCCCTTTCGGCCCCGGGGCCCGCATTGCCATCCAAAAATCTTTTGTGTTCACAATCGATTGGATTCTTTCAATTCATCTTGTCATTTCGATACGATCTGTCCTTCGATCTGCCCTCCCCTAAAAATTGTTATCACCCGCCATTCTGTTCCTATGTTGAGTTTTCAATTTTCTGCTTACATTTCGAATTTTGTATGTTCCCATTCGAGTTCTCGTGACAGATTTGGGTTTGTGACAATTAAGTGCGTTGTGTCCTGTCTGTGATCTTGTGGATTGATCGACGTCAACATACACAGATAAGTACCTGGCTTCTAGTCTGATTCTCCATCCAAGTAGGAACTGGCCGGCGGGTCATTACTTCGTTGTATTTTAGTCTAGTTCGTTGTTTTCAGTTGTTGTTTAGTTTATTTGCTTCTGTATTATTGTACCACATGAATTCGGTGGCTAACTTACAGTCGAAATTTTCGACGTTTTCCTACGAGGATAGATAGAGTGATGCTTAAAAGTTTAGGAAGAGATAGGCCTTTGCTGAGTATTAGTCAGTACGAAGCTATAGAACTTTTAGCTTCTGGTAATCCCGGGTACTGGTCACAACTACTGTGAACACAGTGCTTACATTCTGACTTGCTAAGAGCTGCGGTTGATTAAAATCCACCCATTTCTCATAAGAAGACTCCACTGTTGGAAAACATTTACAGGTATTTTGTAGAAAAAGCTGTTAATTTGTGTTCCGGTTTGGTGGCCCACCATTTTCAGAGCCCACGCACCGCTGCTGTTCTAAAGAAGTTTCAGCCTTAAATTTACGTTAAATTTTGGTCTAAAATCGTCGTTCTTCCGCACACAGTTTGGGGGGCACGTTTGCGTCCCAGTTGTGCTCGGAAGCTCGGCAGCCCGATCGGAACACACCCAGGGGTGTTATAGAGAAAAAATGGGTGTAAAAATAGGGGTTTTCGAGGGATTTTTGAGGTTTTAGTGAACATGAGCTTGTTAGGTAGGTATCGTTTTCCATGTTTTTTAGGGCTATAAGACCGAATATGAAGTTGATTTTGACCAGAGTGAAGAATTGAGGTTGTATCGAAGGTTAAGCTCCCGAAATTCATTTTTTAAGAGTCAAAAACCTGGGAAATTGTCTGAAATCACCATAAATTTGTACAACAACACTATAAGTAGTATTAGCAGGTGAATCAATTACATGGCGCTATCAATGGTTCAAAGATAATCTGTTTTTTAAAAAACCGAGCATAATTCGTGTTTTTGTGGGCCAAAATTGGTGGAAACCATCAAAAATAACTATTTTAATTATTGTACATGTTAGAAACAATAAATGAACAGCCAACTTTTCTGTAGGTATGTTCAATAGAATAATAAACCCGTGTGACAAGGACTTTGCAGCGTATTTTCTTCTCTTCTTGTTTCTGTTTCAATCCCCGTTGTATTCTAGTTGTATTTTCGTTTTATTCCTCCCCATAGCACCCAATTAATTGTGATTTAATTAGGTACATCTTATTGTTACCTATTAATTGATGCACCTAATTATTTTTATAAACTCCTAAAAGAATATTTGCCTGTTTCACTTTTTTTGGCATTCCTAATACTATTATTTTATCGATTCTGTAAATATGTAATGGAACATTATGTACAATATGAGGGAACACTAGTTCCTTTGTAAATGAATAATAGATAAGTATTTGTAACCAGTGTCAGTTTGTTGAAACGCTGACATCCTGAGGAAGTTTTTCCCGTCTCCGGCAAATGAATTTTGGAGGCCACTTTTTGAGCTTTTGAGCGCTTTGAAAATTTTAAACTTCCTGGGATTCGGAAAAGTTCGACATTTAATCAAAGATTTCAGGAGTTGAAACCACTCAAAAATTCTTCAAAATAGCACACATTCTGAAAGGAAATCTAATGGGCTTTTAAATTGTACCTACCTCTTTCTCATTACTTTTTTTGCGCTTTCAAAAATGTGTTAGGGCTAGTTTTATGTAGAAACCGTGACTTACGAGTTATTAGAGATTTTTTGCAACACCCTCACACCGAAACGAAACGGAAAACGACACCGAAACGGAAATGGTGGATAGGGCGACCAAAGTCAGATGCTAACCTTTTTCGGTTCAGTTTTCGTTCAGCTTTGGCATCTACCGGCTGGTGAAGTCACGCTAACGTCATGTTAACCTCTCTTTCATCCCATGGTTAATACAAATCTATGTCCACACAATGGCGTCAAGTCTGCATTAACATAGAAAGACGCCAAGAAGCAGCTGTGAATACGACGCTTGACATTTTTATTTTCCAAGGAAAACAGAAGAAGGTAGGTACCGTTATACAGATGTAAGGTTAAATTACGTTTCGTCATCTCAACACGACGAAAGCTGACACCGCGAGATCCCGGTATTTTTCGTCGTTACGGTTCATCAAACTTTTCGGTGTCTTAAGTGCGCATGCGCAGCACTGCTTTCGTTTCGTCGTGAGTGTGTTGCAAAAACTCTATTGAACTCGAAAACTAAGAGTTTAATAATCAGCTGCTAAGAAAAGGTTTAATAAACAATTGAAAATGAGCCAAAATCTGTTCTTGGCTTCTTCCATAGGTATATGTTTTGTGTACGCCCCTATAACAGGGTACCTCCTAAAATTTGGATGCATTGCCGGTAATGCAGGTTACACTTCCACGTTGTCAAATGTACTGCATGGAAAAATGATAGAAATCCATAATTTGCAGATGAGTCTTCGCCATATTTCTTCCAATTCGACAAAATCCCTCCGATTCATTTGGACTTGGAAAACGACGAGAGGGTCGAACTCGAGGCTTGTTTCCAGTTGGTGAAATCCGTCAAAGAAACGCTCATGAAAGAGATTCCAGTCAACCTGAAATCTTCAGAAGTCAAATGCACGATCAAAGTGGATTCCCCCACGTACCGATCTCTCAGGGTTTGTACATTTTTACTTTCCTTACCCGACCCGTTTCCAAAAATGCCGCCGTGTCGTCGACATCTGCCTTAATTTTCGGTCTAAAAAAACCCGTTCTTCCGCATTCAGGCTCTGTTTGGGTCCTGGTTGTACCCCTATCTGGGCAGCCCAATCAGAAAACACCCAGGGGCGTTATGGGTGTAGAATTAGGTATTTTGTGAGGTTTTAGTGTACTTGGGCTTGTGAGTTATCGTTTTCCATGGGGTTTTAAGGGTAAGGAGACCAAATATGTAATTGATTTTGACCAGTGAGTGAAGGATTTAGGTTCTATCGAAGTTTTAACTCTCAAAATTAAATATTTATGGGTCAAAAACCTGTGGAAATGGCTGTATTGTATAGCACAGGAGGTAGTTATTAACACATGGTACTACAACAATTGGTACTCCAAATTCATACAACATGCACCCAACTCTCGCTGCCAATAATGAGAACAAGAGTCTTCTGCTGACTGCGATTAGCAAAAAATGACATGAGCTTTACATAACAGGCACAAAACATTCATGGGACCAGGAGGAATAATTATGCACTGTACGTGAGATGCAGGTAAAAGAATCACTTCCTGGTGATATGCCCCCAGCTTCAGCCTTTAAGAGCTTCATACCTAGGCAGCTGTTTATCTGGAACAAATAGTGATAACTTCCACACCAACCTGTTGGGAAGTGATAGTAGAGAAAACATCAACAATTTATCCATATTTATATTAAATGCCCTGAAAATTAGAGCTTTTCTAAGGAACGAATAGTTCGCCCATACCTCAGTAAAACTAAAATAGGTACCCCTTAAGGCTTTCAGTGCTACGGGTGATCCAAGAGTTTCTACATGTTACTAAACACATGTTATTTCTGTTACCTACTTCAGATTAATTCTATTATCATAAAATAAACATTATTTTATTATCATATTGCACTTCTACTGGTTGATAGGTGGTGAGGTACTTATATGTTGTAAATTAATAGCTTGTAAATCAATGTTCTGGTGTATTATTATTGTTATGTATTATTTCTATTCAGTATGATTCAAAAGATAAGTGTTGGATTGACGTATTAAATAATAGGTATCTAATTTTTGAAATCTTGTAAATTAATATGGTTTTTTTAGTCATGGCGACACCCCCCCCCCCCCCCCCCCCCCCCCGTCACGCACCAAAGGGTGCCAAATACAGTACTCACTAATTCATAACACAGAAGGTAGTATTAACAGGTGAATCAAGACAATTCAGTGACAGTTTCACTGATCAAAAATTATTTGTTGGAAGTAGCAACCTAATATTCGAGTTTAAAACCGTCAAATTAGCTGTGTTGGGTCTCTTCACTGAGGTCCCAATCGTGAGGTATTCAATCGAGAATAATAAACCCATGTGGCAAGGACTTTGAAGCGTTTCGTATCGCCATTGATTATCTCCTAGTTTGAGTGTTAGCATCTGCGTTTGCTCGCTGTAGCATTCAGTTACGTTCTGATTTACGAACTTGAGAAATATGAGAGTTCCTAGGAGATGCGGTGATAACAATACCGCATTGGCTGTTAAGGGGAACAACATGGATGCTAACCCGTTGCCATGGGTTACGACAGACAACTAGCATGACAGTCGGTATCTTAAAGTGATGTCAATTCCTTACTGATTGTTGAAGTACCGCGAATTCTACAGGGTTCCATCTCAAAAGACAAAAGAGCAACACACAAACAAAAAAAACCACACCAGCTCTGTTAAATCTGAAGTCAGGAGCCTGTTAAATTTGAGGAACGTCTAATTGGTTATTGCAAAATTAGTTGTATAAAGTTGGTTTGCTTCTGCAGCACATATTTGGATTTTTTTGCAAAACCAGCTGTAAATTTGTGAAACTAGGATTTAATATGAGGGAAAGGTAGGTCCAAACTATAAAAGCTTAATCATTTGAAGCCATTTAATTTTTTAGGTTAAGAAAACGATGTGAAGTACTACAGGTTAAGAAAACAGTAGGTACAGAAAGGTTTTACAGTACACCAGTACGAAACACGAAAAGCGGGCATAACTTGAGTTAGGATTATCAGAAAAGTTCGTGAAGAAAGTTACTGAATTGTTTGTTATTGCTAAATTTTGTTAAAGCAAGAAAGTTGAATCAGGTCTTCACGCTCACTCTCCAACAAAAATCCAATTCTATGGGTTCTGGTTCATATCATTTTCATGATCTTCTCCATTGATGTGTGTTTCCATAACAACTTCTCTTTTCTCTTGATTCTCCTGAGCAGAAACGGCTTGAAAGGGAGGTAGGTATTTGGGTTGCAAAAACGTTGGTTGAAAGCATGTGGAAAATTCATTGTGATCACGTTTTCACCATAACACAAATAGTAGGTACGTAAGGTTTTCAACATGTCAGGTTACTTTTACTCACGGTCTAGTCGTTACGTTCCACGGGATCGAGAGGCGGTTACGGATGTATGTGGCAAAATACGTTACAGTATGATACGTCAACCATTTGGCGCATGCGCAGAACACTTTTCTGAGACATACGGACGACGCATCTGAGCAACGGTATCGCCTAGGAACTCTCTATAGTTGCATGGATGGGCTAAAGGTGGGTCCACACTGGGCGAACGTTCGTGGCATGCAGTGTTCGGCAAACATTTTTGTTCGTCGAAATGAAATTAAAGTTCGTCCGACACAAGAATAAAGTTCGCTGAACATCCGTTTTGGATTTTTAATAAACAAAAGTCGTGTTCGCTAAATTTTGGAAAATGTTCGGCCTTCAAAGTACAAAATCAAATGGACGAGAAAAAAAAGTGCAGAAAAAATGGGCAGCTGATTGAGTAGCTACGAGTATTTTATTTTTCTCAGTTGTGTACTTGTGTCTCCTTGTCTTGTGTTCAGTGCTCCAGAAATGGATGATACTGATTCCCGTTTTCCCACCGTCGCTTGTGCCTACTCGTGGCATGTTGTGATCAATGAACCGCATGATCGTCGGTGGTGGCAGAGGTGCATGTTGCCTAGTTACCGGCTTTGTTTACACAGATGGAGTTGTCAGCACGCATCTGCACAGCAAAAACTGAAGCCAAAGCCAGTACCAGACTGTATGTTCTCCAAACAATCATGTTCGCTCATATAGCGAATTTTTCCAACAACAACAGCTGAACATTGTTCAGCGAACATAGAATGTTCACTAGAATTCACCGAACATGTTCGCCCAGTGTGGACCCGCCTTAAGCCGAGGATAAATGTTGGACGCCGACTTAATTATGTTGAAATCACTGACCCCCCCACCCCCTCTAAGTAGCAAACCTTTTATTACAACCTCGCTCTGTTTGTGTTACAGCTGTTGCAAGATGAAGACGAGAGCACCAACTCCGACCTTGCAGCTCTTCTCCAAGTTTCGACTGTCATCCTCGTGAAAAACGAAGGCGTCAACGGATACACCGTCGACGCGCGGGCGACGGACTTCTCTCTGTGCGACAGGTGTCGTAGGTATTGCGCCAGCGATCCTGAAAGTATTTGTGATCGCTGTGAAGATGTTTTGGAAGTGCTGCCAACCGTTGGTGTAAGTTCCATATAACAACGTGCTGAAATATGATAACCAGCTTTGCGTATTCTTAATGTGTACCCAATTCTGAGTTTCGATACCCTCAGTTCCAAAGTCTGACCTCGAGCATAACTCAACATCTTTATTTCTGCGACTCCCAAGCTTGCTTGTTTGTCCACTGCGTGTATCACCTATGTACATATATTTACCTGCAAGCATACTGTTTCGAGTAGATCCAGGTAAGAGTGATTAAATTCCTCATAGACATGTCGATAAGTTCTGGCTGATTATTTCTGGTCAGTGCCTGTATAAGTATTTACCTACCTATTCATTCTTTCAATCCCAATGATGAATACTTTTATGAATTTTAGACTTATCTGTTTGAATGACGTGGGATGTCTTATGTATGAAGAGAAATAAAATATTGTTTGCACTGACTATCACTTAGGTGTTCAAATTATTGATAATGTCTAGTCCTGTTTGGCAGTTACTGCTTCTTGGCTTTAAAATGTACAGGTAGTTTAATAATAATTTAATAATAAAACCCACTTCGGTTACAATACAATGTTTTATTTCAAAGTTTCAATGAGGTACCCCTTTTAATATTACTATTGTACAATTCTTCGGTTGGGGATCCATGCAAAACCGGAAATAGTTGAGCAATAGAAACAGAGCTGCTTGAACGTAGAGCAGAACATAATGAAATATAATTTACAGACAATTTACAAAATATAAAGGAGTAAAACTGACGTGATGAATGGAAAAGCAGGCTTTAAATTTAAATTGTTATTTTGAAACAATTTGTTACAAAATAATTTCAGATTCATTAGAAACATATTTGACGATATATTTGTCTCAAGTTTCGTGTTTTCATCGATCTTATGTTCTTTTTGAAACGAAGGATCGTTGTTTTTATCACAAAATAAGGCAGGACCTATCAAATTGAAATTCCAAGTAATTTAATACATACACAGTAGGTACAATCCCAACGTACTATACCTACAAAAGCGTCACTTCGAGATACAAACATAAAATTACATTACTTAAATACACAGATACCTACGTCGGATTTTGAGCAGCTGTGGTTAGCATCTGCTCTGCTCGCCTAAGCTGTACCTTTCTGTGATACAATATGGACGAACGTATGTAATAGGAACTCTAATAAGACTTCAACGTACTGCTACTTGAAGCCCTCAGTGCACATATACACCGTACTGGATCAATAATTAAGGTTCCACGCAAAACTGACTTCACAGAAATCAAAATGTTGGGTATTAACGAAAAATGTTTTTCATTGCTTCAAAGCTACAGTATATATATATTTTTTTTAATTGCAGTTTTCAGTAGATTTAAACGAATACAACGTTTACCTACCCCAGATTAGTTGTTTCTGGATTTTGTGGCACCATTGTTGGCACCAACTGGTGCCGTCATAAAACCAAAACCTGTACATCAATTTCTGACAGTCCTGGTATGAGTATACCCTCAAATTTGTATGCCGCAGGACCCATTATTACCTGTGTTTTGGCTCCTCCCACATCACTCTCAGCGCCATGGCGCCTCTTCCTGACGTCGTCGAGACACCAAAACCTATACAGCGAATTCGGAAGGCCCAACGAGTCTACTCTCAGAATTTCAAATCAAAATACCCAAAATTGCGGCTTGTAGCACAGTACAGATATACCCACCCGCAAATTTCACTCGATTCTCAGTTAGAAGCCGTTCGGCAACCATTTATTTCGAATTCCATTTTTCATGCAAAAAGCTCGTTTAGTACCTATTGATAAATTCGGTTCTGCACCAGCATTCCGAACACAAGAGTCTGTTTTGTTCCATCCATTTGGAAAAAAACCAGTCATGCAGCATGACTTAATGAGCGAATTTTCAAAGAAATATTCGAATTAATGGCTATGGTTTTGAATAAAGGAAAACTTCTTCCTCCTACTGTTAGTACCTAAATTGAATAATTTGAAATAGATTTTTTCTTTCGTCTTCCTTCTAGTAATACGTGGGCCGGTACTTGTCTATCTATGAAGGTATCATAACAATTATATGTCAAATGGGAAATTCAAGGAGTTGTACTAATCGTTTGCCTCCCCCTTTTTTGCTTCGAACTCTCGTCTTCAATTAACACTTCTCACATTTTTCAATCTGACCACTCTAAGGGGGTGGGGGGGGGGGGGGTAAGAGTTTAAAGATTATCCTAGTTTTGGGTAATTTTTGCGCACTTTAAATGCTCTAATTTAAGAACGGATTTAGATATCTAAAATCCGATTTCACCATCGTGTTCAGCGTGCAAAAACCTTTAAAATGAGGGGTCACTTGTTAGAAAATAACATTTTGGGGATTTTTGGGTAATTTTTGCGCACTTTAAATGCTCTAATTTGAGAACGGATCAAGATATCTAAAATCCGATTCCACCATCGTGTTCAGCGTGCAAAAACCTTTAAAATGCGGGGTCACTTGTTGGAAAATAACATTTTGGGGATTTTTGGGTAATTTTTGCGCACTTTAAATGCGCCAAAACCCTCCTTAGAGTAGGCCAATTTCGCCCATCTTCGAACTTAGCCATTCGATTGCCAAGATAGATTTTTTGTGCAAATTTGAGCTGTTTATCTCAATTCTATCGAGAGTTATCGTCTGGAGTGACACATATATATATATATACATATAAAAAAGTGTTAAATTTCAGGAATCGTTTTAGAATGGTCTGAAACGGATTTCTATGAAGAAAATTTCCAAAAATTTATATTATTTAAATTTCGAAGCCATTGCAATAGCTTCATTTTCTTTGAAAATTCGCTAAAACTCCTGTCATCACTTCTGTCTAGAAGTTGAAATTAAAATTAGGTTTTTTGCTTTTAACTCAAACACTGTTCTGACTCCTCCTCCAATATTATGAAAAAACGCTGCTAAGTCCTTGTCACATTGGTTTATTATTGGACACATACAGAAATGCTGACTGTTCATTTATTGTTTCTTCCATGTGCAATAAATATTTTTGATGGTTTCACCAATTTTGGCCCCCAAAAACACGAATTAGGCTCTTTTTTTTACAGATTATCATTGATAGTGCCATTTAATTGTCTTGATTCATCTGTTGATGGTTTTAATGTTATTATACAAATTTTTGGTGATTCCAGACAATTTCCCAGGTTTTTGACTTATAAAAAATGAATTCTGGGAGCTGAACCTTCGTTACAACCTCAATTCTTCACTCTGGTCAAAATCGACTTCATATTCGGTCTTCTCGCCCTAAAAAACATGGAAAACGATACCTCACAAGCTCATGTTCGCTGAACCCTTAAAAAAACTAAGCAAAACCCTATTATTTTTACACCCATTTTTCACCCATGACACCCCTGGGTGTATTCCCATCGGGCTGCCGAGCTTCGGGGCACAACCAGGACCCAAATGCGTTCTCAAATGGGGGCCCAAACTGTGTGCGGAAAAACGACGATTTTATACCAGAATTTGATGTAAATTTAAGGCTGAAACTTCGTTAGAACCTCAATTTTCCTATTCACATTCGGTCTCCTCGTTCTAAAAAACATGGAAAACGATATCTCACAAGCTCATGTTATTAAAACACAAAAACCCCTATTTTTACACCCATTTTCACCCATAATAACACCCTTGGGTATATTCCGATCGGGCTGCCAAGTCGGGACACAGCTAGGGCTCGAATGGAGCCTGTTGCGAAAGAACCAATTTTTTAGACCGAAAATAAAGTAGATGTGCATGATACGGCGTACGGTGGACGAACATTGCATTTTTGGAATCTACGCACCTTGAAACGTAAAAGAAAAATTTTTGAAGGGGTGTTATAAAAACTTTTTGCTGAGCGAATACATAGGTGTATTATTCACAGAATAATAAACCAAAAGTCTGTGGACAGAAACATTTATTCTATAAACATCAAACCTGTATAACCTTGTCGACCTGCAACAGCAATGCTGCTATCTGATTGGCTGATTGAAGAAAGTCCGTTTTGGCCCAAACCTAACAGCGGGCAAAGTTTGTTTTGCTTGGATGCTCTACTTTCAGACGTCGATTTTACCCCTTTAAAGTCGGTATTGCATTGCTTTTCACGGTTTAATCCGTAGCCCTCGACGTGCGGACCGACATACATAAGAAACTCAATTTCAACAATTTGTGAGAAAGTCGGCTTGGCGCCGGACTTCCTCAGGTTAGGTGTCCAATCACTGAAGGTGGGAAGTCGGCATTAGGTTGGCTCCAGTGGTATTCAATAAACCAATTCACTTTCCCATTCTTGTCACTTCATCGTGAAACGTAGTTTGTTATCACTTTGCTCAGCTTAATATCAGAATGGGGCCGACGTCTTCTGGACTTGTCTGCAACCGCTTGAAGGCAGAATCACTTATCGCGTTGCACTGTTCAACCACACGCCAGCCGTTGATCGATCCAAACGGGTCAGGCGTTTGTATGTCGAGGGGTTCCACAGAATTGGGGAGAGTCAGTCTAAAACAGTATGAAACACTCATGAGACACCGTGCGAAACGCGTTTCAAACCTACGACAGTAATAAAGTATCCGTGGATTTACCTCAAGGCGTGGAGAAAAGTTCTTTCAGGGTTTATGTCTTTGCGACTGCTGTAAGTGAAATCGCCGACTATGGTATGTCCTATATGAGCGCAGTGGACTCTCAACTGGTGACGGCGCCCGGTGATTGGTCGCAGGACCACTTTGGTGGCCGGGTACCCGTCGAAGATCCCACGCTCTAGAACGAGCAGCCTTGTGATGGCCGGACGAGGGCTCACACAGTTTTCTTGGTCTTCTAGAACCGTCATTCGGTGACTACCGGTTATTTCACTCTTCAGTTCCCCTGCAACAGAATTAACCAAATGAGATCACAAGGGGGAAAATGAGGGGAGGCCAGAGTGGGGAAATGTCGCCCAAACAACGATAGGGATCGTAGATGAGAGGAAGTTTCGTACTGCTGATGAGAGATCTAGAGCACTTGTATTTGTATTAGTTTACTTATACAGTCTTTTGAGACATTACACTATAATAAATTTGGTTACAAATATTAATATTACTTGATTCTTGGGGTAAAGGCGCCAGTTGGGAGGCCAGGGCCCTTCACATGCTGTAGCCTCAAGGGGTACATTTTATAACGGCACCAGTGGTGGAAAGTCACAACTTCGAATTTTTGAAATAATACATAACTAATTCAGAAGCAGTGAGAAGTTTGAATCTCGTGCCAATCTGTAGCGTAATATCTGTACTGTTACTGATCTCAAATCCTTGTATACTGATCAAGCTCGTAATTTGACAGTCATGTTCAATGATAAGCTCACATGGAGCAAACACATTTCCCTCACGTCTCAGAAAGTATATCACACACTGCACACCCTGAAAAAACTATCCTATTGTACCCCGGAGGAAACTCGACTTAGGCTCTTCAAATGCCTTATACTGCCCTACGTTCTCTACTGTGATGTTATTTTTTCCCAAAATGTAGATAAAGAATCTGCTCACCGTCTGAAGGGGCTCCAACTCATGCATCCGGTAAGTAAAAAACCAAAAACCTCGCGGGCGTGTGAGTGACCACCAAGGTTGCCTGTTAGGAGGTTACCTTCAGACGTATTATCGTGCTAGATTCCTGTGTTTTGTATACGGGAGCCTACACGGTGGTACGCCTGAATATGTGTCTGACATATTATTTAAACCAAGTGGATCGACCCGAACACACAACTTAACAATACCTCCCCACAAGACAAAAACTTCGGAGGGGTCGATTCAAGTTAGAGGGGTGAGACTGTGGGCTGAACTGATGTAAAGGCTTCGTCCACTTTGGCGGCATTTAGAGCCGGAATTGCGAAATTCATGAAACTGCAATAAAATCACTTCTAAGGCCCACTTTCACCAGGAAATTATTTAAAGTTAATGTCGAGGTTTAAACCTGGAAAGGCAGCTGGCGTCTTTCACCAACCCAAATGTCGGTTAAACCCAGTTTGAAATAACGGAGTTTGCCTGACGGAGTTTAGTTTAAAATGTCCAAGCAAAAGTTGGACAATATGACGCGCTGGGACTATAAACTCTTCAAAACAACAACAACCACCACTCAGCTGATGTCGATTCCCACATCCATTGTTCCTCTGTAATAATAAACCGTAAATTGCCAAATTGATTTCTGATTTACGGCGACTCCAGTCACGACGTAAGGTACCTATAATATCATTGTGGAATACATAGTATAGAGTAAATACCAACACAATGCCAACTCCCATTAATTCATTTCACAACCGTATAACAACAAAACCGAAAATCAGCTGTAAGCTAGGCGGCCATATTGGGATCTCATGGCTAACTTTAACTTGCTGGATTTCGGGCGTAAACTCGAGCCGCCTTGGTGGGAGTTGGGTTAAACTCGCACAGAGCTCTGGTGAAAGACAGTGAGCGGTAAACTCCGTTAATTTGCAACCGTTTCCAGGTTAAACTCGTTTCAAATTTTTGGTGAAAGTGGGTCTAATTCTTGCTTTCTTCTTCTTTCTCTCCCCTCCTTTCTTTCAATTTCCTTCCATCTACTTTTTTTGTTTTACGAAAACCGTAGTATTAACCAGCCTAGTCCAGTACAATTGTGATTTGTATTATGTACATATTTATAAGGATACGTCCTTACTTGTACTCGCAGTTAATAAACAAATAAATAAAGGTGCCAGAAATGTAGAGAAGGAGCCAGTCCTATCAGTTTACCAAAACCTCTCATGGGCTAAAGTTGTTGTTAAGCAGTAAAACTAATTTTAGGGTTATTTCCTTCCTATTCGACATTATCTTGGCTGTTTTTTTATTAATGTATTTCTTCTATGGTACTTTGTTCTAAGTTTTGACCAGATTCAAATGTGTTCAGTAGCAATTCAATGACATGTGTCAAGAACAAAGGTTTACTTTCCCATCTATTATTTGCTATCCTTGCCTGTCTTCAATGTTCGCTTGAAGAATTTCCCATGCTGGCTTTCAGTGTTTGTTCACTGAGGTTTTTCAAATTTGATAAACATGCACAGGCAAAAATTGCGCTCACAAGAAAGTAATAGTTGTCAAAGATCTACTGGAAACCAATTGGTTTTAAATAAGAATTACTGTTTATTTAATATTTTATTAGTTTTTTTTCGTCTTCTTAGTTTGTTAAGAAGTGATGGACTCCTTCCATAGCTGTTCGCTTACTATCTCTCGTGTTAGAAGTAGGTGAACATCGATAGTCAGCCTTACCGATGGAAAGATTGATTTCGATCAGCTCCGCACTGACGTGCCCTCGAAGTAATGCCACGTAGTACTTCGAAGCCAGGCGGTTTTCAAAGGCGGCCGCAGCGGCAGAGCTTGCCCGCTTGCTGAGACCGATGACGATGACACCGCTGGTTACGTAGTCGAGACGGTGGACGAAGTGGAAGCTGTGGCGGAGGGACGGATTAGCAAGCCTCGGGAACTCGTGGCACAAAGACACGTGAAGCGACGACTGCAGCAGACAAAACTTGAATAAATATAGCCATTTGTCTGATTCCTAGAATGTGCCTGATTCAGGCTTATTTAGGAATCAAGGCCTTAATTCCTAATTTAGGAATTAGGGACTTTCTAATTTAGGAATTAGGGAATTTCTAATTTAGGAATTAGGTTCTAATTAGGAATCAGGGCCCCATTTAGGAACCTGAGCCTATTTATCAATTAGGGTCCATTTAGGAATCAGGCCTAAAATGTGCCTGATTCATAAATGACTTTTGAGTAGTAACTGACTAGGAAACCCCCATTTATTCCGAAGACAATAACTACTTGGTTTTACAAAATAACTTACTTTTTAGAACATAACCTACTCTCAGCAGGCGACTTCTCACAGTAAAGTTCTTCCTCCACACCGCAGGTTTGAAAATGGCCCAAACATGACTTTATGCTGGTTTTACCGACCTTTCATCTCCAATAGCATAGACATAAGACGCAAGTAGTGTTGCCAATCCCCGAAGGGCCGATTTCTCTTTTCTAAAGGAAATCCAAGACTTTGTGAACCCTAAATATGGATTTGCAATATAAACATATATATATATATATATATATATATATATATATATATATGAAAAGAGATTCAACCTTGAGAATTTTGACACCAACCGCATTCTCCTACAACAAGATTTTTCATGATTTCTTTACGATTTTTTCTCTCCTGGGTGAGGAACTCGAATGCCTCTTTTTCCCAGTGACGTCATTCACATTCTTCCACCTCCATTTCTATCTTAACTACTTGAAATTAATCGAGAACTAAAATTCACACCGCTTTAGCATTATGAACATGACGAATGATGAAAAATAATGACCGACAAACAATATTCTCCATTATTTACTAAAAACCAAGTCAGCTTCGCCAATAAAAATCGCGTAATGGAAATATTCAATTATATCTAAGATGGGTTAAGTATACTATTTCAAGTACAAGTATATTTCAGTAAGGCTCCAGGCTTCAGTAAGGGTTCAGGTTCAGTAATTTTACCGAAGTTTCTTGATGATTACTTACACAATGATAGTGCTTTTGCTTTGTACGGAACTGTAATGTGTCTAACGTCTTATACGAGTATAATCAGACGGTTCAAGACTGCAAGTTTTAACCGAGCCAAATGAGACTGCGCGTTCAATTGAAATAAAATCAAGTGAATATTGTCCGAAAATCCGATCTGTGATGCCTAGTGGTTACCAAAAACTGACAATAAAATAATTTTTCTATCCTACACGTTATATTTTATTTTTCTATTCGTAATAAAACCTAGATTTTTCTCATTCTAACTCTGAAGTTAGGTAATTTTTACACCTTGCTTGGTATCGATAAATATATATAGGTACCAAGAATCTACTAATGGGGGGAGGGGAGTACCTTATTTAGGGACTACATTACTTGTTTTTCTGTCTTCTTTTTTTTCTCAGACTTCAAACAAAATAACTTTTTAAACAAATTCTGGAATTAATAAAAGTAAGAGGGAAGTAGGTACCTACCTAGTTCAAATATTAGGTAATCATAAAAAACAATGTGTTCAAGTGTTCTTAGTGCAACGAAGTCTAATTTCGCCGCACAATCATTCAGCCTGGGTGTACGGTAATGTGTACGACTCGAATTACAATACAGTAATTCCAGAATGGCGGTACAGTAATCGACTCTCCAGAGTCTGCAACAAGAATTTCAAATTTCGCCAAAATATTTGCGATGGGAAATAAGTAAAACACAATTTGAGTCTTTGGGGGTCAAAAATGGGTAAATAAGTTGCAAATCACCCAAAATGTATGAGGAATCATCGAAAATGGTGAAGAAAGTTGAGTTGAGACAAAAGAACACAATTTTATAATCAGAAATATTTGTCTTAGAAAAAAACTGGTCAATTCAAGTTTGCGGAGTCAATATTATGCTAAAAATCAGTAAAAAGTACCAGAAAATGTATACAAATTCATCAAAAGTTGTGGTGACTCTAAACATTGACCCTTCTAGTCTATTGTCATAGAAAATATTTCTTTTAAAAATAAAGTGGGTCAAATTCGAGTTTTGGTGTGGAAAATTGGTAATGTAAAGTTAACCATAAGTGGTTTTCATTCCTTCCTGAAGTCATCCACAGATGTCCACTCTATGCGGCGAAACACTCACTTCACTCTCAACACTTACCTACTTCAAAGAATAACGGAGTTATTGAAAAATAGTATATTTCCACTAATACACGAAAAACGCAAAAAACACTGTTATACCGGTTTCGGTGATCAAACCATCGTCAGTAACACATAATAACTGAAGGCATATTGGAGAGGAGACCTTATATATAGTCACAAAGTGAAATGTGGTCGATTGGGATTGGTTGTGAAAAAGAATGGTGAAGGGAACAAAGGGAGGGTGGTCGAATCTGATTGGTTGTGAAGAAGAATGGTGAAGGGAACAAAGGAAGGGGGGTCGATTCTGATTGGCCCAGGAAGAGAATGCCAAAAAGTGAAAGGAACTCGAGGTGATCGGGAGGTGAAGAGTAGGGGGGGGGAAGAGGGGTGGAACCAAGCTGTTACAGAAATGAATGCAATAATGGAGAAAAACTTGAGGGAACTAGGTACATCATTCAAAGATTTACCCAACCTATCACTCTTAATAATTTCGAATTTTTCAAGTACATCCAACATGCTCCCTTTTGGGCAAAAATGAAGATATTCAATGAACTGTCTGTCTGCAAGATCAAAATTGAAGCTATGACCGGATTCATTCAAGTGACGTGCAAAGGCCGAATCACTCTTATTATCCCTGAAATCTTTTTCATGTTCCTTTATTCTTTCTCTAAACTTCCTACCAGTTTGACCACAATAGTCAAGTCCACAAGAACAATTTAATTTATAAACCCCACTTTTATCTTGAGCATTAATTTTATCTTTAACTGAACTTAATGAAGATTTGAGATTATGTTTAGTTTTATATCCTACTTTGAACCCTTTAGAAGTTAATATTTTACCAATTTTATCCGAAATTATTCCGTAATACGGTATACTGATCCAAATTTTTTCCTCAGTCGTAGCTTCCCTAACTAGGTTTGAAACTCCTTCCCTACTCTTTTTTCCAAGAACCCTATTCCATATTGTATCAATGAGATCTCCCCCCATAGCCATTACTCGCCGCTATAGACTATTTTTCAATAACTCCGTTTTTCTTTGAAATGGGTTTCCACGATTTCGTCGCGAGTGATTTAGTTCGTACTTACCTACTTATTCACTTATTAAATTCAGGTTGCAACTGGACCAAAAAAATTCAATACACCAAACCTACCAAGTGTGTCGTAGATGAGCAATATCTAATAACTGAAAATCTCAATCAGGAGTCATTATCAATTTCAAGAGTTTCAAAAAAGTGGCAGAGCGGCACAATCAAGTTTCTACTGTAGGTATTTTTATTACACTTACCGTGACCTTAGGGTCGTTGCTGTTTATGAGAATATCAGGATCCTTGTTGATGACGATGAAATTGTCACTCAAATGCAAAATTCTAAGGGGCCTGAACTCTCGAGTTTTCAGAAGTCTTTTACCGACCGAAGCAGCCACATTCAGACAGAGCATGAGAACACTAACCCATCTCACAACAAGCGAAGAGTCAGGTTCGAAATACATCGTTTTCTATGGTATCCACGATTCCGACGAGCCTCATTACACACAGGTAACTGTATATTATTTCGTGTTAAAATTAAAAACTACCTAGGGTAAATGCACCAGAAGTAGCCACCCCCGCCAGTAGTAGCCACCTCTCAACTTTAAATGCTTTAATTAAGGATTTGGCGTCCCTTAGAGATTTGAAATTGGCGCCATTTCAAAGCAGGATATGTATGCCGCCCTTTCTAACCGTTCCCGCCATAATCAAGTCATCAGTGAGAGTAACACGTGTGTGATAACCAAGATAACTCGTCAGTTGAACAAAAAACCTGGAATTCCACACATTTGGCTAAGGAGGTAAGTTGACTTTTTTGTCATTTCTCACCTTATTCTTGGACTTTTTGTTTGTTGTTTGGTTTCATTATGTTCACTGGTTGTTCCTAGTTGCAGTTCAAGTCTTTTTTAGTAGGATTTCATACAATTAGGTCATTATTTGGAGGGTGTCTACTACTAGTCCCCAAAATGTGGTGAATGTCAGTAGTAGCCATAAAGTGGCTACTACTTGGTGTTCATGTTTTTTTCATCTGTAACATAATTTTACTAATTTTTTCATCAGGAGCACAGTGATATAGTTAGTTTTTCAAAAGAATTAGTGGTTCCAGTTGTAGCCAGGGGGTGGCTACTACTAGGTAGTGATGAAAATATTAGTAGTTCCGTAGTAGCCAGAAGATGGCTACTACTAGGCAATGGCGGTGGCTTCTACTAGATCTGATAAAAAATTAAATACAAAATTCATTTTGACATCTCTGATTAGAAGGTATTCTCTATTTCTGATTTGTTTTCAATTTATTGTGTAGGAATAGATGAGAAATCAGCATGCCTCCTATAAAAGGTCAGATGTGGAGCTATACAGAAGAAGAAATGCTGAAAGCCATCCACGATGTTAAAAGTGGCATTTCGGTTAATAAGGCAGCTAAAGACAACGGGGTGGCAAGGACTACTCTTCGAGCCAAGATTTCAGGAAAATCGCCACTGTATCGACGAATGGGGCCTCCCACAGTACTGACGCCGTATGAAGAAGATATTCTTGAGGAATGGGTGAAGGAAATGTCGAGGGCTGGTTTTCCAGTAACAACTGAGCAGCTGCAAACCAGCGTTCAGCAGATTGTCAAAGAATATGGAAGAGAAACTCCCTTCACAGACGGCAAGCCAAGAGTAGAGAAGACATTGACTGAAAAATATACCTATTAGAAGAGAAGACATTGCCTTTAAATACCACTTCTTGAAGAAAAACGGTTCCAAGTTCCTGGGGAAGCAACCCACTGTGATATTTGATGTTCTATTCCACGTAGACTTTATTGTTTTGAGGTGCCTTGAAGTAGGTATTAAACATGTTCCTAGGGAAGCAACCTACTTTTATTGTACCTAGTTTATAGTTTTATTCATGTTTTGGGCTTTATTTTTAACGTTATGGACCCGTTATCCTGGGGCAGACACCCGATGTGATGCTTTGTGATCGTTTTTAGTCCTAAGCCCATCTAGACTAAACAAAGTCAATAAAAATATGTTCACAACTTGCAATAAATTGTTTTCTCACATTACCTACTTTCTGTCTTTATCTGGATTGAATCTTACTTATATTAACCTCAAGTTCTGAATATTTTCTGAATTCTCGTTGATTAAAATATGTTTTGCGAGAAATTTCTGAAGGTGGCAACTACTGGTCCCTTACGGTGGCTACTACTAAAATTTTGGGGGCTACTACTGGCGATAAATGTTGGTTCGCTCTCCTTCAATTTCTGGAAAACCATTCAATCCACTTGCGTTTTTGAAATAGTCATTCAATAAAGCAGATGTTGGGGGATAGAACAAAATCAAGAGTGAAAGAAAAAACGGAAAAATTACGAAACCTCGACGTAAAATCCTAAACTGGGTTGCTTAAGGGTGGCTACTACTGGTGCATTTACCCTACACAGAAAATAGTTTGGGGTAGGTACTCATGCACACCACTTTAGTAGGAAAATATTATAGGTAAGTTCACTGGTGACAAATCCACCCTGAGCCATAAAATCCGGATTTAGTTGGGTTCTTTTTGCTAGAGTTTATGACACATACGCAGACTTGCCATGCTACTAAAATACCATTAAATACCGTGGTAAAATTTATGTCGCATATATAATACACAAATACATTGGAGTAAGGAACGACATAACCTGATACACAATAATATAAACATAACAGCCAATAACCTACTTCTTCTTCTTATTGCCATTTTTTTATCTTGACGCTGACGCACCATGGCTGACATTCCGGTGTTTCTTTCTTCTTCTCAATTGGTTAAAAGTAAAAATGTACGCATACAAGAAGCCTGCAAGATCTCAACACCATCCCGAGACCGGACCCTCGACATTAACCGTTCCTATATCCGACATGAAAGGAGGACAGCTAAGCTGAGAATTTCAATTCCATTCCATTTTCAATTGGTTTCTGTTTGTTCAACGCAAAACCCAGCCAATAACCTATTTATTATCTTCGACTTCTTTTCTCCGTCCTGGCTGTTGGCTTGCCACCAGATGTTAGTTATCCCAGGGATAGAAGTTCTCGGAATGGTGGACATTAAGTAGGTACCTAATCGTAGGACAGGTCATCTGTCTTCTTCATAAGGTACATGAAATGTTCCGTAAATTCGTGCCCTGAAAGTGATCTACTGATTGCCGTGACGGTTCTCGGGGGATACTTGATGGCGTTGAACCACTTTGCTGTTGGAGATCGACAGCCTGCTATTATTTCTCCTGTCTCCATCACTGTTGACTGAGGTGGTGTCTTGAAACAGCAAGCAAATCACACCAGATGTAGGACCCAGTTTAAGGCAGTGGCTGGTAGAAGAATAGGTACCTACCTCAAGAATGATCTCATAGTTTGAGTAGTCTATTAGTATATTTATTCTATCATGGAGCAGGCTGCAGATGTTCCAGCTTTTCAAACCCAGGTATGTTCCTACCTATGACAGCAGCTGGTACGAGTGGTGATACTAGTAGTTACTACACAGGTGCTTGTAGAGATGTGTCGGTCGTGAGTGACCTTGTCTCAAAGACCTTCTCTTTCAAGTGAACTGGTCCCAAATGACCTGCCCAGGGAATTTCGCAGTTCACCCGTTCACCGTTCACTAAGGTTTCCCCCGTGTCTCGGGCCCTTCCATCCCACCAACAGGAGCAGGTAGCATGTCACCAGTTCGCCGTTCCTTTTGACAGTTCAGTTCGCCCTTATCTCAATCGTCAATCCCACAGTCTACATTCTTTCCTATCCAGTGCAATAACTCATAAAGCAACTATCCTGTGATGTGTATTTCATTTGGAGTCCCCAAAAATATGTGATTTTTGTTATTTTCCTAATTTCGTTATTGAAAAATATACCTATTTTTTTCTTTTTGAGAAAATGGTCGTAGTACTTTTATTGATTCTCCTACTTAACCTTACTAGGTAAGCTTTAAAAAATATTTATATGAATAAAATTTTTTACTAAAGCTTCTCTTTAGACAATTCTACGAATTCAGCAGAAAAATGTTAATAAATGAGGCTAGAGTTGGCCCGTACTGAGAAATTCCTAGCAGGTCGCAGGTCCCGCTCGCACACTACCTGTGGACAAAGTGAACTGGTGACCTTCTCCAACTGAGAGGGAGATTGGGCTCGTCCTGAGAAATTCCTAGCAGGTCGCAGGTCCTGCGCGTTCACTTCAAAGTGAACTGGTGACCTTCTCCCACTGAACTTGTCTTCGAACTGAGTGACCTGCTGGGAGTCAACTCACTCAGGTGAACTGGGTTTACACACCTCTAGGTGCTTGTTTCTCATTGTATTGTCAGTAGGTAACCAACAGAAGGATGTCATTTTCTAGATTTTTAAATGGTTGTGTCGAAGACTGTTTAACTTTCTTATTAATATAATTCCCTTAATAAGATAATCATAATATAATGATTACCTTGTGATATAATTATTATCAAATCTCTGATCTCTGGTACCCCTCAGTTGTGATACCACTCTCAAGTAAACTTATAGTTTCAACCAATAAACAAGTAGAAAGACGAGCTGTGCGAGGCCTTGGGAAAAAGACTAGAAGGGTCCCCTTCATCGAGCTCCCAACGATTCTCAACAGCCATAAGGGCGGTTGGGGGGGTGGTGGTGGGGGGGGGGGGGGGGGTGAGGCGGAGGCGCCTATACATAGACGCCCGGCTCGCCCAGCTCTTCATTCGACTGACCTCGCTCTTACCTACGGCTTCTCTCTCATTCACCTTACATCTCATCTCTCTACCCTACTCTTTCGCATCTGCTGTGGTGGTAACCACTGAATGCTTCCTCCTTTAGCACTCGCTGTTAGCATGTGTTAGCATCCTCCTCCTCTAGCGTCTGCTGTCGTGATAACCGAGGGATGTTCCTTCCTCTAGCACTCCCTGTGGTGATAACCGTGGAGTGCTAGTACCCTTCTCCTTGGCATCTGCTACGGTGATAACCATGGGAAGCCTCTTCCTCTAACGCCTGCTGTGGTGATAACCGTGGGGCGTTAACTACCCGAAAATACTCTTAAGGAGCACATCCTTCTACAACCTTCCCGAACCTACCCTACCATTAGGCTGATGTTGAATAAAGTTTAGTACTAACTAGTTTCAGTAGGTACTAACTTGTCAGATCTAGTGTAGTAGAAACAGAAGGTAGGCAACAAGAACAGGGCATTCCAGTAGATATCTATAAATAATATGGACGGATAATGTCCAAGCTTTATGCGTTGTTGCACCTTCTGAGCCATACAAATATAGGTACAATGTGATGCCATTGTCCTCTTTAGGTGATTTCAAACTCCCATAAGTACATCTTTGAAACACCCATGTCGCAAACATTGGATGTCAAAGATGGCCCTTGAAGATACATATCAGTAGGTTCAGGATAAAACCAGTTAGTCGATTTAAGCAGGGTTCACATGGACACAGAAACACATAACGCGGACTGCGGAAAGCAACCTGATCGGCTGTTGGTATCATTATGCAGGTTGGCTTTTGACGCGGATTGAAGTCTCTAGAAGTAGCCTTCCACAATTACGAAGCATCTGCGCAACAAGCCACCTCCCAGCCTCTGTAACCTTCCAGCTTGTTTCCTCATCTGTTCTTTCGACCTCTGCATTACACATTTCCACTCCACCATGTGAACGGGACCCTCCTGAAATCTGAACTACAAACCAAATTTCATCCAGAACTGTGTCTGTCCGAACTCCCGCTTATGGTTCCCAACGGACAACCAGAGCATTGTAATTGTAACCTTCCACATAAACTGAAGGTAGAAGCATCGCGTGCACATGTGCAGGATCAACGGTCCTTGAACAAATCCACGACTGTAAAGGAGGGTTCACATGGATGCGGAAACCTGTAATGTGGACTGTAGAAAGCAACCTGATTGGCTGTTGGCTGATGGTAAAGAGGAAGGTATCTTTACGCAGGGTGGTTTTTGAAGTGGATTGTACCAAATGCTCTCGAGAAATATCCTTCCGCAATTACGGAAGTCCACATCTGCCCAATGGGCCACCGCACAGCCTATGTAAACTTCCAGCATGTTTTTTTTGTCTGCCTATCGTTCTTTGCCCTCCGCATTAAGCATTTCCACTCCTTCATGTGAATGGGACCCTCTGGAATGGCCGACTCACCCCCCCCCCCCCCCACTCCATCATTTTATGCAGTCCGCATTACGGGTTTCCGCACTCCATGTAAACCCTGCTTTAGAATAGTCCCGACTTCTCTCCGAGCGAACCTCTGGATTGTTCTATCCCCTCATTTTCAGAACCCAGTAGGTACCATCCTGGACTGGTCCAGGGCTGCCTGAACAAACTGTAACGTGTGTGTGCATGCGTGTTAGGTGACACATCATCTCAATTTCTGCTAAATGAAGAAAAATGTAATCCATTTTGCGTTTCAGTCCACTCTTATGCCGCTACGCTACCTACTGCACATCCTTGAATATTTTTTGGTATCCTTGCGAGTATCAGCAGCAATGAAAATAGTTGTGTTGAACATTGTGTCCGGCACGGCTGCAGCCAAGACAGAAAAAAGGAAGGAGACTCGGCTCGTGCTCGGACATTTAAATACTAGAGAAGTAAGTATCCTTGGTGACTTCCTAGTTCGTAAATAAACATTCAACTGTACCACGTGCAGTCGCCTGAAATCGCCAATTTGCGTAAGAATTCCGATGCATTTTTCTGATTCATCCCTGTGATCCATTCCCCTTCATATGTGATGTCTGTTTATCACGACGAAATTGAAATAGAAGATTTTGAATACGACGAGTCTGACGAAACCTACTACTATCCCTGTCCTTGCGGCGATAGATTTCAAATTACTAAGGTAGGTTTGGTACCTCTCCATCGTGATAAATTATGAATTACTTACGAAAATATATTTACTCAAGTCGTTCCATGATTCCGTCCCTATGAAATGATATAATATTGTGATGAATTGCTGCATTAGGTACATTGATTGATTATGTAGGTGGTCTGAGTTCTCTCGTTAGTTCAGACGATCACATCCAGGAATGACGTTGACCATTATAAGTATTCTTACTGTGAAACTTATATTGTATCTCATCCTTACAGGAAGAGTTAGCTGCTGGGGAAGAAGTAGCAACATGTCCTAGTTGTTCGTTGATTGTCAAAGTAATTTATGATATAGTAAGTACATATTTGCAGAATTGAAATTTCCAAAATGAAAGCCAGATAGCCAGAACTTGGACTGCGTTATCTTAAATTTTACCTAATGTTGGAGACAATTTCTATTGTCCCGTACTTTTTTTGGCTTCCGTTACGCTCCGGCACCCATTTCCTGTAAATTATAGAATGGAGAGTCGCAGATGAGTTTTTAAAAAAACACTTTATTTCACGTGACAACGGAAATATGACTTGGGAATAAAAGCACTGCGCGTGACGTTGTGACGTGGACGGGAGACGGGCGGATACTTCGCGAAATTACAAATACATTATATACAAATACGAATGATTAGACACGAAAAATATAAGAATTATCCTGACGTTTCCTTGACATTTAGTGTATTGACGTCGAGTAGTCACGTTCGTTGGGGAATGGATTGCATTTCTCGCTTGTAGCGAGTATAGGTCATGATGAGATAACAGGAGATGCAGACAAACAATATATAGAGGATGACAGTCCATAGGCTGGGTGCGAGATATTTAGTGATTATCTGGTTGGAGGAAACGAGCGGGGTAGCCGGGGCCAATATGTGCTTGAGGCTTTTCAACTGTATTTTGGTCACTGGACTTTTATTGGAGTCCCATGGGAATTTAACAAATTTAACAAGCGACGGGGTGTAAGTCGTGTGCGTAGCAGGGGTTGTCAAGGTTCGGTTAAGGTATTCAATGGTGCTGTTTTCGGGGGAGACTAAGAAGATCCCTTGGAGTTTCCTAAATTCAATATTTCCGTGGTCGATTATTTTAATTTGGTCATTCAGGGCAAAAAGAAATACGTATTGTTACACACCTTGTGTCCGACAACCCCCCGGGCAAGGCCAGAAATAAAGTGTGTGTGTGTGGGGCTACTATTTTGATAAAAAAAGGAGAAGAACATTCAGTGATTACAGAAGTACGAACAGTGTTATATTTTATTTTACCAAAATTATACAAATTGAACTGAGATTGAGTATTTGTGCGGAAAAACCCGAACATTGGCGCAGTCCTAAGTGAACGTTACCTACGTTTCAGCACTGACGTTACATCTACATACCATTGCGTTTACATCTACAACTGCATTTACATCATGCAAGCACAGCAACCTCATCCCGGTGTTTCGTCCACTGGCGAACCGTTGCTAGGTAAGCTACTACAGTCGAACCAGGATTTGAATAATACAATGGCTAAAATTCTTGCCCAAATGCAACAACAGCTGAGCACGACAATTTCGTCAGAGAGTCGAGCAGCTAAGAAATTCGACAAATACGATGAGGTCGAGAACATAGAAGATTATGTCGCCCGTTTTGAGTCGTTCTACAGGTACGATGTTACGGGTGACGCAACGCCTGATGGGGATAAGGTAAATTCATTACTCGCATGTTTACCAGCGAGTACGTACGCTCTACTGAAAAATTTGTCCTACCCCGGCAAAATTTCTGATAACAGCTATAAGGCAGTGATCAAGCTTCTCGCGGACCACTTGAGTCCTACACCCCTAGTCATTCCCAGCCGCCACGCCTTTCTAAATAGAAAGCAAAAGGAAGGGGAGGGCATCAATACCTATTTACTGGAACTTCGCAAACTCGTAATTCCCTGTAAGTATGATGCTCAGACTCTCAAAATAATGCTGCGGGATGTGTTTGTCGGTGGCCTACGTAGTCGGATTATGTTGGATCGGATTTTCCTTGAAAAGGACACCATTACATACGAGGACACAGTGGCAATAGCGTTAGCAATCGAGAAAGCTTCAGTTGGTACTCAGGAGCTATTAGAACCCACGATCCATAAGGTACAAAACCAAGTCTCATCGCCCTCGTCAAGCACCCAACGAGTTCTCCCGTCAACACGTTGTTTCCGATGTGCTAATTACGCTCACATAGCCACCGAGTGTACTGCCAAAGACTTATTTTGTTCATATTGCAAGAAACCTGGGCATGTGTCGCAAGTATGCCTGGCCAGTAAGAACAAATACAAACCACATGTCCGCGGGGGGCCCGGTCCTACACGGCCATCGAACCACAATGAAGGAAGGAATCCAATTCACAACTTTACAGCAGAGAATGATGAAGATACCTTTCGTATTGAAGAGTGCCTACCTATGTACAGCACAAGCCTACTACATTCAAACGAACCCTTCATGATTCAGGTCCACATTGAAGGGAAACCGATCGAGATGGAGCTGGACACAGGGAGCGCCGCGACCGTGATGAGCCTAGCTAATTTCAGGAAACTCACTGATAAGCCCTTGGAACCAACCACAGTAAAATTCAAAAGCTACAGTAACGAGATCTTGAGTCCCATGGGCTGTTGTAGAGTCCAAGTCGACATTCATGGGACGAAGGAAACGTTAAAACTTTTTGTCGTTGAACAGGATTTGGCCACGTTGTTAGGGCGAGATTGGCTATCAAAACTTCCAGTGAACATAAAAAACGTTCAATGCAAGACCAAGCCGGATGACTGGTTGAAAACCTTGAATCATCTTATCGAGAAATACTCAGAAATATTCCAGAGGAAGGTGGGTGTTCTAAAAAATTACTCGTTTGACGTAAAATTGAAACCAGATACTCGTCCGGTTTTCCACAAAGCACGCCCTGTTCCATTTGCAATACAGGACAAGGTAGCTGCGGAGCTCGATCGTCTGGAGCGAGAAGGCATAATTGAGAAAACGGATTTCAGCCACTGGGCAACCCCTATCGTTCCTATAGTTAAGGCCAACAACGAAATCAGGATTTGTGCTGATTACAGTCAGACCGTGAATAAACATTCTGAAATTCCTCAATTCCCCCTTCCGAAAATTGAGGAAGTTTTGGCATCACTTCGAGGCGGAACACATTTTTCTACACTTGACATATACGGAGCCTTCCTTCACGTTCCAACTACTGCACGCACGGCAGAAATCCTGACCATCAACACTCAGAAGGGGTTGTTCAAGTGTCTAAGGATGATGTTTGGTGTCTCAGGAGCGCCCGCCACGTGGGAAAAATTTATACATTCAATTCTCGCCCCCATCCCGGGATTGGCCGTTGTTCATGATGACATCATCCTCACTGCCCCGACTTTTGATGAACACATTGCACGGCTCTCTCAACTATTCCAAATCCTGCACGAACACGACCTCCACGTTAATGCAGAGAAATGCAAGTTCCTCCAGGACTCGGTTATTTACTTGGGTTACAAATTCGATTGCCTTGGCATACACAAAACGTCCTCCAAGATCAATGCAGTCATCAATTTCGACACTCCACGTGACGTCAAACAGACCAAATCGTTCCTGGGAATGGTTTCATTCTACAGCCGATTTTTCCCCCATCTATCAACGATAAGTGAGCCGCTACACGCCTTAACCCGGAAAGGAGCACCTTTCCAATGGTCGGATGAGTGCACGGATGCTTTCCACAAGATTAAAAAGGAGATTGTTTCAGAAAGAATACTTGTACACTACGACCCTTCCATGCCTTTGGTCCTCAGTGCGGACGCCTCACCGGTCGGCCTGGGAGCTGTCCTTGCACACAGGATGCCAGATGGCCAGGAGCGCCCAATTGAATTCGCATCACGCACCCTTAGTTCATCAGAGCGACACTATTCCTGCCTTGACCGGGAAAGCCTCGGAATCAAGTGGGCAGTACAAAAATTCTACCACTACCTTTTTGGAAGGAAGTTTACCCTATTTACTGACCACCAACCATTAATTCATATTTTCGGCAAGAAGAAGAAACTCCCTGTATTATCAGCGACTCGCTTACTGCATTATGCGTTATTCCTCCAGAACTTTGATTTCGACATTGAATACAGATCTTCCAGTGACCATGGGAATGCGGACGCCCTTTCTCGTTTGCCTCTCAGCTCTCAAGACCTGTACGATATGGATGATATTGAACTCTTCCAGCTCAGCCAGATTACCAATCTACCGGTCAGCTGTAAAGAAATACGCTCTGCAACTGCCGCAGATCCGGAAATGTTACAGCTTTTTGAACAGATCAGAACAGGAGCCATGCGTTCTAAATCGGAAATCGGACAGTACACCATTCAATCTGGATGCATCATGAAAGGGCCCCGTGTGTATGTGCCTACTGTGTTCCGAGAAAGAGTTCTAGCAGAACTCCACAGAGGACACACAGGCATCCAGAAAATGAAAGGACTAGCACGATCTTTCGTATACTGGCCAAACATCGACCACGATCTTGAGCAGCTAGTGCGGAACTGTTCTAAATGCATCTATACGATGAAGGAACCAGCCAAGAGCACTCATTATTGGGAATATCCATCGAGGCCATTCGACCGCATCCATGTCGATCATGCTGGGCCACTACTTGGACATTACCTATTCCTGGTAATAGATGCATATTCAAAGTGGCCCGAGATCAACATAGTCAGAGACACGAAGTCTTCATCGGTTATTCGAATTCTCCAAGAGTTATTTGCTCGGTATGGGATACCACGTACATTAGTGAGTGATAATGGAACGGCATTCACGAGTACAGAATTCCGAAATTTCATGACACGTAATGGGGTACACCATGTAACCTCGGCACCATTTCACCCTTCCTCGAATGGACAGGCAGAGCGCTATGTCGGCAGTGTGAAACGGAAGTTACAAGCAATGGGGTCAACACCTGCAACACTTTTTGAGGACATCCAGGAATTTTTGCTCACCTATCGTCGCGCGCCACATGCGACGACGGAAGAAAGTCCTGCTCGGCTTTTTTTAGGAAGGGACATCAGCACACCACTCGATCTACTACGCCCTGACCTCCGAGCAAGGGTAAAGACCAATTCTTCACGATACAGCAAGGGAGATGGGCCACAGCGAGAGTTTGCAATTGGTGAGACTGTCGCTGTAAGGAGTTACAACCACCCCAATCAGCGGTGGAGGTTAGGAGTGGTTGTGGCCCGTGACGGCATTAACCACTATACCATATCAGCTGATGGTACACTGATCCGACGCCATGTGGACCAGATGCGAAAAGTGGGGACCTCGACTCACATCGGGACGAGCACTGGTAGCAGCCACCTTCCGACCCACTTGCAACCAAACACACCTCCAGCTGTCACATCTGATAGTAGCATCCTCACAGATCAGACAGTCATATCAGCAGGACCATCTGAGCTGTCAGACACAGCAGCAACTCCACTGACTTCCGCTCCTCCAGTCCCCCAGCCCAGCACCGACTCAGCCAGGTCAGCACCGGATGACAGTCTTACCTTGGAAGTGCCATCGACCATGCCGCAACCCAATGCCCACAGCAGCCCACTGCAGCGCCCCAAACGGGCCCGGCAACCTCCAAAAAGGCTGACTTACTCTTAGGGGGGAGGAGTGTTACACACCTTGTGTCCGACAACCCCCCGGGCAAGGCCAGAAATAAAGTGTGTGTGTGTGGGGCTACTATTTTGATAAAAAAAGGAGAAGAACATTCAGTGATTACAGAAGTACGAACAGTGTTATATTTTATTTTACCAAAATTATACAAATTGAACTGAGATTGAGTATTTGTGCGGAAAAACCCGAACACGTATCGTTTGGCTTCTTCTATGAACTCTATGTGGTTTCGTTGTAGGTCGAGTTGAATTAGATCGCAGCGTCCGTTCACGCCTTTCAACAGTATGTCCGATTCGCAATTGTAGTCGTTAGGTAATTGCAAGTTGTCTGGGCAGAAGTGGTATGCTATTCCGGGTTAACAGGGACTATTTAAGAATTTCAAATCCGAGCTCTGGCCGGATTTCAGCACATACTTCGTTGAAGGAGAAATTGTAACGTAGGCGTCATCAACTAACGTTGGTACAGGTTGTAAGTATATCAGGTCGTAACTGTCGGTCTGCATGATAGGGATATCGAGGAAGTAGATTATTTCTTCGGAACTTATGAAACAGTTTACTTTGACGTGATTTTGGAGTTCCCATATTGATTCTCCTTCAAAGTCAGGGAGACGGTTTCTATAAAACGGCATGAGGTTTCTTAAGGTGGTTTGCAATTGTTGGGGTTTTATTATGCTGGGGTGAGGTTTCTTCAGTTTACAGAAAGTGATGGAATTTTCTATGTCCTGGGTGATGTCTAGGATTAATTGCAAGAGCAATTGGTTATGTTCCAGGGCATTCTCTACTTTCCTAGTGTGGGCATCTTGTGAACTTATTTCTTTTAATTTATTAATTTCAGAAGCCAGTATGTCATGGTTATAGTTAATTTCATCAATTGCTGAATTCATAGTTTCCATTAATTTGTCGTTTATCGAGTAGTGGTGGTTAATTTGCTCCGACAATATTTCCTGGTTCGTTAAAAGGTGTTGAATGATTTTGTTGTATTTCTCCTCGTCATTAGCGTCTAGGTTTCCAGTTACGAACTTCACCATGGAACCTAGTCCATTCAATAGCCCGCGTTTCTGCCGACGGGGAAGGATTGATTCAGAGAGTCTGTCTTCCGCTAAGGTCAACATGTGTTCGATGACTTGCGTTCGGGGGTGGATGATTTCTAGGATTTCCTTGTCGGTTGAGGTGATTTGTAAAATTTCGTTAAAGTGAGAACGGATTGCATTAATTTGGTTGAAAATCCCGTCTAGCTTGTAGTAGTGGGTGATGGTGTGATAATGGGTGATTAGTCTTGCGGGGCCTAGCCTTATGGGTAGCAGTCCTAGGTTTTGGGAGATGTCTTCGATTTCCAGTCCGTCGGTGAGGAGTAGGTGGTGGATCAAAGGCAGTAACCTGGAAGTTGGACGTGAAGTATTAGTCGGTGTGGTCAGGTCTGTGGGTGTTTTGCATGTCGGTTATAGTGGTAGATTAAGATAGTACGCCCTTCAGTATTTCTGAACACATTTGTTCGCGGAATTGTGTCATGTCGTTTTGAGTGAAGGATAGGGGTTGATTGGCCGTTAGAGCTTTCGCGAATTGGCAAGTGAAAACCCCACAATCGTAGGAGTTGGTTTGTTGCGGTACGGAACGAAGGTGGGTCGTTTTCCAGTTTTCCGAGTCAAGTAGGGTCAATTTCTTTTCGAGGTATTCGAAGGCGAGATATGATTGTATGGTTTCTAAAATTTCTATGGCGTCCCTAGTGGCTGTCCCGGCTTTAATTTTGTCTTCTGTCAGGGAATCAAGGTATTGTATTTCTTTTTCTTTGACTTTGACCACAACAAGTGACCAATGATTGGAGTCGTGTATGGGGAAAATTATTAAGTCCGTATTAAATATGTCCGATCTTCTGGTGAAGTGCCTAACACGATCGTATCCTTGTGCTTTCATTGAGGGGTATAAGAAGGTATTGAAACAGAAGGTGTTAGGGAGTGCTTGATTCAATCGGCTCCTCTCGTCGATGAGCTCCATATAGAAGTTTATGATCATGTCGTCGACCCTATTTCCCGGTTTTAAGGTTAAGAAGTTTTCTCTTGTCATTCGGAGGCCATATTTGTGTGCGAGGATGTCGGATCGTGGTAACGAATCGTCCCAAGCGTTTTGAACAGCTGTTTCGTAAAATTTCCTGGGTGGTTTGATGTTTGATATGTGGATTTTCTGTTTCGTATTGTGGTGTCTGGGATGAATGAGGGCTGTTTTTGTCAAGGGATCGCTGTCTTTTAACTCTTCTTTATTGAATTTGGGTTTGGATTTGCTTTGGCGTTGGGTGTTTTTGACAAAGATTTCCTTTGGAATTTCGGGGATGTCCTGTCTGTTTTTATTGACCGACTCTGCAACCTTCTCTTTATGGTTCGTGAATTTCGTAGCTATATTTTCATAGAGGATTTTGACTCTGCGTTTATGTTGGTCCAAGTAGTCGTTGGCCATTGTTTGTTCTAAGTCGATGTCCGTTAGGGATTTGTTGTTGATGTGGCCATAAAGTAATTCGAAAGGGGCTAGTTTAGAGATCGAGTGTATCGAATTGTTGTAAGCAATTATGGCGTAATTCACCTTATTTCGGGTTGAGACTCCCTTGAATTCGTCTCTATTGGACAAAAGTCGGACGTGTTCGATTAGTGTGGAGTGGAAACGTTCAATTACCCCGTTTGAGGCTGGATGTTGTGAAGAGATATAATGTATTGTAATTTTGTGGAGAGATAGGAGGTCTTTGACTAGGGAACCTTGAAACTCGCCTCCATTGTCGGAAACAATCACGGATGGGGTGCCGTGGTGAGAGAAGAATTTCATTATGCCGTTCACAATTTCGATGCTCGAGGATGATGCTAGCGGGTACGCTTGCGCGTATTTAGAAAATGCGTCTACGATGATCAAGAATTTTACGTTTTCTATTGTGAATTTATCTATGTGTAGAATCTCTAACGGGCGCGAGGCCGTCGGTGTGATGTTCATTTTAGGTTTCAATGGCGATCTCTCATATTTACATTTCAGACATGTTTCACAATTGTTAATAATCCTCTGAATACTGATTTTTTGGTTTGGCCAATAGAATTCTCGTCGTAGGTGTTCGTAAGTCTCGTCGATCCCTCTATGATTTGTACTTCCATTATGGTATCGTTCTACTATTTTTGTCTGCTCAGATTTGGTTTGAACGTCTGTCAGTAATGTGTTGTACTTAGTCATACGGATGTTGGTATTGTTGAAGTTTGAAATCAGCGTGGACGTCAGTTGTTGGTAAACGTCATTGACAAAATAAATGCCGTAGCTGTGTTTGGGGTTGACGTATTCGCGTATGAAATTTGTGAGAGAAGTCTGTAAGTCGTGTTCTGGTAGGGTGACGGTGATGCGGGTTTTGTTCTCGAATATTTTTTCTATAAGTACGGGTTTGGGTGTTGGGTACTTGGATGTTTTAAATATAATTTGATTAGGGCAAGGATTTACGGGTGAGTCTTTGATGGGGATAGTGGGTGCGGTGTTCCCCATGAAATTCGAATGTAGCGTCAGTCCTGAGAAGGAGGATTCGACTGAGTGGATTGACGATCGATCGTCGTCCGTGTCTGCATTGGCGATTATGGATTCGTTAGTTGGTTCACGGGGTTTGATCGTGTGCAGGGCGTTTACGTTGGTATCGGTTGTAGGTACCCGTATTCTCGAGAGGGCATCCGCATTGGTGTTTAATGCTCCTTTTTTGTATACTATGTCGAAGTCATAGGCCTGTAATTTGGTTTTCCAGGAAAACAACCTCGAGCTAGGTTCTTTATGTGAGAATAACCATTGTAAAGGACGATGATCTGAGTAGATCGTGAATTTTCTACCGAAAAGGTGGGGTCGGAAATAGCCAACAGCAAAAACGATGGCCAGTAGTTCTTTTTCTATCGGGGAGTACTTTTGTTCCGAATCGTTTAGGGTTCGGCTGGCATAAGCGACGGGGAGATCTGCGCCGTCTGTGCATTGGCTAAGTACTGCGCCTAGGGCTACGTTACTGGCATCCGTGGTTAGTCTGAAGGGTTTCGAATAGTCAGGGTACTGAAGGATGGGATCATTGCAAAGTAGGGTCTTGCAGTTTTCAAAGCACTGTACGTATTCTGTGTTGTGTATATCAATGTGGGAATCTTTTTTCAAGCATCTAGTAAGGGGTTTTGTTATTTTGGCAAAGTCTTTGATGAATTTTCTGTAGTACCCGAGGAGTCCCAGGAAGCCTTTTATTTCTTTTGTGGTTTTCGGAATTGGGTAGTTTTTTATAGCTTCTATTTTATCTGGGTTCGGTTTTACACCTTCCGGGGTGACTACGTGCCCGAGGTACGCTACTTCCCTACGTAGAAAGTCGGTCTTGTCTAGTTGTATTTTTAGGTTCGCATTTCTAAGGCGTTTGAACACGGATTCTAGACGTTGGATATGTTCTTGTAGACTTGTGCTGAATACTATGATGTCGTCCAGGTAAACGCAGCAGTGTTCGTTGGCGATACCTCGTAAGATATTATCCATAACGCGTTGAAATGTGCTAGGGGCGTTTTTAAGACCGAAGGGAACGCGAGTCCACTCGAGGTGGCGGGTGGGGGTGCTGAAGGCTGTCTTTGCTATGCTGTCGGGGTGCATTTCTATTTGGTGAAACCCGGATTTAAGGTCTATTGTGCTGAAATATTGGCACCGTCCTAGTTTGTCAAGTAGTTCGTTGATTTGCGGGAGGGGATATTTATCTTCTATAGTCTTGTCATTTAATTTACGGTAGTCTACAACGATGCGGAATTTCTGTTTCCCACTGCTATCCCTTTTTTTTTGGTACTATCCAAATCGGAGCGTTCCAAGGGCTATCGGAATTTCGGACGATGCCCTGTTGGAGCAACTCCTCCATTTGCCTGTCTAACTCCTCTAGATGTATTTGTGGGAATCTATAATTCTTAGTATAGACCGGTGTCTCGTCAGTAGTCCGGATGACGTGTTTGATGTTATTGGAAAAACTGAGCGGGGCACCTTCCTGGTGGAAAATGTCCGCGTATTTTATAACTAGCTGCGTGACTGCCGATTTCTCCTCTTCGTTCATGTGGTCTAGGCGGAGTTGTCCCAGGTCAAATTTAGAGTTGTTAAAGTTGTTAAAGTTGGGAATCGCTGGGGTCTGCGTTGGGGAGTGTCGAGGTTTGATCGGGGGTTTTACGAATTCTTCCACCATTATAGGGGTGGTCTGGGTGAACTCAGTAGGAGTTTCGCTCAAGTTAGTTATGTGGACGTATGCGTCGTGATCTTTAATGTGAACCAGACATTGGGGAATTTCTAAAGGGCCCAGCTTTTGGTACGGCATGATGGCATCCCCATTTTGGATGTTGTCCACCTTAATTTTCACTTGTTGGATACACCTACTGTCTATTGCATGGACTTCTTTCATCTCCAAATTGAGGTATTGTAGGGGTATGTTTACTCTAGGGGTTTTGATGTGGTTAGACTGAAGGTCTACCGAGGCTTGTAGGAGTTTTAGATTGTCCAATCCAAGCAGCATATCGAATCTTGGGTGGAAATTGAATATGTTGAATTTTAGTTTTAGTCCTTGGATGCGGAATAAGCTATCACAGGGAACTTGTGTACAAAATTTTGAAAGGGAAGTTCCGTGTACGGTTTTCACGTAAAACGGTTCTTCTATGAACTTGTCTGAAAAGAATTTGTCGGCAACACGGGAATTTATAAAACTTAAGGAACTACCGGTATCTATAAGGATTTTTAGACGGAGTTCGGGGAGGTGGATGTACGGTAGTTCACTAGTTGGTTTCCCGTTGAGGGTCAATAGGCTATAGGTTGGTTCCTCGTTCTGGTCGGGGGTGTCGTTCTCAGGGGTGTCGGTGAGAAAGTGTTGTTCGGACTCTGTGGGTGGGTCCCAATTTTGTGGGGCCTGATCGTACTGATAGTTATAGGGGTCGGTGACCGTTTCGGTGTGGGTTTCATCTCCGGGGGCTGTGTTCAGGTTGTGCAGGTTGGGGTTTGTCGTTTGCCATGACATGGCTTCCCAATTTTTGTTTTGCTGGGGGTTGGTTGGTCTTGGGAAATTTCGTTGAGGGGGTTTAGGAGGTCCAGTCTTCGGTTGGTTCGTACTCGTATTGTTAAATCGTGGGATCTGTTGGGGATTGGTTTTTGGGTGGTAAAATGGGTTATTATGGAAATTTGGGTTATTAAAATTGTTTGGGTTGTGCACGGGCTTTGGATTGTAAGTTCTGTTTGGTGTGTACTGTCGCTGTGGTGGGTTTGCATTTGGTCTTGGGCGGTTGTTGGGAGTCCCAGTAAGTAACTGATAGTCGTTTGTCATCCAGCCTAGCGCGACGTTTAGCGAGGTTGGTTGACGAGTTCGCAATATGCTACCCAATGGTTCCCTCAGGTGAAGTAGGAAACATCGGAGAGCTAGTGTTTCGTAATGCTTCCCTAGTACAGCGGCGTACAATGGTTCATGTGTGTTTATGTGGGCCAGAATCTTGTTGAGTAAGTCTTTTACTCTGTTGTGAAATTTAAAAGGGTCTTCCTGGTCCCCATGTCTTAGTCTAGTCAGTTCGATATTGAGTGTGTAAATGTCCCGTCTGTCGGAATAGGCGTTTAATAGGGCGTCCCTTATTTGCTGATAGGTGGTCAAGTTGAAAGCGAGAAGGGAGGTTGAGGCTGGGGGGTGGATTTTAGATTTTATCCCAGATATCAACATCGTGTTTTGGAAATCGTCCGGGTCAACCGTGTTATAGAAACGATGATGCAATTTCTGGGTTATGTCAAGGAAGTCGGATAATGTTTCCGGTGTACCGGAGAATACAGGAATTATGTCTAAGTGCTCTCGTTTCAAAACGGGTACAACTTGTCCTATCATTGGTTTAGGCTCATTCGGGTTCTTGTCATAATGAAGTTTGTTTAATGCAGCCACTAACTCGTTGATTTTTGCCTCACTGACCGCGAGCCTATTGTTTTGGTCACTGATAACGCGTTGCGCTGTTGATAGGGTTTCTCGGAGGTCGGACATCGCTGTCGACTCCGAGTGTTCGTCTTCTACAATTACATTGATGGATTGGTCCATGATGGGGGTGGTAGGTCGGGATTCGGGGGAAAGGTCTCGACTTAATATCCCTAATCTTTTCCCGAGTCTACCAGCGACGTACCGTTTGAAATCCTTAGGAATTTTGACGGTTTTATGTTCAAAACAGATGACGATAACAGTGGTGCCTAATCCTTAAAATTTATCTTAGTTTAAATAGCTATCTAGTTATCTTAGTTTGATGCGTGGGCGGTACGCAGAAGTCAAGGTGGGCAGATAGAAGTGGTGGTGTCGGGTTCCTGAGCGATAAGCCGGTGTCGGCGTCTAGGTTGAATGATAGGGCGAGGGGCGAAGAAATGTGGATGAAGGGCTTCCGGTTGGATATTCTTTCCTTTCGGATGGCCTCAATTATTGAAAGATGAAAAGGTGGTAGAGGTGGTGTAGGTGAGGTGTCTCCGGATAGAAATTCGTTAATTTCCGGATGACTGGTGAAGTGTTGCGAAGACCGTGTATGGTGGTCGCTTACTATTTACGTTGTGAGTGATCTGCTGGGTTTGTTGACCAGTAGTGTACTCATAAATTTTGCGCAGGCTTTTACTTACAGTTGGATGTGCATTCCGCTGTAAGGAGTAGTTCCGTTCCCGTAATCCCAATTTTCTCACTGGACACTTGTTTGATTTATACAAATCTTGTTTTTGAACACTCGTAGGTACTTCGATTTACTTTCGCGTATGCGGAGCAAAAATAAATCTCGTCGGTTCCGATTGCGCCAATTATAGAATGGAGAGTCGCAGATGAGTTTTTAAAAAAACACTTTATTTCACGTGACAACGGAAATATGACTTGGGAATAAAAGCACTGCGCGTGACGTTGTGACGTGGACGGGAGACGGGCGGATACTGACTGGCGAGGGCTGAAGGCTTGAGGCTTTTATAGTGTTTTGCTGCTGATGTCAGCGTTAATGTTGAAGTATGCATTGGTGGGGTATGTTGCGGATGTAACTTGTATTTACCCTAATGCGTGGAACCTAACTTTTAGTGAAACAGTTAGTAACCATGAGCAGTGAAATATTAATCTATCATAAAATAGTTAACGTGATAGTTATGTGTCATTAAAACTATATCTTACCTGACATGTTGGTGATTTTATATAATTGAGGAAGAAAGGCCACAAACTCTAAACAATAATGGTCACTAACACATAGAATTAAATAGAACCCGCTAAACACTGAAAGTTAAACAAGTAACAAGAATGGGAAATACGAATCACGATAACTGCAGGACTGACTAGGTGCACTAATTTGCGCGGTAGAACAACACCGTAGAACCCTCGACACCCTAACAAGACCCTAGAAAACTATCTTTTGTGCGTGAACGTGAGAACAACAACTGTATAGCAATCAAATTAAGCTATACTTAGGAGAGTCGTACAAGCTGGACCACAGCTGAGTAAACACAGACCGCGTGATCGCAGGTTCGTTCCGACAGTCCTGGACTGTTCTGTCCAAGCCACGCCCATTTTTGTGCGTTCGGACAGCACCAGAACTGGTCCTGGATCGAGAGTTGGCTGTTCGGACAGGCGGTCCAGGGACGTTCGGGACTGGTTCTAACAGTCTTGGATTTTTTCGAGGACTGTTCATCCTGCACAAGCGCACTCTGTGCTTCTACCTTCAGGTTATAAGGAAGGTTACAGTGCTTCAGGTTATCTGTTCTGAATCGTCAGCGCACGTTCAGACAGGCACAGTTCTGAACTCAATCCTGGGCGGTTCTATCCCCTCATTTCCAGAGCACAGTTCGATCCTGGACTGTCCGAACAACCCTTCAGTTAACACTAATTACCCTTGTACAGCTGAGCATTGGTTGCAGGTGCACAGTTTATAATAGTTCAATATTATTTTTGTGGTTAGATGGGTTTGTGACTGTCACTCTATCCTTCTATAAACCTTGAAATCAATGTAGCCATTTATTAAGGTAGGTAGTGAACTTGTTTATTGCATACATTTGTACATTATATTGTGTTTTCAGGGTTGAACCGACTCTGCCAGCAGTAGAATCAACACTACCAAAATTATTAACATTATCCTCATTGCCTTAGCGAACTCCACCAGTGGTCCACTCCGCCAGTATTAGTAATATCGGTATTTTCTTTATTTTCTTCTTCTAAGAAGAATAAGAATATATTTTATTTGCCTTCGCAAAAATGCATAGCAATTATCAATTAAAAAAACAAAACAAGGAAGGGAAGGGGGGGGGGGGGGGGAGAAGCCCACCAGTGTAGCCGGTCAGAGCCAGAGCACCCCGACCGGCCCGGACCCACCCAACCCGCACACAACCACATCATTCAGTCCTCACTCAAACTATAAGTTACTAAACAGAGGTGAGTTTATGAACCTCTGTCATTCGAAAACGATTTGACGGCTCGCAGGCTGAAGGTGGAATACGCCAATTTTGGTGAAATTTCTTGACCCCGAATATGAGGGCCGCTGCTTCCTTGTCTAATTGTGAATAGCCTTGCTCTGCTTTTGTTAGACTTCGACTCGCAAAAGCTAACGGTTTTTCCACGCCATCTGGATATTTCTGTGACAGAATTGCGCCTAACCCTTTATCAGACCCATCCACAGTTAGCCGTATGGGTAATTTAGGGTTGTAATGGGCTAAAGATCGATTTTCCTGTACGATTTGCTTCACCCTTTGAAAAGCTGCTTCACACTTGCTGCTCCAGTTCCACTCCACGTCCTTCTTTAGCAAGTGATATAATGGTTGTAAAGTAGGTGACAATGCCGGAAGGAATCTAGACAGATAATTAACAAACCCAAGAAATGCCTGGAGTTCTTTGATGTTCAAGGGACCAGGAGCGTCCAGAACTGCTTTAAACTTGGCATCAGTGGAATGCAAACCTTCTCCGTCGATCCTGAACCCCAAATATTCTATAGACTTCCTTCCGAATTCACATTTTTTAATTGACAGCGTCAACCCTGCCTTTTTTAAACGATCCAGTACACAAACCGTACGCCGCTCCAGTTCCTCATATGTCTGTGCTCCCACCACCACATCATCTAAAAAAGCTGTCACGCCTTCAATACCTGATAATAAAGAATCAATTATTTTCTGAAACTTCCCTGGCGCTGGCGAAATTCCGAAAGGCATTCTCGTTGGACGAAACAACCCCTTCATAGTAGTGAGTGTGACAATTACGGGATTCTTCCTCCAGCTCACATTGCTGGTAGGCCTGGCTCAGATCTAGCTTTGTCCACAGCTGATTTCCTCCCACTTGCTGGTATAAATCTTCTATCCTCGGTAGAGGGTGTTGCTCTACTCTTAAGCATGGGTTGAGCGTTAGCTTATAGTCACCGCAGATTCTTACTGACCCATCTTTTTTCAATACTGGGACAATTGGTGACCCAAATTCACTGCATTCCACCGGTTCCAGCAGAGGAGGGCCACCCTGACCTACAAGTCGGTCTATTTCCTGGTTTACCTTATCCCACATCGCATAAGGTATCGATCTTGCTTTCATGAACTTAGGTCGAGCATTAGGTATTAATTCCAGCTTGACTTGACCCTTATTGAATTTTCCCAACTTATCAGTGAAAACTTCCGGATACCTTTGAGATAACTCATCCGCCATTGTCGTGCATTCTGCCTGGAAATGTATGGGTTGAGCAGTATTTGTATCTACTACTTTAAATCCCAACAATTCAAACCACGCTCGGCCAAGCAGAGGAGGGCCACTAGTATCCACCACATAGAAAGTCAGATTCTGAGTTCGCTTACCATTATGCACAACATCTACCGTTACCGAACCGATTGGAGATGTTTTCTCCCCCAGGTACGTCACAAATGTTTTCTTGGTAGGGGTTACGTTTAGTTTCGATAATTTTCCACAAAACAAGGTTTTCGGTATAATTGTACTGTGACAGCCTGTATCCACTTGAAACCCTTATTCATTCCCATGATAAATCGATCAATCAACTGATTATCCAGGTTATTACCAAACTGACAATCTGCCGCAAGCGAACGTAGTCTAGCAATCCAATTATTAATCGATTCCTGAGAGTCACGAACGGCCGTGTCAACGGCGATCAATCAGTTGATTGATCGATTAAGGGAGCAACCAGAACCCGTTTGTTTGAAGAAGATGCGAAAACAGTAACCCTCGACAAGTTGATTACTTTGGCGAATTCAAAGGAAGCGTCAGGCATGTTAGAAAAAAATAATAACGTAGATGAAAGTTAAAAAAAAAAACCCAGTCATGCAGCATGACTTAATGAGCGAATTTTCAAAGAAATATTCGAATTAATGGCTATGGTTTTGAATAAAGGAAAACTTCGGTCTAAAATTTGGTTTTCTATGTATATTCTCTTCGTATTTATTTTAATTTGTACGTTTTGTCCATCCTGATTCTACCGTTTTGGGTTTTGGGTAGGTTTTGCGCACTTTAAATGCTCTAATTTAAGAACGGATTTAGATATCTAAAATCCGATTTCACCATCGTGTTCAGCGTGCAAAAACCTTTAAAATGAGGGGTCACTTGTTAGAAAATAACATTTTGGGGATTTTTGGGTAATTTTTGCGCACTTTAAATGCTCTAATTTGAGAACGGATCAAGATATCTAAAATCCGATTCCACCATCGTGTTCAGCGTGCAAAAACCTTTAAAATGAGGGGTCACTTGTTGGAAAATAACATTTTGGGGATTTTTGGGTAATTTTTGCGCACTTTAAATGCGCCAAAACCCTCCTTAGAGTAGGCCAATTTCGCCCATCTTCGAACTTAGCCTTTCGATTGCCAAGATAGATTTTTTGTGCAAATTTGAGCTGTTTATCTCAATTCTATCGAGAGTTATCGTCTGGAGTGACACATATATATATATATACATATAAAAAAGTGTTAAATTTCAGGAATCGTTTTAGAATGGTCTGAAACGGATTTCTATGAAGAAAATTTCCAAAAATTTATATTATTTAAATTTCGAAGCCATTGCAATAGCTTCATTTTCTTTGAAAATTCGCTAAAAGGAACCTGTGTTTTACTTGGATAAGAAAAAAACCGAGGTCAATAAACATAAGTCATCTCACACAAAGCGTTGTAGAGTTTGTGGCGGCAAGGCAAACCATGATCCCGAAAAATGTAGGTCTAGGGACTACAAGTGCAGAAATTGCGAAGTCAAGGGTCATTTATGGAAGGTTTGCCCAAATAAAAAATCCAAAAGTGCCTCACCACCAGAAAAAAGTCGCTTGAAATCGGAAAAAGCGCATTTTGTGGGGGAGGAGAGTGATACGAGCAATGACGCTGAAACATTGTATAACGTCCGGTGTGGAAGTACTAAAACATCGGGTTACAGAGTCACCGTGCAGATTGATTCACAGGCAATAGAGTTTCAATTGGATACAGGCTGTCACAGTACAATTATACCGAAAACCTTGTTTTGTGGAAAATTATCGAAACTAAACGTAACCCCTACCAAGAAAACATTTGTGACGTACCTGGGGGAGAAAACATCTCCAATCGGTTCGGTAACGGTAGATGTTGTGCATAATGGTAAGCGAACTCAGAATCTGACTTTCTATGTGGTGGATACTAGTGGCCCTCCTCTGCTTGGCCGAGCGTGGTTTGAATTGTTGGGATTTAAAGTAGTAGATACAAATACTGCTCAACCCATACATTTCCAGGCAGAATGCACGACAATGGCGGATGAGTTATCTCAAAGGTATCCGGAAGTTTTCACTGATAACGCTCAACCCATGCTTAAGAGTAGAGCAACACCCTCTACCGAGGATAGAAGATTTATACCAGCAAGTGGGAGGAAATCAGCTGTGGACAAAGCTAGATCTGAGCCAGGCCTACCAGCAATGTGAGCTGGAGGAAGAATCCCGTAATTATGTCACACTCACTACTATGAAGGGGTTGTTTCGTCCAACGAGAATGCCTTTCGGAATTTCGCCAGCGCCAGGGAAGTTTCAGAAAATAATTGATTCTTTATTATCAGGTATTGAAGGCGTGACAGCTTTTTTAGATGATGTGGTGGTGGGAGCACAGACATATGAGGAACTGGAGCGGCGTACGGTTTGTGTACTGGATCGTTTAAAAAAGGCAGGGTTGACGCTGTCAATTAAAAAATGTGAATTCGGAAGGAAGTCTATAGAATATTTGGGGTTCAGGATCGACGGAGAAGGTTTGCATTCCACTGATGCCAAGTTTAAAGCAGTTCTGGACGCTCCTGGTCCCTTGAACATCAAAGAACTCCAGGCATTTCTTGGGTTTGTTAATTATCTGTCTAGATTCCTTCCGGCATTGTCACCTACTTTACAACCATTATATCACTTGCTAAAGAAGGACGTGGAGTGGAACTGGAGCAGCAAGTGTGAAGCAGCTTTTCAAAGGGTGAAGCAAATCGTACAGGAAAATCGATCTTTAGCCCATTACAACCCTAAATTACCCATACGGCTAACTGTGGATGGGTCTGATAAAGGGTTAGGCGCAATTCTGTCACAGAAATATCCAGATGGCGTGGAAAAACCGTTAGCTTTTGCGAGTCGAAGTCTAACAAAAGCAGAGCAAGGCTATTCACAATTAGACAAGGAAGCAGCGGCCCTCATATTCGGGGTCAAGAAATTTCACCTTTATTTGTTTGGGAGGAGATGGATTTTATCTAATGATAACCGTCCATTACTTACTATTTTTGGCCCAAAACGTGGCATTCCATCATGTGCTGCTAACAGGCTACAGCGATGGGCGCTCTTTTTGTCGAATTACTCATACACTGTCGAATGGGTGAAATCAAGCAAAAATTCAGCAGACTGGTTGTCTCGGGCACCTATACCCCCGGAGCCCACAGAGGAGGAGAATGACAAATCAGATGACCCGGTTATACACTATGTATTTGAGGGGGAATTGCCATTATGCTACCAAGACATGGTTAAGGAAACAAAAAAAGATGCAGCCCTTCAGAAAGTTGTACTTTACTTGAAAAGTGGATGGCCAGCTGAAGTTGGTGAGGAGTTAAAGCCTTACCATCGACGAGCAGAGGAGCTTCATCTAGAGAAAGAGGTAGTTCTTTGGGGCTACAGAGTAGTAGTACCCGTCACCCTGCGCCAGAGAGTCCTGACGGAGTTGCACGCCTCACATATGGGAATATGCAAGGTAAAGGCGATAGCACGTTCGTACGTTTGGTGGCCTTCCATCGACATGGATATAGAAAACCAAGTGAAATCGTGCGAAGCATGCAACCAGAATAAAGACAATCCTGTAAAATCAGCGCTTGTGCCATGGGAATGGCGCACCAAACCATGGCACAGGGTTCACATAGATTACCTGGGCCCTATAGCTAACCGATATTATCTAGTAATCATCGATAGCCACTCAAAATGGCTTGAGGCTTTGGAATGCAGGTCCATGACATCGCAAGGAACCATCACCTTACTTAGACAGGTTTTCGCAAGATTCGGGCTACCCAGAGTACTGGTATCGGATAACTATTCGTCATTCGAATCAGAAGGGTTTCAGAAATTCCTCAGAAGGAATGGCATAGAGTTCAAAAGTGGGTCTCCGTACCATCCCCAAACTAACGGGGCGGCAGAAAATGCTGTGCGGGCAATAAAGAGAATTCTGAAAACTACGCTTCTGGAAGCCGGAACGGGCGATTTGGATTTGGCACTACAACGTTTTCTTCTGGACTACCGGAATACACCACACACTACAACAAAGGTATCGCCAGCCCAAGCTTTAATGGGCCGCAGCCTGAGAAGCCGACTTGATTTGTTACGCCCCCCGCTCACAGAGGATCGGGTTCAGAAAACACAGGAGCAACAGATCTTGAGTTATGGAGGTAAACCTACCAATGGGAATCCATTTAAAGTAGACAAAGAGGTATGGGTAAGGAACTACAGAGCGCATGAAGCGAGGTGGTCAAGAGCTGTCATCAAAAAACTTATGGGACCGAGGAGACTAAGGGTTTGGGTCCCAGAATTGCAGCTTACCTGGACCAGACACGTAGACCAGACAAGGAGAGCTGAAACCACAAATGAGGATGAGGTAGTATCACCCCAGCATGTCAGCTCAAGTTCGCCATCAATTGACATCACTACCCCAGCTACCCAGCCACAAGAGGAGCGACGGGAGTCTTTGCCTTTTGCGGGATTCTCAACTCCTAAACCTTTAGTGTTTCCTCCTCGATGTCCTGGGAATTTCAATGACGGCCAACCAGGTGCAGCTAACGGACAAAACCGCACCGAATCAGCAGGGTCTGCTGCAGCCTCGAAGTTCCAGGAAGAAGAGAAAACGACCCCACGCCCAAAGCGGATTCTGAAGCCAGTGCGTAGATTGATTGAAGAACTATGAATGGTACGACTACCCAGTTAAAATGATTTTGTAATAGGATAGGGATAACAAAAGAACATTTTTTGTGGTGGTTGATATTAAAAAGAAAAAAAATATATATATATATATATATATATATATATATGCATATATACTAGGAATAATTCACTAAATTGTGTTAATTTTGGGAAATCTAAAATTTGTGGGGGGAAAGATGTGGAAACCACCACCCTCGTAACCTCCAGAACTGTTATACGAGTCAGTCTCTACTCGTCTTGTGGATAATAAAGTGTTCCGTCCTAAATTACGCCGTTGATTATTTAATGAACGTTTTCCCGGATACCACAACAGGCAAAAGGGCTGATGCAACTGAAATGATGGTTTCAAGTCCTGTGACGTAGGTAGCCTGAAAGACAATTACAGTTTTGATATTGCTACATTCGCCTTTCTGCCAGCAGGGACATGCGTTATATTTCATGAATGAACTTTCCATAGCAATACGATACCTAAAATTGAACTGGCGGAGACGGTTACTACCCTGATGAGTCGATAAATAGGCATAGTTGGCATATTTCAACATGTGTACTTTACTATTGTGGAGAACTTGGTTGCTCCTGTATTTTCATCTGAGGCTCACTCATCATTTTTCTGTCACCGCAGGAAAAATTCCAATTGGAATGCGAAGAAGTCGTTCCGAGTGCTAGCAAAAGCGAAGGTTTGAAGGAAACCGCGTGAAAATGGGCGGTCGAGGTAGAGGGCGGGCCGCGCTCTCGTTCAACGTCGAAGCTCTTGGTATCGCATCTGGTGAAGCCCTGCCAGGCCCTCAAGTTCAGCCTCCTCCAGTCTACCCCATCCTGGAGACTGCTCCTGCTCCTCTCCAACCTACTCTCGACATCATGAACCGTCTGCGGTTCAAACTTGATTTCCTCAACTACTACGCGAGGTAAAGACGGGCGGTGGATGAGAACAAGTTACAAGTATCCAACTCTACCACTGAGCTCGGTAATGTTTTCTCTGTCTTACGCAGGTTCAAGAATGATTTGGGCGACAAGGATTTGACTCCTGGAAGTAAGAGAAAAATTACAGGAGAATCAGCGAAACAGAAGCAGCCGCCACTGGAGTTTTGTTGGGAGTTTTTCCCTATGGAACTGAGACCAAACGCTCCGAAGAGAGTGAAGATACCGAAAGATGCCATTGCTAGCTCGTCTGGCAAGAAAAACGCAAATATCGATGATTTGTAAGTCATATTTAATTTATTATGCATAGTGGGCAATTTATGTGGGTTTCTCACAAATTCTACTTTTTTTTAAGCTAGATTCTATTCGTTAACGAAAATTAACACTTTTTGACCACGTGTTTATGTGAAAATGTAGGTAGAAAGTGAGTGTGAAATTTGAATTTCTGAGTTCTTGCTAGAAATGACGAATCAGGTGCATCACCGGTCAGAGCGCCAGTGCATCACTTTAAACGATAACAGAACCGCAGTGGATGGATGGATGGAACCGTAAATTTATAAATAAATTTAAAAAAGTCCTCAAAATCAAACCAGCGGGAGGTTCACGGAGGTCATGGCAAAGGTTCTTGAAGGTTGCCACGAAGGTGTGCCATTTGTAATGTTTGATTTTGGCAGCACTGAGAACCTTTCCTTCCAAAGCTTTGCTCCGCCTCCTTGGGCCAGCAGCCAACCAGACGTCAACTATACACCTGATATGTCATTTTTTTAATTTTGCCTTTTACTTTTAATCACTCGTTTAAAAATCTGCGCTTTTGAAAACGGGCTTCAAACTACCATTTTTCCAGTTCTGTTTCTTTTCTTCAATTTGACGAAGCGAGAGTAATGAGGAAATTGACAAAAATTCCTCAATAGCATTTACATAACGTAAAATCGGTTCTCATGTCGCTGTTATTGCCATTCAATTTTATTTGTCATAGTTGTATGCTTAGCTTGCTAATGTTGATTACTGATCACTCTGAAGGCTGGCTGCTCTCGAAAAAGCGGAAACGACCCGAACGGTGATCAAAACGGAAAAAGAAGATGCGGACGAGAATAACAAAAACAACGAAGAGCTGGATGAAGAGATTTTCGACGACTCGGACCAGGTAATGCGGATCTCTGTGTTATCACAACCGGTTCTACCCGATTCAAAGTGTAGGAGGTCGCAAACATATCAAGAAAATTATTGGAATTATCGGCCTCGCCATTTCTTAGTACTTACTTATATACTACTTACGTCGTCACTTGGGCGATTTTGGCATGGTGGAGATTTCGATTGTTTGTTTCTGGAGAAGTTTGTTACTTGATAACCAACTTGTTTGGAGAAATTTGTTACTTTGTAACTAACCTGTTTGAAATAGGGATGCGCGCTATTCGCATGGTATAGAAATCCCAAAAATGCAATTGGGTGAAATTGGCGACAATGGCAGTTTTGGCATTGTGTTAACGACATCTCATGTGACGTTGAAGAAGGGGAAGTATGAAATGTTGATTCCCGTTGCCGTTTTCAGTCACGAAGAATTGGCCTACTTACTAATACCTAGCAATATTTTAAAAACTCCACACTAAAGTAGATAAGATGACAACATCTTCAAGGATACGACCCCACAGTACTCGGCCACCGTATCACCTGCAATGAAGCAACGCGACTCCTTGCGCCTGGTGTTTTTATTTGCTTTCTCTCGCATTTCAGGAAATGGATGACGGGACGGACTACAACCAAAACTATTTCGATAACGGAGATGATTATCTGGATGAGGAAGGCGACGACGATGGTCCGATCTACTGAAGCGCAACTTGCTGTTGTGCCACCGACTTGTACGTTGTAATTTTTGTAAATACACGCTTAATTATTGTTGATTATTCTTCCATTTTATTGTAATCATGCCGTCCACCATTCATATATGTTATGTGCAGGTACCCCTATCCTAAACTCTAACTCAGGGGCGTTGCGTCCATAAGGCCACTTCCACTGCCCCGGCACCCAAAAACACTAGGAGTAAAAAAAAGCGTTGCCGTAGGGGGCTTCTAGCCACCACTGGTTTTTGTTCATGACGGTACGTTTATTTTCGAATGAAATCTGTAGGACACCCCCGGATTATAGCAGTTTAGATCAAGGATCAAAGCAAGGAAAATGGAACATGTTTTTCGAATAGGTACACGGTAACAGAGGATATTGAGATATGTAGAAAAACGTCTGCCAGTTCGAGTAGGCACTAGGTATAGCTTCCTCGCTTGAATCACATGAACGTATAGACTAGTTGGGTAGGGTCGTTATGATACGGGACCATCTGCGATCCAACCCGCGTGTACCTTCAAAATTTCAGCTCTCTACGACTATTTTTTGCGTAGTTAGAAGCGTTATAAGGAAACGGTCCACATTTCATGTTTGTGCATGCGCAGAGGGAAATTACAGTAAGACTCCAATGACGTTTGTACAAATCTTTTGAAATGACGAACTCGCTTGATCAATTTCTGGACTCGAATGAATTTTATTATTTATCAGAGGTAACTAAGTTGGGAACGAAAACATGTGGCGCGGAAATATCATCTCCTAAGCGCCTACAAGTTCATCTGGAACCATCGAAGTATTATACTGATTGACCCTCCAAATGTGAACTCATTTCAACGATAATTAAGGCAGTTATGGGCACTCCAAGTATTTCACGTTACCGCATGCGCAGACTGAACGATTTTCTTGATTTTGAAACGGGACGATCTGCGAACCAACCCGCGTATACCTTCAGAATTTCAGCTCTCTACGACTACTTTTCGCGTAGATAGAAGCGTTACAAGGAAATGGTCAACATTTCATTTTCACGCATGCATAGATCAAAGTTACATTACGATTCCAATGAAATTAATTTGGAACTATCAAAGTATTATTCCTGACCGACCCTCCAAGTTTGAACTCATTTCAACGATATTTAGGGTAGTTATGGGTGTTCCAATTATTTCAAATTTGCGCATGCGCAGACGAAAGTTACGGTACTTTTGTTCATTTTGGAGGACATGAACTTTTTTTCCTCTATCACGAATCCAACTTCCCTACCTTTGGTAGTGAGGAAGCAAAAAAAACTTATTGGGATTATCAAGCCTCGGACCAACGACCTAACACAATGCAATGTACCTAATACATGTCGTCGTCAGCTGCTACAGCCGGAAACGGCAGAACCCCCTCGGCAGTTTTCGGCGGAGTGGGGTCTGGCCATACTCTCCTCGGAGAAGGCACCACGTGTGGTAGGAGAGGAGGTGGGTTGGGTGGCAGGAGTGGGGTAGAGGGAGAACTGTGCGGGCGACTGGGAGGGGAACGGAGTGTTACACGGACAGGACGCGGACGCCGGCCTGGTTTACCCCTGTAAAAACATGTTCCATGTTAAAAACTCGAACCATTGTTCAGTTGGCATTTCCTTTCAGTTGGACGCTGTACCTAGCATTTTTCGCAGAGTTCAACAGCGACTCGCCAGATTTCTCTGGCTATGGATATTCCATGGTGGTTCCTTCATGTTAGCTCCATAGACCAAGCATGCTATTGGAGTAAAGCGAGAGTAATCGATGCCCTGCAGTCGAAATCGAAACCTAGGCTCCTGAAACTGGTAGGTCCTAGTGTTTAAATGGCGACTGTGTAAAGTGGCCCGTCCGCCCATGCTCAGTAGAGTAAAAATGTTGTTTGCCACACCCACTTTGAGCCCTGTTCCCAGAATTTGACTTCCATTCCAAAATCGTTCCAGTTCACAATCGATTCGATCCCTTAGATTCAATTTGTCTTGCGCGTTTTGCGTTCTGTCCGGTTCCAATGACAGATTTGTATTTGTGGTACCTACTTCCGTTTTGTCTTGCTTGCTGTTTGTGGATTGATCTGCGTAGTAACAAGCAGATAACTACCTAGCTTCTAGTCAATAGCTTCTCCATTCAAGTAGGTACCAGCCGACGGGTCGTTGTTTTGTTGTATTTTAGTTTACTATGTTTTTGTTAACACGAGTTCGGTGCCTAATTAGCAGCTGAAATTGTCGACGTTTTCGTACGGCGATAGAATGTTGATTTAAAGATATAAGCTTTGCTGAATATCAATCAAGTAATATGGCAAGGGTGTTGTTTGCCTTGGGGGTATTTTGTAGACAAATCTGTTGGTTTTGTGTTCCCGTTTGGTGCCTCACCGTTTTCAGAGCCCGCACACACAGAAAGCGACGGTGCCAGTCACTTCACCATGTCAGGGATACGTTTGAATCGACCTTCAACCTTGAGTGAAAACAAACAGGTTGATGAGAGAGACAAGTTCCAACAAGCAGCATGTGAGACAAGTGGGGGAAAGCAGCGTGTGGCGAGAGTTCGTGCAGAAACAGACCTTAGTCCTGGAATAAATCTGTTTTCTAGCTTGAATATTGCTTGGATTAGGTTCATTTTTGCATAGAAACATGAAATCCGTACTCAACACTTCTCATTTGCGTCCCAAATGGCCCTAAGGACAGTTCTTGCATGAGGCGACTCACTTATAAGGTATTATTAATATCGACTGGGAACTGGAAATTAAATACACGTTAAAATATATCGTATATTTACACATAAAATCCCTGGGATTACACGAACTATGTTTTTTTTCTGTTTTGAAATTTAGTTTTCCTTTCAATTACATACAAAATTTTGAATAATTTACTCATAGGCTTACAATGAAAGTGATATTAAACTTACGCTTTCAATTTTCTAGCCGTGAACACTGTTTCTACATTTTCACACGAAATCGGTATCTAAAATACTTCAGCAACATTTCAACACAGATATGTTTAAACTTACGTAATAGGTACATTTAGTAATATTTGTCATTGATCAAATTAACATCAATTTTTTTCAACCCTTTGAAACAGCAGTCTTTAATATAACGTTTTTTTCTTTTCTTCTTTTTTTTTTAAAGTGTCGCGTATTACATAGACTTGAAATTTTGTTTAACATAAATATTAGTTACCAAAAGAACCCGGGAACGGGATCTTCATTGAAATACAAGATTCAAATCAATAATAAATTGCACAATATATAGTTTACTTTGCAAAACCCTATGAAAACTTGGGTTTTTTTCATGAATACATTTGACATTTTACAATACTTAGTGTACATTTATAATTATAAATAAAAATTGAGTTTCCTTTTTTACAAAGAAAACTCAATAAAGGTACGAAGCGAACAACATCGGCAGGAAAATATTCAAAGGGGTAACTTATGCGTCAGTCTATATAATTATGTACATTAACTTTAAGCAATATCACTAAGTAACTATATGAATACATGATTTTAAAGAGGGAAGTAAAAAAAAATCTTTGGTATACTCGACGCACAAAAAACTCATCTTGAGAAATTATTAGGAAAATTTGTATATTACTTAATTTGTACCTTATTAATTATTCACTGTTAGGAGATTTTTAATAGTTTGTGGGGTTATGTTGACTTCGGGCCGTATTTATAAACGTCCTTCAACTCTAGCTTCAGCCTAAGGGTCAGGTGAGCTCCCATTGGAGAATTTCGTTTTATGAACGTTAACCTTCATCCATCAGCAAACAATATGATTCCAAAAGATAAACGGAAAATGGAAACTTCAGGTATATTCACAATAATGTTTGTAACGTGACGCAAAATTGAATTGAGACATGAAAAAACCCGTACTGACTCGTAGGAAACAAATTTGGACTGTCTCTTTCCAAACACAATGATTTTCATTACTTGGACAACAAAACTTCTGGAACTATAAAACTCAAAAATAACTGTATCATCTGCTACAAGGTCATTTCTGTTAGCGGAGAGTGTTTATTGCCAAGGTAAGCTCAGCCCACTGCTGCCCTGAAGTCTCCCTTCACCAATCTCTCTTAGTACTTATTCAAGTTACCTTTTCTCTCTTCCACCTTACACAGCTCTTCAACTTGATAGTAACATTAAGTAAACGGCTAATTCAGGCTGGGGCTTTTTACGACTGACTGCTACAGGAGCTCAATATTCGATACCGTGCCGGGAGAATCCCTCCTAATATCCGCTCACATTCGTATTAACGGGCCTTCTAAGGACCACCCTTTAACTTACTGGGCGCCTAAAAAGGAGATCCCTTGGTGGAAAAACCCTTCAGAGAAAAGGAGAAACCAACCTGCCAACCGAAGACATCATCCAGATGACGGCAAAATCAATACCTGGACTTTCAAGGCGCCTGAGAAGGGCCGGTGGAGGAAAGCATCCTTGACTGCAAGCCCCTGGAGATGCTCTCTAGGGGACGGAGGGGCCCTGAATGAGCCTCATTGGTTCAGGGTGTGGACCAACCCGAGCAGAGGATGAGGAGGCGTGAGAGGCCAATCCAAGCACCGCATCTCGCATGCGATCTAACCCCAAATTTGCAAGAGCTTTGTTCCAGCACCGTGAATAGAGTTCAGTGCAAGAACCGAAGAGGTGGGGATGAGTTCATGAACTTTGTTGTTCACTGCCTGAACCACTGGACTGCCTGAACCCACCTAATAAACGACTATAACAAAATGCAAGCAACAATAAATTTTATTCGCGTGAGAAGACCAGATAAATGAAACTTTTGGGGAGGTTATACATGTCAGCGAGGTTATCTTCGAGTTTGCAGTTCACAACCCAGCCCTCCCTCTGGATCAAGAAGTTCATGTAATGGCTCAAGAACTCTGGGCGGGTAAAACAGTACGTGACCTTAACCGAACTGGAACGCTTCACAGATCGCCAAGGCCTGTGCAGATCGATTACGCCGAATTAGTTCGTGACCTCAAGCATGCTGGAACGAACCTACATGATGCTGGATATCCCCTCCACTTTGCGAGCGACTTACGCCGTCGCCACAACCAAGATTTGGCTTAGCCCTAAATCGCACACAACTAAATTGTACTTTATTTCAGCGCTTATTTTTCAACTAGCCCTTTGCTTAAGAGGGTTTAGCAACTGGACTGGCCCGGAACATCAACAAAACAAATTCGTTTTTCAGAACTCACGATTAAATCACTCAAAAATCGTTAAATTTACTTCATTCTAATATAACAATCGATTAATTATGAAATTTGATTTCAGAATATTACATTTTCTATGTGATCTGATCAACATAGAAGTTTGTAAAGGTCCGAGAAAGCCAGATTTTCCTCCTTAGGTTACTATTTAGCATCCTCCCATTGTTTTCCTCCTGTTCCTAACTAGATGTACTACATTTAGATCCATGGACACCATCAAGTCTTCAAAATCTGGATTTCTACACTGGTACCAAATGATAACACGAAACTACACAAGAAAATCAGACTTCTCGCACTACAGGGATACTAATCACAATCTAGCAAAATCCATCGGTCAAATGATAACCTGAATCATGGAGAAAAAAAGACGCCAGATTATGTAGCAGAAGCGGAGAAAATGGGAAGAATGTAGCGAAAAAAAGTGATTTTTCATGAGAGGCTTCCAAAGTATTTCTTCTCCGTGACCAAGCGACTTCGCTCACCTGCCTGCTTCCGATGTAATTACTTTTTCAGTCGATTTTTATTAGGTACTAACAAACTTATATCTTCCTCCATGTCAGGAAAGGACCCTTAATTGCATTTGAAGAGAAAGAAGAAGAAGTTTTTCTGTTGGGTGCGGAACCCTCTCAAGGGCTCAAAAAGATCCATTTACCCTGCCCCACGACTGCAACTTGGTTTTGTGATAATCGGAACCAGTCCAGTCTTCCTGAAGCACAGAACATTATAACCATAACTATCCTCCACTCAGAAGCCGATATATCACCTGGAATAAGAAGCCCCTATATATCCTCCAATCAGAAGCCCCGAGGATTTCCTATATAAGCAGAGGAACTGGCCCACCCTGATCAGTCGCACGGGGGCTCAAGACCCTCAAGCTGGGCCTCTTCCCTGCAGAAGGAGGACACCGATGAATGAAGACCGATTCAGTGAAGGATGGCAAAAGAAAGACCTACCACAAGCTAGGCATCAACAAAGACCTCTCCGGCAACGCAAGACACCAATGAAGACCCGTGGGAGACGGCCTTAGCAAGATGGGTACCTAGTGGAAGCAGCAGGAGTCGCCGAGCAGACAATTTGAGCACCAGGAAGACTGCACTGAGCACATTCCTACTTGTAGGACTGATGTAAGGTTCTCTTGAACTCTCTCGCGCTTAGCCTAACAACCTCCCAGACCATCCACACTTCTTCACCCCAGACGACGTTTCCTATGTGCTGACCGAACCTCTTCAGTATCCGTACACCGCGTGAGACTTCCTCCTTCAGACCACCCATTCATCGACATCCAAAGCTGGAAATCACGAAAAGCGCCAAAATCTCCCGTCAAGTGGCAAATTCAACTCTCCCGCACAACAGCATACAGTCCACCTACGTGTGGCGCATTTTACTATTTTGACAATTTTACTTACAAAAGTCATGTATTTCGGACCCTCAGTCCGTTTGTAACTCTAGACGTCCTAGAAGTTCAGCTGTATTTTTTCAAGACCTATTTTAATTATATTCCCTTCATACTGTTCTACAAAACTGTGTTTTTATGTTCCCTGAACTTCTGGTCTCACGGCTTACAACATTATTAAACCTGAGTAACTCTACCATTAAGAACAACACTGATGCTGAAAACAACAACAGCATACAGGAAGGAAACAGGTAGGTATAGAATTAATTTGTAAATATTACAAGATCGTCAATTGTCGTTTTTGTATAAAGAGAGCGTTTTAACGATAGCGTTTGGACGAATAACGATAGTGCTCCATCGATGGTTTTGTACTCGTTTCTGGTTGGCTTCGATATTTTATTCGATTATGGCCTGATGGCTTTCTAACGCTTTCTCTTAGACGCGCCACAGAGAACTAGATGTCAGAAAATGTGAAGCAACCCTTGTAAACACAGGAGAAACAGGTACATATTTGGCTTTTCCTGACAAGTCGAACTGACTATCTTATTCCAAATGGGATGCTTCTAATTTCAAATGTGACATTAGGTAACTACCAATATAAATCAGATTTCCAAATTCAAGAATTGTAGTGTTTAAATTTCAGTTTAAATATCAAAGTTAAAGATTTAATTTTTAACTAAGTCCAATTCGACTGAAAAATTGGAATCTATTTAGGTAGGCAGGCACCTTAAGTAGGTAAAGGAGACCGGGGATACTTTGGACAATTTTTTTGAGTTGAGGATTCTGAAGCTATTTTTCAATATAATTTCAATTTCTTTTCATATTTAGATTCAGGGGGATGTGAACTTTTGACATTTCTCATCAATCTAATTAAACTGTAAACACTGTCATACTTATTCATGTTTTAGCAGACCACCATATTTGTCCAATGTATCCCACTAAGTGGGATACATTGGGCAGGGGGTTGTGATACATTGGACAGGAATGAGGATACATTGGACGAACGCTGTAACTCCACAAAACTTTGTAATTATTATTTATTGAATGAAAAAATATAAAATATATATTAAATTTCTCATACTGACATTTTACATTTCTCATACTGACAGGTCGTAAATGCTAACCGTCGCTCCTGGGTTATTCGTCATCCAGGTATCAAGTTCCTGACTTACAAACATCTTGAAAGACCTGTAAATGGCAGTGTCAAGTGGTTGTAACTTGTTAGTTGTATGGGAGGGGGGGGGGGGGGGAATGTCAAAACAACTATTCCATGTTCTTTGCAAAAATCCAATGCCTCGATTGACAAGTGGGCATCGAAATTATCCATGATGAGCAATATTTTCTTGTCCACACTGCAGTTGCTGTGTTTTGCCAAATGCTCCAGGGCCTTTACGAAGTTTTCCCTAGTCATCCACCCGAAGGGATGTACAAGCCCCAAAGGACCAACAGCTGGGACGCCTCCCATCATCCGTTTTGGGTCAAAACGATGTCGGGGGAAGATCCACACAGGAGGAACTGAATTCCACTTGCACAAATGATGCCAACGTGTGTAACTAACCCTCCACGCTCTCGTGAGACTTTTTGAGCAACCTGACGCTCACCCTTTTGTGCAACAACTTTTGGAACTCGTGGAACTGGTGTCACACCAGTCTCGTCTATGTTGTAAATCTGGTGTGGTTCAAAATTATGCCTTCTCAACAATTCTTCCAGTTTGTCTTGGAAGATTTTCAAATTTGTCGGGTTAAAGCTGCTCATTCGCGCAAGGCTGGTTGCCTCTGGTGTGCGGATAGAAAGACGAGGGTGCCTCTTCATGAAGCCCGTGAACCAATCATAAGACGCAGTTCCCCTCTCATTCCACTTTGGGGGCACAACCACACCATTTCTTATAGCCAATTCGTATGCGAGTTTCCTGACGCTCTGAGGCATCAGCCCATGAAATATTTTACTACTCTTGACAACATAATCTGCCAAATCCTTTTCCAAAGCTTCATTGAGCATTTGGCGTTGCCTGAAATTTGGAGCAAAACTAACACTTGACAAATTATTGTCACTACTCACAGCCTTCTTTGCGTAATTTGACAAGGAAGATTTGGTAACATGGTACTTCGTGGCGACCTTTCGGAGCGAGCTACCCTCTCCGCCGGCGAGGAGTTCTCTCACGGCCCTTTGCATAGTTGTAGGACAAAAGTCCCGATCTGTCCTCTTCGTATAATATCGTGGCATTCTTCAGAAAGGCCTGGAGGAAAGAAAAATCACCATTTACTAACTGATTTTTCGAGAAAAGGGGATGGTTTGGACAGTTTGGGATACTTTGGACAAAATGTCCAATCTATCCCCACACCACCATTATTTTGAAATGCACAGGATTGCAAAAAGAGAGAAGTTATCTAATGGAGTAAATCATGCTCACTCCTTCTAAACACTATAGTAAGTGGTATGAACATGGGTTTGGGAATAAAATATGATTATACATCTCAGCAAAGCTTGCTAACTTACCTCAAAAAACTGGATCACGAAGTACCAAAACAACAGCCACGATGAGTAAACCACCAGGACTAAAAAAACTCCATAACCATAGTCAAAACTTATTCTTCGTCTTCTTTGACAACTTTTTATGTGACCCAGACATCTACAGTGGGCATCATTGTATCATTTTTAGTGCTGTCCAATGTATCCCAGTGTCCAATGTATCCCCGGTCTCCCCTAATGTGCCCCAGATAGCCAATCAGCTGAGAATTCTAAGGGTACCAAAGGTGACCTCTTAAAATAAGGTCAAAGTCTGAAAGGTGTGTTCCCCAAGTGGCCTTTCATCTGAAGGTTCCATTTTGAAAGGTTGTCCCCTGAGAGCCTCAACGGAATGTTCATAAATACGACCCTCTGACTTCAATTCCGAATCCATATTGAGTTTTCTCGCGAATTGTCACCAAGTTTACAATGATTAAACTCGAAATGACTAGTTTTTACATTATTAAATCTGAAGTCTAATTACAAGATAACGAAGTAGATACATAGGAACAAAACGGGAAAAAACAAAAATACATACAAAATAAACTGTTCGATAAATGAATATGACATCGGATGTTATTCAAATTATTATACAGTAAATAATTCACTAATATGCCTCGAGTTAGTAATGATTTGCATTGCCTATTTGAAAAACATCACCTACGGGTAACCGATCCACACTATCACTTTCTTAATCTCGAAGAGTGGGATTTGATCATTCGAAATAAATTTGGGTGATTCGCTCAATTATTGCGCATTGGCTACAAACTGAAGAAAACAAATGATACCGGCCAACGTAAAAATTTGTCCGACGGGTATTTTGAGGGCAACATTTTATTACACAATTATATTTTGGTCCTAGAACAAGGGGTTCCCCTCAATTTCAAACGGGGGATAGGTACAATCTTGTACTGTTTTTGAGATTTCGAATTAATATCATTGTTCCTAGAGAACAGTTTCTCAAAAATAAGTCTAGTATAGGGTGATTACGTCTAACTAAAGGAGCTGACTATTACTGAGTGTAGACTAGTAGTTAGTTACTAACGGGTTTTTATATATATTATTCGAGATTTACTTTTCTTTAAACATAAATAATTTACAATTTCTCAAACTTAATAGTAAAGGAAATTTATTACGCAACAGCAAGAGGTCTTTCATAACAAAACGGGAACTTACTACATTTCATAATGGATTCTTGTTCTGACCGAACGGAAGAGTATTCTAATACTTAAAGCTAGAGTATTCTATAGTATTGCATGACATTTTTATTAGGTAAAACTACAGTTTTACTCGACACTCGTTTATTATAAGGTTCGAAAGACTCACAATGGAGACAGGTACGCAGGTGCTAACCAAGTTGAACTGATGTTTTTCTTCCTTTCAGTAAGTTTCTGTACATACCCATGTTGTGTCCGGCCTGTTGTGCAGTGAATTGTGGGCAGAAAGGACGTTGGTTTTCAAATGCTGACTTCTCTGGTCTTATAACTTAAAAAACCACTGCAATTCCCTGCATAACTGTTTATTATTTTGTACGGAACACCCTTCTGTCGCAGCACAGCTCTTTGTATACAGGTAGATAACCCTTCTGTATAGATCACAGCCCCTCCGTAGTTTAGTTGTACCAATTCGCCACTACAAATTAGCATCATACGTTGAATGTTCAAGCAGTAGCTAAAATGCCAAAAAGAAACACAAATCATCTGAAGTTGTTGATGTGAAGTGAAAACTACCTATTCGGTCCCGGAACCGGGATTCGAACCTCTGATTTTAATTGTCAGAGTCGGACGCCTAGACCACTCCGCTATGAAGGCCACCTGGCCGAGAGGCATGTGATGTGTGCTCTCAAACCCAGCTTGATGCCTGCACGCACGCTGCTCTTTAGGGCACTTGTTATAGCAAATTTTGGTGATATCGTAAAATGCTCCAAATGGTCTAAAACCTTCAGAAAAAAATCAAACTATTTAAAAATGCGAGAAAACCCACACCTCAAAATAAAATATAGGTATAGATAGGGACACTGGATATTTCAACCCATTTTTTTTTCACCCCTTAGAGTTGAGTGACAGTAACGACGAGCTTCGAGGGCCGACTAGCCGTATTCTACGTCCCTTGAAAAACGTAAACCATGAAATTTTGAGGGGGGGGGGGGGGGGGATTTAAAAAATTTCATGGTCGATTCCAAAGGTTCATTATTGAAAACAATAAACCAAAAGGATGTCTAAAGATCAACATAATATACTGTGTAAGAAAGAATGAACTATTAGACAAACTAAGATACTGCTACATTGACAAGGAAAAACAAACTGAAATCAAGATTTTGTAGTTTTACTTTGAGTATGAGTAACATGAAGGGCTATGGCAAATGCATTCAATGTTTGGCCCTTCCTAACCATAGATGCCGCCACCATCAGATGAGTCTGGACCACCAGATGGAACTGTGTGGCTGTGCCACTAGCGCCTCCTGTAGGAATTTTCTGATTTAGAGTGAAGCGGGGTCAGTGCAGCCCAATTTTCTCATTGGCTCGATTTCAAAATTGTGTTGCAAGCTCAACAACAACCCACTTATATAAAGGTAACTTTGTGCTCCATGAAGAAAACTGACAGAGCTATAATATAATAGGCCAACCAATAGAAAGTTGCCGGGTCTACCAGGGAAAACTGGGAAACCAGGACTGAGACGACCTTCATTCCAGCTCCGCAGAATCCTCTGGGAAATCTGTGGTGTGAAGTTGGCGGCCCTGCCAATTTTCAAGGTGAGAGATGGAAAAAAGAAGGGGAAATTCTCAGCAGCGTGTCATTTGGCAGGAGACGGAAAAGAGGGAAACGGTGGCTGACAATGATACCCTCAGGGGGTTCTGATAAGTAGTTTGGAACCCTCCAGAAGAATGCATCCTAGGCCGAGAACATTCTAGTTGTCGGCCTACAGTTTAGTTTGTAACTGCTGTGAATCGTTATACGCGCGTTATTATACGCTATTCAAATGTAATTCAAATAATTTATGCAGATTTAATTTAAACAGCAGTTAGAGTACGAGTCTACCACATTGGACGACCAATAGAAATTAGGCCACCTTGCTCGGATAGAGGCCTGCACAACATTATGGGTAGGAAGCCTGGAACTAATAATAGTTATAGCCTTCCAGGTTGCGTTAACTCGAAGATTTCAACATACATGGGTAGCACCTTGTATCGCTACGTATAGAAAATATGTGTTTTACTTGTTATAAATGGCCGACCTCGCGTGAACCTGCACGATTACCGTACTTTTCGAATCCTTTTCCCGTACGTTCATGTCTTTGACTTCTTTCTCGACGTCGGAAAGGTCCTCAAGGACTGTGCTGCACTCTTCCTCTTCTTCGTCATCATCGGCGAACCGAATGCCGCCCTCGTTCTCGAGGAGGTCGTAGTATTCACTGCCGCTTGGAGACTTCTCTATGACGGTCTCCTTCTCTTTGCTTTTAGAGGGATATTGATGCACCTGGAAAATAACGATGATTTCAAATTGAAGAAATTGCCTTAATAAATTAAAGTAATAAATTCCTTTAAACGCTTTAAAATCATTGACTATGAAAAATGTTACTGAAACGTTGGCTGTCTAGTTCCACTACAAACGTAAGTAAGTACATTGTAAAGCTGGAGATGGCAGATGAAAATACGTTGGAGATCATAATTAGATAATATTATATTTATGTATAGCGAACAAGTAGAAGGAAGTCGATTATGACTGGATTTTGGAGTGAAAGGGATCGACGAGAAGGGGAGGGGGAAAGGGTTCAGCCTGCAGGGCTCTTGAGTAAAAGATGTCACTCACATTAACCAAGCTAATACCTACGAAAATTAGGAAATACTCTGAGGAACATTATTTATCATTGTTTATCCAATCTATAATAAATTAAGTCTTGAATATTTCGAAGTTTCTAAGTACCTACCTCAACAACGATTTGTTCCTCCTAGTAGCACCCTTTCCTTACCATCGATCCCATTCACAATCCGCTTTCAGTTTTGGACGATTATTATAGCCCAAACTCTCCACAACATACCTACTTGCTTACTTGCAGTTATTGTTTGTTACTGACAATAATTGATAACAGGCATAACAGTGTATGTACCTATTATTTATAGACAAAATGGACAGGCTTCAACAAATCTTTTTTTCTTCTTTTTTTTTAAGCCAATTTTTGGAGAAAAGTTTAATTATACAGGGCGAACTACAACAACCTAAAAGTTTGGGTCATGCGGTACCATCTGTGTGCCATTTGAGTGAATATTAAAATAACGTAAGTAGATTTCTTCCCATCAATTCATTTTATTATCAAACCTTTTAGACATGTTTCGAAGATGAACAATTTCATTGTTTAAAATCAAATTTTGGTCGATTTTTGTGCAAAATATGTAGGTATGGACATTGATACACATCCTTTTCTTGTTTAGATTCATCATCATACACCATTTTTCGCGATTTTAAAGCAATTTTTGGTAATAGAGAGTTTTTGCAACACCCTCGCACCGAAACGAAACGGAAATGGCAGATAGGGCGACCAAAGTCAGATGCTAACCTTTTTCGGTTCAGTTTTCGTTCAGCTTTGGCATCTACCGGCTGGTGAAGTCACACTAACGTTATGTTAACCTCTCTTTCATCCCATGGTTAATACAAATCTATGACCACACATGGCGTCAAGTCTGCATTAACATAGAAAGAAGCTAAGAAGCAGCTGTGAATACGATGCTCGACATTTTTATTTTCCAAGGAAAACAGAAGAAGGTAGAAAGCGTTATACAGATGTATGGTTAAATTCCATTTCGTCATCTCAACACGACGAAAGCTGACACCGTGAGATCCCGGTATTTTTTGTCGTCACGGTTCGTCAAACTTTTCAGTGTCTTAAGTGCGCATGTGCAGCACTGCTTTCGTTTCGTCGTGAGTGTGTTGCAAAAACTCTCTAATGACAATTGTTTTCCGATCTTTCACCAACACTTCACCTACAACTGAATCCCCAAAAAAATGCTCATACTTGGAGCCATTCTTTTTTGTTTTTAAATAATCGTTGTAAACATTTTGGTAGGTAATATTTTAATTTGAACCTATTGAAATTTCTCGTTTTTCCAAAAAAATCACTGTAAGAATGACATTCGTGAACTACCTAGGTACCTATTTTCGAGAATCACATGGATCTATCAAAATTTTTTTATACATTTTTCGAATATACAGGAAGTGTGACCTGTAATTCTGTGTATGGACTGTAAAAATAATACGTAGAGACATACACAATGAATGCAACAAGAAAATAAGACATACAAAATAAGGACGAAGACAATAATAAGGTTCACAACGGTAGATAGGTATTAGAAAGTATAAAATATGTACAAAATACTATAAAGGTGGGTGGGTATCCCAAGAAGTGTTATTAGTTGAGGTTCAGGCTTCTGGTAAAAAATTCGCATATCTTTGTATATGAGGTATCAAACTACATAGGTACGTGAAAAAGGATATAAAATAATACAGGGTTCCTGAGAGAATGCATGAGCGCGAATCAAACTGCTTAACTCTGAAGATGTTCAAATCCCGCGTGATTTTACGAAACCGAATTTCTTGATCCGAAATACGTACTCAGTGAGTGCAAGTATCATCAACATGAGTGTGAATCAGACGGTGTGGGTATATAACCACAGAGCAGAAGTTACCTATCATATTGCTGAGGAACACCTGATTCAAACCACGAACGGTTTTCTGATACCTATTCGACAGAGGTACTTTTCGTTTCCTCCAATTTCTGTTTGTTCAAGGGATGTTTGTTGGGAGGACAGTTCAGTGATCACATAGACAGTAATGTCCATAATGAAAACATAATATATGCACATATTAGGTGGCATGTGTTACCTACAAAAATAACTAAGTATAACGTGCGAGTACAAATAAATTGTGGTTTGCACAATCATGTTTCCAATGCTAGAGTGTTGAGTATAAAACCATTAGGTACCTCTGAAAAAAAGGTGATTTTCTTAGTGAATTCGTGAAACTGAGTAAGTACAAGGCCCAAAACATTCAGATCCTACGCCAAATAGGCTAATGAGAAATCGGTGAGTAGTTAATCAAAATTACATAGTGATTTTGACGGCTAGTGATTAAACTTCACCTGGATTTTCGATACCACCATTCATTTCTTGCTCCTTCATCTGAGTTAAAATCATTATCAATTAAAAATATATTAACCACAAGTTTATCATTATAATAATTATTCAATTTTCACTAGTAGTAAGACAATTCTTCGTTGGTTTGTTTAATAGCTGCGAAAGCTTGATGATCGATTTGCGTCTTCCTTACTCCTTATTGTATCCACGTAAACCGACATTACCTACCTATAACGACAATTTTTAGGATACGGAGAACCTGTTTCTAGAATGATTTTAAATAATATTATATAAAGCGAATGGATAGGTAATTCATACAGATCGGCAAGTCCGATTTTCAAAACCAGGCAGTCAAGGACAACACTATCTGATGATCTGAGTTCGAAATTCAGAGTTCGCCGCCTCACTTTTAGTTAGATTCAGTTCATCCCCTGAGCTCTTCCCTGGCACTGTCTAGTGAGACAGGAAGGTGAAAAAGTCCAGAATAGCTTCACACATCCACTACAATAATTTGTAAATAATTCGCTGACACACATACTCAATTTATATATACCAGATGTTCGTCCCACCCATGAAAAAACGCTGAAAATTATGACACAACGGTTTAATATTTTCCTGTATAGATACCCCTTCTGCGTGGACCAATGGGTTCTTATTATAGGTCGTATCGACTGAGGTGCCCGACTTAATTGTAGCCTACAATTACTGTGAAATCAACATTATGAAGGTATTTCATCTACCTAGTCCTAGATTAATATAGACAAGAAAGACAGAAACATATTTATTTTTACAAAAACACGATGTACGACAGTGAAAAATAATATGAGTACAACATTGGGCTCAAAGCTCGTCTGTTGGAGGTGATAGAGAAAGGTACAACTTACAGGATAATAGTCACTTGATTATTTATGACAAATAATGCCACTTAAAGGTTGTTCACGTTAATGAATGCCACTACCAGTTAAACCCTGACACTAGCTCCCTCAGATAGCGCAGCACCACAAAAGCCGTAACGAGCTGCAAACCAGCAGCCCCCGTCCTAGATTAATATTATTTATTACGTTTCTGTTCGAGGCGCCTCAAGTGGCTTAAACCAGAACTAATAACTTAGTTCAGCTTGTGATCCTAGCAGCATTGATGACTGTGTTGCTGTGTTTTCACCAGGGCCTAATTTACTTGTCTGATTGTACATTTGTGGGAGATGTACAACCATTTCGTTCTTCTCGTTGGATTGAAATTATATTTCAGTAGTCGCTTTATTTATCGTGAACGTAGGATAACACAGTTTCCTAATTATATTAAAACGTCTTTGGAAAGAAGGCCACATCAGTTTTTGGCCTTTGGAAAGGTTAGTAGAAACTCGAATGCCTACTCTTGTAAGATTGGAGAAATCCTTAGATCGCATTTGTTTTTTTCAGTTAGAACTCCTATGCAAATAGCAGAATCTAGAATGCCTAGGAAATTATTGAATATACAGTATTATCTACAGAATCCTTGGTTGGAAAATAGTCTCCACCTCCCGGGGGATCCCTGCTAACCGATCTCTCATCATCAGCCCACTTCCTTTTTTGTGTAGGTATTCATTTGCTGATTGTGAGTCGTATCTACTCTGCCGACTTTGATGTTAATGGTTTTCAAGGTTCGGGGGTTCTAAGGAGATGAGCGTTCTCTCTCCTTTGCTCGATTTTTTCTTGAAGGTTTTCGTGTCATCACTCAAGATCATGGCAGGCAAAACAACTCCTTCCTGTTGCCATTCGCTTGAACAATTGTACACTGCGTACATGTGCGTGCATTGTGTTTGCACGTCACAAAACAGAAAGATTCGAGCGAAATTCGCTCATTTCATAATACAAAATCACTCAACCAAGGCTGAATAAAGCAGACTTGGAACAAGATGGCGGATGTCCCAGTTTCAGCTGATGCTAATCTCTTGCTTGCCAGTCATGAAGTCACGTCGATACGACCTATAGCAGGGTCATTTTTTGTGGTAGGCAGGTACCTACTGACCTACCCATGAACGCACACGCACAGACATGACAAAAATGCAACCAGATTCGAAATAATATAGGGTATTTACGTTCCAACTTATTGCAGTAACACAAATATGCATTTTTCCATATCTTCTGCAACTCGAAATTTAGGCCTCACGACCCCCCCACCCAATCATTTTTGAAATTCTGATGGTTGAAATAAGGCAGCAGCAAAGAAAAAAAGAAGGAGAAGAAAAAAGGGCACATACCTACCTAGGTACCTAAATAAATAACAAATCAAGCAAAATCCTTGGCTGACACTCTCAGTCTCACATACACATGCATATACCTGTACAAAGGTGTTACACACCAGAAATTTCAAATAAAATGGACGCTGAACCTCGCTTTAAAAAATTCAAATTAAAAACAGAATTATGAAATCAATCAATCAAATTTCTTGTGATATTATAAATCCCATCTAAGTGTTCCCAAGCTATTTTCAAATGTCGCCTAAAATGGTGGCCTGGCCACATATCGCAACAATAAAGCCGACCCTCCTCAATGGTCCGTCAACGGGAAAGACGACCACCTTGAAAACCCCGACAAAACGTCAGTTCAGAAAAAAGTCGATTTTTCAGTCAATAAAAGCAATAATACGGAAATAAGAAGCGGCGGTTCGTTGGAAATCTAAGGCCCTAAGGAAGTTTTTTTCCGTCTCCAGCAAATGAGATATTATGGGAGGCACTTTTTGAAATTTTGCTACTCCCCTGGGATCTGGAAAAAGTTATGATCAAAGATTTCAGGGGTTCAAAAAGCACTCGAACTCAAAAATAGCATAAAAAGCCAACATCAATGCTACTAGTCATACGACCAGTTCATGTAGAAAAACGTGATTTAAGAGAAGGAAAAAAAAAACTTAATTGCCAAACAACCTGGAAACGAACAAGAAAAATATTGCGAAGGACATTTTCGAGCGGAAATGAGCTAAAAAAATCAATTTCTGGCTTCTTGCAGACCTGTTTTGTGTGCGTCCTGTACAAATGAACGCAATAAATTAATGGCTCAGGGAGATCGGATTTGATTTTGAATTTTTGGTTTTTTAGCAGGTAAATTTGCAGGTGCTGGCATTGTATAACCTCTGAGATATATCAATTCACCTTGACAGGTGACGCCACTGCAGCCTTCTCCACGAGCCTAGTACTCGAGTCGTCTTCCGTCGTGTATATGACGGCGTTGAGTGCCCTGTTTGACGTCGAGCGACTGAGATCGTTCTGTTTGAAACTCAGGCTGTCAGCGCTCTTGTAGACTTCTTCAGACTTCTCCGACTTGGACGTCTCCTCGTCGCCTCCCATGAACTCGGTCTCCTCTTCCCAGACGCCCGGAGCAAAGGGAGGGATCCACAGGCAGTAAGCGGGATCCATCGCCAAATACGATCCTGCATTACAAATTGTTCAGAAGGTTAGTACTGTGCATTGGGGTTTCAATAATTTTATTTCGGTCGAGCTCTCGATAGAGGGGCCACTGGTCATTTCGTGAGGGCTGATGGACGGTTTAAACATATACACTGATAACTTAATGAGGCATGACAAGGTGAGGCGGTTTTGTGTGTTATTTGAAGGGCCCTGATAATGGCCACTGACCACATACATTTCTGACTGCACTATTTCACCATTCAAATAATCCTTTTGAGGATTTGGTGATTTTGAAGCATTCCGATCGTGCTCAAGAGGAACGAATGACTTCGTCTCGTCCAAGTACATGGACTGAGGGATTTGGTGCCATTCAGAACGGTAGGAAACACCTCGGATCTCCATGGGCCGAGATCCTAGCACCGGAGAGGGGGATAGAATTCGCCTCAGGAGGTCAAGTTATATTTCAAACGGGCTTGCACGCCCTGAAAAGTACATTGCGAACTTGGTTAAAATAATGGGAGAATGTCGAGTGACACCAGAACTCCGTTTTTTGGCTGCACTGACAACCACCATTTTGACTCTCCTTAATGCAGCAAAATGGACGCCAATGCCCAACTCCAACTGTTCACCATATTTATAAACTTTCCAGATCGAATCTTTAAAATCAGAGACTTTTTGTAGAATATGACGGGGGAGGTAGGTGGACCAAAGCCAGGTCGATACTGTCGATCGTCACACTATTGACGCAATATACAGTAACACATAATTAATAAGATTTTTATCATTATGTATACACTTACATAGGATTACTTTTTTTTTTGTCTGGCTATTGTCAGGAACAAACACTGAAGAACAGACTGAAAAACAAAAATCCGAACTCTTTTGAATGATACAATTATAAACGCTTTTGAATTTATGGTAGGTACCTATTGTAATTACAATGAAGTCCCAAAAATCCGGAATAGATGGGGCAGGACCCAGTCCGGATCACCCTAAGTAGCGAGATTTGCTGTACACTTTTGACGTTTTCCCCACTAGGAACGCTAGTAGTGGTGCACCACATGCGACCCCGGCCTCTGATCAAAGCGGACCATCTGATACCACGTTTTGAAATAACGTGGCGAAACAATTATAATCATCAAAAGTGATGAGGGCCCGAGGCCTCCCACCAATACAATGAGCCCCAATTCTGTGGCCCACAAGCAGAGCACTCTGTTGGAGGACTATGCAAAGCTTGGTGCTCGGTAGTGTGTCTTTAATGTATTCAGTTTATAATGTGAGGCAGTTCTTAGGTTTACTTTTTTAGTGTTATTTTTATATTACATTAAGGCCATTCTTGATGTAATTCATTTGTATTACAATACCTATTCAGAATGTCATTACTGGATCTTAGTCCGTACCTGGTACAGAGTTTTGAACGTTGTAGTCATAGTAATCCATTTCAAGGTCCGGCCCGTTCAAACTGAATTCAGAACCGGCCAACATTCGCTCGCGGTTTCTCTTCTCTTTGGACTCTTTGCTACTCGGAAGCCCCGAGATACTCGCAGTCGACGGGGGTGACGACCCCTGTGAAACAATCAGCATCAAGTGATTCAAACAGAAAAATACATTGAAACTGGATAATACGTTGACTGTCTTCCAACACAACTAAAATGTTGCAAGTATTAAAAATTATTAATATATAGAGGAGTTAGGATTTTGATTATCATTTGTTTTTTGGTTCCAAACGCTCCATCTTGACGAAACATAGGTTTATAGGCAGTAGGCCATACTAAATTCAAATTTAAAATGCATACAGTTGCATATTTTGGGCGTAGGTGCTTATAAATGTATGTTTTTGGCATTTGAGCATATATGATTCGGGGAAATTTCCATGAAATTCATATTTTATAAGCTTTAAGCTCTTACTGTGGCACATATTCTTGCGTGAAGAGTCAAGAATCTCACACATCATGAGAGGTCAACAATTTTCCAAAATGAGTAAATACGGGACCAGCCGGAGAATAGAAAACAGGAGGTATCCTCCTATGGAAGCATATTTCGAAGAATACATCAGAAAGAAGTGCACAACTTGAGAATTTTCGCTGCATATTTGAATGCATTATACTGGCAGTAAGTAAGAGATAGGTAGGTATTGTGCGTATTTCGTGTAACTCGGAAAGTAGGGGTTCCACAAGAAAAAAAAAGCTGCAAATTATTACACAACGGTTCATTATTTACCTGTATAGATGCCCCTTCCGCGTAGATCACTGCTTTTTGCGGTCAATACCAACCCAGGAGCCCCAGGAAAGCCCTAAATCGAATACTGGAGCCGGCCCGGGAATTAGTTTCATAAAAATGCGCAAGATTCAATAAATTCAAATTATTATTATTTGTTGTTATTCATGAAGCATAATGTTTGTTCAAGTAACAGAAGTAACTATCAACAAAATCCAAAAGCATATCATTCTTCATCAAATGATATAATATCACAGAACAACCAACTCAATTTCATTCAGCCATCCGTGATTACAATCAGGTGCTCCCTAGCAATAATATCTGGACCGGATTTATACCGCTTCATTCACGATCATGTTGACGAAGGTTTTCGTTGCAAACGAACGGCTGGACGTACCGGGCTGGATCACCGGGTGATCTCAAATATCCTCAAGTTCGAGATCAATTTAAACACGTCAAAAAAACCATATCCTTCTACTGAAAATTTTCGAGGAAGCTATGGTGTTCTGAAAACTTCAGGGGTTGAATTGCAACGCCTCTCGTCACAACTACTGGTGGGGTAGCCAAACGATCAGATCAAATATTCTGATCCTCCTGAGAGGACAACGGATCACGTCCACGACTCCGGCACTGTAGTTGGACGTAAAGCTCCAGCCTGAAATGGATTTTTACTCTACTTTAGTTACTACAGCGACCCCTAATAGTCACTGGAGATTAGAAACCCGTTGCTAACAAGAAGCTTCAAAACTTTAGGTTTTTTTGAAACTAGCGGGACTACCGAGCTTCGCCCGTGCAAACCCATGGACAAAACTTCAGCACCTAGAAGGTGTCCACGGTATCATAAAAACTAACGAGCCCACCTAGCGATGAATCAATGCACAGCAATTCCAAATGTGTTCGGAGCCATCCTTGACGGTTGCTTACATCTCGCCGTAATAAATAATTAAGAAGGTGTGGAACGGTACTTACTGTTTTGAACGAATCCATAACGATTTCTGTGGGATATGCCATTCCGATTTTACCGAGCGAAACGTGGTACCTAACAACGTCGTTAAGGATAGCCTGGAAAACCTGGAAGACGAATATTCACGAAGACGAGACCGAGCTAGATAGTAATTTTCAACCCAAAGAGTATGCGAAATAATATAAACAAAATCGTTCGAGCCATTCTCAAGATAGCTGCTGTGGTTCCCCTCAAATCTCTACATTAACATCTCCTATATAATATTGAAAGATTTAACCAAATAAACGAAGTGAACGACGAGTTGGGTGACGCCAAGGGGAAAGTAGGAGAAGGGCGTATCAACCGCCATCGCCCCTCAACGGTCATAACGGCCGATTGTGGACAGGGGGAAAGGGGCCTTTATAAACAGACCTGCTAGCCCAGCTCCTCATTCGACCAACCGACCCTCGACTTGCGACTTCTCTCTCAACCCTCTCTCTCGCCCTCTCTACCATCTCTAGCACTCTCTGTGATGAAAACCACGGGGTGCTCTCCTGGTATCTGCTGTGGGGAAAACCTGCGGGATACCTCCTTCTCCTTTGGCAACTGCTGTGGTGAGAACCGTGGAGTGCTAGCCTTCACCTTCCAGGCAACTGCTGTGGTGAAAACCACGGAATGCCTCCTTCTCCTCCAACACCTGCTGTGGTGAAAACCGTGTTAGCCTCCATCTTCCCGGTGTCTGCTGTGGTGAAAACAGCGGGAAACCTTCCTCTCCTCTAGTACCTGCTATGGTGAAAACCATGGGGAACTAGCACCCACATCCCAGGTGCCTGCAGCGGCGAAAACCGCAGGGAGCCACTACGTCTAGTGCCTGCTGTGGTGAAAACCGCGGGGAGCTAGCTTCCCTCCAACTTACGCCTGCTGTGGTGAAAACTGCGGGACGTTGGTAAAAAGACTCCTACGGAGCACATCCTTCCTCATCAGTCCTCATCCAACCTCTCAATTTCATCTTCATCCAACTCACCCACCATGTTGTAAGCCCAACATACAGGCTCACGACAATAGCATTTGGCGATTACAGTAGGATAGGATAATAAAAAATGAGTTCTTCCTACTTCTACCGTTCAGCTTCTACTACAACTATTCACTCTGTCAGGAACACCATCACACAACAAAACTTCAACAGGTAGCCTTACGTTGGTGAGCGTAGAAGACTGGCTGGAACTGGCGCTGGGTCGGCTCATAGCTCTGGATTTTGACCGCTTAGGCGCTTTCAGAGTTCCTGAATCAGCAGCGTTCGCTCCTGAAGCATCGTCTTCAGGACCCTCTGCGACTGGGCTCACGGGTGAGATGAATCTGCAAGAATCAGAAGAATATTTTTTACTGAATCAAAAGCTGTGCCTTAGAAATCAGTCTTGGAACCAATTTTTATAGCACCCTATGGAAATGTGTGCTGATTGGTCGTGGCCATCTACATTTTGTAGCTCACGTTCGCAGCATCCAGCAATAGCGAGGTATTGCATGAAGTCTGCAGTGTTCATGAAGAACGACTAATCGAGATTTCCACCTTTTTTGAGATATACACGAGGCCTTGCAGATCTCGAGTTGCGTCTTTGAAGCTAGTTTAGAATGCTTAAAAAAAGCGGGGAAAGCTTAAAACAATTTAAAAATAAGATTGTCCTAGTTGCAAAGTTTTGCACTCATCCAACGCATGTGTCGCCCTAAGTGGGTTGCACTAGAAATAAAAATCTACTTGTATGTGAGGGAGTGGGTTGGTAGGTTTTACCCCAGCCCAGTACAACATCGTCCTACGTTGTACAACATGAACAGTTAGGACGATTAAATGAGTAATGGACGTCCATTTTGGTTTATTAGTCTGAGATTAATACACCTATGTATTCGCTCAGCCAAAAAATTGTATAACACCCCTTCAACATTTTTTCTTTTACGTTTCAAGGTGTGTAGATTCCAAAAATGCAATGCCCGTCCGCCGTATCATCCTATATTATCTACTTTATTTGCTATCCAAAAAATTCGTTCTTTCCCATACAGGCTCCATTTTGGGCCCTAGTTGTGTCCGGAAACTTTGCAGCCCGATCGGAATATACCCAGGGGTGTTATGGGCGAAAATTTTGTGTAAAAATAGGTTTTTTAAATAGTAATATGAGCTTGTAAGGCATCGTTTTCCATGTTTTTTAGGGCCAGGAGACCGAATATGAAGTTGATTTTGACCAACAAGGGAAGAATTGAGGTTCTAACAAAATTTCAGTCTTAAATTTACGTTAAATGTTGGTCTAAAATCGTCTTCTTCCCACATAGGCTCCATTTGGGTCCTAGTTGTGCTCCGAGGCTCAGCAGCTCGATCGGAATACACCCAGGTGTAATGGGTGAAAAATGGATGTAAAACTAGCGGTTTTAGAGGTTTTTATGTAGGTTTAGTAAACATGAGCTTGTGAGATATTTTTTCCCATATTTTTTATGGCGAGAAGACCGAATATGAAGTTGATTTGGACCAAAGATTGAAGAATTGAGGTTATAAGAAGGTTCAGCTCCAAAAATTCATTTTTTTATGAGTCAAAAACTTGTAAAACTGTGTGACATCACCATAAATTTGTATAATAACATTAGAAGTTGTATTAACAGGAGAATCGAGACACTTGAATAGCACTATCAATGATCGAAGATAATTTTTCGAAAATAGGTGCCTAATTCAGGTTTGGGGGGGGGGGGGGGCAATATTGGCGGAAACCATAAAAATATTTCAATTACTGCACATGAAAGAAACAATTAATGAACAGCCAACATTTCTGTAGATGCGCCCAATAGAATAAAAAAAACCAAGGACTTGGCAGCGTTTTTTTAATTCTTCAAAATTGTAGGTCTAACGAAGAACTTTCCAAAAAGGTGCTGTATGATGGTCCGGTACGTGTAATTGCCCTCACGTTTCCGCACATGGGTACCGAGTGAGAGGGAGAGACATACCAGATGATATATAAATGATTACTCATACATGTGATGAGATGATACATGATAATGGGGGAGGGGGGAGGAGAGAACGCGAGATTAGGATAATCTATACACCACCATAAGGGACGTCCACTGTAATGCATGCATCACTCTACGGTTATTCCCGCCGAACTAACCGGATTTCGGAGCTGAAAATTGGGGTACAGGAGTTTTCGAAGGTGCTGAATCCGATTCTGACGTCAAAAGCAGCAAATTACGGCCCACGTCTGTTCTTAATTGTCTGATACAACTCGGTGCACTTTCGCCATTTGGCAGTGAGGGAACCAAAAAAAATAACCAGCCATGGTAGAAACACTGAACCAGCCATGGTAGAGTTTTAGTTCACCTGAACCAGCCATGGTAGAGACCATGAACATGGCAGAGTAACTGGGTACTTTTAATTCAAATTATATAAAGGAAGTTTCAAGCTATCATCTATCAAGTCTAACCAGCCATGGTAGAGACCATGAACATGGTAGAGTAACTGGGTAGTTTTAATTCAAATTATGTAAAGGACGTTTCAAGCTATTGTCTATCAAGTCCAACCAGCCATGGTAGAGACATTGAACCAGCCATGGTAGAGTTTTAATTCACCTGAACCAGCCACGGTAGAGTTTTAGTTCACCTGAACCAGCCATGGTAGAGTTGTATTCAACTGAACTGGGTAGTTTTAATTCAAATTATATAAAGGACGTTTCAAGCTATTGTCCATCAAGTCCACCCAGCCATGGTAGAGACATTGAACCAGCCATGGTAGAGTTTTAATTCACCTGAACCAGCCATGGTAGAGTTGTATTCAACTGAACTGGGTAGTTTTAATTCAAATTATATAAAGGACGTTTCAAGCTATTGTCTATCAAGTCTAACTGTCCCGGAAGTACAGGGGGACTAAAAAGTAGGGACACTGAACCAGCCATGGTAGAGACACTGAACATGGCAGAGAAACTGGGTAGTTTTAATTCAAATGATATAAAGGACGTTTCAAGCTATTGTCCATCAAGTCCACCCAGCCATGGTAGAGACATTGAACCAGCCATGGTAGAGTTTTAATTCACCTGAACCAGCCACGGTAGAGTTTTAGTTCACCTGAACCAGCCATGGTAGAGTTGTATTCAACTGAACTGGGTAGTTTTAATTCAAATTATATAAAGGACGTTTCAAGCTATTGTCCATCAAGTCCAACCAGCCATGGTAGAGTTTTAATTCACCTGAACCAGCCATGGTAGAGTTGTATTCAACTGAACTGGGTAGTTTTAATTCAAATTATATAAAGGACGTTTCAAGCTACCATCTATCAAGTCTAACCAGCCACGGTAGGGACACCTGAACCAGCCATGGTAGAGACACTGAACATGGCAGAGAAACTGGGTAGTTTTAATTCAAATTATATAAAGGACGTTTCAAGCTATTGTCTATCAAGTCTAACTGTCCCGGAAGTACAGGGGGACTAAAAAGTAGGGACACTGAACCAGCCATGGTAGAGACACTGAACATGGCAGAGAAACTGGGTAGTTTTAATCCAAATTATACAGGGTGCCCCAGTTAAGATGGTCCAAACTTCAGGGTTCAATTCTACGATCGATTTCCGACAAAAAATGTCTCCTAACAATTTTTCGAAAAACTCTTTGTTTTTTGAGTTATTCCACTTTTAAGATTTTTTAGTTTCTTTCGACATTTTTTCAGTAATATGGCTATAACTCCCTCAAATATTGACTTAAAGTTAAAAAAAGGGTATACCATTGGAAAGAGCATTAAATTTCCTATAAGATGATGCCCCACTCATGTTTCCAAACTGGGAGTTGGTTTGTTTTTTTCGAGCCCAAACTTGAAATTTTGTTTTTCCCTCATAAGTGATGCGAATTTCACTAAGGATTTTCACCTAAATCGTAGGGAGCAAAATCGATGCGGACCAAAGGAAAAACATCTTCAGATTCTTAGCTTTCCAACGATATATCATTTTTTGTGTTTACCATAGTTATTTGAGGAGAAAATGGCATCTGAATGCGAAAATCGTGAAATTTAAAAAGGATTCTGCACGCTACATGTCCCCCCCTCCTCATGCTAATAACAAGAGAAGTTGACTTCATTCTACTCGCTGAATCGAATAGTGACTATTCGATTAAATGAGGGGGCGTTCTGTGATTATAAATTATCAAGCCACAAATTACTCTTAATTATGTTGCACACCTCTACCCCTTGGTATTTGGTATTACATTACCCTGAATACGACTATTTCAGTAAGTTCTATTTAATAAATTACATAATGATATTTTTGTGACGATGATACAGGTAAATAATTGGAAGAGATTCGACACTATTCGATTCAGCGAGTAGAATGAAGTCAACTTCTCTTGTTATTAGCATGAGGAGGGGGGGGACATGTAGCGTGCAGAATCCTTTTTAAATTTCACGATTTTCGCATTCAGATGCCATTTTCTCCTCAAATAAATATGGTAAACACAAAAAGTGATATATCGTTGGAAAGCTAAGAATCTGAAAATGTTTTTCCTTTGGTCCGCATCGATTTTGCTCCCTACGATTCAGGTGAAAATCCTTAGTGAAATTCGCATCACTTATGAGGGAAAAACAAAATTTCAAGTTTGGGCTCGAAAAAAACAAACCAACTCCCAGTTTGGCAACATGAGTGGGGCATCATCTTATAGGAAATTTAATGCTCTTTCCAATGGTACCCTTTTTTAACTTTAAGTCAATATTTGAGGGAGTTATAGCCATATTACTGAAAAAATGTCGAAAGAAACTAAAAAATCTTAAAAGTGGAATAACTCAAAAAACAAAGCGTTTTTCGAAAAATTGCTGAGAGACATTTTTTGTCGGAAATCGATCGTAGAATTGAACCCTGAAGTTTGGACCATCTTAACTGGGACACCCTGTATAAAGGACGTTTCAAGCTATTGTCTATCAAGTCTAACTGTCCCGGAAGTACAGGGGGACTAAAAAGAGGGCCAAAGACCAGGCTGAGTCGTACCGAACTCCTACAAGTACCTAAACTGTGCCTCCCAAGTGGAGGGGCGAATTTATAATAATTAATTACCAGGTACCTACCAACTCAGGATAGGGCAGGTACGTTCCCATAAACGCTGAAAACTTATAACGTATAGTTAGTTTGTTATCCATAGCATACTTTCTATTTTTTAAAAGCCGCAGCTGCCTACGTGGAAGTTGTGGAGTTTTGGGGACTTCAAGGGACGTCGGTCGCTTTTCCGAGTCGGAACCGGCGTCGGACCTCCGCTCGTCGTCACTTCTGGATTTGTCTAGAAGTTCTGTCCCTTCGTCCACTCTAGAAGGGAAAAAATAATATCACACTGACAGCATTGAGTAGAGAGTCATAATGCGACAAAACTGCTTACCGAACAACTGACATTTGCTAAAAACTACTGTTTAAAAATGGTTTATTTGTCATCATAATTATGATCATTACATAATAAGAAACTTTACATTAGTGTTGCTGAGCGTCTGAACACCCTATCCTAATGAAGGTAGCTAGGTATAGGGCAGATAAGGTAAGTACCTATTTACAACACTAATTCTTACAATGATTTATTGCGTCTGGTATTCATCTACCAAAAGTTTGTTATTTATATAATTTATCTATTCGGTTTTCGAAGCAAAAATGAGCTCCAGAAGTATGAACAGCCCCAGTGTGATTGATCGAATGAAGGGTGACTTTCAACTAAGCTTCTACAATCTACCTACTGAACAGACGAACCACTGATTCAGTGTTTCTTTCTAATACGAGTATTATTCAACAGTAAGTGACCTATGACGATAATTAAATTGAATAATAACAAAAAAGTATGCGATAGCGTTGTACAGGTTTTACCTTATACAATAACAACAGTTTGAATTGAATTGATTGAAATTAGGAAAATATGGTTATTTATTATAGGGACCCCTAAAATGATTCAACACTGGGTGACTACGGTTTTTGTTTATTATTTTCAATAATGAACCTTTGGAATCAAGCATGGAAAAAAAAAATTAACCCCCCCCCCACCCCTCATAATTTGAGGGTTTCCGTTTCAAGGTACTCAGAATCCGAAAATGGAATTAAAAAAATTGCTGGCCACCGTACACTGTACTACGCACTTTTCTTAGTTACAATGAACCAAAATTGACGAAATTCGGTTTATAGGTCCCATTAATGTCAGTCATCTCTAAGGGTTGAAATCTCCAGGACGCCGTTATCTCGAATGCTTTTACGGTTTTAAATAGTTCTCGAACTTGGGAGTTTTTTTAAGACCACCCGGAGCATTGTACGTCCAGCCGTTCGTTCGTTCACAGTAAGGCCCAGAAGTTTGCACCGACAGGCTTTTTCAACAGGAGGGTGATTGAAATTGTATACATTTAGCCCAGATATTATCACTAGGGACGCGGTAACAATCGGGAATTGGCCCGAGATAATCATTGCTAAGGAGCACCTGATTACATTCAGAAAGTATGAAGTCCAGTTGGTTGTTCTATTATATTATTTGATCTTCCGAGTATGTACAACGCTATCGTATTATAGTTGTTCTCTGTCTTATATTCAAAGTTCTTAGCGTTTTAGGCCCCTAATTGTTGGAGGACCCTCTGAAACAGTGATTCGTCTGTTTAGTAGGTATGTTTTTGCAGTACCTGTTTTCATCAATACATTTGTCAACTAAATCATCCAGTATTAATCATTGTTGGGATGAGATCCACAGTAGTGTTTCCGACTACTTTTAAGTACAGCTACAGAATATGCCTTTTTAATTAAACTTTTACCACATGAATAAAACTTTTTGCCAAATGGATTGAATGTTTTGAGAAATGAATTGGACCCTTTGCTATTTGAATTACACAACGGTTTATTATTTTGTACAGAATACCCTTCTGTTACAGATCACAGCTCTCTATATTATAATATATATGTACCACCTATTATATTCTATACATATTACGTAGGTACCTAGGACCCATACTCGTTTCTAGGTACCTACCTAAATCACGAGTTGAATGTTGCTAAAATAATACAGCCGATGACAAACAGTAGGTAACTAAAATGGCAAAAAGAAACGCAAATAATGAAGTTCTGGAGGGAAATTGTTGATGTGGAGTGAAATAGATGCCCCTTTGGCGTAGATCAATGTTTTCTGTGGTCAATACCTGTCCTCGTGGTCAAGTATAATGCCCATCAATAATACTTCAACGGTTGGTTAAGTTGCAAAAGTAGGTACCGATCAACGAAATCCAGCCCCTTCTTGGTAGATGAACCGTTGTGTAATAATTTACCGTTGTGTAATAATTTGCCGTCGTGTCATAATTTACCATTGTGTAATAATGTACCCATCAATAATACTTCTATGTTTGTTCAAGTTTCAGAAGTACCTACCAACAAAATCCAATAGCCCATCACTTATCAAATGAAATAATATCGCAGAACAACCAACTCGACTTTATACAGCCATCCTTGATTATAATCAGGTGCTCCCTAGTAATGATACCTGGGCCAGATTTATACCGTTTGATTTACGATCGTGTTGACGAAGCTTTTTGGTGCACACGAACGGCTGGACGTACAATGTTGCGGGTGGTCTCAAAAAATTGTTTAGCTCAAGACTCAAGACAAATTTAATAACGTAAAAAAAACCACACCCTTCTATCGAAAGTTTTCGAGCTACGGCGTTCTGAAAATTTCAACCCCTATTTTTAACCCCTTAGAGATGACTGACAGTAACGTCGAGCTTCGAGGACCAACTACTAGACCCCGAACGGAACCTATAACCCGAATTTCATCTATTTTTTTCATGGTAACTAAGAAAAGTGGCCAGTGCGGCGGACAGACAGAAATTTTTTATTGCATTTTCGGATTCTACATACCTTGAAACGTAAACCATCAAATTTTGAGGGGGGTTAGAATTTTTTGTTTCATGCTCGATTCCAATGGTTCATTATTGAAAGTAATAAACCAAAAATGTATTGATGAAAACACGAACTGCAAGAACATACCTACCAAACAGATGAATCTCTGTTTCATAGGGTCCTCCAACAATCAGGGGCCTAAAACGCTAAGAACTTTGAATATACGACAACGAACAACTATAATACGATAGCGTTGTATATATAGTCGAAAACACGACTGTAAATATCCTCCCAATCCAACAATGATCACCTAATAATGGATGTTTTAGTTGAAAAATGTATTGATGAATGCCCAAACTCCAAAAAATACTAAACGCTTAGAATTAATTGTTTCAGGGAGTCCTTCTATTTACATTCAAAAATTAGGATGCAACTCCAACACAAGCGCTCGCCCCCTAACTCGTTGGGTGCTTCTTCTTAATTAATTCAACTACCTGACGTTGATTTTATGCTGTTAGCGAAAGCCGGGAAAAACGGGGAGAGCTGCAGTGTGGCGGCGTGGGGAGGGGAGAGGTGGTATCATTATTGAGATTTATGGGAGAGGGCATACCCCTGGCGGCACAACCATCATTCTTCTTTTTCGAAGCTTTGCCGAAGGAAATTAGAGGAGAGGTAAATAAAATTACCTGCCTCCTCGCCCTCTGCGTTGGCTGCGAAAAAAAGTAGCTTTCCGACGTCGAAAATATAACGCTCATCATTACACGAGTTCGCCTCGTTGCAAGTCGGATTAATGTCGGCCCTGGGTATCGGATGATGACTAATAGTTATGTGTAAGGTACTTGCAGTCGTAACTTACTGCGCTCATGCTTAAGGGATGGGGTAGGTAAATTCGTGTAACATCTGTCTAAATTCCATGTTGACGTCTTTATATTCTTCGTAGCTACCTGAATACAAAAATATCCAGAATCGAGGGGCACGAGGGTTCTTTGTATTCAGGAGCAAAATTGTATGTCCTCCAAAATCTGTCTCCAAGATCCAGGGGATACCAGGGTTCTTTAACAATGTCCTCCAAAATCTGTCTCCAAGATCCAGGGGGTACCAGGGTTCTTTGCATTCAGGAACGAAATTGTCCTCAAAAATCTGTAGTCCACCTGTATACTTCTTTGATGAGCAGCACAGTCCAAAAATAGAAGCGAGACTCTTCAACATATGCTTGACGTTCTCCTCCTTAATTATGCCTTCAAAAACACTTATATTTAGGGCTGTGCCCCCAGTTTTGCTTAGGCGTTTCCCTTCATAGCCTATACAAAAGGTTGTAATGCTGATTCCAACCAATATCAACTGACTGCTGTACTGCATTTGAATGTGCTCAAAATTGAAGATTTTTAATGAATCCACTCACATACGCGTCTGATAATATATGGAACTGGGGTTTGGTGTGGGTCTATGCCATAATCCTCTATCATTCCATGTACCTCATGGAAGGACAATTCCAAAGAGCCAGAATTTCGAAGGTACCTGTGTGCTGTCGGTCCACAAGCGGTTTGATTTAATCTAAATTGCTCAGTAAAATGCGCAATAATCAAGTCATGGCATTCGCGCAAGTCCGCTTGTGTATAGGTTTGTCGCTGGTCAGTCCTTCTTCGCTATTAAAGTCTCCATGTCCTACGTATTTCCCTCTGGAAGCTTCAGAGTCTTCAAATTTGGAAAACCGCTCATCCATCACTTGGATATTTCTCCATCGTCCTCTCAAGTTGGACTCGTCACGCAAATATGCCGGATTTTCGCCGAACCTCATATCCCGGATGGTCAGGTCTTTGTTTTACATACCCCTGCCTCTCACATCGGTCCCTTTTTTTCTGATCTTCCGAATTTTTGTTTTTTTTACGGTCTTCAGCTCCGTATCCTCCGCAGAAGTGTGAGGTCTCTTGTTCTGGTCAGCACGAGGTTCCCGTCGTCGATCTCGGTCAGACTACCCAATTTTACCATGTAAATTCTGGAATCCCGAACAATTTTGAAATCAACCACTATATAGGTATTATTACATATACACAGAGCTCTTTAGGGATTTGACACGATCAATAATAATACAGGTAATTGTCCGTCGCACCGCGTCTCACTGATACCAATAGTACTTTTACCTTTCAACGGTATAATTTCAAATAAGAAGTATACAGGGTGATCCACTCGTGGATGCAAAAAAATTTGCGTGAAATTACATAAAAAACGGAGTACAATGCCGCCAACCGCATATTTTTATATCAATCCGTTCTCGAGATATGATTTTTTAAAGGTTTTTTCAGGAAAACCGTGTTTTTTTCCTTTTAAACTCAAATTTATCCGCTTTACCTCATTTAATTTTACTTGTTGACCTCATTTTCGGAATCAGCGTTAAATTTTCCATACGCAAGGTGTACTTCAAGTCTTGAAAAGACCATCTAGAGACCACAACAACAACTCAAATATTAGACGAATTTGAAACAATAAAATTTCTGACATTTTAAAAGCGTTACTACTCCTCCGAAAAAAAAATCCTGGAAACTGGCAAATCTCTTGAAAACTTCTTAATTTAAAAAGGTTTCCAATGGTATGGTCAACTTTGCGATTATCTTGTGTGTTTGATGAACAATTCAAGTTTAAATGCAAGAAAACGTTAGGCACCTCAAAAGGGGGAATTTGATCAGAGGGTAGAAAAAAAGGTAAAAAAAGTTTTTAATGTTTTTAATTGAAAAAATTGAGTCAATAATGCCAATTTACAATTCGAAATCAGGTTTTTCGGTAATTAGGAAAGCCCGTTTTCAAAATGCCCACCGTTATTTCTTATGCATGCTCCAGCACGCTTACGCATTTGTCCCACTGTCACGTTGAATGTCAGACGTTCTTGCACCGCCACGCTTGCCTCTTGAATTCGTATCTTTAAATCTTCAACGACTTTTGGGTTGTGTTGGTGGGTCCTAACGTTTTCTTGCATTTAAACTAATTAAATTGGCATTATTGACTCAATTTTTTCAATTAAAAACATTCAAAAAAATTTTTTTAAATTTTTCTACCTTCTGATCAAATTTCACCTTTTGAGGTACCACCTAACGTTCTCTTGCATTTAAACTTGAATTTTTCATCAAACAAACAAGATAATCGCAAAGTTGACCGTACCATTGGAAAGCTTATTAAATGAAGAAGTTTTCAAGAGATTTGCCAGTTTCCAGGATTTTTTTTTGGAGGAGTAGTAACGTTTTTAAAATTTCAGAAATTTTATTGTTTCAAATTCGTCTAATGTTTGAGCTGTTGTTGTGGTCTCTAGATGGTACTTTTCAAGGCTTGAAGTACACCGTGCGTATGAAAAATTCAACGCTGATTCCGAAAATGAGGTCAAAAAGTAAAATTAAATGAGGTAATGCGGAGAAATTTGAGTTTAAAAGGAAAAAACACGGTTTTCCTGAAAAAAAAACTTTAAAAAATCATATCTCGAGAATGGGTAGAGATAAAAATATGCGGTTGGCGGCATTTTACTCCGTTTTTTATGTAATTTTACGCAAAATTTTTTTGCATCTACGAGCGGATCACCCTGTATATATATTTAAAAAAAAATTAAATATACAGTCCAATTTCAAAGAAACTTAATAAAACCTATCGATGGATTAACTGGTTGTTTATTTGAACACACGAAACACGGGTGGGTTCACGAAACACCGCATCTATTTTACCGATTTCTTGAAATTTCGTGCAGGTTGGGACCGTGGGGGGTCCTAAGTTCGGCACCCAGGCGGATTCAAACCAGAATCAACGGAGTTTCCACGTTCTTATCTCACTCACGCGATGAGCTTGTCAGTATAGCTTGAGCCATTATGTGCCTTGAGATGGGAATGACGTGTTTTTTCACAAGAAATAATTACAGATTCACTTATTAAAAAATGTCGCGGGGGAAGAAATTGTAAGTGCTACCTCGGAACACTATGAAACACGCTCCCGATTGTCCCGACGATAATATATATAATTATATATATATTTTAATTGCATTATTGAATGTTTTCTTACAATACAAACAGTGGTAGATAAAATATAAATGAAATTTTCTTACGCCTTATAACATTAACAAAATTAACACACATTCTATGGTAATACCCTAAAGCAGAATTTACATGGAGTGCGGAAACTCGTAATTCGGAATGTGTTGGGTGGCTAGTGTGTACTTATCCGGCCTGGGCGCTGAATGTAGGACCCTGATGGAACTTCGAAGTGATAGGAATGGAGTCCACCCCCATTCCTATCACATTCATGCGCAAACCGCAAGACTGTAGTAACTGTAGTAATATCACTATATCCGGCCCTATTCGACTGATTTTGTTAGAATTCTGAGAAATCGTGGAACCTTGATGGCTCTCCCTATGAATTTCCTTGTGATTAGAATTACAGTAGCCTCTGCGCACGAGCGAACAACAAAAACCTCGTAACGCTCATTTTTCCGGTTCTACTCAACATATTTTTCTGAAATTTTGCAGGGACCATACATAAACAAAGTTTGTTTGGGATCGCAAAACTGAACCCGCTAGCCGTAGCGTTGTCAGAGCTCAAAAAAGACATACGCAGATTTGATTGAAAATATGACTCACTTGGACCCAGTTTCATCCTGCAGCTCGACATCTTCTTCAGCCAACCTCGCATGTTTGTTGCTCCTGAATCTCTGGAGTGAGATGACTTCTGACAACAGGGTCGTGCTGGAGGTCGCTCGACTCCTGCCAATGGGAATGCTGCCACCTAGGAAAAAATTCATCAGTCTCCATACACAGCGAAGTTCATGGGAATAAAGTTGTAAATTACCCTACGTCCTACGTGCAGCGTGTGGAGCGTGTTGGCGTTTCGGCGGTCTCTGCGAGCGATGGGCTTCCATAAGGAATCGCTTCTGGCGTCCTACGTGCGCATTTTACAAGTGCGATTAAATGGCCAGAAGTTTCCATGAATACATCTGCATTAACCTGTAATGTTTTGTAGGTAGTCACCTACCTAATAGTTTCAGCAGCGGAAAATGAAATATAATACACAAACTAGCACAAAATCCCACGTGTCCTCGAACCTTAAACATCCAGGAAAGCTCTATTTCAGCCGTAACAATTGGACAGATAGGAGAGGAATGCTAAAACTTGCTCATTTAATGACCCCACACTGATTAATGTTGAAAAAAGCAGAGAAAAAAAAAACCACAGTCATGCAGCATGGCTATAAGAGCGAATTTTCGAAGTTTTCGGCATCTTCCTCCTCCGCCTAAAATTTTCTGAAAATTAATTTTCGGTCAGTTTTCCCAACTTGATACCATACAAAATTAAAACAGGAGTAGTTTTACGCAAAGTAAAATTTGGGGTGGAAGGAGGGGGAGGGGGAAATCAAAAATGTTTTGAATACCAGAAGAGTAGGTATTGGATACGTAACAAATTTTTTGTTCCATTTTTTGCCGAGTAACACCTCGGTTTGTAGATTTTCCAACGCTGAACACGATGGTGAAGTCAGAATTGCGATATCCCATTCCGTTATCAGATTAGAGCAGACGAACCAGGAAGAACATCTCAAGAAATAACCACGTTCCTTCATCTTCAAAGTGCTCCAGTTTGAGAATGGAATGAGATATCGCAATTCTGATTTCACCATCGTGTTCAGCGTACAAAAACCTTTAAAATGAGGTGTCACTTGTCAGACTTTTTCATTTTGGGAATTTATGGGTAATTTCCCCCCCCCCCCCTAAAACTCCCCAAAACTCCCCCTTAGAGTGACCCGATTCTGCCCATCTTCGAACTTAGCCTGTCGATTGCCAAGAAAGATTTTTCGTGCAAATTTGAACTTTCTATCTCAATTCTTTCGAGAGTTATCGTCTGGAATGACACATACATATATAAATATATATATAAAATATAAATATATAAATATATATATATATATATATATATATATATATATATATATATAATTTTTGGTGTCTTTCGGCAGTGAATTCAGGATGGTCTGAAACGGATTTTGATATAAAAATCTTTCGGAAATTCGAGTTTTAAAAATTTTGGACCGAGAACAATAGCTTCCTTTTCTTCGAAAATTCGCTAAAATAAACCTACCTAGATATGAAGAGTAAGCAATTAGGCATACTAACTAAATAACGAAACCATGCTTGCGTATGAGCACATACGATTTAGAATCATCTTACAGGAGTTGTTATCAGCGAAGGAGTCCATGTCGTCTTGCCTCGCGGCAAGCTGGTACTTGTGGTAGCGGTAGATGTACTGGATGCCCAGACAGGCTGAAGCCACCACTGCAAGGAGAAGCGTGAGTGCCAAGCCAGCGTTCACCAGCCCTGGCCCTGTCCACATCTCTTCATCACTGCCGGATATGGTCGAATGAGCCACCAGAGCTCGACTCAGGTTGCTCTCTTGTCTCTCTACAAAAGATCATTAAATTCCGTGTCATTACTGAAAGCGTATAAGCTGGATGGATGACTACAAACGACTATGACGTCAACTGATCTGAAATTTATCATCAACAGAACTTTAGGGTCTACCTTGGAACCCTATGAGATTTCCTACATATAGGTCCCTTATTTCTACAGAATACGATGTATTCACTGCTAAACTATGAAACAGTGTGGGCTGTTCTCGATACATTTTTCCTTCCGGTGGAGACGGGATCGGGTTGGGGAAGCCTAATCGAAATCCCTTCTTAACCGGAGAATCTCGCTGGTCTAGGAGGGGGACTCTCGAGGGTCCACCCCCACTGTTACACTCTGTCACAACTATTAACTAGGTAGGCTGAAAGTAGGGTAGAAAATCCCTGGAGCGACATCACCTATCACCGGGTGAGTGACTTTCATTACAGTAACTAACCGTTCCACTGTCACTAACCTTTCTCTAATTACATCTGCTGTGACTGAGGTGGTGATCAGGTGGACGTCATCTACACAGATCTCCAAGGCTTTTGACACTGTGGACCATTCCATCCTTATACGGAAGCTTAATCTGGTTGGGGTTGCCGATCCACTGTTGTCCTGGTTTCAGTCATACTTAACTGGCCGTTCACAGAGAGTTAAGGTTCATAATTTTCTGTCCAGTTCTATTTCAGTTCCCTCTGAAGTTCCTCAAGGCTCCCATCTCGGACCCTTATTATTCAATTTATTTGTTAACGATTTGCCCAATTCCTTTTTAAATTCTTTTGTGCTAATGTTTGCAGATGACACTAAGATTTTCAAAGTAATCCACTCCCAAGAGATCTGTCTTTCTCTCCAAAGTGACCTTGATGCATTTTTCAATTGGTGTTCTGTCAACAACATGTCCCTTAATCTTGACAAGTGTGTAATAATGAGATTTTCTCATTCTAAAGATCCAATAACTTTTTATTATAATTTAGCTGGCCACGTTCTACGATCAGTCGACAATTACAAAGACCTTGGCATCATATTTTCATCCAACCTTAGCTTCAAAGACCACATAGAAAAAATTATAAAATCTGGCTTCAAAACTCTGGGCTTCATATCTAGAAATTCAAAGCATCTTAGTGTAACGACCCTCAAAATTTTATATTGTTCACTGGTCCGCCCATCATTGGAATATTGCTCACAAATCTGGAATCCCTACCATTTAACACTGATATCGCGCCTCGAAAAAATACAAAAAAAGTTCCTTCGTCTAGTAAATTTTAAACTCGGTGGTAATAATGAATCTTTTGATTGCGATGTCTTGGCAGCTCGTCTCCATTTAAGCCCGCTAGAGTGTAGAAGAGTTAGATCTGATTTAATTTTTCTATTCAAAATCATTAATAACTATATCGATTCTCCATCTCTTATAGTCCAGGAGCCAGCCCAGAAAAGTGGTAGTAAAACCTGGAGAATTTCGGACTATAGAAGTTCATAGGGCATAGGTTGGTGGATCCTTTAGCGGCCGTCTGCCACCTCATAGCCGGGGGGTGTAGATATGGTGACCATTTGAAATTGCGAAAATTCGTCAAAATTGCAAGTATTTACGGAGAGCTGAAACTTAGATAGGAGGTACTACACGATGCGAGTAAAACGAAAAACGATGTCTGCCGCTTCATACCCGGGGGGAATGCACTGGCAGACGGCACTCGAAAAGTTGTACTTTTTGCGCAGAAAATGAAACTGTTTGCGGACTTTTGAAATTTCGGCCATTGAAAGTCATCGACATGGAGAGACAAATAAACCTAGTCTGCCGGCAGTAGTCCGGTGGGAAGTACTGGCAGACGGCACTTGAAAATTTGTACTTTTTGTACAGAAATCTGAACTATTTGCGGACTTTTGAAATTTCGGCATTTGAAACTACTTACCATGAACAGACAAATAAACCTAGTCTGCCGGCAACAGTCCGGGGGGAAGTACTGGCAGACGGCACTTAAAAATGTGTACTTTTTATACAGAAAATTGAACTATTTGCGGACTTTCGAAATTTCGGCAATTGAAACTGCTTACCATGACCAGGCAAATAAACCTAGTCTGCCGGCAACAGTCCGGGGGGAAGTACTGGCAGACGGCACTTAAAAATGTGTACTTTTTATACAGAAAATTGAACTATTTGCGGACTTTCGAAATTTCGGCAATTGAAACTGCTTACCATGACCAGGCAAATAAACCTAGTCTGCCGGCAACAGTCCGGTGGGAAGTACCGGCAGACGGCACTTGAAAATTGGTACTTCGTTCCAAAAATTAAGTAACATTTTATAATCGTCGCTATATACTTCGCAATTTACAGCTACCTACGATAAAATGATCTGCCCTCCACAATTACCTACCTTTTATGTCGTCTGAAACCTATTCCCAGTTCTAATTCCTACTCTCTCAGCAAGTGAACCGACCATTTCCGTAGTATATATTCTTAAACAGTATAGGCCTATATAGGCAATAATCTTTTTTTGTGCAGTGTATACACAGTAATAAAATTCTTCAATAACAAAAATAATCAGTAACCCCATCATATTTTTTTTTTTTAACCAGGTCAGGGTTGATCCACAATAATCTTCAATAACTGGGAACTCAACAGTACGAAAAGGGATAGAAATTTAATCATGTTTTCTATGACAATATCTTTGATATCATAACATATAACGCAGGAAACATATCTTTAGGACCCAGATGAAACGTTAACGAAAAGTAGTCCATAGCATTGAAGGATTCAATATTATTTTTTCACAATAAAGGCCTCAAGAAAAGTTTCTGAATAAAGATCGTAGTTACAAATTGAAACTTGAATTTACACACGTCTGAAAACAAATTGGGATAGGCTATCTAACGTACGGAAAAACTACTTTACAATAATAATTATAAAACGAAGGTAGTATTTTTTTTTTAATCATTAAAAGAAGAATAACAGGAAAAAGTAGGTAGTAATGAACAAACTCGAGAAAATCATTATATAATTTCAATCGACGTCGTCGTCCTCATCGCTGGTGTCAGTCATTATCCTCATCATCTTCTGGAATGTGTTCCTCTACGACAATATCTTCCAGCTTTTCTGGAAGTGCAGAGCCCTCAAACCATTTCACGACATACGATCCATTCACTTCTATCCATCCAAACTCATCAGCTTTAATTTTAGGAGGATCTGGCAGTTGTAAATTAGCCCACATCAATGAAACGTACTTCTTCCTCAGTACATGCTGAAATAAAGCCTTCTTGCGTTTGCTTTGCGTTTCGGAATTCCGAAGAAGATAAGAGTGTGATTATTGCTGAACGCTGCCAAAGTACACTTTGAGTCTTCCTGAAGTTGTCCGATATTAAAAGGTTTCTTCTTTCCAATAGGGAAGAAGGCTGAGGTATAATCACCCCCCCCCCCCCCCCCGTAAGCGCGTGAAGGAAAGGGAGAGCTGTACACATATCGGGCTCCAACTTCGCCACGATTCTTCGTATATCAATAAATCTATGGTCATTCCTTGCCAGTGTCCCTGTCTCGAGCCAAACTCTCACATTGTTATGGATGCGATGAATTTTTCCAATAACTATTATGAGCACATCTGTATCACAACTTCTTATGACGACATTCGAGGCCTCTTTGAACGCAGTCAAATGGTGTACCATCCTGGAGTCAGCTTCTACGTGCCCACTTTTCAAACTGGATTCTACACGGACAGTAACTATATCCCCAGTCAACGAATAAAAAAAGCAGCAGGTTTCTTCTCTATTCGCGTGAAGCGCTAATTGCTTGAAAAATATGGCATATTTTTCAGAGACCCATTCGTTGATAAGAAAATTTAGCAGAAATTCCTTGAACGGGATACTCCTCAATGCTTTGATGATATCTATCGAATCTTTTGGTCTGGCTTGCTCACGTGGTACGTAATGTCGGAACCACCTACACTTCTTGAATCTCTTTCGAGGTCTTCAATGGATGGTGAAATATATCGATCGAAAATAAGATGGATCCGGAAACATTTAGTGGCGCTGATCTTTTTTAAAATGGCTTTTGCAATGCCTTCATACGTAGTAGGAAGGGTGTTACCCAATTGGTGCAATAAATGGAAACCGTCTATTATTAGCACATCAGTGGTAGTAGGTGCTTCATGGGAAGTAAGCCCTTCCAAATATTTCAACAGCACACTTTTTTGGGTTTTCAAAAGCGTTCCTTCGTGATGGCCTAAAGAAAGAGGAACGGGGGTTAAAGGAAACTTCAGCACAGACTCCATGTCAATGTTGTTTCTAAGGGACACAGTAAGGAGACGTCCAAATAAATTCCTCTCCATCTTCAAGGATTGAGTCTTTTCAGCTTTTTGATTTTTCAAGATTTTACATGGCCATTCCTCGAAATCAGGTTCTTAACTTCCTAGCTGACCGCCCTGGACTAACAATCAAAAAAGCTGAAAAGACTCAATCCTTGAAGATGGAGAGGAATTTATTTGGACGTCTCCTTACTGTGTCCCTTAGAAACAACATTGACATGGAGTCTGTGCTGAAGTTTCCTTTAACCCTCGTTCCTTTTTCTTTAGGCCATCACGAAGGAACGCTTTTGAAAACCCAAAAAAGTGTGCTGTTGAAATATTTGGAAGGGCTTACTTCCCATGAAGCACCTACTACCACTGATGTGCTAATAATAGACGGTTTCCATTTATTGCACCAATTGGGTAACACCCTTCCTACTACGTATGAAGGCATTGCAAAAGCCATTTTAAAAAAGATCAGCGCCACTAAATGTTTCCGGATCCATCTTATTTTCGATCGATATATTTCACCATCCATTGAAGACCTCGAAAGAGATTCAAGAAGTGTAGGTGGTTCCGACATTACGTACCACGTGAGCAAGCCAGACCAAAAGATTCGATAGATATCATCAAAGCATTGAGGAGTATCCCGTTCAAGGAATTTCTGCTAAATTTTCTTATCAACGAATGGGTCTCTGAAAAATATGCCATATTTTTCAAGCAATTAGCGCTTCACGCGAATAGAGAAGAAACCTGCTGCTTTTTTTATTCGTTGACTGGGGATATAGTTACTGTCCGTGTAGAATCCAGTTTGAAAAGTGGGCACGTAGAAGCTGACTCCAGGATGGTACACCATTTGACTGCGTTCAAAGAGGCCTCGAATGTCGTCATAAGAAGTTGTGATACAGATGTGCTCATAATAGTTATTGGAAAAATTCATCGCATCCATAACAATGTGAGAGTTTGGCTCGAGACAGGGACACTGGCAAGGAATGACCATAGATTTATTGATATACGAAGAATCGTGGCGAAGTTGGAGCCCGATATGTGTACAGCTCTCCCTTTCCTTCACGCGCTTACGGGGGGGGGGGGGGGGGGTGATTATACCTCAGCCTTCTTCCCTATTGGAAAGAAGAAACCTTTTAATATCGGACAACTTCAGGAAGACTCAAAGTGTACTTTGGCAGCGTTCAGCAATAATCACACTCTTATCTTCTTCGGAATTCCGAAACGCAAAGCAAACGCAAGAAGGCTTTATTTCAGCATGTACTGAGGAAGAAGTACGTTTCATTGATGTGGGCTAATTTACAACTGCCAGATCCTCCTAAAATTAAAGCTGATGAGTTTGGATGGATAGAAGTGAATGGATCGTATGTCGTGAAATGGTTTGAGGGCTCTGCACTTCCAGAAAAGCTGGAAGATATTGTCGTAGAGGAACACATTCCAGAAGATGATGAGGATAATGACTGACACCAGCGATGAGGACGACGACGTCGATTGAAATTATATAATGATTTTCTCGAGTTTGTTCATTACTACCTACTTTTTCCTGTTATTCTTCTTTTAATGATTAAAAAAAAAATACTACCTTCGTTTTATAATTATTATTGTAAAGTAGTTTTTCCGTACGTTAGATAGCCTATCCCAATTTGTTTTCAGACGTGTGTAAATTCAAGTTTCAATTTGTAACTACGATCTTTATTCAGAAACTTTTCTTGAGGCCTTTATTGTGAAAAAATAATATTGAATCCTTCAATGCTATGGACTACTTTTCGTTAACGTTTCATCTGGGTCCTAAAGATATGTTTCCTGCGTTATATGTTATGATATCAAAGATATTGTCATAGAAAACATGATTAAATTTCTATCCCTTTTCGTACTGTTGAGTTCCCAGTTATTGAAGATTATTGTGGATCAACCCTGACCTGGTTAAAAAAAAAAAATATGATGGGGTTACTGATTATTTTTGTTATTGAAGAATTTTATTACTGTGTATACACTGCACAAAAAAAGATTATTGCCTATATAGGCCTATACTGTTTAAGAATATATACTACGGAAATGGTCGGTTCACTTGCTGAGAGAGTAGGAATTAGAACTGGGAATAGGTTTCAGACGACATAAAAGGTAGGTAATTGTGGAGGGCAGATCATTTTATCGTAGGTAGCTGTAAATTGCGAAGTATATAGCGACGATTATAAAATGTTACTTAATTTTTGGAACGAAGTACCAATTTTCAAGTGCCGTCTGCCGGTACTTCCCACCGGACTGTTGCCGGCAGACTAGGTTTATTTGCCTGGTCATGGTAAGCAGTTTCAATTGCCGAAATTTCGAAAGTCCGCAAATAGTTCAATTTTCTGTATAAAAAGTACACATTTTTAAGTGCCGTCTGCCAGTACTTCCCCCCGGACTGTTGCCGGCAGACTAGGTTTATTTGTCTGTTCATGGTAAGTAGTTTCAAATGCCGAAATATCAAAAGTCCGCAAATAGTTCAATTTTCTGTATAAAAAGTACACATTTTTAAGTGCCGTCTGCCAGTACTTCCCCCCGGGCTGTTGCCGGCAGACTAGGTTTATTTGTCTGTTCATGGTAAGTAGTTTCAAATGCCGAAATTTCAAAAGTCCGCAAATAGTTCAGATTTCTGTACAAAAAGTACAAATTTTCAAGTGCCGTCTGCCAGTACTTCCCACCGGACTACTGCCGGCAGACTAGGTTTATTTGTCTCTCCATGTCGATGACTTTCAATGGCCGAAATTTCAAAAGTCCGCAAACAGTTTCATTTTCTGCGCAAAAAGTACAACTTTTCGAGTGCCGTCTGCCAGTGCATTCCCCCCGGGTATGAAGCGGCAGACATCGTTTTTCGTTTTACTCGCATCGTGTAGTACCTCCTATCTAAGTTTCAGCTCTCCGTAAATACTTGCAATTTTGACGAATTTTCGCAATTTCAAATGGTCACCATATCTACACCCCCCGGCTATGAGGTGGCAGACGGCCGCTAAAGGATCCACCAACCTATGCCCTATGAACTTCTATAGTCCGAAATTCTCCAGGTTTTACTACCACTTTTCTGGGCTGGCTCCTGGACTATTACTGAACAAATTAACTTCCACGTCCCTTCTAAATTCACCCGATTAAAACAGCACTTTTTTATTCCATATCACAAAACTAACTATGGGAAAAATCACCCAACTCACCGTCTGATGTCATCTGCCAATAAATTTCCATCCTTAGATTTTTTCAATTCATCCTTGAGGACATTTGCTACAGATGTTGACAGACTACTGACAAACCTCATACACTAACTTGAGAACAGCAACGATTTTCCATTTCACCTTATATTTATTTTATGTATTGATATGATTCCCTTTTGTCCTTCACATTTGTTTAACCTCACCTTTATTATTTGCGTATCACTTCATACACATTTGTAATTGGATTTATCCGTAATAAAGCTTTTTTATTATTATATTATTATTACAGTTATACCAGAGCAATATCACAGCTCCATCATCTTTGGTGCCTCTAGATTGGAGAATGTGTGACATAATCGACGTAATCACAGTAAAACGGTTCAGCCGTTTGGTGATGACTGTGTATAGTGTATAGTGTACCTAGAAAAGAAAAGAGGAGAGTACGGCGACTTTTGCCGTTCATGAGCTCAGAAAGGGCTGACATTTCGGAGTTAATCGGACATGGCCTAGAAAGGGCATGAACGAAATTTGAGCCCGGCACGACAATTAGGGCGGCGTGGAGGGGGAAAATACCGCAAACGGCCATTTAGGATTGAGTATATTATACTGAAACCTTCAATCCGATAGATAATCAATACACTGAGGACCCAAAATTTGACGCGCGTAATCGAGAAGCTGGGAGACCTCCATCTCTCATGGGTCGTCCCCATTCGACCAGTGGTTTCAGCAATCAAAACTGATAAAATAATAGCGAGATGTGCAATACGTGTCCAAATGAAACCAGCACCCACCGTAAGTTTAAGGGGGGGGGGGGGGGAATGAATTTTTCCGATGGAGAGTTACCAAATGTCTTCAATCTCTCAGGGATGGGAACTCGACGACTATCTCATCGTCTGTATACTATATATGTATAAATGGTGGTAAATGGGGTCGGTGGAAAACTGCAGGTATTAACCACAGAAAACAGTGATATACGCAGAACGGATACCTAACTATACAGGAAAATAAAAAATTGTTGGTAAATAACTGGTAAGACTGTTGGTAAACAGAAAACGGTTGGTAAATATTTGACATTTTATTATATGTCTCTCTGTGATGTTGACAATAATTTTATAAATAACAATAACCAAGTAAGTGTCAATTTGGCACTTCTGTTATGTGTAAGTCGTAAATAATGTATGGCAACATGTACCATTGTAAGATGCCAAAAAAAAAGTTGTGTAATAATTTACCTTGTTTAATTTTAATTTTTCTTTTCCACCTACCGGAAGGATTCGTGATTGAGTTAAAAAAATTTATGTCCTCCAAAATGAAAATTTCCACTAACATTTTGCGTTTCGTTCCGTGTTTATCGGTCTGTCTCTGTCCGCATGCCTGTCTGTCTGGTAAATTCATTGACCCCCTAAAGTACCCGAAATGAGCTGAAATTTGGAGGGTAGGTGTGGGTTGGATCGCAGATGGTCCCATACCAGAATCATCGAAAAAGTACTATAATTCATCTGCGCATGCACGACCATGAACTGTAGAACATTTCTTTGTAACACTTGTGGCTATGCGAAAAATAGTCGTGGAGAGCTGAAATGTTGAGGGTACACGCGGGTTAGATCGCAAATGGTCCCTTATCAAAATCACTGAAATCGTACCGTAACTTTTTTGTGCAAACGTGAAATACTTGAAACGCCCATAAGTACCTTAAATATCGTTGAGATGATTTCAAACTAGGAGGATCGAACAGGAATAATACTTAGGTAGTTTCACATGAATTTCATTGGAATCGTACTGTAACTTTCGTCCTCGCATGAAATGTTGAAAAAATGTTGAACATAATATTCGGTTTCTATTACGCATATTCGATAATTTATTACTACTCTATTTATTGCTATTCACTCGTTCTGACTCATATTTTTTTTACCAACTGATTCTTCTATACGTCCATTTTACAGTAAGTGAGGAAGCTATACTGCCCACCCAACTTGGCAGACGTTTTATAATTTTTTTTATTCTATTTTTTCCAAGCTTTTCGGAGTATGAAGATTTAGTCAGGCTTGCCTTTCCGAAAAATCATTAGCTACACCGCCCAGACCTTTGTAGAAACACCCTTGAAACAGTCTGCAGTATATTCCGATAATAACTGCACGAACGCCCCGGCAACAACGGCATTCATCGTTGTAGAGAGAAACCGGCCCGACACAACATTGAAGGTATCGACTGTCCGTAGAGAAGGATAAAAGCTGGATCACTTCGAGAGTCGATGCTTTGAGACGCCTGATGCAGCTGCTATTAAATTCTTCCCGAGCTCTTTCCGAAACTAAAACCCCACACAGCGCTTTTCACTTGAAAACGTAACTACAGCCTGTTTAAACGTTGGGAATTCAAGGGTGGAAATTTTCAGTTAACTGGGTTTTTAGTCTGATTGTACGGTGACATGTAAATATCCTCCCATCCTCCGAAAGCCTTCAAACTGAGACGTAAATATCCTCCCATGACCGACCGACGAGACACCCGGCGGGTGGTATATTTCTTCCCGACCTTATTAGCCCCTTTGGTTCCCCCGCTCTGCTGTCACCCACAATACACAAGCAGCAAGTTCGAACAAGCGCAAGACAGCTTTCAATTGAGATGAGAATAGGTAGGTGTGATGAATGCGTTTGAGCGTACATCCACCACGAGCGGCGTGAGGGGGGATGTGCCTGGTTTGGTTATGGGCGGACCACCACCATGCCCGGGATCTTTTTGGATGTGTCCGTTTTGGTTATGGGCGTACCACCAACCACCACCATGCGTGGAATCTTTTCGGGAGCGTTGCCTGGTTTGGTTATGGGGTGGACCTCCACCATGCCCAGGATGTTTTTGGAAGGCTTGCTCGGTTTGGTTATGGGTGGACCACCACCATGCCTGAGATCTTTTAGGGTGAGTTTGCTTGGTTTGGTTATGAGCGAATCACCACCATGCCCAAGATCTTTTAGGTAAATATAGAGACGAGGTAAGGAGGAGAGAGAGTAGTCAGCGACTAGAGGATAGCGTAGAATGGTTAAAAAGGCGAAGGAGGCGAGTATATATAGTCTTGGGAGCTGTCTCCCTCCATCCTCCAGCTAGTGGAGGATGGTGGGGATTTCCAGGCTGGCCCTCGATCCCTCGGCCCTCGAGCCCAGGCTGGATCCCCACTTCTAAGTTTATTTGGACAGATCTTATTTCTACATAGCAAAGTTGTGGTTCTGGGAGGATACCACGACAGTAGGTATATGAATTAGTATCGTTAGCGCAGTCATGGAGGGTTCATCTACGTCCAAAACTAAACTGGTACTTGGGTACAGAACGCCGCGAAAAAGGGGGGATCGATGACTTTCATCTCAAGGATGCGATGAAACGGTGGAATGAAACAGGTGGGACGAAACAGTGGAAGTGTAACGTCACTCTCAGAGTCCTTGTACCTACTCTGGAACCAGCCCCAGGGATTGAATTTTCCGGGACCACGACTGGGCAAGATGGAACTTGCTCCCCCGTACATATGTATTTGGCCGTAAGTTCCGCAGAGCATTGTGTATGGCAAGATCGAAATCGACGATACTTATGATTGGGGATAGTTCTCTTCCTCCTAGAAAATTGCACTTTTCCGTGATGATGTTGACGTGACAATTTGCATTTTTGAGTTCAGGTAAGGGACAATATGCGGGAGGATATTTTTACATTTTTTGAAAAAGTGAGGGGAGGATATATGCTCTTTTTCGCCCGACGGGAGGATATTTACAAGTCACGGATTGTACGTTTGAATACCAATTTGAAAAGGCATCGGTTGTCATTCCGTGTAATTGGTAAGACGACCCCCCCCCCCCACCCAGGTGGTCCCATTCCAGTTTTGTAAGTAGAAAAGTTGATCTGGGCCTGCAGTAGGCTAGTTATACCTACTATTCGAGTTCCGGTGCTTTGAGAGGCACAGAAAACAGATTGCAAAGACTGTGGATGCCCCAGCAATGATGGTATCAGCACTTGATAGCACGAGTATTATATTACTGGGCCAGCATCAAGTCCGTACTGGGTCAGTATTGGCGTTGGCATAGAAAAGTGTAAGTAGCTACCTGATTAAAATTAATTAAAAAAAAACCAACTTCGAAAAACGCACAAGAAAGTACAAAATAATGCATAAACACCTTTTCAAAACTAATTTTTTTTGTGTGTAAGGATAATTTAATCACACTAAACAGCAAAAAAAAAGAAAAAAAGACTTCAAATAGAGCTGTATAAAACTAAAAACGCTGCAAAGTCCTTGTCACATGGGTTTATTATTCTATTGGACATACCTACAGAAATGTTGGCTGTTCATTTATTGTTTCTTTCGTGCGTAATAATCGAAATAGCTATTTCTGATGGTTTTCATTAATTTTGTCCCCTAAAACACAAATTAGGTACGCTCATTTTTTTTTTAAATAACTATCTTTGATCATTCGTAGTGCCATTTAATCGTCTTGATCCACGTGTTGACACTTTTTCCAGTGTTATTACACAAACTGATGGTGATTTCAGACGATTTCCCAGGTTTTTCACTCATAAAAAACGCTGCAAAGTCCTTGTCACATGGGTTTATTATTCTATTGGAGTTCTAGAGATTCTTGTTGGCAGTTAAATTTATTGTTTCTTTCATGTGGAATGATTGAATTAGCTATTCCTGATGATGTCCACCAATTTTGGCCCCCAAAACATGAAATAGGTACACTTTTTTTTTCATTGGTAGTGCGATTTAATGGTCTTGATTCAGCTGTTTACACTTTTTCTAATGTTAGTATACACATTGATGGTGATTTCAGACCGTTTTCCAGGTTTTTGACTTAAAAAACCCAATTTTGGGAGCTGAACCAATGGTAAAACCTCAATTTCCGCGTCTTTGGTCAAAATCGACTTCATATTCGGTATTCTCGTCCCCAAAAACATGGAAAACGATACCTCAAAAGCTCATCTTACTAACATGTTGCTAAAACGCAAAAAGTACCTATTTTTACACACATTTTCACTCATAACAACCCTGGGTATATTCCGATCGGGCTGAAAAGTTTCGGGACACAACTAGGGCCCAAATGGAGCATGTGTGCGAAAGAACGACTTTTTTAGATCTAAAATGAAGCCTGTACACGTGATACGGCGTACGGCGTACGGCGGACGGCGGACGGACATTGCATTTTTGGAATCTACGCACCTTGAAACGGAAAAGAAAAAAGTTTGAGGGGGTGTTATAAAAATTTTTTGCTGAGCGAATACATAGGTGTATTATTCACAGAATAATAAACCAAAATCAATTTCTGGAGCTGAACATTTGGTAGAAGTCAATTTTCCACTCTTTGGTCAAAATCGACTTCATATTCAGTCTTCTCGTCCCCAAAAACATGGAAAACGATATCTCAGAAGCTCATGTTACCAACATGTTGCTAAAACGCAAAAAGTACCTATTTTTATACACATTTTCACTCATAACACCCCTGGGTATATTCCGATCGGGCTGAAAAGTTTCGGGACACAACTAGGGCCCAAATGGAGCATGTGTGCGAAAGAACGATTTTTTTAGACCGAAAATGAGGCCTGTAGACATGATACGGCGTACGGCGGACGGCGTACGGTGGACGGCGGACGGACATTGCATTTTTGGAATCTAATCACCTTGAAACGGAAAAGAAAAAAGTTTTTGGGGGTGTTATACAAATTTTTTGCTGAGCGAATACATAGGTGTATTATTCACAGAATAATAAACCAAAAGCAGTGAAAGCACCACAGCCCGTTTCAAAACTTATCCGGCCCACCAACTAATCAATTTATAGGTCTGTTAGCTCAAACAGTGCTGATAAACACCCACCTGCCCCTACCTAAAGCTTCCTAAGCGACTGAACTCAAATGACATTGATGAACAGTATAAGTTGAATGTAGAATCTGCAAAAAATAAACTATGGCATTTCACCTGATTTCACGCAACAAAACTTCCCCCTGCTGCCTTTTCTCCTGAGTGATTAATTGAAAGCCTTCGATTAAACGCCGTTTCTGCCTCATTTAAAACCAAGAGCCCGAGCTCCGCATAAATAGCATCCTTGCTCCTTCCTTCTAAGCATTTTTCACGTTTATTCTTATTTTATTAATATTTTTCAGGAAAACCTTTTCTCTCCTCCCAACCTTGAAAGTTGATTTTTCTTCAGCTTAAAAAAAAACCTTTTCAAGTCGACTTTTTTAAACTGAAAAACGTGAGCCTAATTAATATATAGACTCCATTCTGAGAGTCTAAAAGCCATTAATGGCGGGGCCCGGACAAATAAGGTCTTTACTCTTATAGAATGAGATTCGGGGAGCGAACGGGAGGTTGGGGCTAAAGGCGAACTCGTTTTCAGGGGATTGGTTGAGGGAAGTATTTTATTCCGGACGTCGAGAACGTTATAATGTCCCGAGAACGGATTGAGGGTTTAATTGGAACTCGGATGTAAATTTCGTGGATGGTTGACGAATTCAATGGCGAAGGATTAATAATACGGTGTGTGGAAGGAGAAGTTAAACGACTGGTTTTCACCGATTTGACTTCCTCGTTCTTCCTTTTTCTTATTTATCGAGATTTCAGCGTCTATTTATAATACGACAAGTTGAGTAAGATATAAATACCTACCTATAGGTATTTTCCCTGGGGAAACGAGACGAAAAACCCTAGTTTTCCAAAAATGACAGTCAATAATTGTTCCCTTCCATAAGGTAGGTACTTGAGAAAGGTCTGTGGAGGCCAGCTAATTAGGGTCTTAAATGTTCGAACTTCTGTTTGTACTTGATCTACGGATTTTAGGTTGGTGACCGGAAAATGTTCGGCTATTGGTTTATTATTCTGTGAATAATACACCTATGTAATCGCTCAGCAAAAAATTTTTATAACACCAACTCAAAATTTTTCTTTTACGTTTCAAGGTGCTACTGCTTTTCTTCGTTGGACACTCAAGCTAAGGTTGTTTCCCACTGTAGTTGCTGGAGTTTTTTTCACCCCTTTCCTTAAGAGAAAAACAGTACCTTTATTTTTCCTTGTAAAATACGACTTACGGCGATGCAGAAGCCATCTACAGTCGATCGCTCGAAGCTTTTGGCGCTCACCACAAAACTGAAAAATGGCTGACGGATTCAGACAACTATGAGAGAGATACAACAAAGAAAAACAGTACTGTCCTGATGACCATTAAATTAAATTCACTGTTCCATTGAATCAACACCGTAGGTCTGGGATCTACAGTTTTTAATGTTGGAAGAACTAGTAACTGTTTCATCGTTGGAAAACCATCAAAAACGCGAAAAACCGTAGGTGTTTTCCTTGAATAACTTTTTCAGAAAACTTTTCCCAACTTTTACAACTAGACACCAAAATAGGTCTTTAGGATACGAATCCACAAAATCTCTAAATTGGAAAAAATCGAGTCGACGACGGCTTTTTCACTTCGGAGGACAGAATAGCCACAAACCTTCCCTGGACAGTTCCAGTCATTTTGCAACAAACTGCAATAAAATCCGTCCAACCGTTAAAGTGTGAACTTGTCAGAAATACTCAATTACAGTTTATTATATTTCCACTGTGCTTCCAGGTTTCAAGACCCGCGGAACCTGCCTTCGCATTACTTTCCATAGAACGCAATAGAAACCTTCCTTTAAATTCCCCTCGGTGGAGTTTTCTAATAACATTTCAATTCCAACGTCCAACAGAAAGCTGAGGGAGAAAAAATTAAACTCACTTAAAAAAAAAAAAACCCCTCTGAGGCTCCAAGGACTTGAGGGTATTTTTGAAACCAGAGTGGATGGTTGTGAAGGGAACAGTGGGGGCTGTTATTATTTTCGGATCACAGACCGGTATTTGTGGCCCCACCAGAGTTTTCACACTCGGATGGAACTCTTTATTGGCTTTTGCCAACCCCCCCCCCCCCCCCCTTCCACTCCATCCACAACCAAACCAGAAAACACTATATTGGATTGATGTGGGGGGGCTTTCGTCGGGAAACCGTAATGATCCTCCAGCTCTCCTAACTCCCTTTTTTTGGAAGCCCCCCCCCCCCCCCCCCCACCATTGATCGTTGAACCCAAAACAGCGGAGTTTCGGACCCTGGAGGAAATTTAAATACGACTTCTTTATTAGGTATACGTACGAACAGATATAGGAATAGTGACTTTCCACGTCCTATGCCCTATTCAAAGTCCTATTTTGACTTCAGCCAATACGATTAACGGAATTTCCACTAGTGGGATCCGTACATACAATTCTGCCAAGATGAACTGGGCGGCCTTGAGCAAATACCGTCAAACTCTGCTACTGTTTGGGAAATCAAGAAAAACGATTCTGACTTTCTCTCTTGCATGTTGGGCGCTATTTTCGGGTGATTCTGATGAAAAATTTATCTGATGTGTACTTAAGCCTGAAGAACAAACAAAATTAAAACCCAGTTACGCCATCTTATGTTTTTGCAGTACCATGGAGTGCTACAAGCCACTCTATCACGTAGTTACGAAAGTTTGGCCGAAAACTGAAGGAAAAAAAAAAACCAATACGATCAAGCTCCACTCATCTCATCAAAATCGTATTATTTGAACACAGGCAAATATCTAACAGCCATTTCTGATATCTTGGTTATTGCACAATGTCGTGATATCCTCCCAGACAGGAGCTAGCGTGCCTCTGGTGACGGGGGTACCGCAATGAATTCCACCCCCCCCCTCCACCAACATTCACACTTCCTCACACACTCTAAAAATGTAAAATGTGAAGCAGTTATTAACAAGCTGTTTGTCAAAGGAATTTTATGATATTATTGATCTTCCAAATTCATTAGAAATAATTCATAACATTCCCTTGCAAACAAAATAAAAGGTTTTTCGAACTACAGCCTGATAACCATTGCTACCTATTGTATGTTTCAACAGTAAAATGCCGAGTGTACTCACGGTTACGTTCCTTCACAACTCTCTTGAAATCAGGCAACACTGAGGTTGACCGGCCGGCTCTGATGATGTCGTTCTTTTCCCTAAAACTACGAGAACTAAACGAACGCCAAACCACGGAACAATTAACGCAACAACTATCCATTTTAGGAGGAGACTAGGACACTAGGAAAGATTCGAATTCAAACAACTAAACCTGAAATTAGGAACAATTATTGTGAAAACTACAAGTAATAAAATTATGAGAAAACAGGCCGTCGTAAGAATAGCTTCCGAAAAGCAAAATGGATGACAGTGACACTTAGAAGTTGTCAAAGTTTTTTCTCGAGTTTTTAATTGATAGCTACAATCGATCCATACGCCAGTATCCCTCCTCACCAAGATTGGATACGCTGGATATTTGGGCTAGCCCAACATACTAACACAGTCTCCTGAAGATGTGTAAGACACTCACTCACACACGCAAACACACTCACACAGACGATGTAGACACACACACATCGGATTCTGGGCCTCCGCAGGACTGGTAGCGGTACCCCAGCGACCTTGAGATTTCAAATATTCGAAACCTGCCGAAAACGATATGATTCTAATCGACTAATCGATACTTGGCTGTTTTTCGTCCATGACTGGCAGACATGGAGGTTGGAGGATAGTTCATGGAGGGAGAGTCATGGAGGATGGAGTTATGAGTGGACAATTCAAATTGCTACCTACCTACGGAATGTAATTTTTTTCATTTTTCGTGTAGGGTAGCGCCGGTACCCCCGGTACCCCTGACGCTACGCGCCTGCTCCCAGAACATCACTCCTTATTATTAGATCTCGCGATAAACATAGTAATGGGTACGGCAGACGCAGGAGACCCGGGGGACCTGGAGGGGATCCCCACCATCCTCCACCAGTATGGAGGATGGAGGGAGATAGCCCCAGGGGCTATAAAAGCTCGACTCCTTCGCCTTCCAACTCATTCTACGCTTCCTTCTAGTTGCTGACTACTCTCTAATCTCGCTCGACCTCTTGCTCTCCTTATCCTAAAAGATCCCGGCAGCCTCCAAGCTGTAACCAAACCGGGCAAAGCTCCTCCTAGCGCCTCCAGTGGTGGATCCCTTTGGGTATTAACCAGCGGTGGATATCCTCTGGATATTAACCGGGGGTGTTAGGTCCTCCTGACGCTTCCAGCTGTGGATACCTTTAGGTATTAACCGGGGCATCAGGCACACATACCTACCTCGCCCCTCACCTATGCATCCACCACACACAACTTTTGTGAAAGGTTTACAGAACCCAAAAGAGGACACTAAAAATCTTGTTCGGTAAATCTAGACGGCACCCTACTGCAGTGCTTTTTAGAGAATTGAACGTAGGTACGGTCTACCAGCTATACGCCCGAAATATGTTCATGTTTATTAGAAACAAAAAACTCTCTTTATTTGTAGACGTTAGGAAACGGAAATCCGATGCCTACGGATTGAAACTTCCCAAAGTTAATAAAAACGCTGCAAATCCCTGCACAACGGTTTATTATTTTGTACAGAATACCCTTCTGTTACATATCACAGCTCTCTGTATAGATAAACCGCCTAATATATTATGTACTACTCTATACATATTATGTGAATCGCAGATCCTCCGTAGGTTAGTACCTAACCCCGTACTCGCTACTAGGTACCTACCTAAATCACGAGTTAAATGTTGCTAAAATAATACAGCCGATGACAAACAGTAACTAAAACGGCAAAAATAAACGCAAATAATGAAGTTCTAAAGGAAAATTGTTGCCCCTGAAAAAATAGATGCCCCTTCTGCGTAGATCACTGTTTTCTGTGGTCAATACCTGTAGTGAACCGTTGTGTAATAACTTGCCCATCAATAATACTTCAAAGGTTGTTCAAGTTGCAAAAGTACCGATCAACAAAATCCAGCCCCTTTTTGGCAGATGAACCGTTGTGTAATAATTTATCGTTACGTAATAATTTACCGTTGTGTAATAATTTGCCGTTTTGTAATATAATTTACCATTGTGTAAAAATTTACCCATCAATAATACTTCAAAGTTTGTTCAAGTTTCACAAGTACCTACCAACAAAATCCAATAGTCCATCACTTATCAAATGAAATAATATCGCAGAACAACCAACTCGACTTCATACAGCCATCCTTGATTATAATCAGGTGCTCCCTAGTTATGATATCTCGACCGGATTTATACCGTTTGATTCACGATCGCGTTGACGAAGCTTTTTGGTGCATACGAACGGCTGGACGTACAATGCTCTGGGTGGTCTCAAAAAATTGTTTAGCACAAGACAAATTTAATATCGTTAAAAAAAACAAAAACAATACGCTTCTGTCGGAAGTTTTCGAGCTGCGGCGTTCTGAAAATTTCAACCCCCTATTTTGAACCCCTTAGAGATGACTGACAGTAACGCCGAGCTTCGAGGACCAACTAGACCCCGAAGGGAACCTATAACCCGAATTTCATCAATTTTTTGGTTTATTATTTTCAATAATGAACCATTGGAATCGAGCATGAAAAAAAAAGTTCTTACCCCCCCTCAAAATTTGATGGTTTACGTTTCAAGGTATGTAGAATCCAAATCTGCAATAAAAATATTTCTGTCTGTCCGCCGTACGCCGTACGGGCCACTTTTCTTAGTTACCATGAAAAAAAATTGATGAAATTCGGGTTATAGGTTCCGTTCGGCGTCTAGTTGGTCCTCGAAGCTCGACGTTACTGTGAGTCATCTCTAAGGGGTTCAAAATAGGGGTTGAAATTTTCAAAACGCCTATACCATTTTTTTACGTAAATATTTTTACGGTTTTAAATAGTTCTTGAACTTGCGAGTTTTTTAAGACCATCCGGAGCATCGTACGTCCAGCCGTTCGTTCACAGTAAGGCCCCGAAGTTTGCACCGACAGGCATTTTCGACTCCAGTGTGAATGAAATTGTATACAATTCAAACCAAATCTCGTAACCAGAGACGCGCCCACAATAGGAATTTGTGAATACGGCCAATCATTGGTAGGGATCACCTGATTATATTGGCGGAGTATGAAGTCGAGTTGGTTGTTCTGTGATATTATTTAATTTGAAAAATGATGGCTCTTTTGGAGTTTGTTGGTAGGTAGTGAAACTTGAACAAACGTTGAAGTATTATTGATGGGTAAATTATTACTACGGTAAATCATTACTCAACGGTAAATTATTACACAACGGTTCATTATACCATCTACTTAGAAGGGGCTGGAGTTTGTTGGTAGTGTACTTTTGCAACTTTTTTCACTCCTCATCAACAATTTCTTTTCAGAACTTCATTATGTGTGTTTCTTTTTGTTAGGTACTGTTTGTCATCGGCAGAATTATTTTAGCAACATTTAACTCGTGATTTAGGTAGGTACCTAGTAGCGAGTACGGGGTTAGGTACTAACCTACGGAGGGTCTGTGATCTACATAATATGCATAGAATAGTTCATATCATATTATATAGACGGGTTATCTATACATAGAGCTGTGATCTGTAACAGAAGGGTATTCTGTACAAAATAATAAACCGTTGTGCAGGGATTTGCAGCGTTTTTTTCATGGCGTACGGCGGAAAGTTTTTGAGATACGGTTTTCTGAAAATTTCAACCCCTATTTTGAACCCCTTAGAGATGACTGATACCTACATAACATGTACCGTGTTACATCTTTTATTGCCAAAATATAATGAATTTGAATTTGGAAATTACAAAATTTGTTAATAGTAAATCAACTGAATTTTTCTCCATGAAGAATCATTTTTAATTATGCAGCCACGTACACTCTTCATTAGGAACTATAATGCAACCATATAATGTAACTATCTAAATTGAGGACCTCAAGTCCGTGCTGGGCTACAGTGTCTACTATCCAGCACGGTCATCGAAATTTTCCACTGGACGAAATGTTATTTCTATTTATTAAGAATTTATCTTGTCAAAGCTGCTGTATGTAATTTATCGGAAGAAAATGATGACAAATATAATATTCATATTCATTCAATGCCCGCAGATATTCGTAGTTTGAGAACGTGAACTCACCAACTTGTGAGGCGTGTGCCAGGAAGCCACCGCTGCACTCTTCGCCGCTGGTGACGACGTCTCCGGCGTTGAACTCGATGAGGAGGGAAGGTCCTGACGAGACGATGGGCGGCACTTGCAGCGGTGTTCCTGACAGCCGGGCCAGCATTTCCCCCGAAGAGCTGTCACCGTCCCGGATCTTGAGGCTTTGGGAGACGCAGGGCAAGCGGAACTGCTCCATGCTCAACCTCACGCTTCTGTCCTTCTCCGTCTGTAACGCAACAATTCGATTATACGCATTATTATACGCATGACCAATTTGACGTACTGACATTTGTCACTCACTGTCTCGCATAGGATGCAGTGTCCCCCAGACACCGCACCCCTCATAAACCATAGGATGGTTAACAAAAAATTTAAAAAAAACCGTACAGTACAGTTGGGTAGGTTCATTTTGATAAGGGACCATCTGCGATCCAACCCGCGTTTACCCTCAAAATTTCACCTCTCTACGACTATTTTTCGCGTAGTTAGAAGTGTTACAAGGAAATGGTCAACATTTTGTGTTTGCGCGTGCGTAGACGAAAGTTACTGTACTATTACAATGAAATTCATGTGGAACTATCGAAGTATTGTTCCTGATAGCCCCTCCAAGTTTGAACTCATTTCAACGATATTTAAGGAAGTTATGGTCGTTTCAAGTATTTCACGTTTGCGCATGCGCAGACAAAACGATTTCCATGATTTTGAAATGGGACCATCTGCGATCTAACACTCTTGTGTATTCTCAAAATTTCAGCTCTCTACGACTATTTTTCGCGCAGTTAGAAACGTTACAGGGAAATGGTCAACATTTCATGTTCGCGCATGCGCAGACGAAAGTTACTCTACGATTCTAATGAAATTCATATTGAACTATCAAAGTACACACCTCAAAAGAATTAAGGGATCACTTTTCCTTTTAGATGTCAAAAACTCTAGATCAATCGGACAAAGTTCACATTATATCTCGTGATTAGGTACGTAATGGAGATGGGATGGACCTTGTTTTTTTTGTTTTATCTCAAACACCGAGAACGTCCAGCGATATCAAGCTTCGACACGAGCCAAAACAGAATGAAATCTGATCGTTTTCCTCAAAAGTCCTCTCACTATTCAAGAGAAATTCCATAAGTTCGTGAGTCTTACAGCTTTTTTTATTCATTTTGTGACCGATGGAGGCTGCTGGCACCCTTAGACGATCTCTTTCGGAAATTGATTTGTCCAGAGCCGTGACACTGCTGGAAGAAGGCTATTCTCAGCACGATGTTGCTCGGCGTCTTGCGGTAAGCCAATCTGTGATTTCTAGGCTTTGGAACCGGCATCAGGAGACAGGTTCACTTAACCGAAGACCGGGGCAAGGTCGTCCAAGGGCTACTTCCCTCAGTGAAGACAGATTTTTGAGGGTAAATGCTCTTCGAAATCGGTTTTCCACAGCTAGAGAACTCCAAAATGACCTGAGTAGGAGTACTGGAACAAGGGTGTCTGATCAGACTGTTCGGAATAGGCTGCGGGAAAGTGGGTTGCAAGCTCGTTGTCCTGTAAAAGTGCCACATCTTAAAAATCGTCATAAAACTGCTAGAGTCGAATTCGCTCGAGAGCATAGGAGGTGGCAGCTGAGACACTGGAGCCGTGTAATGTTCTCAGATGAGTCTAAATTCACTTTGTTTGGTAATGATGGGCGTGCGAAGGTTTGGCGAAGAGGAAACGAGCGTTTCGTCCCTTGCTGCTTGCTCCCATCATCACCATTTGGAGGTGGTTCCCTTATGGTATGGGGAGGCATAACAATCCATGGCCGAACCGAACTCGTGGTTCTTCGTGGTGGCACTTTGACAGCTCAGCGCTACATCGAAGAGGTTTTAGACGTTCATGTTCGGCCCCAAGCTGTCGCTGCTGGTGCTGATTTCATCTTTATGCAGGATGGAGCCCGACCACATACAGCTAGAGTGGTGAGAGAGTACCTAAATCAGCACAATATTCACGTTTTGGACTGGCCAGCTGTAAGCCCCGACCTCAATCCCATTGAGCACATATGGGACCAGCTAGGGAAGGCCATTCGACATCGTCCTAATCAGCCAATAACTTTGGAGGAGCTTGAAGAAGCGCTAAGGGAGGAGTGGCAACGATTGCCACAAGAAAACATTCGTAGACTTGTTCGGAGCATGCCTCGCCGTATACAAGCCACGGAGGTAACACCAAGTATTGAAGACAGTAAAGTTCGAAAAATTACGTTTTGGACAATTTAGTTTCTAAGTTTTTCCTTGCTTGCCATTCCTGTTTTGGCCCTTTTCATGGTTTTCTCAGTCCCACATTCACCCTACGCTTTGGAAAATTGTTTTCACCTAGGAAATGTGATTCTTAGAACATAAATAACAGAAAAAAATTATTAAACCTGGCAAAAATAAAACAATTTAAAAACCGTTGTCAGTTCATTCAGTGATCCCTTAATTCTTTTGAGGTGTGTATTATTCCTGAACGACCATCCAAGTTTAAACTCATTTCAACGACATTTAAGGTACTTATGGGCGTTTCAAGTATTTGACGTTTGCGCATGCGCAGAAGAGAGTTACAGTACTTTCTTAATGATTTTGGTAGGGGATTATTTGTGGCGCAACCTGCACCTAACCTCAAAGTTTCAGCCCATTTCGACCATTATTTCGGGTAGTTATGGGCGTTACAAGGAATTGACCACAGACACGGAACCAGAAACGTTCCTTGATGTCTGAAACGTAAAATGCGAGAGGAGCTTTTCATTTTGGAGGACATATTTTTTTCGACTCCTGCACGAATAAAAAGCTTCTCTAACTTCGGTAGTGAGGAAGCAAAATAAGTAGGTACAAAGAAGAAACTCCACCTTATTCTTCACCAGTTAGGTATGTTAACGGTAGATGCGGGTTGGTCAACATTTTGGACCCAAATAAAATCGATCAAAATCTGTCAGCTGACAGAAATCCTGATCAAGCACAGTTTTGTGAAACCCATTCGGTTGTCCTGAGACACTCGAGTCCAAGGAACTAACGTAATTTAGAAAATTTTGTTGGAAGGCGCACTTCTTGATAAACGATGCTGGTGGATACCACTGTACAACATTCGGGTCTACTACAAAGCATGAATGGCTGGGAAAATAAGTTTCATGAAGTAATCAATGAACAATGCTGTAATAATACCCCTGTACTAATAATGCTATAATAATAAATCCTCTGATTTATTTATTATATTACACGGGAATTATCGTCCCTCTTCTTATTTAATATAAATAATTTACAGCCCTAAACTGACAAAATAGTGTTCAAATTAATAAAATCACCTAGCGTTAAAAATTGAAAATGTATCTGTACAATCAAAAGAATAAACTGACCGGAACAAATTGATACCTCCGTAATAAATCTGGAAGGAAAAAACAGTACGGTTCTCACAGCTCCTGATTTAATGCGGATTTATTTTGAGCGGGAGTGGCCTCACAAATGTAAGACCAATGTGCAAAAGAGTTTGCTGACCTCTGCATCCTGAGGACTGTGCCAGTGCTGCCGTGGTTCTCATAAATCTCTCTACATTTGGCCACAAAGTAAGTACGGGTTTTCAGTTAAACTTTTGCAGATGTGTAGGGGGAAAATACACTGCCAAGGACATGGCACAGAAGCTTCCTCGTGGCCTTCACAGAAAGTTACCATTAAATTTTCATACACAAAGATTCAGACTAATTAATGGATTATTTAAGAAAGATTCAGATTAATTAACGGAACTATTTAACTGTTATTTAATAATAAGGGTACCTAATTCGAAGGTAGTAATAATGCATTGATAAATTAATTAGTCCACGTATAGAACTGAGAACGCAAAGAATCCCTATCAGATTTCAACTTCTTAGGGTGAACAGGAGAGAATTTAGCACATCAGCTGAGCAGGGTGTGGAGCCGGTCACTTCATTCGTCAACGCAAGAAGCCCTTTCCAGGTTTATAGCTCTATGGTCTGGAATGCTCGACGTTTGGAATGCCACAGCTGATTCAATCATGATGAATGTCTTACGGGGCCTCAAGGGACCTTACCCGCATCATCCCTGAAAATCTGACCAAAATCCGTTCAAAATTGATGGAGTTATGACCGTAACAAGAAAATCTCGTTAGCGCCTGCGCAGTGGCTACCGTTGATTCGATCATGATGAAAATGATAGGGGACCATCTAGCGCTAAACCCACACAATTCCCACAAGATTTAGATTAATTAACGGAAATATTTAACTGTTATTTAATAATAAGGGTACCTAATTCGAATGACCGCGGTGCCAGTGCCACTGCCACCGCTGATTCAATCATGATGAACGTCGTATGGGGCCTCAAGGGAACTTACCCGCATCATCTCCGAAAATCTGACCAAAATCCGTTCAAAATTGATGGAGTTATGACCGTAACAAGAAAATCTCGTTAGCGCCTGCGCAGTGTCTACCGTTGATTCGATGATGATGAAACTCATAGGGGACCATCTAGCGCTAAACCCACACAATTCCTGAAAATTTGATTGAAATCGGATCAAAATTGTGGAAGTTATGGCTGTGACAAGGAAATGTGGACAGACAGACGGACACACAGATACGAAACAAAATTTGTTCAGGAGGCCCTGAAACGCAAAATACAAGTGGAAATTTTTATTTTGGAGCATAAAAAAAATTTCATTTCGAAAGTGAAAACACCGCTACCTTGCAGACTCGGAAGCCAAATTGTCACTTCGGTTGTTGAGTTTTATGTAGGACCGATAGAGGACCAACCCGCTCTTACCCTTAACATTTCATATCGTCAACCTCTGTTTAGTGAAGTCACAGGCAATTCGAGGTTATTACGTGGGTAGAACCATTCAAACATACAAAGGCTTGTGGAGGATTTATTATTTGCAGTGGGTTTCCCTTTGTGGGTACGTATAAACTGAAACACCAATATGAACATCAACAATTCAGTTCGGTACCGCCACGCCTCGCTTCTACCGCTTCACGAGCCTCCGACTGTTCTGTCGTTATATAGCGATGTCGAATGGCAGAAACGGCTCCTTGTGTGCCAGTTCTAGAAAACACAAGGTAATTGAGGATGTGGGGAGAGGGAGATTTGAGACGTTGAACAATGGAGGAATAACAATAGCAACTCGCGAGTCAACACTCACTTTGTTAATCTCTCCGGAAGCGAGCTACTTCACAGAAACGTTTCTCCAGCTACCGCAACTCGAATTTCTATAGCTACTCAGGCTTACGCATAAGGAAGTTCTACATCGGAAATATTATTACAACGAGTCCATGAAGCATCATGTTTTAATTATGAAACATGTGCTCTATGTGCACTAAGCTTGAACAAGTCAATAGCGTTAATATCTAAGGACTCCAACTGGACCAACAACTTAAAAGGATGCACATTGAGACCCTAGTAATGAGAACAAATTGTTTTTCTTTCTCTGTATATTACGAAAATGGCTATCAAAAAGCAAATTAAAGACAGTTTATTACGCATATGTATACAGTATCCTAATATTATAGTATAGAATTCTGGGGCCGAGCATATGCCCAAACTTTCCACTCGCTCAACATTGTGCGCAACTCATCGCGCAGATCATCATTCGGTCTATTTAAAAAATAGGATTCTCCCACCACAACTGATATATGTTTATCGCTCCCTGCTCAATGTACTCAATGTAAACAAGACTAAAAAATTTCTACGCCACCGCATTGTCCTTCGAGCCACCGGAACAACACAAGAGTGTAGTCAAATTTCAGTTCCTGGCCCTTCCACTGATTTTTTCACAAGACAATTTCCATGGCTGCCTCCCACAGTATACGCCTCATTTCCGACTACCTTACAATCAGATCAGTCGACTAAATCCTCAAAAAAATAAAAAATAAATAAAAAATAAATAGGCGCAAACCTGCTGCAAATGCTAAAATCTGGCATGCACACTGACTTCTTGAGTAAGTTTTATCTGTAGTTGTGACTATTTTATAGTAATTAGGCAATTATTATCTTGGAATATGAATTCTAAGAGCGATTTTACCCTTCGGTTAATAACAATAGAATGCTCGGAGATGAAAATAAAAACTTGAGTCCACCACTGAATTCAGCAGGAGAAAACAGTTGAAATGCATGTATCACACTTCCAACACACATATTCATGTTGGTGAACCTTCCATTTTTTGCCATTTTTGAAGGGACGTAAAAATCGGGCTGGTGGGTCAGTTATTCATGAAAATTTCCGTAGAATCCGAAAGTGAAATAAATATTGAGAATTCCCATTTGAAAAAAAATATGTTCGGGCCAATTTGGCACATTTGGAGCGCGCCATAAAACTGGCTATAGGTTAGATTGATAGAGAAACCAAAATCAAAGGGGTTTCATTGGGAAATTGTTTGATGAGCCGAAAACTGGGATGGCGCACCTCGGATGGACCACTCTTTATAAATATTTTCTGTTGTCCGATTTATTTGTTCTATTAAATCCTCTAATTACATTATTCAAGTAAAGAAAAGTAATGTATTATAGGAGCAATGTTCGTTATAATTTAGTGTGAACTTGCGACTCCCCTCATGACCCCACAGAGCTGTGCTCCATGTATTGTCATGAGGGATCGTTTCCATTCATGTAAGGTGTTTAAACTCCATTATGATCTGTAGAGGAAATGAAGTTATTTTGAATTGAATTTGAGATAACGACCCGCACGACTCTGAGGTCTTGCCGGTAAGGAAGGGAACTAGCGCCGCGTCAAAGCTTCCTACTGTGAACAGTTTATTGCAACGCACCCACAACCTGGTCCATATTCATTTTCAAATTAACCCACAACCTCACCTGCTTCAGGCTTTTGACGTACACGTCCCCACATACTCAATCCTACGTACGTCTGTTCCACCAGCACCAACTACCTCAATAACCAGCCCTTGACTCATGCAGCGGACCATAAATCACCTGAAAGTAGATCTTTTCGTAGGTGGCTTTCCCAATTTTCGAAGAAGGCTTCTGCGTCACTGCGTGATTCAGTATGAAGACTAAAGCCGGGTTCACACTGAGGGGCAATTCCGGACGGCAATCCGGTACGGCAACGCGTTTGCCGGAATTTTAGCCGCAGAGGCAGCGGCATCATAACCGGAAATCGAACCGGCAAAATCAACCAGGAATGTCCAATTCCAATATGGCTGAACAACCAAAGAGGAGAGGCGTGCGCAGTAAACTATGCGCAGATACGACAACAGAGACTGCGAAAAATATCTGGAGATTTGATATAGTATCCATGACATTGCGTGTCAATAATCCATTTTGCGTTGGCCAATAGCATTGCAGAACGACTTGCCGTACCGGATTGCCGTCCGAAATTGCCCCTCCACGTGAACCTAGCTTTTAAGAGTGCGCGGTTTTCTCGCGGACAGAATTCAATTGATTTTTCATTCAATTTCGATTTTAATTTTGTCATTCGGTATTTTTTCATCTTTTTATCATCAGACTATGGATTGTTGTACTATGTTTATTATTCTACTAGTTAACGATAGTATTTTCCTATTATATAGGAATGGAAAAGGTATCGGATACCGTCAAAAATAGTTGTTAAAAAAAAAAAAAAAAAACATGCAATCGTGTACGAAGTGCTCAAAACGAGTTTCTAGACGGTTTTCCGCTTGGTACTTTCGCTCAGCACGCACTTTGGAATTTCAAATGGTCACAATTTCCTCAAAATAAGGCATTTTACAGACCCTCGTCATGGTTTTTGTACAGCTCGTTGAACTCCTCAGTTAGAGATAAGAACGAGCTTTCTAGGTGGAAAAATAAGGAAGTTATGACGGGTTTTCTAATCTTAGGTTTTCAACGATAGCTGCCGTAAAAATCTACCAAAATCCGGTTGGCGACAAAATATACGTGCATGATTTTGAGCTCGATCGCATTTGATTTTGCTAACTGTCTGGCCGGCTCCAGTACTAGATTTAGAGGACTGGAGGGGACTGGATTTAGAGCAGATGTACATTGTCAGAGCGAAGCCCGAGGGATTGCACAATCTCCGTAGCTTGCTGGCCCAAAATCACCCTGAACTTACCTGAATCAACCAAAACGTGCGGCCTGGACAGGAGTGCGACGATGCGGCGATGAGGCGGCGCGACTTGCCGGTGCCGAGATGGACGATGCAGCCGCAGCGGCAACCGGGTCCGATTTCCGCCTTCACTTCCGGCCTGTCCGCCGGCACTTCGCCACTTCCGGTGTCCGGGTAGTAGCGACAGTCCCAGGCCCCCGCCACGCCGCACGTCTCCGTCTCCAACGCATGACCCTGCGATGATACAAATAAAACGATGCACATATCACAGCGATACACAATATACACAGTCAACAACGATATAATATACACAGTCAACCATTCAGCCTATAGCAAATCAAGAACAGAATAAGGTCAATCAGAATAATCGTCAATTTTTTTTTTTCCCGGAAAAAAAATTCAGAACTCCTCGAAAAATAGTAGTTCGAAGCCCATTTGATGGTGATTAAAAGTAAAATGGCGGCAATAAATGACATATCAAGTCTACAATTGACACAATGATTGTTGGCCCAAGGAGGCGGAGCAAAGCTTAGGAGGCGAAGGATCTCAATGCTGCTAACATCCCAACACTGGAAATGGCAAACCTTCGTGGCAACCTCCAAGAATCTTTGCTGTGACCTATCGTGAACCTCCCCTCGATTCGATTAAGTGGACGGTTTTTACATTTATTTAAAAATTTGCCTTCCATTCATCCATACATTGAGGTTCTAAGCGCTCCAAGCAGGGTTTGGGTGGCACCTGATACGTCATGTCTAGCAGGAAATCGGAAATTCAAATTTCACACTCATTTTCTGCCAAGAATGAATTTTTTTTGAATACCGATTTCAACATTTAAAAAAATTATGTTAACAATTATTTACCAATATGTATTTAACAATAGAACAATTTTTATTTAACAATTCTATAATTAACCAACAATAATTATTCAACAGCTATTCAACAATATTTTACCAATTTTCAACCATTTTTATCGAGTTTTGACCCTAAAAAACTCAACTCTTCCATGGAAAAAGCTCGATAACTGAGGAAAGTGCTGAACGACGGACGGACAGAAATTTTTTCATTGTATTTTCGGATGCTACCTACCTTTGAAACGCAAACCATAAAAATTCTGAGGGAGCGTTGAACTTTTTTTTTCCAAAGGTTCACTGTTTAAAATCAAAAACCAAAATTAATTTGGACAAATTCGAGATTTAAGGGGGTCAAAAATCGCCAAAAATCCTCAAAAATAGTTAGCTAAAAGTCACAAAGTTGGAAAATTTGCTCGCATCGTCATACCTTCGGCGGCATAAGTGACGAACTTTTAAAATGCTTAGCAATCATGTATTGATTATACAACTCATCTCAGCAATATTATTTTTCTCTAGATTTTACATTAGTGAGGAATAAGTTATGCATTCTAATTTTAATTATTGGTTCAATTTATCGAGGCTCCAACTCTCAGCACAAGTTTTACTTAATGGGAGTTGTAATGTGTATGAACACTGTAATTTGAATATTCAGCATTGTGGTTTGAGGTTAGATGAGAAAGGATGGTAAGGCACAGGTTATGCCCAGTGGATATACCAGTCTGGGTTCTTTTAGGACATGCCCAGTGGATGTACCAGTCGGCGACTTAAGGAGAGCGTAGAATGAAGCAGAAGGCGAAGGAGGCGAGTTTTTATAGCCTCGGGCTATGCTCCCTCCATCCCCCACTCTCGTGGAGGATGGTGGGGATCCCTTCCAACACCACCCTTCCAGCTCTCTCGAGCTGCCTGCCCACGTCTGCCACTTCAACTACGATTTTATTTTGTGAGACCTTGATAATATACGTGGCGTGATATCACGACATTCAGAGATAAACGCAATATTTAAAAAAAAAATAAAATAAAATAAAAAATAAAAAATTTAAACAAGCGTTAAATCAACACTCATGCATGATTGTCTTATTAACAAGAGGTGATTGTAGGTAAGCAATGATGGTGGGAGGGAGGGAGGGAGGGGAGTGGTAACATCGACCCCCCCTCCTTCCACTACCACCTCTGAATGTAACTTGCGCCATCATTGGGGTTCATTGATGGGAAGGAAGGAGTACTGTTGGTGGGGTGGGGTGGGATGAAGTTATGGACGATTGGCTACCTGAGCCTGAAAGGTCTTTGAAGATAATAAAATCCAATTACATGTGACATCGGCTTCCATATTTCCCGTAATTGGAAAGCTCAACTTGAAATGGGCAGTTTGGTGAGGAGCGGTGGAAGGGGGGACCTCCCTCTACAGCGATAATCCTATCAAGAGGTGCGTTGGCCGAAGAGGCTAACGACCGCTGCACAAAGGCGCGGGAGGGAGCTGAGGGATCAAGGCTTCTTTTGGGTTTACCGGTTTGAGAGGCTGATTGGCGGCGGAAGTTAAGTGACGCCGCTTTAATTACATAGAAACCCCTCCCCGGAAGGGAATTAATAATCGGACCCCCATCGAAGAGGGTTTTCGATCCGAACCGAATCAATGGGTTCTGATTAATATTTGAGAACCCTGCTAATTCTGATTCTGTGAGAGTTATCGGAACAGTTAGGGATAAGGGGAGCGGGAGCAATTGGGCCGTCAACTCGAGAAACGTCAATGTTTGGCGCGGGAAACGCGATCCGGCGCGTGATTGCTGCTACTGCTAATTACAAAGTGGTCAATTACGTTTTCAAGGTTGAAACTGGTGGGAATGTTTCTCCGGTCTCAAACCCCACCCCTTAACACCAAAGCAAACTTTCCAGACCGTTGTCACCGCCAGCGAACCTGGGTTTCGAGTTACAGTTACATTTAACGAGTACCAACTCACTCAGTAATGTGATCTGGACAACCGGACGAATATCCCGACAAGAAATTTGCCTTTCGGAATTGCTTTTCAAGATTCAAGAATTTTTATAGGCTCAAACATAAAATCAACAAAAACTTGAAGAAATAAAAAAATTTAATTTCTTTAAATTAGTGAAGTTTTTTCCCCCTAATTTTGTATATATTTGTGCCAATAGAAATTCTTGAATCTTGAAAAGCAATTTCGCAAGGGAAATTTCTGGTCGGGATATCTGTCCATCGCATTACTACTACTACTACTAATAATAATAATAAATACACTACCAAGGGCACAGAGGCTTCATCGTGGCCTTCACAGTACGTCACCATTAAATTTTCATACATAAAGATTAAGATTGATGAACGGATTAATGAACATGAAGATTCAGATCAATTAACGGAATTATTTAGTAACTGTTATTTAATAATATGGGTACCTAATTCGAGTTAGTATTCATGCTTTAAGATAAAGGAATTAGTCCACGTATAGAACTGAGAATGCAGAGTCCCTATCAAATTTCAACTTCTTAGGATGAACAGGAGAGAATTTAGCACATCAGCTGAGCAGGGTGCGGAGACCGTCATTTCATTCGTCAACGCAGAGGCCCTTTCCAGGTTTATAGCTCTATGGTCTGGAATGCTCGACGTTTGGAATGCCACAGCTGATTCAATCATGATGAATGTCGTACGGGGCCTCAAGGGACCTTACCCACATCATCCCTGAAAATCTGACCAAAATCCGTTCAAAATTGATGGAGTTATGATTATGACCGTAACAAGAAAATCTCGATCATGATGAAACTAATAGGGGACCATCTAGCGCTAAACCCACACAATTCCTGAAAATTTGATTGAAATCGGATCAATATTGTGGAAGTTATGGCTGTGGCAAGGAAATGTGGACAGATAGACGGACAGACAGACAGACACGGAACCAAATTTGTCCAGGAGGCCCTGAAACGCAAAAAGCAAGTAGAAATTTTGATAAAAGAAATTTTTATTCTGGAGCACAACAAAATTTTTCATTTCGAAAGTGAAAAAGCTTCCGCTGCCTTGCAGACTCGGAAGCAATAAAGTAAATAAATATATAAGTATGATACACTATTTTGAAATATACCTCGTACCCCTCTTCGGAGTTGTCATGAATAGGCTTTTGAAAACTTCAGAACTCCTGAATTGACGAATATCAATTTGATTATTGTAAATAAAAAAGTGAAGCAACAACATACGAATTTCTACGATAGATCTCTAAATTTATCTTGGGCAATCTAATCGTTCGCGTTCAGTCTATCCGGGAAATAGTAGGTATTATTGGCTGCAATCCCCGTCCCGATTACGTGGAGATAAAATTCTTTTATAAAAATATCTTTGATTTTGAAGAAATCCAATCTTCTTACCTAAAAAAAACTCGAAGTTTGTTTGTAAGTATGCAGTGGAAATCGTTTATAACGGTATATGACGTACAAAACCTCTGGTCCCTTGGTGTGTTACGGGAAAAATTCATCTGTATCACTTATAACGTGCAACCGGATGTGTTCAACGTACACAGAATACAACGTACAGAAGCTGCTGGTACCTTGGAGTACATTATAAACGATTTCCACTGTAAATAACGTATTTCTTGGGTGGACGGCCAAAGGACTGTCCTGATAAGCGTTTGAGAAGGGTTCGAGTTTGATAAAGGTTGGCAATCGAGAAGGCAGTGCATGGCCAGTGTCTAGTCCGCCCTATCTTCTAAGTACTGGAATGATGGTCAGAAAACGGCATTGGATAGTCAGAAAAACACTGCGAACAGCCGGCCATGGATACCATACAGTCCAAAAAGAGACCGAAAACCACTGCGAACGACCAAGCCCCTTTTTGACGGTCAGAAGACCGTCAGATGCTCACACAGAACAAACCTATTGTATACAAGCATTTCCCGCCCTGATCAGCGAGTGCCTTCTGAGATCAATTTCTTTCCTTTTCACCGTGCAACAAACCATTCGTCCAGACAGGCACGGATTTCAGTGTCAATATCGGCACCATAGCCCAGTATTTTTAGACTTTTGGTTTCGATTAACTCAGACAAAACTGGAAATGATCTCAATCCCCAAAATAATAGGTAAAAACTAACAAAGAAATATTTATGTTTAAGAACCAAAAATTGCAACCATGTATCATGTTTCCACGCGACTCTCCACTATGCATTGTGCGCGAAAAGAATTGACGCTCAAAATTGACTCGCAAAATCGACCCGCAAACGATGTTAGTATCCCAGGGTTCGTTTCGACGCGACTCTCCACTATGCATTGTGCGCGAAAAAAGTTGACGCTCAAAATTGACGCGCAAAATCGACGCGCAAAAAATGCTAGTGTCCCAGGGTTCGTTTACACGCGACTCTCCACTATGCATTGTGCGCGAAAAAAGTTGACGCTCAAAATTGACGCGCAAAATTGACGCGCAAAATCGACGCGCAAAAAATGCTAGTATCCCAGGGCTAAAACATGATACATGTTAATATAAGTTTACGAAGGTTTATGAGGCTTTTGAGTAAAAAAAACACGCGAAATTTTGGCACACTTTTGAGTTATACTGGCATATAACATCCGAAGGTGCATTGTAAAGAAAAGTTTACCCAACCAAAGTTAAAGAAAATTAAATTATGCGACAAATGAACTCCAGAAACGTTACATTCGTTCAAAGGTTTGCTAAGAATCTGTAGTCAAAAATAAGTAAATTTTTCTGTTTTGACAGAAAAGTGTGTTATGCTCAGTTTGACACGCCTGTGACAAACACAACAGTACTGCGACAGAAACAGTAGAGTAGTGTGGTGATCCCTAATGGAACGGTAGGTTTGGTTAGGAAGGAAACTAATACCCACGGTTATCACCACAGCGAGTATTAGGTGCTCCTTAGGAGTCTTTTGGTAGTACCCCACGGTTACCAACACAGCAAGTATTAAATACCCCGCGGTTAACATCACAGCAGGTACCAGGAGGAAGGAAGTTAGCACTCCGCGGTTACCACCACAGCAAGTATTAAATACCCCGCGGTTACCACCACAGCACGTGCTAGAGGAAAGAGAGACGCCCTGGGGTTATCACCGCACTGCAGCAGGCGTCTAGGAGAGTAGGAGCAACCCGTGGTTACCACAACAGTGAGTGCAAGGAACGGTAGGGTAGAGAGGGAGAGGGTCGAGAGAGAAGTCGTAAGTCGAAGGCCGATCGAATGAAGAGCAGGGCTGGCCGGCTGGTTATAAAGGCCCCTTTCACCCCGTCCCCTGTCCACCAACGGCCGTTAAGACCGTTGAGGGGCGATGGCGGTTAATGGAGGGAACCCTTCTTCTCATTTCCCCGCGGCGTCGCTCCCTTCGTTTATTTGGTTAAATCTTTACCATATTACATAGGAATGGTTTACGTTTACCATATTACATAGGAATGGTAAATGTAGAATTTTGAGGGGTACCACAACAAGTAGGTACTTAGGTTATTTCTTAATTTACTTGAAAGCGCTACCTACAGGGAAAGCTTCTAACGACTGGGTATGTCCATTTTCAACTTCAGTCTGATGTTTTACAAACAGCTTATTACTGCTGATACGATGACCGTAACCTTCGCATAATATTATATGTATAAGCGGTCCTATTTTCATATAGTAGAAAAAAGGTCATTAAGTACGCCATGAAAATAATCTAGTAACTCGGCATTGCCAGCTAGAATGGAAAAATCATCAGGCAGAAATGCCAGGGTGTTTACCTGACAAAATTTAGCTCCGTAACGGGGTGGTGGGGAATCACAGAATCTGTAGCGGTTCCTCGTCCCACCACTGCAGGTCGAAGTGCACTGAGTCCATGGACTCCACTCGCCCCATCCACCGGTCTCATAATCTGTAACAAAGAAGATTCAATTTGTAATTTTTTGTCTCCAAATTAAAGTCGTATACTGACACCAAAGTATTATGTATATTATAGAAAATAAATGGAATATTTTATATTTAAAGAAAAATAAACTAAGCACAAATTAACACACATCTGATGCAGTATTTATTGGAAATTGCTGATCTCCATAGTTTAAAAGACTGGAGCTGTTCACAAAATAAATACAAAATAAAATCATTAACGCGAAAAGTGCATCTATGAGAAAATAAACTAAGCTCGAAGCTATTTGATCATTAGAGAAAATAGGCATATAATACTCACACCTTAATTAACAGAGTAGGTTCAACAAGGAAAAATTATTATCCAGACCAATAACGTAATGCCGCGATAGATAGTAATTTAAACCGGATTTGAAATTATTAGATCTTTCAATGATTTTAAAATGAGGGGGCAGCTCCATAAAAGTCTAGGATCCAAATATGAATACTGCCTCGTGAAAAAAATTACATTTAGGGGGATATAGGTAAGATACGTAAGTTAGTGGAGAATATTAAGTTTTAAAAACAATGGTTTGCTACGGTTGTGGTACCCAGCTCTGATTATAATACCGGTATAAATAAAAGCTACTGAGTATAATATGGGGTGTAGAATGTTACGGTACTTTAAGGGGTTTGGAGGGATAAACACAGCAGAACTACTTATGGTTTTACCGGCAGCCGATTACTTTCCATGCATGAGCGTAAGAATTTATTACATGCCGAGACTATTGTGCTAGTGTTTTAGTATAAGCAGTTACTGACTGGGTCTCCTCCTTGACAACTGTAACCCTGATGCGCTATGGCTGTGGCTTTCAGACCTCAAGAGGAAAAACACTGGAGGGAAGCAAAGAGACAAGAAGCGCAGATAGGAGCCTAGTGGTTGTTTTATGAGAGGATTACCGATGAGAAATGTCGCTAGAGGGACAGCATTATATAGAGGAGATAGTTGTTAGCGGTCGCCTCAAAAGTCGACCATCATAAAGAATTTAGACCGCAAACATCTTTCTTGGTCGGGGGTCGTATATATGGAGAGGTCTGGCCTAAAGGCGGTATACGGCGGCCTTTCTCCCTCTGGAAACCACCAGTTGAACGCAGGATTTCGGCTTACCGTGAAATATCGTTCATTGGAAACTATTTGTAACAATTGAGAAGAGGACTTTTTCACGTTTTCGCTCCGCAAACAACCCTTAAAAGAGCCATCCATCCTGTACATTACTGATATTCTTAGACGAATTACAGCTGATTTGTAATAGGTACCCAATAAAAACATGGTTGAGCACGTGTACAGACCAATATGGGGAATAACCCCCCCTCCCCGTATTTTTAAATTTTTTAAAATTTGAATGCAGACTAGAGATGTGTCGGTCGTGAGTGACCTTGTCTCAAAGACCTTCTCTTTCAAGTGAACTGGTCCCAAATGACCTGCCGAGGGAATTTCGCAGTTCACCCGTTCGCCGTTCACTAAGGTTTCCCCCGTGTCTCGGGCCCTTCCATCCCACCAACAGGAGCAGGTAGCATGTCACCAGTTCGCCGTTCCTTTTGACAGTTCAGTTCGCCCTTATCTCCATCGTCAATCCCACAGTCTAAATTCTTTCCTATCCAGTGCAATAACTCATAAAGCAACTATCCTGTGATGTGTATTTCATTTGGAGTCCCCAAAAATATGTGATTTTTGTTATTTTCCTAATTTCGTTATTGAAAAATATACCTATTTTTTTCTTTTTGAGAAAATGGTCGTAGTACTTTTATTGATTCTCCTACTTAACCTTACTAGGTAAGCTTTAAAAAATATTTATATGAATAAAATTTTTTACTAAAGCTTCTCTTTAGACAATTCTATGAATTCAGCAGAAAAATGTTAATAAATGAGGCTAGAGTTGGCCCGTACTGAGAAATTCCTAGCAGGTCGCAGGTCCCGCTCGCACACTACCTGTGGACAAAGTGAACTGGTGACCTTCTCCAACTGAGAGGGAGATTGGGCTCGTCCTGAGAAATTCCTAGCAGGTCGCAGGTCCTGCGCGTTCACTTCAAAGTGAACTGGTGACCTTCTCCCACTGAACTTGTCTTCGAACTGAGTGACCTGTTGGGAGTCAACTCACTCAGGTGAACTGGGTTTACACACCTCTAATGCAGACAAGTTTTGATGACGTCGTTTCCGCGTTTCTAAGGATGTTTTATATAATCCACGACATTGAGGTGAGCACATCCATGTTCGCCACGCCCGAGAAGTCACGGTGTCTGTACCTACTGCCATGCTGTAGCATGGAGGAAGAGGTACCTAACGGCAATGACGTTATTGCCGCTTTTGACGTAATCTTAAAAACTAATCAAATATAGGCTTATCCGGCGAACCGATTCGATTGTTCTCATCAATGAACAACAATAAAACAAAATATGGAAAAACTCAGCAATTTATTTATATACTTATGAATAAGTGATAGAAATCCCTTCTATCTAGATGTAATCCAACTATGTAGGTAGGTAGATATATCTGGTACCTAGGTATATATTTCAACTAGGTATATATAGGTATACCTCGATGTATTCCAATTCCAACTAGGTGTACCAAGGGTAGGTACATCGAACGCTAAACTTAGGTAGGTATATCAAAGTATTATTCTATAGATCAATAAAACTTGGAATTTTGAACTCTTTGCTTTTAAGCGTCAGATCCACTTCTGGGCATCTATTGGGCCCAATCGAAATAGATATTCAAAGAATACAGGCAATGAGACCAACAATGGCCCCTAGTCATATCATATTTAAACGCATGAAACAAATCGAAAAATTCCAGTCCTTTTTCCAGTGTTATTATACAAATTGATGGTGATTTCAGACGATTTCCCAGGTTTTTGACTCATAAAAAATCAATTTCGGGAGCTGAACATTTGGTAGAACCTCAATTTTCCACTCTTTGGTCAAAATCGACTTCATATTCGGTCTTCTCGTCCCCAAAAACATGAAAAACGATACCTCAAAAGCTCATTTTGGTTTATTATTCTCTGAATAATGCACCTATGTAATCGTTCAGCAAAAAATTTTTATAACACCCACTCAAAATTTTTTCTTTTCCGTTTCAAGGTGCGTAGATTCAAAAACGCTGCAAATCCCTGCACAACGGTTTATTATTTTGTATAGAATACCCTCCTGTTACAGATCACAGCTCTATGTATAGATAACCCTTCTATATAATATGATATGTACTATTCTATTATATACATATTAGGTAATATGTAGATCGCAGACCCTCCGTAGGTTAGTACCTAACCCCGTACTCGTTACTAGGTACCTACCTAAATCACGAGTTAAATGTTGCTAAAATAATTCTGCCGATGACAAACAGTACCTAACAAAAAGAAACACACATAATGAAGTTCTGAAAAGAAATTGTTGATGAGGAGTGAAAAAAGTTGCAAAAGTACCTACCAACAAACTCCAGCCCCTTCTACGTAGATGGTATAATGAACCGTTGTGTAATAATTTACCGTTGAGTAATGATTTACCGTAGTAATAATTTACCCATCAATAATACTTCAACGTTTGTTCAAGTTTCACTACCTACCAACAAACTCCAAAAGAGCCATCATTTTTCAAATGAAATAATATCACAGAACAACCAACTCGACTTCATACTCCGCCAATATAATCAGGTGATCCCTAGCAATGATTTCATCTCCGCCAAATTTCCTATTGTGGGCGCGTCTCTGGTTACGAGATTTGGTTTGGATTGTATACAATTTCATTCACACTGGAGTCGAAAATGCCTGTCGGTGCAAACTTCGGGGCCTTACTGTGAACGAACGGCTGGACTTAAAAAACTCGCAAGTTCAAGAACTATTTAAAAACGTAAAAATATTTACGTAAAAAAATGGTATAGGCGTTTTGAAAATTTCAACCCCTATTTTGAACCCCTTAGAGATGACTCACAGTAACGTCGAGCTTCGAGGACCAACTAGACCCCGAACGGAACCTATAACCCGAATTTCATCAATTTTTTTTCATGGTAACTAAGAAAAGTGGCCCGTACGGCGTACGGCGTACGGCGGACAGACAGAAATATTTTTATTGCAGTTTTGGATTCTACATACCTTGAAACGTAAACCATCAAATTTTGAGGGGGGGTAAGAATTTTTTTTTTCATGCTCGATTCCAATGGTTCATTATTGAAAATAATAAACCAAAAACGCTGCAAAGTCCTTGTCACATGGGTTTATTATTCTATTGGAGTTCTAGAGATTCTTGTTGGCTGTTAAATTTATTGTTTCTTTCATGTGGAATGATTGAAATAGCTATTTCTGATGATTTCCACCAATTTTGGCCCCCAAAACATGAAATAGGTACGCTTTTTTTTGCCAGATCATCTTTGATCATTGGTAGTGCCATTTAATGGTCTTGATTCACATTTTTACACATTTTCTAATGTTATTATACACATTGATGGTGATTTCAAACAGTTTTCCAGGTTTTTGACTCATAAAAAAACCATTTTGGGAGCTGAACCTTTGGTAAAACCTCAATTTCCGCGTCTTTGGTCAAAATCGACTTCATATTCGGACTTCTCGTCCCCAAAAACATGGAAAACGATACCTCAAAACCTCATGTTCCCAACATGTTGCTAAAACGCAAAAAGTACCTATTTTTACACACATTTTCACTCATAACACCCCTGGGTATATTCCGATCGGGCTGAAAAGTTTCGGGACACAACTAGGGCCCAAATGGAGCATGTGTGCGAAAGAACGATTTTTTTAGACCGAAAATGAAGCCTGTACACGTGATACGGCGGACGGCGGACGGACATTGCATTTTTGGAATCCACGCACCTTGAAACGTAAAAGAAAAAATTTTGAGGGGGTGTTATAAAAATGTTTTGCTGAGCAAATACATTGGTGTATTATTCACAGAATAATAAACCAAAATGCAATGTCCGTCCGCCGTACGCCGTATCACGTGTACAGGCTTCATTTTCGGTCTAAAAAAGTCGTTCTTTCGCACACATGCTCTATTTGGGCCCTAGTTGTGTCCCGAAATGATCAAAGATAATTTATTTAAAAAAAAGGAGCGTACTTTATTCGAGTTTTGGGGGCCAAAATTGGTGGAAACCACCAGAGATAGCTATTTCAATTATTTTATATGAAAGAAACAATAAATAAACAGCCAACATCTCTGTAGGTATGTCCAATGGAATAATAAACCCATGTGACAAGGACTTTGCAGCGTTTTTTTCTTTTTTTTTAAGATCATCTTTGATCATTGGTAGTGGCATTTAATGGTCTTGATTCACCTGTTTACACTTTTTCCAATGTTATTGTACACATTGATGGGGATTTCAGACAGTTTTCCAGGTTTTTGACTCATAAAAAACCAATTTTGGGAGCTGAACCTTTGGTAAAACCTCAATTTCCGCGTCTTTGGTCAAAATCGACTTCATATTCGATCTTCTCGTCCTCAAAAACACGGAAAAAGATACCTCAAAAGCTCATGTTACCAATATGTTGTTAAAACGCAAAAAGTACCTATTTTTATACACATTTTCACTCATAACACCCCTGGGTATATTCCGATCGGGCTGAAAAGTTTCGGGACACAACTAGGGCCCAAACGGAGCCTGTGTGCGAAAGAACGACTTTTTTAGACCGAAAATGAAGCCTGTACACGTGATACGGCGTACGGCGGGCGGACATTGCATTTTTGGAATCTATGCACCTTGAAACGGAAAAGAAAAAATTTTGAGGGGGTGTTATAAAAATTTTTTGCTGAGCGAATACATAGGTGTATTAGCCGTGAAGTCCTATTTTGAGTTTGAGTTGAAAGGCGACGGCATTCGTATGCCATAGTCGGAAGTCGTTCGCGAGTACCTACAAAGTGTTTTGATTTTGATGTCGTTTCACCCGTTTACTGTCCCGATGAGGCATCGTTTCGTCGAAAACGGACATAAAAACCGTTGGCGGGCAACACTGCATCGTTAACGAATCCTTAACGCCGCCATCAAACTGATGCCCTGATTAGTGTGGTGAAATGTAAATCTCTGACGCCCCGGTTAACTTGCATGTTCCCGTTACGATTTCGTTAGGTTAATCAGACATTAGAGGCAGTTTGGTGAAAGTGGCCCTAAGGAAGCAAAACCCTCCATTGCCTTTCCGTTGAGGATGCCCCCGTAGAAACATACGGGCCCTTTATGAACGAGCAACGGAGAGACGTGTACTACATTCACCTCTCCGTCAACCGGTTAACGGAGACGTCGAGGCAGTGCACGTCTCTCCGTCATCGTCCGTAAAGGGTACGTAACCATCTACAGAGCACCCGTTACGGACGAGCTACTGAGGATGACTGAGAGGCGTCCGCTGCCTCAGTGGCTCCCACTAACCGATCGTCGGAGCGGTAAAGGAAGTACGCGTCTCTCCGCCGCTCGTCCGAGGATCCGTAGCCTACCGAGTAGCTCGACCGAGTAGTCGGTGGAGTACTCGGCCGAGCTACTTCGATGGGGCGAGTGGGTGATTACATTTCAGCTGGGCAGAGACGAGACAGTTGCGTTGTGTAGTGTTCCGCATCAACAGCGCACAGCGATGTAAAAACCACGGTCATGCAGCATGGCTATAAGAGCGAATTTTCGAAGTTTTCGGCATCTTCCTCCTCCGCCTAAAATTTTCTGAAAATTAATTTTCGGCCAATGTTTTCCCAACTTGATACCATACAAAATTAAAACAGGAGTAGTTTTACGCAAAGTAAAATTTGGGGTGGAAGGAGGGGGAGGGGGAAATCAAAAATGTTTTGAATAGAGTAGGTATTGGGTACGTAACAAATTTTTTGTTCCATTTTTTGCCGAGCAACACCTCGGTTTGTAGATTTTCCAACGCTGAACACGATGGTGAAGTCAGAATTGCGATATCCCATTCCGTTATCAGATTAGAGCAGACGAACCAGGAAGAACATCTCAAGAAATAACCACGTTCCTTCATCTTCAAAGTGCTCCAGTTTGAGAATGGAATGAGATATCGCAATTCTGATTTCACCATCGTGTTCAGCGTACAAAAAACTTTAAAATGAGGTGTCACTTGTCAGACTTTTTCATTTTGGGAATTTATGGGTAATTTCCCCCCCTAAAACTCCCCAAAACTCCCCCTTAGGGTGACCCGATTCTGCCCATCTTCGAACTTAGCCTGTCGATTGCCAAGACAGATTTTTCGTGCAAATTTGAACTTTTTATCTCAATTCTTTCGAGAGTTATCGTCTGGAATGACACATACATATATAAATATATATATAAATATATAAATATGTAAATATATAAATATATAAATATACAAATATATAAATATATAAATATATAAATATATACATATAATTTTTGGTGTCTTTCGACAGGGAATTCAGGATGGTCTGAAACGGATTTTGGTATAAAAATCTTTCGGAAATTCGAGTTTTAAAAATTTTGGACCGAGAACAATAGCTTCCTTTTCTTCGAAAATTCGCTAAAAGAGAAAAACGCTGCCTAGTCCTTGTCACATGGGTTTATTATTCTACTGGACATACCTACAGAAATGTTGGGTGTTCATTTATCGTTTCTCAAAAACAAAATTTGGTCTCTTTTTGACATGGATATGTGTCTTTTGGCTGGGGGTCAAGGAATTTTTCGCGACACTTTTTTTTCCCGACCGACACTTTTTTTCCCGACCGGCACATTTTCTATTGATTTTCACGTACAACCAAGGCGTTACTAGGGAAGAGTAACTCCCATAGTTTTCATAGTAGGAAAATCGTTCGCCACTTTTTGGAATGCTCTAATTTTATCATAACATCTCATGATTCCTAAGCCATTGTTGGGTCAAGGAAAGCTGATTTATTACGCTAAGTTATAAACTAATATCAATAAGTAACCATAATGAACTAATAATGTGAAAAGAAGGCACTATATGGTAGGTACTATTGAGTAGTAGGTACTTGTAAGCAGTAGGTACTAGACGATGAATAGACCTCTGATTTTCTCCGTTGGTAATTGGGAAATTTTTTCCACGGGACAAAGAACTTTGCGCGACACTATTTTTTCTCCACACAAAATGCAACGCTCCGGCACTTTAGATTATTATTAACTCGAAAAGTGAAGGCTAGGTAGAAATCAATGAGGTACTACCGCAATGTACTTCTACAAAATATGCATAGACAACTGATGATTTAACTCCTGCGTTAAACAGCTGACGTGGTAGAACATGTGATGAATGAAGGAACCATACAACCACTTCAAAGTTGTCCAATTTTGGAAAAATGTCGCGCAAAAAGAAAAGTTGTAGGGGAGACGGACCATCTCTTGAACCAAATGAGGGAATACTGGCCGATCCACGGCCACAGACAGCGAATCATCAGTTTGGTTCAGAAGGAGATTCATCTTACTTCATGGATGCCTTAGACCAATCCACCTGGGTCAATAAGAAAGTGAGTAATTACCATTGAATGAAGTTCAATTAAGGTTTGTTTTGGCAACGAGTTGTTGTCGAGGTGTTGTCGACAACCACTTGATGGGTGTAAGAAGTGGGAGTAGATAACCTTCTGTTTATTTATTTCATCATTCTAATTTTCTAATTACACCTCCAACAATGGACATATCCATGATCTATTGTTTTTCCCCCCAAGGAAAAATTTTAGGTTGATTGTCTCTTGGTGTTTTACAAATTATCTTTTATCATAGACAGTACCATTTAATTGCGTTGATTCACCCTTTAACACGACTTTTAGTTCTATTATTATACAAGTTTATGGTGATTTGAGACAATTACATTGGGTGCTGAACCTTCGTTACAACCTCAATTCTTCACTCTTTGGTCAAAATCGACTTCATATTCGGTCTTCTCACCCTAAAGAACATGTGTATAACGATAACTATTTTTACACACATTTTTCCCCCCGTAACACCCCTGGGTGAATTCCGATCGGGCGGCCGAGCTTCGGAACACAACTAGGACCCAAATGGAGCATGTGTGCGAAAGAACGAATTTTTCAGACAGAAAACGAAGTAGATATATGGATGATACGGTGGACGGAAACTGCATTTTAGGAATCTACGTACCTTGAAACGTAAAAGAAAAAATTTGTGGGAGTGTTATTGTAGTTTTTGCTGAGCGAATACATAGGTGTATTATTCACAGGACAGAAATGCGCGCTCGCCCGCCGGGTGGGTATCACAAGCGCTAATTCCCTTGGAATTCGTTTGAAAAGCGCAAATTTTTTCATGTTTAAAAGCGTGAGGTTCCCTGCTAGTATTTAGATTTAAAAGCGCGAGCCACTATAACAGAATAAAGTAACAGTTCTTGAAGCAGATAACGCCTTTCCTAGGCTCCTATCGCTGATCGTCGCCGAACTGAGGAGTCGCGACTTTTGACCAAGACCCAGGCCTCTGTTCATTGAAATGTTTACCTACTCAGTTTACTTACATAACTCCCACTTACACTCACACTGTCATTGTTCCTGGGGTTTATCGTTTAGTATTCATCCTCCGCTCAGTGCGTTTGCGCTGATACTTTTGATATTTCAAATTTCTTTCAACATATAACAACTTTATATTTGATAGGGTAAAAACATGACAAAAAAGTTGTTAATATATAATTTTTTCTCACATTTCTGATTTTTTGATACCTGTTTCCTTGATTAAGGTAGGTACAGTAGAAGGTGGTAGGTAGGTATTTGTTAAAAGAAACAGTAACAGTACCCACGTAAGTAAAAGTAACGGCTCCAGCTCGCGCTTTTGACACAGGAAGCAGTGGCGCTTATGAACCTAATCTTTCTTCTCTTCGATCTCTTCGATGAAGTTGATTTTAGATGTTTTTGGACCACCTCGCGCTTTTGACAACCACCGCCTTTGACGGGAGACACCTTCACGCCCGTCCATGACGACAAGTGGCTCTTATGGGCACACTACGGACGGCGTTCCAACGACGGGAGCCACATTTTATACCCCTCCCATATAACAAACTGTCAACCACGGATGTGCCATGGACGGCGTTCCTTTGACGGGAGACACCTTCATGCCCGTCCATGACGACAAGTGGCTCTTATGGGCACACTACGGACGGCGTTCCTACGACGGGAGCCACATTTTATACCCCTCCCATATAACAAACTGTCAACCACGGATGTGCCATGGACGGCGTTCCTTTGACGGGAGACACCTTCATGCCCGTCCATGACGACAAGTGGCTCTTATGGGCACACTACGGACGGCGTTCCTACGACGGGAGCCACATTTTATACCCCTCCCATATAACAAACTGTCAACCACGGATGTGCCATGGACGGCGTTCCTTTGACGGGAGACACCTTCATGCCCGTCCGTGACCATATGCCTTCTGTGGAAAATGTATAGATGGTGTTCCCACAACGGAAGCCACATTTTTATACCCCTCCTTAATAACAACTGTCAACCACGGACACACTCTGGACGACATTGCAGGACGGACACCACAATTACACCCCTCCTCAATGACAACGATTCACCAAGGATGGATTACGGACGACGTTCCAACGACGGAAGCCACCTTTAGACCCCTCCGTAATGACAACAAGATCTACGGGCACACGACGGACGATGAACAAACAACGGATGCCCCTCATACCCGTCCTTTGTCATAACCAATGGTTTACGGAACGACGACCCTCCGCCAGAAGAGTGGCTCCGTGATCCTGACGGATGGTTGTTCGTTACGGAACCCAACACGGAGTACATCCGTCGTGTTCACTAGCGCACACGGAACGCGATGGAACGTCATTGCCTCACGGACACCACAGGCGCCTCCGTGAGAGCCGACGTCCCGTTAAACCATGACCTTAACTGATGGTCACGGTTCGCTACAGATGGTCAAATGCCGGCCAAAGAAGGTCATTTTTAAAGGAACGTCTACGGATGGACGACCATCAGCGATGGTATCCGCCCCTTCATCACCAAAATTTTTTCTTTTCCGTTTCAAGGTGCGTAGATTCCAAAACGCTGCAAAGTCCTTGTCACATGGATTTATTATTCTATTGGACGTACCTACAGAAATGTTGGCTGTTCATTTATTGTTTCTTTCATGTGCAACAATTGAAATAGCTATTTCTGATGGTTTCCACCAATTTTAGCCCCCAAAACACGAATTAGGTAGGTACGATCTTTTGGTTTATTATTCTGTGAATAATACACCTATGTATTCGCTCAGCAAAAAATTTTTATAACACCCCCTCAAACTTTTTTCTTTTCCGTTTCAAGGTGCATAGATTCCAAAAATGCAATGTCCGTCCGCCGTACGCCGTCCGCCGTACGCCGTCCGCCGTCCGCCGTACGCCGTCCGCCGTATCACGTGTACAGGCTTCATTCTCGGTCTAAAAAAATCGTTCTTTCGCACACATGCTCCATTTGGGCCCTAGTTGTGTCCCGAAACTTTTCAGCCCGATCGGAATATACCCAGGGGTGTTATGAGTGAAAATGTGTGTAAAAATAGGTACTTTTTACGTTTTAGCAACATATTGGTAACATGAGCTTCTGAGATATCGTTTTCTATGTTTTTGGGGACGAGAAGACCGAATATGAAGTCGATTTTGACCAAAGAGTGGAAAATTGAGTTCTACCAAATGTTTAGCTCCCAGAATTGATTTTTTATGAGTGAAAAACCTGGGAAATCGTCTGAAATCACCATCAATTTGTAGAATAACACTAGGAAAAGTGTCAACACGTGGATCAAGACGATTAAATGGCACTACCAATGATCAAAGATAGTTTAAAAAAAAAGAGCGTACCTAATTTGTGTTTTGGGGGCCAAAATTAATGGAAACCATCAGAAGTAGCTATTTCGATTATTACGCATGAAAGAAACAATTAATGAACAGCCAACCTTTCTGTAGGTATGTCCAATAGAATAATAAACCCATGTGACAAGGACTTTGCAGCGTTTTTTTTTTTTCAAATTATCTTTGATCATTGGTAGTACCATTTAATCGTCTTGATCCACGTGTTAACACTTTTTCTAGTGTTATTCTACAAATTGATGGTGATTTCGCAGGTATTTGACTCATAAAAAATCAATTTTGGGAGCTGAACACCTGGTACAACCTCAATTTTCCACTCCTTGGCCAAAATCGACTTCATATTCGATCTTCTCGTCCCCAAAAACATGGAAAACGATACCTCAAAAGCTCATGTTACCAAAATGTTGCTAAAACGCAAAAAGTACCTATTTTTACACACATTTTCACTCACAACACCCCTGAGTATATTCCGATCGGGCTGAATAGTTTCGGGACACAACTAGGGCCCAAATGGAGCATGTGTGCGAAAGAACGAATTTTTTAGACCGAAAATGAAGCCTGTACACGTGATACGGCGGACGGCGTACGGCGGACGGCGGACGGACATTGCATTTTTTGAATCTACGCACCTTGAAATGGAAAAGAAAAAAGTTTGAGGGGGGGTTATAAAAATTTTTTGCTGAGCGATTACATAGGTGTATTATTCAGAGAATAATAAACCAAAAGGAGTGTACCTACCTAATTTGTGTTTTGGGGGCCAAAATTCGTGGAAACCATCAGAAATAGCTATTTCGATTACTACGCACGAAAGAAACAATAAATGAACAGCCAACATTTCTGTAGACCAATAAAATAATAGAATAATAAACCCATGTGACAAGGACTTTGCAGCGTTTTTGGAATCTACGCACCTTGAAACGGAAAAGAAAAAATTTTGAGGGGGTGTTATAAAAATTTTTTGCTGAGCGATTACATAGGTGTATTATTCACGGAATAATAAACCAAAACGACTCGTTAGCTTTGATCGTCGATTTGTCTCTGATCATTGACTTATCTTGAACGAGGCTGGTGAAACCCAACATCGGTATTTAACACCGGAGAGGTTTGATAAGTAAACGATGATCAAAAACTTTGGTGAAACCGGCCCTAAGATCTGACGAACTTCTTAGTCTAACAGGCCTGAAGAAAACATGAAGCTTGTAAGGGGTGTGTCGAAGTGGATTCTCCGTTCTTTCATGTTCCTATATTTTTTGAAAACCTACCAACTCAAACACAATGTTTCGTGTACTACGGTCGCGAAGAGATTTCGAGTTAAACAGGTTGTAGTGATTCTAAATAATAGAACGGGTAGACTCACGTACGAGTAAATGTGGTATTTCTGGATACCCAAATTAGACTTCAACTTGTTATGAAAGCATTCGATGGGCTGAACACCCGACTGGTTACTGGGGACGAGGACGGTGAGAGGGCCGCCCAAAAGTGAGGTACCAGAGCAAGCAATTTCCTCGACGAGGACACCCAACATCAGCGGAACTCGTACCACTTCATCATCTTCATTGCTCGAGGTTGGTTCCCTCCTGTTGAACTGTCTCCAACTCAAATGCCGGAGGTGGGAAGTGTTTATTCAGACGAGGGCGAGTGCCGGTGGTTCGTTCTGTAAAGTAAACGCTAGTTTCGAGGACGGCTCTCTCGGAATTGTTTTACTCGTAGCTCAGAACTACTGAGGAAGTCTGTCAGCTAGCAGGCGGACCCGTTGCAACATCAAACGTACCTACCTAATCCGAAATTGAATTTTCGAATTCCCCCGCATATTTCTCTCGAAGGTACACACCTTTAGTAAAAGCTTTTCAATGCAAAATCCATGTAACAGCTTCTACTCTACAGCTTGTAACAGTGCGGCTGTTCTCGAGTAGTTTTTTGGTGCGGTGGAGACGGGATCGGTGGGCGGAAGCCTAATCGATATACCTTCTTAACCGGTGATAATCTCGCAGGTCCAGGAGGGGGACTCTCGAGGTCCACCACCACTGTCACACTTTGTCACAAGCTTACATCATATTGTTTAACATTAAATTGGATGAATGCAGGATTTGAAGAAACATTCTGTTAACAAATATGGAACCCATACCGAAGTGTGGCACACAGCTTCCTAGTAGGCGTCTCATGATGTGACCCATAGAGTAAAGAAAAATTCTCTTCAGTATAATTAACCAAAAGCAACTTAGGATGAGAGGTCCAACAAACTTGTTGGACGTCAGGACATTTTAATGTACGAGGCCACAAGATCTCTCGAAAGAGTAAACACGTTGGGCAGCGTAGTGCGATGAGTACATTTTCAACTAGGATAATCTATTTTTTGTCTGAAACATAATATTATTATTGCGAGATTTCAGACTGAGAAACGATTTGATTTTTTCGATCTACTCCGTTATCTGCACGGAAAATGGCGGAAGTTTTTTAATTTTTTTCTTTTTTCTTTTTCATTTGGCATTAGCCATGAAAAAGTTTTATTCTGAATAAATTTGTACAAAGCTTCCGTCATATTAAAATAATTTCATTTACAACATTTGAAATGAAAATTCTAATAAAATTAAAATAAATTTTTGATTTTCGCGCACTGGAGTTTAAAACTTGAATTTTTACATTAATATTATTGATAAAAGAGTATATAGCTCTGTACACTGGGAGCTTCTTGGAAAAAATCATTTGGTGGTAGCAGATTGGACTCTCCAAGAGTAGTGCGTCCACCAATTGCGGTCTTCCTGTGTCTTGTCTTCGACATCCCATGACGACATGGTTGGTGCATGGCGGAAGTTGTGGATGAATTAGCAGCGTTTTAACAAAAATATTAATACATTAAAAACGCTGCAAATCACTGCACAACGGTTTATTATTTTGTACAGAATACCCTTCTGTTACAGATCACAGCTCTCTGTATCTAGATAACCCTTCTATATAATATATGTACTACTCTATACATATTATGTAGATCGCAGATCCTCCGTAGGTTAGTACCTAACCTCGTACTCGTTACTAGGTACCTACCTAAATCACGAGTTAAATGTTGCTAAAATAATGCAGCCGATGACAAACAGTAACAAAAACGGCAAAAAGAAACGCAAATAATGAAGTTCTAAAGGAAAATTGTTGATGTGGAGTGAAATAGATGCCCCTTCTGCGTAGATCACTGTTTTCTGTGGTCAATACCTATAGTGAACCGTTGTGTAATAACTTGCCCACCAATAACACTTCAACGGTTGTTCATGTTGCAAAAGTAACGATCAAAAAAATTCAGCCCCTTTTTGGTAGATGAACCGTTGTGTAATAATTTACCGTTATGTGATAATTTACAGTTGTGTAATAATTTGCCGTTGTGTAATAATTTGCTGTTGTGTAATAATTTACCACTGTGTAATAATTTACCACTGTGTAATAATTTACCCATCAATAATACTTCAACGTTTGTTCAAGTTTCACAAGCACCTACCAACAAAATCCAATATTTCATCACTTATCAAATGAAATAATATCGCAGAACAACCAACTCGACTTCATACAGCCATCCTTGATTATAATCAGGTGCTCCGTAGTTATGATACCCGGGCCGGATTTATACCGTTTGATTCACGATCGTGTTGACGAACCTATTTGGTGCACACGAACGGCTGGACGTACAATGCTCCGGGTGGCATCAAAAAATTGTTTAGCTCAAGACAAATTTAATATCGTAAAAAAACAAACCATACCCTTCAATCGAAAGTTTTCGAGCTACGGCGTTCTGAAAATTTCATCCCCTATTTTGAACCCCTTAGAGATGACTGACAGTAACGTCGAGCTTCGAGGACCAACTAGACCCCGAAGGGAACCTATAACCCGAATTTCATCAATTTGTATTCATGGTAACTAAGAAAAGTGGCCCGTACGGCGTACGGCGGACAGACAGAAATATTTTTATTGCATTTTCGGATTCTACATACCTTGAAACGTAGGTAAACCATCAAATTTTGAGGGGGGTTAGAATTTTTTTTTTCTTACTCGATTCCAATGGTTCATTATTGAAAATAATAAACCAAAAATTACACCCATCTACCATTAATTTGAAGAATGAAGGAGGCAGGTAAAAACGACGAAGTAATAGCAAACTTCTGGACGAAAAACTGAAAGCCATTCAATTTGATTGGATGATTATATGTGAAGGATCATCACTATAATGTAATCTACTCTCAACTCATTACTGACTCCGGGAGGGGTGGAACACCGTCGGAAAATGCTTGAAGCATTCGGCCGTCCTCATAACAATAAACAGGGTTCATAACAATAAACTGCGGGACGTTTTTATCCGCCGAGAGGAAAAACGGCTTTAAGCTATTAAATTCCAGAGTATTTCCAATTTCACTGTTTATCCCGAGGGCGGAATCCATAGGCATTAGAGCCCTGAATAGTTCACGATCACGGTCTGGATATCCTTCGGATAATCATAAAACCTTTTTCCGAGTTATTATTAAATTTGGAGCTCGGGATTAAATTGAACGAAATAATTAATTAAACGAAATTTTATAGCTATAATATAAAAAATAAATAAAGGCTCGACTCTCTCAGTAAATATCCACCTTCCAGCGAAGACAAATATAGATCGGCCCCATAAAAAAGACGATTCATTTATGCAACGAAATGTGGTTCACAACTTCCTCGTGTCATCCACGTTGAGCAAAGCAGCGTACAGTGCAGGACTGTCCACAGAGTTTGCTAAGGCTTAACATTATTTTTAGGACATTATGTACGAAACAATCCTGCAGCAGGTATATCCAGGACTGAATTGGTAGCTTTTCTGATGAAATGGCACTGGTTGTTTTGAGTTCCAGTGAATTTGCTGTTTTCATCCCTTCAAATTCATATTAGCTCCTACTCAAGTATAGAAATTGGACGTTCCGTGGGAAATAAAAACAAAATAAAATTCTGCCAAGTGGCCGCTTCTTCAGATCTAGTATGATTCGTAACGCTGGAGTGTCCATGATTTCGATAACATCACTTAAACCTACACCTTAAGACCTACAGATACCTCCTACAGATACCTAACTATTCAAATAAACCACCCTCAACCACCAACAAAACTGGGGTGTGAATTAGATTTTTGGTCAGTTTAAGTTAGCTGAACTGATACAATTAATACGGAACAAATGAGGGACCAACCCGCAGATGCCGTGAAAAATCCGGCTCGTATGATGTTTATTATGGATTTTGTTGATAGGTGCTTTTTTAACTTGAACAAACGTTCTGATTCATTAATAACGACAAATAATTAATGATATAATTCTTGAATCCACCGTTAACTACGAAACTTTCATTCCCCGGCCGGTTCCAATACTCGATTTTGGGCTTTCCTGGGAGGGAGCATGAGGGTAGGTATTGACCGCAGAAAACTGTGACCTAAGCAGAAGGAGCATATTATACCTAGATACGTAAACAATAAACTCTTGTGTAATAATTTGGAGCGTTTTCTATTATCGCGAATACAAAGTATTTTGATAAACGTCACAATAAGAACCAACAAACAATATAATAAGATATTTAAGCAAGATAACAATTAAAACAACAGTCAACTGACTGCAGCGCGAAAGTGTGACAGCCTTTCAAGCATAATCAAAGACCCAATCAATGTTGTAAGGCGCGAGTTGAATCAGTTCGTCCTTCATCCTCCTAAGACTTTTGAAGGAAACAGCAGCAAATGCAGTAGTTCTGAACCCAAGCAGTTGGGGTTCCGTTCCTGGGTCAGCACCAGCCTGTGCCGAGCAACTGCTATGTGGTTCCGGAAAACTGTGGATGGTTGTCATCCTGGCAAGTGCCTAGCGCCAGTAGCGGTGCGTGGGCTCTGAAAACGGTGGGGCACCAAACAAGAACACAAAACCAAGAGATTTGTCTACAAAATACCTCGAGGCAACAATAAACACCCTTCCCTTATTTACTGATTGATATTCAGAAAATTCCCTTTCAATCAACAATCTATGGTCGTACGAAAACGTCCACAATTTCTACTGCAAATTAGCCACCGAATTCATGTGTTATAAAAATATAGTAAACTAAAATATAACAAAACAATGACCCGTCGGCTGGTACCTACTTGAATGGAGAAGCTATTGACTTGAAGCTAGGTAGTTATCAGTGTGTTAGGACGCCGATCAATCCACAAGACCACAAACAGCAAAAGGACAAAATGCACGTAGGTACCTCGAATACAAATCTGTCACCAGAACTGGACCGAACGCAAAACGCGCTCAATTTGACGCAAAAAATTAAAAACTGACAACTGACTCAACAGAGAAAGCTAATATAATTCACAACAAAAACAAATAAGAAGACGAAGAAGCATCTCGTATGGAGATGACGAATCGAATGCATATATAAGAAGAAAACTCGGCGCTGCGCGCCTGGAAGGCCTGCATTCGGCACCCGGGCCTTCGGAAATGAGAGGTGAAAGTGGGGAGCGCCTCCGCTCTGTTTACTCTGGGCACCCGGCAGATTTTTTGCCCAAATGTTCTCCGTGCATGGATATCGCAATGGATTTTACATCCCCCTAGTTTTTGTTTACTGCCTTCCAAGAATACGTCAACGTACAAAATTTGCTTGAATGCCATTGCGGAAAAATGTGAAAATTTGGAAGTGTACACAAAGATTAATTCCGTTGCCGCAGGTGAGACGACCCAACCGAGGCCACGGCTGATTAAGGGGCAGAATTGGGTTCAAAAGTACGTTGAAAAGAAGCGAAATGGTGACATTTCTCCTTACAAGTGTGCCAGAAAGTTATCTGCCAAACTCAGGCCCCATTTTGAAGACCCCGCAAGTTGAGTTTCCAGTTACATGTTTATTTTTTTTGGTTTTTGTTGTTTTATTGTTTGTGTTGCTAGTTTATTTAATTTCTTACTTTTTAGTATTATCATTTGACGACTTCCTCTTGGAAGGACACAAAACACCAAATTTTTAACCAGACCTCCACAGACAGTGGAGACAGTCCTAAGTCTGTAAAAGTGGGAAGGCAAATTAAGGTGTTCAACGCGACGCAGGTGCCCGACGTAACGGGGTGCCGAAAGTAACAGTCCATTTCTATTTCAGCTGCATCCCCAACGGTGAAAGTAGTGCACAATTTGCAGCATGTAGCATATATGCGGAGGAGGTAAAAGATAGGTGTATTGCCAAAATCTCGGGAAGAAGTATTTTCGACTTTGCGTGACTTCATGGACACAAATACAGTGCGAGGAGAAGAATTTTTGCTCCACCAGGACGTGCAAACCGGCATAATCATTTTCTCGTGCGAAACCAACCTTCGCTTACTGGTTGAGTGTGATTCCATTTACATGGACGGGACTTTTGAATACTGTTCAAAATTTTTTGCCCAAATGTCCTCCGTGCATGGCCCCATTTTGAAGACCCCGCAAGTTGAGTTTCCAGTTACATGTTTTTTTTTTGGTTTTTGTTGTTTTATTGTTTGTGTTGCTAGTTTTTTATTTTCTTACTTTTTAGTAGTATCATTTGACGACTTCCTCTTGAAAGGACACAAAACACCAAATTTTTGTTTGTGTTGCTAGTTTATTTAATTTCTTACTTTTTAGTATTATCATTTGACGACTTCCTCTTGGAAGGACACAAAACACCAAATTTTTAACCAGACCTCCACAGACAGTGGAGACAGTCCTAAGTCTGTAAAAGTGGGAAGGCAAATTAAGGTGTTCAACGCGACGCAGGTGCCCGACGTAACGGGGTGCCGAAAGTAACAGTCCATTTCTATTTCAGCTGGGTGCCCACCGTAACTTGGGTGCCGAAAGTAAAACTCGATTTTGAACGAGCCGGGTGCCGAGAGTAACTCTTTTTAGGGCCCCGGGTGCCGAACGTAGGGCTCCGGCGTGCCTCGCCAGGGGGCAAGCCCCTTGGACCCCCGGATGCTTAATTCGTAGAGCCTACGGCTAAAATTCAAGAAACATGGAACATGCTTTAGCCGCGTAGTTTACTACAACCAAGTGACAACCAAACAAGCGTCATTGTTTACTATCCATTTACAACATTCATTTATATAGTTATATTATGAAACTAGGATATAAATACCAAGAACAAATACGAAATACATTCGTGATAAATCAAGAGCTTTCCAACGAATGGAAAACGATTTTTGTCGGATGAAAATGAAAGAAGTTTCATTTCCCTAGCAACTACTCGGTTGTAAGTGAAAATCATTGTTAAAATTTCGTTCCACTTCCGCGTCACCCATCCAGTGTAACGTTTTTCGGCTAGTTAGTCCAAGGCTAAAGCATGTTCCATGCTAAAACGCAACCTCTAACCACCACTGGCAGCATGAAGAGTGTTTCTTCGCGGCACCCTCAAGAAAAACAACAACAACAAATTGAATCGAAGGGATCGAATCGATTGTGAAAACGAACGATTTTGGAGTAGAAATCAGATTTTGGGGACTGGGCCCAATGTGGGCGTGGCAAACAACATTTTTACTATACTGAGCATGCGCGGATAGGCCACTTTTCTCAGTTGCCATGGCGACACCAGGTCCCAGGACCTGCCAGTTTCAAGAGCCTAGGTTTCGATTTCGATTGCAGGACATCGATTACTGTCGCTTTATTCCGATAGCATGTTTGGTCTATGGAGCACACAATGGATGCTCTGCTATAATATTGAATATCCATAGAATTTCCATTCCATAGCCAGAGAAATCTGGCGAGTCGCTGTTGAACTTTTTGGAAAATTCTAGGTACAGTGTAGGGAGGGAAATTCAAATGCCAACTGAACAATGGAGTTTTTTTTAAACTTACCTATACATATACAGTGTTTTTGGGTGCCGGGGCAGTGGCTCAAGTGGCCTTATGGACGAAACGCCCCTGCCTAGCGCTACTGCAAACAGAGCAGGTAACATTACCACACCAAGATCCCGGAACAATGGCCTGCAGTGCGCGTCCCTCGATAAACACTGCAAGATTCTCACAGCTGCCTTCTGGTACATGAAGATCTTCGATGATTCCAACGCGTTACTCCGGAGCAACACGCCGTATCAGCAACAGGCGATATAAGCTGCTTGTTAGGCATCGCGCAGATAAACCGACTGATACTGAGGCACATTTGTTCTTCGGTGTGTGAGGCGCAATACGAGGTGATACACAAGAAAGAAACATTACGCGAGAAGAAAATTCGCTTTTTAAGGAATCTTTAAGCAGAATAAACTAAGCCTAAGAATCTTTAGTACCTACCAAAAGTTCAGTGAAAAGAACAATACACCAACATGTATTCTGTCACAAACACTCTCCATCATTTTCCAAACTGTTGCAATAAGAATGATTTTCTATACAACGAGTACAACGAGCGTTCAAGTGAACTGAGCAGACAAGCTTGGGGATTGGAGTAGGTTAGGCAATGAGTAGAAAGTTGAGAATTATGCATAAATTATTTTGTACTTAGCAACTTCTCTCTCTGATATTTTAGGAATCGTTTGAAAACGAGAAATTAATTATGATACCAGTCGCTAATTTGATTTCCGTCGAAAAGTTTGATTGAAAGGAAAGTTCCGGAGCTGATTAAATTCAAAAGCGGTGAAGTTGGCTGAAACTTTTCGAAGGTGGCGGATTTGGGGAAAATCAGCCTGTAATAGCCTTGTCTGAACCGTTGGGGGAAAACCAGCGAAGTAACTGGAGAATTCAATTAGAGAAATGCATCCGATGATATCCTGGCCTCAGCAGCACGGGCCCAAGTCCTGCCTATTATGTCAGGTGGCTTTTGTGATGTACAGGTGGGTGAAGGCGAGGGGGTTTATCGGGAGCTTTGGAACACTCGATCCGAGGGACTCCCGGAGCGGTAGGGAGTTTTCCTCGACAAAAGCGGAAGCGTTGGAGAGTTGAGGGTAAATCCGGATTGTTACGACAAGGCGAGGAGGGCGGTCAATGGGAGAGCAAAGCGACTTAAACCTTCGCGGCCTAGTGGAAATTGAGGTGATCGGTTTATAGCAGTTTTGACTGAGACAAAAGCACCACATATACATCCACCGTTGTACGCGCTTGGTCTGCCCGGTTTCCAGCTCTCAACGGGGTCAATCGCATTTCACTCTCTTTTCAGACCGGCACCAACAAAAACCAAGCGGTTTCAGTAAAACTCCACTGCTCCAGTCCTCTACTTTCTGCAACACCAGCTAACTGTATGAACCGAACTAACGATGTCAGCTACTCGTACAGTGCTCACACCCACTTGGCAAACTTTTTCTCATTTAGTTGGGAAAAAAGAACTGTGTTCATCACAGGTCAGGAGTACAACCGTTAGGTATATAACCGTTGTAAACAACTTCTTACGGAACAATTTTGTGTCATACGTCATGAAAAAACGCTGCAAAGTCCTTGTCACATGGGTATATTATTCTACCGGACACACACCTATAGAAATGCTGGCTGTTCATTAATTGTTGGTTTCATGTAAAATAATTGAAATAGCTATTTCTGGTGGTTTCCACCAATTTCGGCCCCCAAAACTTGAATTAGGTACGCTCCTTTTTTTTTTTCAAATTATCTTTGATCATTGGTAGTGTCATTTAATCGTCTTGATCCACGTGTTGACACTTTTCCTAGTGCTATTCTACAAATTGATTGTGATTTCCGACGATTTCGCAGGTTTTTGACTCATAAAAAATCAATTTTGGGAGCTGAACATCTGGTACAACCTCAATTTTCCACTCCTTGGTCAAAATCGACTTCATATTCGGTCTTCTCGTCCCCAAAAACATGGAAAACGATGCCTCAAAAGCTCATTTTACTAACATGTTACTAAAACACAAAAAGTACCTATTTTTATACACATTTTCACTCATAACACCCCTGGGTATATTCCGATCGGGCTGAAAAGTTTTGGGACACAACTAGGGCCCAAATGGAGCATGTGTGCGAAAGAACGAATTTTAGACGGAAAATGAAGCCTGTACACGTGATACGGCGTACGGCGGACGGCCATTGCATTTTTGGAATCTACGACCCTGAAACGGAAAAGAAAAAATGCTGAGCGAATACATAGGTGTATTATTCACAGAATAATAAACCAAAATCATAACTACTCACGTCACGTACCTACGTCCTAAAAACAATTTTCATCTTTTGGCTGGCTAGGTACGCGCTAAAAATTCTTCTGCTTACATCGCAGAGCTCAAAACTTGTATGTTATCACTAGCGTTCGGATTTTGCATATTTTGCATATCAGGATGTTTTGGACATTTAAAATTGAATTTAAAATTGCATATTTTTGCATATTTTGCTGTTTTTGCATATTATATGCATCTGCATATGTTGCAGAGTTTTGCATATAAATGGCATATTTCTAAGAAATATCTGCGTACCTACACTGAAATTTCCGATCTGCGGTCATGTGAAAGGTCTTATACGTGCCTTTGTATGACTGCCCTTTCGATCTCTCCGGGATATCTCACTCCTGGAGAAATTGCCAAGTTAAAATTCCTTCCTGTTGTCAGCTGCGACGTTGAAAGATCCTTTTCCGCGCTGAAAATGACTCTGTCAGACCGACGGAGGAATTTCACAGTCGAAAACCTCGAAAAATTGTTGATAGTCCAGGGAAATTAATCTGTACCTACACCTACACATTGAAATTTTAATCATTGTAAATTTTATTTAATATTGTACAGTTTTATTTGCTGTCATTATATAAAATATAGATGAATGATTAAAAGTTTGGGGTTACATTGCTCATTCCCGTAATTAGACTTCTCAATAAAAACTTGAAAACCGAAAAAATTGGACCAAAATTTCAACTTGCATATTATTTTGAATTTTTGCATATTTTGATAACTTTTGTTGCATATTTCAGCTATTTTTTTGCATATCCATTCGAACTCTAGTTATTACTATTCTTATATATTTTCTATTATAAAACTCTAAGTTTAAGGTGGATGGCCAAACGACTGAACCGATCTTGACGCGGTTTTTCCGACGCGCTCCTCAAACACCAGCGGGTAACACAGGCTACATCAATTTTTCGAAATCCGAATCCTTCATTGTAAACTCGGTGGTCTTTCACGACGACAGAACGTTTACATTTCTCAGTAACTAAGGGCGTGACATAAGCGGTATCTATGACTTTTGGAAGAGGTTCCGCACGAAACAGGATTTGACGGAAAGAGATTTTCTCGCTGATTCCATCGACGCCAAAACGATTTCTGTGTGATGAACCGTTCGACCGTCATGTGAGGATGTATGGAGCATTGCCTGGTGGGTAGGTGGACAAGTAATCTGTTCTGCCTGTTCACCGCGCAACGCACGGACAATGCAGCTGGTTCATCATAAGAACAGTGAAAACGGAGCAAAATAATTTGGAGTTGAAAAAGTTCAAAACTATGTTCGGTGTTACTCAGTAATTAATAGACAAAGAAAAACAGACAGAGGAAAGTTGTACACAAAAGAGAGGCTTAGAGAAAAACGCAACAAATTATTACACAACGGTTTATTATTTACCTGTACAGATGCCACTTCTGCGTAGATCCTGTTTTCTGTGGTCAATGTAATTGGGCTTGCCCGTATAAATAAATAAATAAATAGATAAATAAATAAATAAATAAATAAATACTCTCGAGCTCCCCCCAGGAAAGCCCTAAATGGAGTACTGGAGCCAGCCCGGGAACTGAAGTTTCATACAAATGCGCAGGATTCAATAATTCAATCATTAATTATTTGTAGTTATTCATGAAGCATAATGTAAATAATAAACCGTTGCGTGATAATTTACCGTTGTTTAATAACTTACCGTTGTGTGATAATTTACCATTGTGTAATCATTTAACCAATAATACTTCAACTATAGTGTACTGACGATGGGGTAACAACCGAAACCGGTCTACAGTTTGCTAGTGTACGTGGAAATAGACTATTTTATTTTTATCCTGTAGTTTTTTGCTATGGATTTCCACTATTCCGCCGCGAGTGATTTAAGTTATATTCCTAACAATGATATCTGGGCCGGATTCATAGCGTTTCATTCACGATCGTGTTGACGAAGCTTTTCGGTGGAAACGAACGGCTGGTCGTAAAATGCACCGGGTGGTTTCAAAACATTCTTTACTTCAAGATCAATTTAAAAAAGTTTAAAAATAAACAAAACAATGTCTGAAATTTGGCTTTATAATGTTTTTTTCTGAAGCATACTATAGTTGAAACTGTAACTCCTCATGATTTTTTGCGTAAATCTCTAATCAAACGCTTGCATACGAGTCTGCAACACATTGGGACATCTTATGTCCCAATGGGAATTTAGGGATAATTGACGGTATCATTATTTACGGGTTGCAAGATTACCACGATCCGGGTTACATGGTGGTGCAAGGTTACCACATTCGATTCTAGTAAGTAATGACTTTCTTCACTAGTCTGTTGCTGACTACCTTGTTTACCAGCCTTTTGGTTTATTATTCTGTGAATAATACACCTATGTATTCGCTCAGCAAAAAATTTTTATAACACCCCCTCAAACTTTTTTCTTTTACGTTTCAAGGTGCATAGATTCCAAAAATGCAATGTCCGTCCGCCGTCCGCCGTATCACGTGTACAGGCTTCATTTTCGGTCTAAAAAAATCGTTCTTTCGCACACATGCTCCATTTGGGCCCTAGTTGTGTCCCGAAACTTTTCAGCCCGATCGGAATATACCCAGGGGTGTTATGAGTGAAAATGTGTGTAAAAATAGGTACTTTTTGCGTTTTAACAACATGTTAGTAACATGAGCTTTTGAGGTATCTTTTTCCATGTTTTTGAGGACGAGAAGACCGAATATGAAGTCGATTTTGACCAAAGAGTGGAAAATTGAGTTCTACCAAATGTTCAGCTCCCAGAATTGATTTTTTATGAGTGAAAAACCTGGGAAATCGTCTGAAATCACCATCAGTTTGTATAATAACACTGGAAAAAGTGTCAAGACGTGGTTCAGGACGAATAAATGGCACTAGCAATGATCAAAGATAGTTTAAAAGAAAAGAAAAAAAAGAGCCTACCTAATTTGTGTTTTGGGGGCCAAAATTAATGGAAACCATCAGAAGTAGCTATTTCGATTATTACGCATGAAAGAAACAATTAATGAACAGCCAACCTTTCTGTAGGTATGTCCAGTAGAATAATAAACCCATGTGACAAGGACTTTGCAGCGTTTTTTTCATCATGCTCAGCTCACCTACCGCGCCAGGTACGGGGGTACGGTTAACAAGAAAATGTTCAATAAAATCACACGATTCCAACGAGTGGTGAACGGTTTCTGTACGATGAAAAATGTCAAACATGAAGTTCCGTAGAAACGAATCGTTTGTAAGCGAAAATCATGTGTGTTGATCAAAACGAATCGTTTGATCAAAATATCAACTGTAACGCATGTTTACCGGTATCGCATAACGGTATGGCATAACGCTTTTCGGGTCCATGTGCCAAAGTAAAGACGTAAAATGTCTAAAATACACTTCTACAGAAAGTTTTTGAGCTACAGCGTTCTGAAAATTTTATTCCCTATTCCGAGCTACGCCACACACATTTTAAGCAACACACATTCTAACACATTTTAAGTTAAGAGTACGGTTTTATGTCGGAAGGATATGGCAAGCCTATTTATGAGAGGAACCACAAATTGAACCAAATTTCACTGCATTTATGACCTATTCCGAGCTACGCCGAGCTTCGAGGGCCAACCTGACCCCATACGGGACCTACATACCGAATTTCGTTAATTTCGGTTCATGGTAACTAAGAAAAGTGCGGAGTACGGCGTACGGCGGACGAACAGAAATTTTTTTATTCCATTTTCGGATTATACATCCTTGAAACGTAAACCACCAAATTTTGATGGGGTGTTAAGATTTTTTTTTTTTCATGTTCGATTCCAAAGGTTCATTACTGAAAATAATAAACCAAAACTCAATCGAGCATTACAATAAATTTATGAAAACATATTTGTAAAATCATGAAAGAGTGGGAACACATTTTAGGTTAAGAGTACGGTTTCATGTCGGAAGGATATGGCAAGCCTATTTATGAGAGGAACCACAAATTGAACCAAATTTCACTGCATTTATTACGTCATTGGGTGCTCCAAATTGTCGCCAAGGGCTGAATGTGTCTACTAGGCAAATTTGTTTAAACCTCCATTTTGAATTTTGACACCAAAGGGTTCGGGGTTCGGAGCTTGATAACATCACAGCGATGAGCCTGTAGGATGTAATCACAAAACCGGAATATAACGAGGCCGGTTCCTCGTTGGCCTTTTTTCATCAAGTGGATGGGCGTAAGATTGTTTTCACTAATATACTCATTAAAATCAGACGGAAGATGCGGCGGTGGGGGCGTTTTTTTAAATTTTTTTTGGTCTGTTCTAATGGGGTTTTGGGTTACCATCAAGGAGCCGGGGCACTTCATTAAAATGAGAACAGTTTCAACGTTCCACTGCGTCACACAGCCGTAGAAAGAAAGTATACATCAGCTGAGCCCTAATGAAGCCTCATTAGATGGTGCCAGACAGGAGTGGGGAAAAGTCCGCTCGTAAGAGATGAGGGGGAAAAAAAAAATTATTTGACAAAAATGTTGAGCGCGAGGTACTGTAAGCAACAACGTTATTAAATTTGTAGCGTTCCTCCTGGAAAAAGAATAACCGACTGAATAAGTTTTTCGAGTAAAAGAAACCCTTTGAGAACAGTAGCGAAGGAAAACTCCTGTTTTCTACGAACATTTCTTTCCTAGACCGAATAGGACCTAAGTAGGCGAGTAGGTACATAAAAAGAGAGTTTGAAAGCCACAATAATATGGTTCTTTCTTAGTATTCGGTGAATGCAAACGCCGGTTTGAGATGAAGGTGAGCTGAATTACTAGTGGTTTTCATGAAGGGATGAATGAATAATTATGGTTTATACTAGTTTTACGTAAAAACTTCAATAAATAGGTAAGTCACGTCTCTCAAATTCACAGTGTTGCTTACCTACTTTCGTGAATGGCAAAAATGTAGCTAAGAAGTTACAGAGAGATGAAGTTTCGTGTATAAATCGCTGGGAAACACAAATATACGTAATGGTAGGTACCTAAGTGTTCGGGATTTGAAAGAACTTGAAAATTCAATATGGTGGTGTGGTTGTTTGAAATAGGTGATGCCGTAGGGATGGGACATCGAAATCGATATTATCGAAACATCGATGTTTTAATTCGATATTCCGATTTTTCGCCATCGATGCCTCACATTCGATAACATCGATATTTCGATGTTACGGTCCGACAATATCGGCAGAAAACACCCTTCAACCAGCTCTTGCCTCTTGGATCCCCTCCCCACTCTTCCTTGATCCACATGTTACTCCTTCTCCTTACAGGTCATAAAATACTCAAAAGTGCTCACTTCATCAATGACTTTATTTTCATTTTCAGAAATATACAATTCAGAAATATACAATGTACACTATACACTATACAATAAACAATATACAGAAATATACAAAATAAATAAAAATAAGAAACTTTCCAAATCAGAATTATATATGTAGTTGATTTTATTCGTCGAGTGAGTGGAGGAAAACAAGTTTCTTCAGATTTTCTGCTTTCAGCCTATTGCGCTGGGGCGTCAAAATGTTGCCAGTTTCAGAAAACAAACGTTCTGAAGGTACACTCGTAGAAACGCGTAGATGAGGGATATCGATATCGTTATCGAAAATATCGATGTTTTGGCTTGATAAAACATCGTTATCGATGCTGTCTACAAAATACATCGACATCGATATCGATATTTTCTTTCGATGTCCCATCCCTAGGTGATGGTGAGTGAGAATGATATTGAAGTAAAGGTATTCGGACTTAACGCCTCTGGTTAACACCTTTGACAGAAGTCAGGGAGGTTTCCACCACTTAAGACGCTAGGAGGTTATGCCCAGTGGGTGCCACCCGTGGATAGTTTTACCTATCCGGTTCCACCATTCTGGGACCTTTTTGGTATAAGGTAAGGAAGTGTGAGAGGAGAGAGAGAGAAGTCATCAACTTGGTTTGAGCGTAGAATGAAGTAACAGGCGAGAACGGCTAGTTTTTATAGTACCATGTCCACTCTCCCCCTGTCCATCAACGTCAGTTGAGGGATGGTGGGAGAGCCCTTCAGGACTACCTGAGCCGGGTCACGTACACCCCCTCATTGGTTGGTTTATTTGCGAGATCTACAATATTATACATGAAGTGGTGTTCTGGGAGGATATCACGACAAGCGGCATTAACGTATTATTTTAAATAATAAACCTTTCGATTTGAACATGAAAAAACCATTGTCACCCCCCCTCAAAATTTCATGGTTTACGTTGAAAGAGAGGTAGAATACGAATACTGAATAAAAACAATTTCCGTCCGTCCGCCGTACGCCGTCCACGGCTTTTCCCTTAGTTCCCACGAACCAAAATTCACAAAATTTGGTACATGGGTCCCGCTTGAGGTCTAGTTGGTCCTCGAAGCTCGACGTTACTGTCAGTCATCTCTAAGGGGTTCAAAATAGGGGTTGAAATTTTCAGAATGCTGTAGCTCGAAAACTTCCAATAGAAGGGTACCTATGGTTTTTTTTACGTTATTAAATTTGTCTTGAGCAAAACAATTTTTTGAGACCACCCGGAGCATCGTACGTCCAGCCGTTCGTGTGCACCAAATAGGTTCGTCAACACGATCGTGAATCAAACGGTATAAATCCGGGCCGGATATCATAACTACGGAGCATCTGATTATAATCAAGGATGGCTGTATGAAGTCGAGTAGTTTGTTCTGCGATATTATTTCATTTGACAAGTGATGGACTATTGGATTTTGTTGGTAGGTACTTCTGAAACTTGAACAAACGTTGAAGTATTATTGATGGGTAAATTATTACACACCGGCAAATTATTACACAACGGTTAATTATTACACAACGGTAAATTATTACACCACGGTAAATTATTACACAACGGTAAATTATTACACAACGGCTCATCTAACCAGAAGGGGCTGGATTTTGTTGATAGGTACTTTTGCAACTTGAACAAAACTGTTGAAGTATTATTAATGGGTAAATTATTACACAATGGCAAATTATTACACAACGGCTCATCTACCCAGAAGGGGCTGGATTTTGTTGATAGGTACTTTTGCAACTTGAAGAACCGTTGTAGTATTATTGATTGGTAAATTATTACACAATTGCAAATTATTACATAAAGGCAAATTATTACACAAAGGTAAATTATTACACAACGGTAAATTATTACACAACGGTAAATTATTACACCACGGTAAATTATTACTCAACGGTAAATTATTACACAACGGCTCATCTACCAAGAAGGGGCTGGATTTTGTTGATAGGTACTTTTGCAACTAGAACAACCGTTGAAGTATTATTGATGGGCAAATTATTACACAACGGTTTCATTATTCTATCTCCGTAGAAGGAGAACCTATACAGGTAAATTATTACATAACGGTTTAGGTAGGTACCTAGTAACGAGTTCGGGGTTATGTACTAACCTACGGAGGGTCCGCGATCTACATAATATGTGTAGAATAGTACATATGTTATATAGAAGGGTTATCTATACGGAGACCTGTGATCTGTAACAGAAGGGTATTCTTTACAAAATAATAAACCGTTGTGCAGGGATTCGCAGCGTTTTTTTAGTGCTTTACTATGGTATACTGCAATGTACTGCCTACATTAATGTTACAATGTGTGCCCTTGGTTACAATGCGAAAAGCTCAGGTTTCTTTAGAGCTACAGTGATACAGTCGAGGTATAAATATTTCATTCCCGAGGGCCAGTACCTAACCAACAGATTCCAGGTTTTTCGAGGTAACCTTTGCACGTTCCTTCAATATTTGAACTCCTCAGATCGTTTACATCGGTTAGTTATGGGCGTTTCAAGGGTACCTACTCCTAATGGAACAGGGATCGAGACAGAACGGAAGTGGAGGGGATGGGGGGGTCAGTACAGAAATTGATGAACCGTTGTGGGAGAATTTGCAACGTTTGACAATGAATTTAAGCTTCGCTTTCCATTCGGCGATACTTTTTCCACTCACAATTTTCGTCTCTGTTTCTGCTTCTATTTAAAAAATCAATTCCCGATTATTCGGACACCTTTTTTTTCTGTCGACAGACGATTTGTTCACTAAGCCGTTGCTTTTACAGATGGGAAAAACCTAATTTTTTCCCTGGCAGCAGCCAAGAACTTTTCTTTCATACAACAAAGGAGAAAAATAAATAAATTGAAACACGGAAGGGTCCATTCCGGAGTCCTTTTGTTCTCGGGACAGCGGTGAAAAGGGATAGGGGCAGAGAGGGTCCAACCGTAACCAAAAGGAGTGCCACAGGAACGAGATTCAAACGATTCTGTCTTGTTGTGGTCGTTTTAATGAAATGATCGTTGTTTACCACAGCTCATTTTTCAAAAGCCTGCAGATGCCCCAAGGGAACCACGAAAGAATTGAAACGTTCCACGATTTCCAAGGATATACGCGACGAGAAAGTTGATACCTAATCGCACAGCTCGTTCAGGGAAAACATCCTTTATAGTAATTTTTCCTACAGCTGTCAATGAAAACTAGGCATATTACAGTTCTTCCACGAAAAACGCTGCAAAGTCCTTGTCACATGGGTTTATTACTCTACTGGACATACCTACAGAAATGCTGGTAAATACATTTATTGTTTCTTTCATGTGGAATTATGGAAACAGCTTGTTGTTTCCACCAATTTGGCCCCAAAAACACGAAATAAGCTCCTATTTTTGACAAATTATCTTTGATCACTGATAGTGTCATTAGTTGTCTTGATTCACCTGTTGAAACTACTTCTAGTGTTATACGGGTTTATGATAATTTCAGACTTAAGACTTTCAGAATTAATCATTGAATATTACGAACATTTTAATCTCTCAAGAGGTCGAGGATAAGTTTTTGAAGGCTCCTAACCAAAAAGACATCGTAACATTTGTCTCAAGCCGCGGCCACACATGCGGAGTTCGCCGAGCACCGAGCAAAAGTTCGCCGATTTCCTACATGTGTAGCCGGAGGGCGAATGTTCGTTATTCGGCGAACACCGAATATTCGGGTGCTCGCCTTCAGAGAGATCGCAGTCCAAATTAGAAGACAGCAATACGTGCGGTCAATGTGATTACGAACCATTATCCCAAGAATGTTCGTGATCAAAAATCGAAGAATGCTGCGAAAATCCTTGCCACGTGGGTTTATTATGTACCTATTCTATTGGACATCAAAAAAGCTGGCTATTCATTTGCTGTTTATTTCATGTATAATAATATTGATATAGCTATTTTTGGCATTCTCCACAAATTTTGGCCCCAAAAACTCGAATTAGGCTCCTATTTTTGACAAATTATCTTCGATCACTAAACTTGTCCGGATTCACTTCTGAGTCATCATACAAATTTCTAGTGATTACAGCCATTTTCACAGGTTTTTGACCCATAAATATTCAATTTTGAGAGTTAAAACTTCGTTAGGACCTCAATAATTCACTCAGTGGTCAAAATCAACTTCATTTTGGTCTCCTCACCCTAAAAAACACGGAAAACGATACGTCACAAGCTCAAATTCAGTAAAACATGAAAAATACCTAATTTTTCACACATAACACCCCTCGATGTTTTCCGATCGGACTGCCGAGTTAGGGGACACAACTAGGGCCAAAATGGAGCATGTGTGCAAAAGAACGGTTTTTGTTAGACCGAAAATTAAGGTGGATATCGATGACACGGCGGACGGGCATTGCATTTTTGGAATCTGCACATCTTGAAACGTAGAAAACGTTCTGAGGGGGGGGGGGGGGGGGTTCCAAAAAAATGTTCCGAACCGAATACACAGGTGTATTTGGAGAATAATTAATCAAAATGACAGTCGCATGTTGAAGAAGTTCCAGAAGTCGAATACTATAAGCAAACTATAATTAATTCATGTTCCATTTCCTTTTCTCCAAGTCATCTTGCTTGTTCCTTTCTGTTGTTCTAGGTATTAGTTCAGTACCTTTCTTTTAAATAATGCATCATTCAAAAGACTGTTGTTTTCATTAATTATACCTACTCGCAATATACAGGTATAATAACAAAATAAGTGAAGGATTCATTCGTGGAGCTAAAAGAACGCAGTGGTTACGAAAGGGGCCTGACACAAGAAGCTATTACAGCGTTGCCAAATCTTGCGCGTCCGCCGTCCGCCGTATCACGTGTACAGGCTTCATTTTCGGTCTGAAAAATTCGTTCTTTCGCACACATGCTCCATTTGGGCCCTAGTTGTGTCCCGAAACTTTTCAGCCCGATCGGAATATACGAAGGGGTGTTATGAGTGAAAATGTGTGTAAAAATAGGTACTTTTGTGTTTTAGTAACATGTTAGTAACATGAGCTTGTGAGGGTATCGTTTTCCATGTTTTTGGGGACGAGAAGACCGAATATGAAGTCGATTTTGACCAAGAGTGGAAAATTGAGGTTGTACCAAATGTTCAGCTCCCAAAATTGATTTTTTTAAAGTCAAAAACCTGCGAAATCGTCTGAAATCACCAACAATTTGTAGAATAACACTACGAAAAAGTGTCAACACGTGGATCAAGACGATTAAGTAAATGGTACTATCAATGATCAAAGATAATTAGAAAAAAAAGTAATAATTCAAGTTTTGGTGGGGCCAAAATTGGTGGAAACCACCAGAAATAGCTATTTCAATTATTTTACATGAAAGAAACAATAAATAAACAGGTTTGTCCAATAGAATAATAAACCCATGTGACAAGGACTTTGCAGCGTTTTTGTGTTTTAGTAACATATTAGTAAAATGAGCTTTTGAGGTATCGTTTTCAATGTTTTTGGGGACGAGAAGACCGAATATGAAGTCGATTTTGACCAAGAGTGGAAAATTGAGGTTGTACCAGATGTTCAGCTCCCAAAATTGATGTTTTATGAGTCAAAAACCTGCGAAATCGTCTGAAATCACCAACAATTTGTATAATAACACTAGAAAAAGTGTCAACACGTGGATCAAGACGATTAAATGGTACTATCAATGATCAAAGATAATTTGAAAAAAAAAAGTAATAATTCAAGTTTTGGAGGGGCCAAAATTGGGGGAAACCACCAGAAATAGCTATTTCAATTATTTTATATGAAAGAAACAATAAATAAACAGGTTAATAATAAACCCATGTGACAAGGACTTTGCAGCGTTTTCCTTGAAAATGAGATTCTTCCAGGGAGAGACTCAAATAGACAGGTAAACGTAATATTTGCTTCCATTGCCCCTCTAGCGATCACACAAGACGGAAGTCTGGTTCAGAGTAAACACTGAAAAGAGCATTTCTAGGTCCACATTCCTTTCTATTCGTTCGGTCTTCTTTGTTTTTCTTTCCACTTTACCTCTTTCCTTCTTTTGTCGGGCGAAACTGGGTCACTAGTGGGGGAGAAAAATGGTACAGCACCATCCTCGAATGGCTTGAGAATTATAGCTCCGAGTTCATTGTGAAGATTGGAATTTAAAAACTGAGACCTGCTACCAACAGAACGGAAAATACCTACAGCGAACAAAACTGAACGAGAAGACAACTCCAAACGGCAAAAGGTGTAGCAAGTACTTCTTCATATTATCACATAATAAACATTTGAAACGATCTAACGATTAGCTAGTTTTGATAACGTTCTTTATGTTACCAGCTATTCGTTACTTGATCAGCTATTCGCTTTGTGATCAGCTAATTTTGATAACGTTTGATAACATTCACCATATTATAATCGAAACGATTAGCTAATTTTGATCTAGTTCGGAACATCTCATTATAATCGTAGCGGTCAGCTATTTTTGATAACGCTCTTTACGCTATCAGCTATTCGTTATGTTATCAGCTATTCATTAAGTGATCATCTAATTTTGATAACGTTTGATAACGTTCGTCATAATTATAACTGTAACGATTAGCTATTTTTGATAACGCTCTTTATGTCATCAGCTATTCGTTATGTGATCAGCTAATTTTGATAACGTTCGTCATTATTATAATCGTAGCGATCAGCTATTTTTGATAACGCTCTTTATGTTATCAGCTATTCGTTATGTTATCAGCTATTCATTAAGTGATCATCTAATTTTGATAACGTTTGATAACGTTCGTCATATTTTAATCGTAGCGATCAGCTATTTTTGATAACGCTCTTTATGTTATCAACTATTCGTTATGTGATCAGCTATTCGTTATGTGATCAGCTATTCGTTATGTGATCAGCTAATTTTGATAACGTTCGTCATTATTATAATCGTAGCGATCAGCTATTTTTGATAACGCTCTTTATGTTATCAGCTATTCGTTATGTGATCAGCTAATTTTGATAAAGTTTGATAACATTCACCATATTATAATCGTAACGATTAGCTACTTTTGATAACGTTCGTTAATAATTTGAAATTATCTTGAACGTCTTATTATAATCGTAGCGGTCAGCTATTTTTGATAACGCTCTTTACGTTATCAGCTATTCGTTATATTATCAGCTATTCATTAAGTGATCATCTAATTTTGATAACGTTTGATAACGTTTGTCATATTATTATCGTAACGATTAGCTATTTTTGATAACGCTCTTTATGTTATCAGCTATTTGTTATGTGATCAGCTAATTTTGATAACGTTTGATAACGTTCATCATATTTTAATCGTAGGGATCAGCTATTTTTGATAACGCTCTTTATATTATCAGCTATTTGTTGTTATCAGCTATTTGTTATGTGATCAGCTAATTTTGATAACGTTCGTCATATTATAACCGTAACGATTAGCTATTTTTGGTAACGCTCTTTATGTCATCAGCTATTCGTTATGTGATCAGATAATTTTGATAACGTTTGATACCGTTCGCCATATTTTAATCGCACCGATCAGCTATTTTTGATAACGCTCTTTATGTCATCAGCTATTAGTTATGTGATCAGCTAATTTTGATAACGTTTGATAACGTTCGTCATATTGTAATCGTAACGGTTCGCTATTTTTGATAACGCTCTTTATGTTATCAACTATTCATTATGTGATCAGCTATTCGTTATGTGATCAGCTATTCGTTATGTGATCAGCTAATTTTGATAACGTTCGTCATTATTATAATCGTAGCGATCAGCTATTTTTGATAACGCTCTTTATGTTATCAGCTATTCGTTATGTGATCAGCTAATTTTGATAAAGTTTGATAACATTCACCATATTATAATCGTAACGATTAGCTACTTTTGATAACGTTCGTTAATAATTTGAAATTATCTTGAACGTCTTATTATAATCGTAGCGGTCGGCTATTTTTGATAACGCTCTTTACGTTATCAGCTATTCGGTATGTTATCAGCTATTCATTAAGTGATCATCTAATTTTGATAACGTTTGATAACGTTTGTCATATTATTATCGTAACGATTAGCTATTTTTGATAACGCTATTTATGTTATCAGCTATTTGTTATGTGATCAGCTAATTTTGATAACGTTTGATAACGTTCATCATATTTTAATCGTAGCGATCAGCTATTTTTGATAACGCTCTTCATGTTATCAGCTATTTGTTGTTATCAGCGATTCGTTATGTGATCAGCTAATTTTGATAACGTTTGATAACGTTCGTCATATTATAACCGTAACGATTAGCTATTTTTGGTAACGCTCTTTATGTTATCAGCTATTCGATATGTGATCAGATAATTTTGATAACGTTTGATAAAGTTCGTCATATTATAATCGCACCGATCAGCTATTTTTGTCATCAGCAATTCGTTATGTGATCAGCTAATTTTGATAACGTTCGTCATATTGTAATCGTAACGGTTCGCTATTTTTGATAACGCTAGTTAATAATTAATTTAAAAATTTCACGTCACATACTATAACCGCACTGATCTGGTTTCCCCAGTGATACTTTAATTCAAGTGAATGTTATATGCAATTAAAGCAGGTATGATAGGATTCCCATTTCATTCCTTCCTCGTGGTCTCGATTGGAACAGTTTTTTCAACCGTCGTGACCTAAGATTGGCAGGAAGATAGAAAAACAATTTTATAATTATTGAGTACATCAGCTGTGCGGGTCAGGTAGGAGTTGGATTGTTGGGGGTTCTTCGTCCTTCCGATTTTTTAAAATTTTTCTACCGTTGATTTTGAGGTCTAACGGGTGAAAAGAGAGTACAACAGCAGAATGAAAAGCCCAAATGTTAGAAGTTCTAGCAGGGACATTCATTCATAACGATACTCTGGAGACATACTCGACGTTTTAAAACAAACAAACTGCTGTTCCCAAAGGCGTCGTTGACCAAAACACACATTACACACATACAGTTAAGTTTTACTTGCAACTTTATCAACTTACGATTTACATAGGCAACATTACCAGCCTTTGCCCCCAACCAGAATTATCCAGCGTAACGTGCGCAAATGTCACAAAATCTATTTTAAATAACTGTGTTTAAAAATATGAATTGTGTAAAAATATCGATAAGTTGTGTAAAATACTAAGCATGAAAAAAAAATTACGCTGCGGATTATTCTACGAAGGTTTATTTTTTCCAGTATACAGAAACGACAGACGTTGACTGTAGTTCGATGGTCGGTACGAAAATACTCTTGAAACGTTCATAACTACAGAAGATTGTTGAGGAGCTGAAACATTGAGTGAGGTGCGGGTTGGTCTCCGAATGGTTCCATATCCATCGAAATCCGAACAAAAGTGTCCGTATGCCAATTTGCAAATATTTATTAAAAAAAAAGAAAGGCCCACAGATGGTTTTATGAATTTCGCTTCTAAATTCCAGGACTGCGGTGGACCCAAAGACCTTGAAACCGAACCTCAAGTGCCTGTTTTTCTTATTCAGCTTGTCCCAATCAAATTTAACCTACCTAATGTTCAGCTCCCAAAATTGATTTTCCATCAGTCAAAAACCTTGGAAATCGTCTGAAATCATCATTAATTTGTATAATAACACTAGAAAAAATTTGAACACGTGGATGCAGACGATTAAATGGCACTACCAATGATCAAAGATAATTTGAAAAAAAAGGAGCCTACCTAATTCGTGTTTTGGGGGCCAAAATTGGTGGGAACCATCAGAAATGGCTATTTAAATTATTTCACATGAAATAAACAATAAATGAGCAGCCAAAATTTCTGTAGGTATGTCCAGTAGAATAATAAACCCACGTGACAAGGACTTTGCAGAGTTTTATTTATAGAATGAATACATGAAAACCATGAGGTGAAGCTGTCATTCAGAAGGATTAGAATTCTTGGACAAAAGAAAATTTTTTATGATGAATCCTTCCATTTATAATGAATAAGGACGATGAAGAGAACAAGCAGCATCTGCATCTGACGTGAGATCCCGCAGGTGGGTGAAGAAAACGAGCGGTTTGAAGCAGTGGAGAGCCGTGTTGTGTCCCACACAACGGGACCTGGAGAGAGACGGTGGCACATGGGCCTACGGGGGACATATAGACCTCAGAGGGTTAAGGGAAGGAATCCAGTGTTCAGGGAGCCAGTAAATCAAGGCGGTAACTCGGCCACTGATGGTCCAGTGTATCACCCCTTGACGTCTACTTCTCCTTGACCCAACCTTTCTTCCTCGAGTATCAACCGGGTGGATTTTCGGAAGTCTTAGATTTATATTAGGGCATCAATCTTGGAACAGCGAATCTTGAGGTGCCACTCTGGCCAATGTGAAATATATCAGTGGTGCCGCTCCTAGCAACCCACCGGGTGCTCTAATGGACCTAAAATACTCATATTCATCCGAAAAAATTGAAAATAGATTAAAACTGAACATTTAATCTCAAACTGGCTGGCAGATTATTTTTTGAAATTCCCTCGAGGGAAACAAATCGGTTATCGAAAGAATTTGTAGCAGTACCTTTCAAAACTGAGAGAAGCTGAAGTCACTCTGATTAGAGAGAGCGCTGTGTATAATTTCTTTCTTAGTCAACATACTATGCTGAAATTTGACATTAGGCCTCCGCAGGACTGGGTAAGAATGCCAAGCCACCATCAGAGAGAGCTCTGCAGCTGACTTTTCTACTATTCAACCTAAGATACTGAAATCAGGCATGGAACTTCTTTTGAAATAGGATTGAGAAGGAAGCCTTGTTCTTTTTGGAATTTGGGGAGGTAATGCTTCAGGGACATCTATTTTGTATTTATTTTTTTACGATAAGGGCAAGACCAATAAAATATAATTACAAGAAATACCAGTGATACCTATACTAATATGAAAAAAAGTATACTTCAGTCCGCGTACAAAAAATTGGTGTGTGAAGGACGGAAAATTAAACAGAAGTTATAATTTATTGAAGACTACAGTTGGCTAGGAAGGGTTTTCCAATACCAAAGTCCTTGACTCTACGACGTAATATTATAGCAGGTTATTGGCTGAAAAATTAAACTTGAAGACAATGGTCAATACCAAGTTCCGATAGTGGGATTTGCCAGTTTTTAATATTAATATAACTAAAATGACAAGTGCGCCCATTATAAATATCCACCCCATCCTGTGACGCACCAAAATGTGAATCGTAATTTCGAAACCGTTCACAACCTGTGACAAGACATCACAAACCTTATGGTGCGGCAGAATCAAAATGATCGGGTCAAAAATCCCCCGTCATTCTTCATATTTTTATAGATGCTGATTACGAAAAAATAGTTTATAAGAGAAAAACATCGATAATCTTAGCGACGAAACACACAGATGCTAAACTATTCAGGTAGTTTTGGTGGGTCCATCACCTCAGCCCCCTCCCCCAATCTGATCACCAATCAGAATGGAATTTTTTCGGTTGAGAATCGGCAAACTGATTACTTGAATGACCAACGAAATTGGAACATAGAATTTTCAAAAACACTAGGTATAGAACTGAGTAGCCACTGTTGAATGATATTATCAGATCGGCAAAACTATTCCTAAATCGACACTATCTGCACACAGAAACCGCCATAAGTATATTTACGTAACCCCGTCAACCCCACGAATTTGATATATTTACCACTATACCCATGCCAAGATACACATCATGGATATTCTATAAGTATGAGCAAATTCTCCAAGATATCTACGACGCATCAAATTTAAATTCTACTCATAGGTGCATTATGTATCGAACATCAAGGTTCACACGTAGCTGTTAGAATTTGAAATTAACGTTATTCATTCACAGTACTGCGTACATTAATACATTATCGTCGTGATATCTTCCCAGAACATCACTCCTTATTATTAAGATCTCACAAATAAACCAGGGAATGAAGTGGCAGACACAGGAGGCCCCAGAGACCTGGAGGGGATCCCCACCATCCTCCAACAGTATGGAGGATGGAGGTAGATAGCCCCAGGGGCTATAAAAACTCGACTCCTTCGCCTTGCAACTCATTCTACGCTCCCTTCTAGTCGCTGACTATTCTCTAACCTCGCTCCTCCTCTCGCTCTCCTTATCCTAAACGATTCCGGGCATGGTGGTAGCCTCCAAGCTATAACCAAACCAGGCAAAAGCTCCTCCTAGCGCCTCCAGTGGTGGATCCCTTTGGATATTAACCTCAAGTGGTGGATATCCTTCGGGTATTAACCGGGGGTATTAGGTCCTCCTGATGCTTCCAGTGGTGGATACCTTCTAGGTATTAACCGGGGCATCAGGCACATATACCTACCTCGCCCCTCACCTATGCATCCACCACAATTATGTACTGTCATAATGGATATTTTGTCCGTCCCATACCTCCCCCAACCATACTTAGTTAGTTAAAATGTTACTCCAATAGAGGTACCTTTTCCAAATAGGTTAATCATGATTTCTACATTACTTTACTATAACTTCCGTCTACCTACCAAAATGATCAGTAAATAAATTCTAACAAAACGAGCACATGCTACTTCAACGAGCTGAAGAGTTCAAATACTTCTACTGATGGATTATGAGTAACAACAACTTGTACCAATATGAGAGGCGTGCAGCAAGAAGTTTACGTTTATTTCATTTATTTAAATTGACTACATTTTAACTACACCAACTTTTCTATTTATTCCGTTGAGTTTAAGTTATTTTTCGGGCTAGTTCTTCTTTCAAATTGATACTTACAGTGGTGTGGAAGGTTTGAATCTCCGCTCCCTCTTCCACCAAATACAGCAAAATCTTGAAAGTGCAGCACAATAAAACAAATAATCTTAGATGCTATGTGCAGAGGTCAAGTTTCAACCAAATAGAAATCGAGAAGACAAATAGAAAGGAATTAATCACAGATTTCATATTTTAGAAGCGGAGAGAGACGATAATAGTTGTATAAAATATTAATAATCATTACCGTCAATCATGTACATGAGTTGAGTATTAAATACAGCGCACAAAGTGGAACTTGACACACCCCTCATATTAAATCCATCAGTTAGTTCCTATGAAGTGTATATTGTCAGCGGATGGATAATGCGTCAAATTATATTCAAAAGGACTATTCAGTTCGACTCTGGCTTTAAATTGAAACAGGGAAACCAATTAATTTTCAAGTAGGTACCTGTTCACACAAAACAGAAGTTGATTGTTTACGTTTACATACAACCTATCTATGTACAACTGTAGTTGTACGAGTGAAACTGTAACAGTGTTTGTGGTCTCTACATTTGTGTGATCCTGTAATCGCCCCCCACTGCACGCAGATTCCTTTCCTCAGCCAGTGTCTGGTTTCCTCCCTACAAGGACTTACCTATAATAAACCGCGAGGGTCATCAGCACCCCAATACAACGTAATACCTATCCTACCTAACTATAGGTACTGTATCAGCTAGCACCAAGTGGATGGGTCTTCAGCATCCCGCCACTGAACCGCGTCTAGTCTGCATCTTATCGCAGCGTTTTGCAGAACATCACAAGCATTTCTGAGGGGAATCTGCAGCTATCAGCAGAATTCAGCAGACACAACAAGTAACTTCGCATCAGCAGGCGCGTGCTTCCCATCCATCCATAAACCAGTCACGAACTTTTATTCATATCTTTTCCCCGTCTTCTTTTCTAGGTGGTACCTAACAGAATTATTCATTTCATAGAAGGAGCTCCTTATTTTATAATTTTGACACTTTTCTATTAATATTATAATAAATTGTTTCTGGGGTAATTAGGTTTGTGTAAATTTATCTAAAACCCCACCTCTGATACTCTAAACAGTACTGTAGTGAATGTAAATTTGACGCATATCCACTACGAGCGGCGTCGTGGGGGGATGTGCCCAGTTTGGTAATGGGCGGACCACCACCATGCCCAAGATCTTTTAGGTAGAGTTTGCTTGGTTTGGTTATGAGCCAATCACCACCATGCCCAAGATCTTTTAGGTAAAGGAGGGAGATGAGGTAAGGAGGAGAGAGAGAGATAGAGTAGTCAGTGACTAGAGGAGAGCGTAGAATGGTTACAAAGGCGAAGGAGGCGAGTTTTTATAGGCTTGGGAGCCGTCTCCCTCCATCCTCCAGCTAGTGGAGGATGGTGGGGATCCCCAGGCTGGCCCTCGGCTCTCCTGCGTCTTCCGTCCCCACTTCTAAGTTTATTTGGCGAGATCTTATTTCTACATAGTGAAGTTGTGGTTCTGGGAACATACCACGACAAGTACCTTCTTAGTGCTTATACAAATCTCAATTTCCAAAAATATATTATATTGCAAGTCAGGTTTATGTTGGAGAATAAGTTAATCAAATAAGCATTATATCGCTTAGTAACCGCAGCTAACTGACATTTTTGCTATTTGTCAATTTCGTAACAATTTTAAGAATGAAACAAGGAACTTTTACCTACCTACATCAATGATATCAGCACCTTTCAAACTCTGTTTAATCATCAAGTTTGAAGGTGGAAAATTCACAACAGAGTGGGTCAAAAGCAAAACCCGCTGAAACCATTCCAAATGAGAAGAACGCAAAGTTTTTTAAATTCCGTAACCGTTGAGAGTTGCCCTGCTGAATTCACAATGTCTCTACTAGAAAAAAATTACGTATTTAAAATTTTACATTGCTAAATTTGAAAAAAAAATCCTTGTTGTTGTTGGATCTAAAATTTGTAGTTTTGAATCCGCTACTGGCACACAGCTGCTTTTGCCCAACAACGGCTTCAATATTACGAATCAACATTACTCCTTTCTTATTTTTGTGCTCTCCCCATCATGAGTCTTATCTCAGTCAAGTCGACAGGATTATATTATCTGAAGAAAGCAGAGATTATCTATCATTTTAAAAAAGAAGAAAAAAAAGGAAAAGGAAGGTCGATGGCAAACAGTAACTAAAATGGCAAAAAGAAACGCAAATAATGAAGTTCTGAAGGAAAATTGTTGATGAGGAGTGAAATAGATGCCCCTTCTGCGTAGATCAATGTTTTCTGCTGTCAATACCTACCCTCGTGGTAAAGTATAATGAACCGTTGTGTAATAACTGTCTGTCCGCCGTACGCCGTACTGACTACTTTTCTCAGTAACCATGAAAAAAAATTGATGAAATTCGGGTTATAGGTTCCGTTCGGGGTCTAGTTGGTCCTCGAAGCTCGGCGTTACTGTCAATCATCTCTAAGGGGTTCAAAATATGGGTTGAAAATTTCAGAACGCCGTATCTCAAAAACTTTCGATTGAAGGGTGTGGTTTTTTTTACGATATTAAATTTGTCTTGAGCTAAACAATTTTTTGAGACCACCCGGAGGATTGTACGTCCAGCCGTTTGTGTGCACCAAAAAGCTTCGTCAACACGATCGTGAATCAAACGATATAAATCCGGCCCGGATATCATCACTAGGGAGCGTCTGATTATAATCAAGGATGGCTGTATGAAGTCGAGCTGGTTGTTCTGCGATATTATTTGATGAGTGATAGACTATTGGAGTTTGTTGGTAGATACTTCTGAAACTTGACAAATGTTGAAGTATTATTGATGGGTAAATTATTACACAATGGTAAATTATTACACACCGGCAAATTATTACACAACTGTAATTATTACACAACGGTTCATCTACCAAGAAGGGGCTGGATTTTGTTGATCGGTACTTTTGCAACTTGAACAACCGTTGAAGTATTATTAATGGGCAAGTTATTACACAACGGTTCATTATACTCGACCACGAAGGTAGGTCTTCACCACAGAAAACAGTGATCTACGCAGAAGGGGCATCTATTTCACTTCTCATCAACAATTTTCGTTCAGAACTTCATTATTTGCGTTTCTTTTTGCCGTTTTCGTTACTGTTTGTCATCGGCTGTATTATTTCAGCAACATTTAACTCGTGATTTAGGTAGGTACCTAGTAACGAGTACGGGGTTAGGTACTAACCTACGGAGGGTCTGTGATCTACATAATATGTATAGACTAGTACATATTATACATATGTCTATACAGAGAGCTGTGATCTGTAACAGGAGGGTATTCTGTACAAAATAATAAACCGTTGTGCAGGGATTTGCAGCGTTTTTGTTTGTTTGTTACGTAATTCCTAAGACCCTCTCCCTCACTTTGGATCAAGATTAGAGGCAATTTTCATAGAGAGAAAAACGATACGTTTCATGATTTTTTTAGTCAAGTGAAAAACCGTTATAGGCTGCTGAAATCTACTAAGTCAACTTCCTGTGCAGGAAAATTAGCGTTTTGAGTACTTTTGAATTCAGTTAGCCCCTTGAGATTCACAGGGTGGCAACTAGACCTCTAAGGCACCTACAGTCCAAATTTCAACACTCGAATCCATTTTCTTCCCTTATGAACATGTCACCCAAGAACTGAAAAACTTCACACTCGATTTTCTCGAAAGCAACATTTTCGACTTTGGGGTCTTCGCTTGTAAGCCGATGTCCAGTTTTGGCCTCAATTTCTCAATCGATATCCGCGGATCACAGCCACTTAAACAGAACCCACCCAGGACGTAGTTGAATGAGTTTTCCAATCGGTTTCCATTCGATCGGAAACAGATATTCAGGTTTGGAGGGCGCAGGGTGTGAGGCATCGGAGGCCCCCATCCATCACTCGAGAAAGGCGCCTCGTGGGGGTCCTCAATAACGGATCTCACCGGGACCTACGATACCAAGGCCGGACATCGAGGGAGGATCGAGGCTGGTGACTCGTGCTACAGGACCCAGCAGAAGCCCACTTACTCTCCATAAGAAATGCACAGAAGCGAGCGGTTTTCGCTCGCTAATTATCATCAATTCCCTAAAGACCTGTTGAAGATACTACTTTGCAAATGTTACTGTGATGTTATTATAAGTCAATGTTTGTGGCTATGGCAAAAAAATTAATTTATTTAAGGAACTGTTTTAGAATCGTACCTATTGATGGATGCATTCACCTTGTACCCCACACAGCAATTTTTTTGGTTTATTATTTTCAATAATGAACCATCGGAATCGAGCATGAAAAAAAAATTCTACCTCCCTTAAAATTTGATGGTTTACGTTTCAAGGTATGTAGAATCCGAAAATGCAATAAAAAATTCTGTCTCGTACGCCATACTGGCCACTTTTCTTAGTTACCATGAAACAAAATTGATGAAATTCGGGTTATAGGTTCCGTTCGGGGTCTAGTTGGTCCTCGAAGCTCGGCGTTACTGTCAGTCATCTCTAAGGGGTTTCGAAATAGGGGTTGAAATTTTCAGAACACCGTATCTTGAAAACTTTCGATAGAAGGGTATGGTTTTTTTTACGTTATTAAATTTGTCTTGAGCTAAACAAGTTTTTGAGACCACCCGGAACATCGTACGTCCAGCCGTTCGTGTGCACCAAAAAGCTTGGTCCACACGATCGTGTGTCAAACGGTATAAATCCGGCCCGGATATCATCACTAGGGAGCACCTGATTATAATCAAGGATGGCTGTATGAAGTCGAGCTGGTTGTTGTGCGATATTATTTCATTTGATAAGTGATGGACTATTGGATTTTGTTGGTAGGTACTTGAGAAAATTTAACAAACGTTGAAGTATTATTGATGGGTATAAATTACTACACAATGGTAAATTATTACACGACGACAAATTATTACACAACCCTAAATTATTACATAACGGTAAATTATTACACAACGGTAAATTATTTCACAATGGTTCATCTACCAAGAAGGGGCTGGATTTTGTTGATCGGTACTTTTTGCAACTTGAACAACCGTTTTAAGTATTATTAATGGGCAAGTTATTACACAACGGTTCATTATACTCGACCACGAAGGTAGGTATTGACCACAGAAAACAGTGATCTACGCAGAAGGGGCATCTATTTCACTCCACATCAATAATTTTCCTTTACAACTTCATTATTTGCGTTTCTTTTTGCCGTTTTCGTTACTGTTTGTCATCGGCTGTATTATTTCAGCAACATTCAACTCGTGATTTAGGTAGGTACCTAGTAACGAGTACGGGGTTAGGTGCTAACCTACGGAGGATCTGCGATCTACATAATATGTATAGAGTAGTACATATTATATTATAAGGACGGGTTATCTATACAGAGAGCTGTGATCTGTAGCAGAAGGGTGTTCTGTACAAAATAATGAAACGTTGTGCAGGGATTTGCAGCGTTTTTTTTAACTTTCTGAAACCATTTTTTGGCATTTCAATAGGTTGAGAGACAGAAAAGATATCCCAGATTCAGAAAATGAAGGTCCGATTGAGGAAAAATTATTACGAAGCTCATAATTAGCAATTTATTCGGCGAGGAGCACGCCGCTCAAAGCATTTTCAATGGGAAAGGGGCTGAGAGCTTTAAAAGTGTGGGCTGTTCTCGATACATTTTTTCTTCCGGTGGAGACAGGATCGGTTTGGGGATGCCTAATCGATATTCCTTCTTAACCGGTGATAACCTCACTGGTCTAGGAGGGGGACTCTCGAGGGCCCACCCCCACTGTTACACTCTTGTCACAGAGCTCGGTCCTCTAGTATGAGTCATCACCGCCGATGTCCGGCCTTGGTCTCGTAGGTCCCGATCTCGCCCTTTCAAGACCGACGACGGATCGAGAACTGAGGGGAACGCAACTCCCGTATTCACCGACTGCCCTCCGGAGCGCGGTGAGAGGAAGGCGTCGTCCCCGGAGGTGTAATATTCAACGCTAAGCGGGCGCGGATTTCCGGATTAACCCACCTCCGTCCATTACACGGGGCCCCGAGAGCGGGAGGTTGACTATTAAAAGCCATTCACTTCCGACGCTAACGGCTTGTCGTATAAATTTGTAAAGTGACAGTTTTGAGTTGCAGATCCGTGCGTGTTGGGGTCCCATTGCGATGGGGATTGGTTGGAGGGTTGTTCCACCAGGGGCCATTACATAATGCATGCCATCGAGGAGCGGAACATCACTCAGACATTACGCACACCACACAGCAGTACTCAGGAGTAGCAGGTTTAAACATTTTTTCCAACCAGTGATAATCCTAAGATTAATTATACTCATTTTCTTAATTACACTCATTATCTTATCGAGTTCATCAGTATAAAATGCCTGCGAACTCTAGGAATTTCATTAGCATCTCCCTATTATTTCTTGGCCCCTGAATTCCGAAATATTATTTGTACTGCACGTACCTATTATTAAATTTAAATAGATCCTCACTATTTTAGAAAATAATCTGTCAAACCTATTCAGTTAGGTTCCAACGAGTAGGTAGCTACGTTGGTTTGTGATGAAATATGCGATGAATTTAAAATTGGCGTATTTCATCACGAGAGATGTGACGATATGCCCAGGCGGGTTATGAGCGGATCACCACCCTTTCCTGGGATCTTTTTGGAAGGTGTCCGTTGGTTATGGGCGTACCACCACCATGCACGGAATCTTTTGAGGGATGCTGCCAGGTAAGGTTATGGGCGGACCACCACCAACACCTGGATCTTTTTGGATTTGCCCAGGCGGGTTATGAGCGAATCACCACCCTTTCCTGGGATCTTTTAGGTTGTTTGGCTGTTGGTTATGGGCGGACCACCACCATGCACAGCATCTTTTGAGGATGGGAGAGAGAGGCGAGGTTAGGAAGAGAGAGAGTAGTCAGCGACTAGAGGAAGCGTAGAATGAGGAAAAAGAGGCAGGCGCCGGGTATTTGCAGACCCGGCAGCCGTCTCCCTCCAACCCCTAGTTTGTAGAGGATGGTGGGGAATCAGGCTGGGGTTTCATCCCCTGCGTCTTTCGTCCCCACTGCTTCGTGTTTATTTGCGAGATCTAATGTTTGCGAATACAATGGTTGTGGGTCTGGGAGGATCCACGACAAAATATTTACACTTTGGTGTAGATACGACGTGTATCTACGTAAAATACAGGACGTAAGATACGAGGTGTATAAGACACGAGGTGTAAGATATAAGATGGTGTATATACGAGGATGTAAGATGTAATATATACGAGGATGTAATAGATACGATGTAATAGATAGATGTAACAGATACGATGAGATATATATATAGATGTTACAGATAAGATGTAATAGATACGAGGGTGTAATAGATACGATGTAATGGATACACTGTAGTAGATAAGATGTAACAGGTAAGATGTAATAGATACGAGGATGTAATAGATACGAGGTGTGAGGTATAAGATGGTGTAGAGATAGGAGGATGCAAGAAGTAATAGATACGAGGATGTAACAGATACGATGTAATAGATACAATGAAATAGATAGATGTAACAGATACAATGTAGGTCGTAATAGATAAGATGTAATATAGACGATGTAATAGATACGAGGATGTAATAGATTCCTACGAGGTGTAAGATGTAAGATGGTTATATACAAGGATGTAAGATGTAATAGATACCACGGGTAGTAGACTAGACGGTAGGGTTCACCGTCAAGTGAAGGGGAAAGTGATGACGTAGCGTGTACCGTCCAGCTGGTCTTTCTTACGTTGCTAGCATGCCCATTTTTCATTTTCGGACTTCAGGAATTAAATACTATGAACTTTTCATACCTGTGAGTGCCTACTATATACCTAATGATGAGAAAGCTGAAACACGGAAATGTTATTGACGGTTTTAACGTTGAGCAGGAAACCATAATGGGACATTCCTACATAAGAACAAAACTCTATGCTTAGAGGAAAAATGTACTTCGTGAAGATACCTAAGTGGATATTTCAATACTTCTCTTACGAATTTGAGTGCTTTGTATGATATACATCTCAGAGTGACGGCATTGGCTATATCATCAAATGGCCAATTTCGACACCATCCTCTTAGTTTTTGAGTTTGGCACGAAGAAAACTGGCCCTCAAAGGCTCGGAAAGATTCTTTTAATTCCATGATTTGGAGATTAGCTGAATTAATTTGATCTCGTAGGGCTTGATTCTCCTGTTCCAACTTCATATTCTGAGCTGATAAAAATACAGATTCTGTTGGTACATTAAAAGAAGGATCTTCTACGACCATTTCTTGATTTAACTCTTCTTCAGGACGGTTTGATTCGAAGAGTGTATGGTTCTCGGAAGGCGAATTGAAAATTTCTTCTACCATTTTGCGCTTTTGCCGATTTTCTGCCCGTATTTCACGGCCATTACATGGTTGTTTTGGTGGAATGACTGTGCTCTTACGCATAGGCAAAAATTAAGTGGGCACAGCTTCAGGGATAAGTATGCGTCTTCGAAGTAGTTTCAACAACTCATTCATCAAATCAAGTTGAAAATCTGATTCTTGAAAATGGATAGAACAAACACGACTGTAGAAGCATGTAAGAATCAGCTCTCTTAATCGCGTTTATCCACTTGCTTCTTATTTCAGGGCACTCTGGAAACTTGTGAAAACTGATACACAAATCCCTCTGACGATTTTTGTGGTTGGTACATGTGGCTATTGCACAGCACAACATAGTTGTTACGAAAAACTCTAACACACGAAAATCTGAAAACCTCGACTGAAAAACAGCACATCTCGAGAGACACGACAGAACTGAACGTAAAGTGAAGGAAGTGTTGCCCGTGATAGATACGATGTAACAGATATGATGTAAGATGTAACAGATAAGATGTAATAGATACTAGGACGTAATAGATACGAGGTTCAATAGATACAATGTAATAGGTACGAGGTGTAAGATATAAGATGGTGTAGATAGGGGGACGTAAGATGTAAGATATGAGGATATAATAGACAGATGTAATGGATACACTGTAATAGATAACATGTAAGATGTGATAGGTAAGATGTTATAGATACGAGGATGTAATAGATACGAGGTGTGAGGTATAAGATGGTGTAGAGATAGGAGGATGCAAGAAGTAATAGATACGAGGATGTAACAGATACGATGTAATAGATACAATGAAATAGATAGATGTAACAGATACAATGTAGGTCGTAATAGATAAGATGTAATATAGACGATGTAATAGATACGAGGATGTAATAGATTCCTACGAGGTGTAAGATGTAAGATGGTTATATACAAGGATGTAAGATGTAATAGATACCACGGGTAGTAGACTAGACGGTAGGGTTCACCGTCAAGTGAAGGGGAAAGTGATGACGTAGCGTGTACCGTCCAGCTGGTCTTTCTTACGTTGCTAGCATGCCCATTTTTCATTTTCGGACTTCAGGAATTAAATACTATGAACTTTTCATACCTGTGAGTGCCTACTATATACCTAATGATGAGAAAGCTGAAACACGGAAATGTTATTGACGGTTTTAACGTTGAGCAGGAAACCATAATGGGACATTCCTACATAAGAACAAAACTCTATGCTTAGAGGAAAAATGTACTTCGTGAAGATACCTAAGTGGATATTTCAATACTTCTCTTACGAATTTGAGTGCTTTGTATGATATACATCTCAGAGTGACGGCATTGGCTATATCATCAAATGGCCAATTTCGACACCATCCTCTTAGTTTTTGAGTTTGGCACGAAGAAAACTGGCCCTCAAAGGCTCGGAAAGATTCTTTTAATTCCATGATTTGGAGATTAGCTGAATTAATTTGATCTCGTAGGGCTTGATTCTCCTGTTCCAACTTCATATTCTGAGCTGATAAAAATACAGATTCTGTTGGTACATTAAAAGAAGGATCTTCTACGACCATTTCTTGATTTAACTCTTCTTCAGGACGGTTTGATTCGAAGAGTGTATGGTTCTCGGAAGGCGAATTGAAAATTTCTTCTACCATTTTGCGCTTTTGCCGATTTTCTGCCCGTATTTCACGGCCATTACATGGTTGTTTTGGTGGAATGACTGTGCTCTTACGCATAGGCAAAAATTAAGTGGGCACAGCTTCAGGGATAAGTATGCGTCTTCGAAGTAGTTTCAACAACTCATTCATCAAATCAAGTTGAAAATCTGATTCTTGAAAATGGATAGAACAAACACGACTGTAGAAGCATGTAAGAATCAGCTCTCTTAATCGCGTTTATCCACTTGCTTCTTATTTCAGGGCACTCTGGAAACTTGTGAAAACTGATACACAAATCCCTCTGACGATTTTTGTGGTTGGTACATGTGGCTATTGCACAGCACAACATAGTTGTTACGAAAAACTCTAACACACGAAAATCTGAAAACCTCGACTGAAAAACAGCACATCTCGAGAGACACGACAGAACTGAACGTAAAGTGAAGGAAGTGTTGCCCGTGATAGATACGATGTAACAGATATGATGTAAGATGTAACAGATAAGATGTAATAGATACTAGGACGTAATAGATACGAGGTTCAATAGATACAATGTAATAGGTACGAGGTGTAAGATATAAGATGGTGTAGATAGGGGGACGTAAGATGTAAGATATGAGGATATAATAGACAGATGTAATGGATACACTGTAATAGATAACATGTAAGATGTGATAGGTAAGATGTTATAGATACGAGGATGTAATAGATACGAGGTGTAAGGTATAAGATGGTGTAAAGATAGGAGGATGCAAGAAGTAATAGATACTAGGATGTAACAGATACGATATAATAGATACGATGTAATAGATAGATAAACAGATACAATGCAGGTCGTAATAGGTAAGATGTAATAGATACGAGGTGTAATAGATACGATGTAATAGATACGAGGATGTAATAGGTACGAGGTGTAAGATATAAGATGGTTATATACGAGGATATAAGATGTAACAGATAAGATGTAATAGATACTAGTACCTATGTAATAGATACAATGTAATAGGTACGCTGTAAGATGTAATAGATAAGATGGTGTAGATAGGATGATGTAATAGATACGATGTAATTTTACAATGTCATATATACGATGTAAGACCTAATAGATACGAGGTGTGAGATACAAGGTGCAAGATATAAGATGGTGTATATGCGAGGATGTAAGATGTAATATATACGAGGATTTAATAGATACGATGTAATGTGTCGTGGTATCCTCCCAGAACCACAACTTCACTATGTAGAAATAAGATCTCGCCAAATAAACTTAGAAGTGGGGACGGAAGACGCAGGGGAGCCGACGGCCAGCCTGGAGATCCCCACCATCCTCCACTAGCTAGAGGATGGAGGGAGACAGCTCCCAAGCCTATATATATACTCGCCTCCTTCGCCTTTTTAACCATTCTACTCTCTCCTCTAGTCGCTGACTACTCTCTCTCCTCCTTACCTCGTCTCTCTCCTTTACCTAAAAGATCTTGGGCATGGTGGTGATTCGCTGATAACCAAACCAAGCAACTCATCCAAAAAGATCCTGGGCATCGTGGAGGTCCAAACTGGGCACATCCCCCCTCGACGCCGCTCGTAGTGGATGTGCGTCAAATTTACATTCACTACATAATGGATACGCTGTAATGGATAAGATGTACGATGTAATGGATAAGATGTAATAGATACGATGTGTAATAGATGTAATAGATACGAGTTTTAATAGATACCATGTAACAGATAGACATAAGATGTATGTATGCAACAGATACGACGTGTAAGAGATGAGATAAGATGGTGTAGATACGAGGATGTAAGGAACACAATACCTTCAGGAAATGACAATTATTAATACTGAAACGCTGTCAGTATAAGAAGAGAACCGTTAAAAATCTGGGAACTGCCATTGAACATTTCGAGGAACCGATTTTCTCCTTACACTTTCAATTATTTACCTCCTTGATGTGAGGAATTATGAAATGCCTTAAGCCAAACCATGTGGTTTCAAGGTTTCAGATTATGGTATAGAAAGAAAAGAAACACAGGGTTTTATAGCGCGTGTATTCCTCATTTCGATATCTCGAGACAAACTTACTTATCTACTTTCGTCTGGAGATAGCTCTTTTTATAGGAAGCCCTCAGAATTTAGAGTTTTGCTTTCTATTTGTAGGAGAGGGGGACAACCTAAAGCTGACAGAAAAATAACCACTTACAACCAATCCAAACAATCAGAACAATCCAAGACCAAACCTGTATAACACGGAGATGCGCGTCAGTTTGAACGAGTGTAGGAATACAAATGCATGAGCATTTCATCTATTACTTATGATAATTTTGAACGCGCCGTTAGCTGGAACCCCGTAAACTTCCGGGATTCCGGGTTCGACTCCCGGCCGACTAACGGAATTCACTCAGGGAGACGGGAGCTGTGAATGAACCAACATAAATCGATCGAATTAAAAATGCCTCCTTATAATTAGTTATGCCTAATGGTTCACAGAAATAAGCTAAAATTTGCCGTTTTAAATTCCGCACAATTTACAAAGGGGTCTTTCATTCCTTTTTTACATTCAAAGGATTTCGAAACGAGTTTTCCTGTTTCCCTCCCTGTCCACGCAGTAGGTATAGCCATCACGTTACTTCCAGGACGTGTGCAGATGATGGAAATGTTTCGTCGAAGACTCCTCTAGTAGGCCATCGGTTTCCACAACTCGATAAACTGGGACTTGGGATCAAGACAGAAATAAACAACCGAGGAATTCAGTAGGTACCTTTGTGAATTTCCCAAAGAGAACGATATTTTTCCTTAATAAATATCGAAATAGGTCCATATCTACCTACCTACTTTGGGTCATTTCGATATTTAGGTGATACCATACACCGGCCATCACAAAATGTACTTGCAAAAGAATTTGAAAGTAGTACCCAGCTAGTGAGAGCCTCAGCGGAGCAAGTGGAAGGGAACGTCTGAATCTCAAAGGGAGCCTGTCGTTAGGCATTCAAGAGCCGACGAGCTGTAGGCAGGGAAGATGGAACGCACTGTGATTTGAAGGAGCTTCCCATTGTGTTGTACAAATTCAACATTTATACGCGGAGCTCCCGCACGAGTTTCACGTAGGGATCAAAACCAACACGAGACGGAGAGCTTAATATGAATATATGACGAAATAAACAAATAAATGTGCGGTTTGTGATTGAGAACAATACGTGTAGAACCTCTGACAACATTCTGTTATGTTTGATGGCTTACAATTGACATGAATTCCACAATAACCCGTCGTTACTAACAAGCGTTTGGTTATTATTTTCCACGATGAACCTTTGGAACCGAGCCAAAATCTGATGGCCTCCTTCTCAAGGTACGTAGATTCCGAAAATAGACTGAAAATTCCGAAAATCGAATACAAAACGCTGCAAATTATTACACAATGGTTTATTTACATATTATATGCCCCAAATATCCCTCTCTATAGATCACCGTTTTCTGTGGTCAATACCCTCGAGCTGCCTCCCACGAAAGCCCCAAATCGAGTACTGGAGCCGGCACCGGGATTAAAGTTTCCTAAAAATGCGCGGGATTCAATAATTCAACCATTGATTATTTTGTAGTAATTCATGAAGCATAAGGCAAATAATAAACCGTTGTGTAATAATTTACCTGTATAGGTGCCCCTTCTACGTAGATAGTATAATGGACCGTTGCACAATAATTTACATTTGAGTAATAATTTACCGTTGTGTAATAATTTGCCCATCAATAATACTTCAACGGTTGTTTAAGTTACAAAAGTACCTACAAACAAACTCCAGCCCCTTCTACGTAGATGGTATAATGAACCGTTGTGTAATAATTTACCGTTGTGCAATAATTTACGTTTTAGTAATAATTTACCGTTTGTTCAAGTTTCACTAGGTACCTACCAACAAACTCCAAAAGAGCCATCATTTTTCAAATGAAATAATATCACAGAAAAACCAACTCTACTTCATACAGCCATCCGTGAATATAATAAGATGCTCCAGCAATGATCATCTCGGGCCAGTTCCCGATTATTCCCGCGTCTCTAGCAATGATATCTGGGCTGAATGTATACAATTTCATTCACCCTCCTGTTGAAAAAGCATGTCAGTGCAAACTTCTGGGCCTTACTGTGAACGAATGGCTGGACGTACAATGCTCCGGGTGGTCTTAAAAAACTCCCAAGTTCAAGAACTAGGTATCTAAAACCGTGAAAAATTCGAGATAACAGCGTCCTGGAGATTTCAACCCTTATTTTTCACCCCTTAGGGATGACTGACATTAACGTCGAGCTTCGAGGACCAACTAGACCCCAAATGGGACCTATAAACCGAATTTCGTCAATTTTGGTTCATGGTAACTAAGAAAATTGTGAATTACGGCGGACGGACAGCAATTTTTTTTATTGAATTTTCGGATTCTATATAGGTACCTTGAAACGGAAACCATCAAATTGGGGGGGGGTTAATTTCAAGCTCGATTCCAAAGATTCATTATTGAAAATGATAGACGATAAAGATAAAGATTCATTATTGAAAATGATAAACCAAAAATTGCTGTAAATCCCACTTTCCTTAGTTACTGTTTACGAAAACGAATGAAATTTGGTTTGTGGGCCCCACTTGGGGTCTAGTTGGTTCGCGAAGCTCGACGTTACTGTCGGTCACCTCTAAGGGGTGAAAAATAGGGGTTGACATTTCCAGGACGCCGTTATCTCGATTTAAAAAAAATAAGTTTTTAAACTGTTCTCGAACTTGGGAATTTTTCGAGACCACCTGGAGCATTGTACATCCAGCCGTTTGAAGTTGCACAGAAAAGTTCGTCAACATGATCGTGAACGAAATGGTATACATCCAGCCCAAATATCATTGCTAGGGAGCACCTGATTATAATCACGGATGGCTGATTGAAATCGAGTAGGTAGTTCCGTGATTTCATCGGAAGAATGAATTTAGGTTATAGCTTATAGCTACTTGGAACTTGAACAAACGTTATGCTTCATGAATAACAACAAATAATTAATGATAGAATTCTGGAATCACCACATATTTATGAAACTGTAACTGCCCGGCCGGCTCCTGCCAGTACTCGTAGGGTATTGGGAAAACAGTGATCTACGCAGAAGGGGCATCTGCACATGTAAATAATACCCGTAGTAGTTACAAAAACGCTGCAAATCCCTGCACAACGGTTTATTATTTTGTATAGAATACCCTCCTGTTACAGATCACAGCTCTATGTATAGATAACCCTTCTATATAATATGATATGTACTATTCTATGCATATTATGTAGATCGCAGACCCTCCGTAGGTTAGTACCTAACCCCGTAATCGTTACTAGGTACCTACCTAAATCACGAGTTAAATGTTGCTAAAATAATTCTGCCGATGACAAACAGTACCTAACAAAAAGAAACACACATAATGAAGTTCTGAAAAGAAATTGTTGATGAGGAGTGAAAAAAGTTGCAAAAGTACCTACCAACAAACTCCAGCCCCTTCTACGTAGATGGTATAATGAACCGTTGTGTAATAATTTACCGTTGAGTAATGATTTATCGTAGTAATAATTTACCCATCAATAATACTTCAACGTTTGTTCAAGTTTCACTACCTACCAACAAACTCCAAAAGAGCCATCATTTTTCAAATTAAATAATATCACAGAACAACCAACTCGACTTCATACTCCGCCAATATAATCAGGTGATCCCTACCAATGATTGGCCGTATTCACAAATTCCTATTGTGGCTTGTGGGCGCGTCTCTGGTTACGAGATTTGGTTTGAATTGTATACAATTTCATTCACACTGGAGTCGAAAATGCCTGTCGGTGCAAACTTTGGGGCCTTACTGTGAACGAACGGCTGGACGTACGATGCTCCGGATGGTCTTAAAAAACTCGCAAGTTCAAGAACTATTTAAAACCGTAAAAATATTTACGTAAAAAAATGGTATAGGCGTTTTGAAAATTTCAACCCCTATTTTGAACCCCTTAGAGATGACTCACAGTAACGTCGAGCTTCGAGGACCAACTAGACCCCGAACGGAACCTATAACCCGAATTTCATCAATTTTTTTTCATGGTAACTAAGAAAAGTGGCCCGTACGGCGTACGGCGGACAGACAGAAATATTTTTATTGCAGTGTTGGATTCTACATAGGTACCTTGAAACGTAAACCATCAAATTTTGAGGGGGGGTAAGAATTTTGGTTTATTATTTTCAATAATGAACCATTGGAATCGAGCATGAAAAAAAAAATTCTTACCCCCCCTCAAAATTTGATGGTTTACGTTTCAAGGTATGTAGAATCCAAAACTGCAATAAAAATATTTCTGTCTGTCCGCCGTACGCCGTACGCCGTACGCCGTACGGGCCACTTTTCTTAGTTACCATGAAAAAAAATTGATGAAATTCGGGTTATAGGTTCCGTTCGGCGTCTAGTTGGTCCTCGAAGCTCGACGTTACTGTGAGTCATCTCTAAGGGGTTCAAAATAGGGGTTGAAATTTTCAAAACGCCTATACCATTTTTTTACGTAAATATTTTTACGGTTTTAAATAGTTCTTGAACTTGCGAGTTTTTTAAGACCATCCGGAGCATCGTACGTCCAGCCGTTCGTTCACAGTAAGGCCCCGAAGTTTGCACCGACAGGCATTTTCGACTCCAGTGTGAATGAAATTGTATACAATCCAAACCAAATCTCGTAACCAGAGACGCGCCCACAATAGGAATTTGTGAATACGGCCAATCATTGGTAGGGATCACCTGATTATATGTATTGGCGGAGTATGAAGTCGAGTTGGTTGTTCTGTGATATTATTTAATTTGAAAAATGATGGCTCTATTGGAGTTTGTTGGTAGGTAGTGAAACTTGAACAAACGTTGAAGTATTATTGATGGGTAAATTATTACTACGGTAAATCATTACTCAACGGTAAATTATTACACAACGGTTCATTATTATAATCTACGTAGAAGGGGCTGGAGTTTGTTGGTAGGTACCTACTTTTGCAACTTTTTTCACTCCTCATCAACAATTTCTTTTCAGAACTTCATTATGTGTGTTTCTTTTTGTTAGGTACTGTTTGTCATCGGCAGAATTATTTTAGCAACATTTAACTCGTGATTTAGGTAGGTACCTAGTAACGAGTACGGGGTTAGGTACTAACCTACGGAGGGTCTGCGATCTACATAATATGCATAGAATAGTACATATTATATTATATAGACGGGTTATCTATACATAGAGCTGTGATCTGTAACAGAAGGGTATTCTATACAAAATAATAAACCGTTGTGCAGGGATTTGCAGCGTTTTTTTTTTCATGCTCGATTCCAATGGTTCATTATTGAAAATAATAAACCAAAAACGAGAGTTAACCTGGCTGATCCCACAAGACGTCAATAAATGTGACGCTTTTCTTAGAAGCTGCTACAGAAGATAAGCACGTACCTATTTTTTCCCCTCAAGCTCAGTGTCTCTTATTTATTTTATATATTTATTTATTTCGTTTCTTCCCGATACTCATTGTGACCATGCACCTACGAATAAGCCCAGAGATAACTCCTGATTTGTAACTGATTTATTAAGTAAGGCACCCACATGCATCACAGACCTATGCTCCATCTCATGTGGTTCCCTATTATGTATAAAGTACCACTTAGTTCATTGTAATTTATGTATGAGAATAAATCTATTTTGAATTGAATTGAATACACCGTTGTGTAATAATTTGCAGCGCTTTTTTCAAAATGTTTACATAGGTACTAGGAACTGTCGCTGTGTGTTCGAAGTCGTTATCGAGGCCATAATATATTTCCGACTACAGCTAGTGAGGGCTTATTCCTATTATAGACTGCCCTTCTGCAAGTAGCTAATACTTCATGTGACGCATTCCACAGAAAATCGATTTTGCATTATGGGACAAGCGCCAAAATCCACCGAACCTACCGATGGAGGTTTGTACAAATGCAATTGATCCAATCGCCAATTCATTAAAATGGAATCATTTGGTTTTCATAAGTAAAACCACACGAGCATGTAAAATTTAAGTAAGTTTTTCAGTTTTCGAACAAGTTTTTCTCGAGTTCAGGAAATATTTAAAATTTAGGGGACTTCGTGGTGTGTGCAAAACTGCGCCGAAGCTTCGTTCTTATAAAGGCCAAGGTTCAAGGGTATGCTTTCAGGAACTGTAGGTAACATGTGACGTTTTACGTTAACAACACTATGATGTTGATAATCATAGTGGTGAAGTATCTACAGTAAGATTATACACATGTCATGTTTTGCGGTATCTATCATAACAATATTCACACTGGATGATAAACCTCCCTATATTATTGTGAAACGGGAACATCCCAGGGCGTGAAACAACTTTTGGACATTACTGGTAGCATATTTTACGTGAGGTAAACTATGCTCAGTAAGTAGTTCTACGAAAGGCAAGTCAATTTCAAGCAAAGACTAAATTGCGTTTGTATCAAGCAAATTTGATGCAAGAATCTCAGTGTGACTTACCTAAAACAGGAAGTGTGGGCACACAGTCCATCCTGACGTCACTGACGGCTCCAGTGATGCTCTGGCTGACGTAGACGAAACAATATTCGACATATCTCTCGGAAAACAACGAGCAATCAAACCTGTAATCATTCAAGGGTTATAGGCAGGAACAAATAAAATAGGGAAGAAGAAATGAACAGGTCTGATAACATACAGTAAAACAGGATCGGAGGATGAACATATCGATGAGATTTAGTGAGAATCAGTCAAGATTTGGTAGATATTACCATCGGCAAATGATAGCATCTACAAGAACCATCTGACAAAATATCGACGTTAGAAAACAGTTCTTTGGTTAGGTATAACAGTTATAACATTACTAGCCGTTTTGTGGGCACCAGTCCTTCAAATAACCTTATAAACTAACCAACAAAATATAGAACTGAAATTTTGGACTGGATAGTGCAAAAGGCATGGAAAGTATTAATAACTTGGTAATTAGCGTATAGGTACTTGCAATAAGAAAATGTGTTAGTTGTAAGTTATGCTTTTATAACGTAGGAAAGTAGGGTATACCTGTACCTTTTTTTTCGCCGATGCCATGGTGTGCGAAAATAAAAGTACAGGGGGTTTTTGAAGGTCTTACTGATAACACAGGGGCTGTACCTAAACTTTTTCACATGCGAAAAAAGGAATACAGGAATGTAATAAACGGGTGGGCGGGGGGTTGCGGGCGTGTGGTTTTTTGCTGCACATGGGTGGGCGGGGTACGGGCGGTGAATTTTTCGGCAGCTGCAGGAAAACTGACGTCAGTGGGTGGGGTGCCTCAGAGTTTGAAGTGGTGCAAAAATGACTGACGTCATTCCAGCAGCACCCTGTACTAGAAAATCGCGCGACTGACGTCATCCTAGCTACAGTGCAAAAATATTCGCACGGGGGCCTCGTTTGGCAAAAACGCACTATTGCTTTTAACCAGGTGCTGGTGTGTGTGTGTGCGGTCGCGGGCCGGCTATATCTCATTATAATCTAGTAGTACGTGTTCAACTTACCTCGGTCGTCATTGCTGCCCGCCGCCCCTCTCCAACTCTGCTGTCGCTGCTACGCTTAATCAACTATAGTAAGTATTTTAATCAACTACGTATTATATAAAGTTGGTATTCAAGTTGGCGCCTGAACAAGCGGCAAGTTGCGCTGGTCAGGGGCCTTCAAGTCGGTTATGCAACAGGCGCTGGCCTTCCTTGTTTGAAGTTCAAGTCTCTCTCTCTTGCACTTGGCCGTGAAAACCTCCTCACTCGGAGATGCAAAAAACGAAGAGCGTCCCCCTGCCGGCCTCCTAAGTATAAAGCTACGGAGAGCCACGATGTACGGCACAGTTTGCCAAGAGCTTTACAGTAGGGTAAATCTTTCCAAATGTAGCTCCCATAGTCCAGTATCGTAACAAGTCATTACCTACTAAATTCACATGGCAACTAGCGCCTCTAAAAATGTCATTCGCCAGTACGGCCTATGAAAAGAAATTCATATAAATGCCCTGCAAAATCCACTTATAAGCCTAAATTGGTGAAATTTATGCACCATACTAGCCCCACCAGTTGGCAACTATATGCTGTGTTTTAAAATTCGGGTTGGTGCAATAAAATAGAAAATCTGGGTGTGTAAAAATATATTTGAATAATGTTAAAACTAACTTCATTATTATCAAACATGAAGGTACATGAAAATATTTTCAAATTAACCTTACAAGCTATCAGCCTCAGGCCCAAACTTCAAGTAGCTGGTCTTCGCACTTCTTTTTGTAATGGTAAAAAAGAGTGGGGTCGCCTCTGGGTCAAAGTCCACGAAATCCGCTTCACTAAGTTCTATGGCATATCGTTTAGGCAAGAATACGCAAAATAATTCCTCATTCCCCCGATCCAGGCATGTGAGAAGTATGGATTTACCATACATGTCATGTCGTAAAAATTTCATTTTTAGCACCTTAAAAGGCGTTTGCAGGGGCAGGTCAGCCATTGGCCGCCTCTTTGTCTCTTCAGACAGCTGTCGGGCATTGAGCGTGTTGAGCCTGTAATGAAAAAAAAAATGTTCCATTAAACTTACTCGCTTCGTATTAATTGATTTAGATCATCGACCACACTGGCCAGGAAGTGACAGTCCTTGTGGAGGCCACGCACCCCCAAGGGACGGGCTCCCCTCTGGCCACCCCGCCAACCACCACTCTGACACCACCTCACAGCCCGCCAGCGTACGAGGCGCTTTACGGGCCCGGGGACAGCCCCCAATCTCCACCACCCGCCACAGAGGCGGCGCCCTCCACCCCCACAAGCGCTGATGTAAGTACAGAGACTGAATTTTAATAGTCCGTAGCAATAGCCCGATTTTCCAACATATTGTATGCCTATCCCATCAAATTTTGATAGGGAGATTGATCAAGTCCATTACCTGATCTGCCCAAAAATGTAAAATACTTTAGCTCATTAAATTTTGGTAAAAATATCAGAATTGTGTGAGATGTGTCCAAAATTGAGGCACATATTATAGAACACATTTCAAATTTAAAAAAGGAGAGTTGTAATAGTTGCAACATAAATTCGCTAATATTGGACAACAATTTTGCAAGGTTGTGGAGTTACAAATAGTAAAATTCATTGCTGTCGGACCAAAGTTCCCCAAGGGGGGGCAAATTTGCCTATGAATCACAAGTCCTAAATCCCTAGACCCCACTTCAAAAAAAATCCGGCTTAAACTAATTGGATGTTTTTCTTTTTTTGTTTCAGGAGATGCAGGTGGTTAAAGAACGAATCGAGTTCTTGGAAAGTGAATTAGAAATACTATATAATATCCTGCAAATTTTAATTTAAGAAATAAAAACTTTTTTATATATTGTTTTTATGTCAAATTCACAAAATCTAAGTAAATGCTCATGTGTATTGGGATACTAACCACAAGTTTCCAGACATGGTTTGGTGACTATATGGTAGAAAACCTCAGTTTATATACTCTTTCAGATCAGTGTTGGTGGGGGTAAGTCCATGGTGGGGCCTGGTAGTCCAGTGGGAGGAGAAGTCTTGGGAGTAGGGTGCGATTCTATAAAACAGCCTGCATTGGGGGCCAAGAGCTCTTTTCTGCAAAGTCTCCACTGGCACTCCCCCACCCCCACGTGCTGCTCAAGACTATTGGAGGTACACCCATGAGAAGTGCCCATATGAGCAAGCCAACTCTGCCAGCTGCCATGAAGTCCTCCTCCACTGCCCATAGTCCCAAGAAGTCACCTCTTCAGCCAGCCCGCCATACCACAGCGGAAAGGCCACGAACCGTCGCCGCCGGCGCCACCTCCAGCACATATATGTGTTCAAATTGTCAGGCCACCTCACAGTCACTAGACTACATACACAGCCACACAAATTCAGGTATTTGTGTCCCAAAAACCTGCATTGTATGCCACAGAACATTTGGTAACACCCAAGAATTTGTTAGGCACCTGAAACGGTGTTCAAGCAATGCAAGACCAAGTGTCATATGTGACGGTCGCCTGTATGGTAAAACAATCAAACTAACCAGGGAGGCCTCAAGCAGATATGAAAATACAAAATTTGAATGTTTGATCTGTGGAAAAGGATATAAGTCGAAACGGTACCTCGATTTTCACATGGTAAAACAAATGTGTAAGATACATAGTTGCACCATTTGCCAAAAACCTGCGATGTCAAAGTTTTTTAAAGAAGTACATGAGAAAAAATGCAGGGATAATGCAAGTAAAAATGAAGAGGCTAGAAACAGTCAACTAGTTGCACATATTGATCATTTGAATCAAATAAGTGATGAATTTACCCTCGTCGAATCACATTTTAATAACAATTTAAAAAGTTATTATCTGGTGAATGTAAATAATGCCCTCACTCTAGTGAAATTTTTGGAAAATAACATAGGCAAAATTTATATGAAAATTCAAGCACATAAAAAGATGTGGGAGTCTATCAAAATCCATGTTAGTGTAGACTGCTTGTACATCCACCCAAAAACGGAGGAGGAGACAAATCGGACATTTAAAAATATGGCTATTCCAATATTTCCAGACTCTGATGTTCTTGAAATAATCGAAGAAATTATTGAAAAAATTTTAAATGATTCAGATGAGCATCAAAAAAGGGGTTCAGGATGGTCGTTTGTTTCGGTGTATTGAATGACATTAACTTTGGCAAAATACAATCCACTGATGGTAGGAGGACCCTTTGAAACAATTCCTGATTGGTTAAAAAAAACGGGTGCTGTTGACTGTAGACAGATTGCCAACGACCAAAAATGTTTTTACCATGCTATAACACTAAATTCACGCTCGGAATATTCGTTTGATAACATCAAATTCCCCACGCCACTCTCACAGATTGAATTTTTTGAAAAACAGAACCCACAAGTATCAATAAACATTTATTCGATCGGAAAGGGCCTTAAAATCTTCCCCCTACGGGTGTCTAAAGTTGAACTTTCCGACCACAAAGATTTACTGTACCTAGATGGGGGGCGGGACTCTCCCCATGTAATTCGCGTAATAAATTTTGAAAAATTAATAAAAAATCAACTAACAAAGAATAAAAATCCGATTATTATTTGCAAAAAATGTTTTACATATTATCAGGATTATAGTGCCGGTCAGCTGACTAGCAAAGAACAAAGAATGGAGAAACACAGGAAATTTTGCAATTCAGACAATGGGCACATGTCTCGTACAATAATGCCCGAAGGTGACAAGGCAATTCTCAAATTTAGAAACTTTCAGTATAGGATTAAGCTCCCTGTCGTCATTTACGCGGATGTTGAATCGCTCTTGGTCAGAATGCAAGAACATCAGTCAGAATGGAGAACAAAAAACTTAGTCGCTTATCAAAAACATCAAATGTTTAGTTATGGGATTTATGTTGCAACCGATTTGTACAAACAACATCCAAATTTTAATAGGGTCATTACATATACTGGGGAGGATGCCGATGTGCAAATGATGAAAACACTGGCAAAATTGGCTAATGAGCTTATGGACTGTTTTTTCACAAATAAAAAGCCCATGTGTGAAATGAGCGAATTAGAAAAATTGCGTCACGAACTTGCAAAAACCTGTCATTTGTGCAATGAAAATTTGAACTGTGACGATAAGGTCCATGATCACGATCATTTCAGTGGAACGTACCGGCGTGCAGCCCATAATAAATGCAATTTGCTAGCCAAAACCCCAAACTTCATACCAGTAGTCTATCACTCCGGTAGTAAATATGATTTTAGGTTTGTGGTCCAAAATTTATCCAAGTTGGCTGGAAAAGTTGAAGTTTTACCTCACAGTGAGGAAACATTCATTTCAGTTTCAAAGGAAATTTACCATGACAAGGGAAATTTTTCAATCAAGCTTAGGTTTATAGACTCATTCCGATTCATGTCCAGCAGCCTTGATGTTTTGAGTCAAACGCTGGAGCCTGAACAATTATCAATTATCCCACAGCATTACCCCGATCCCCACCAGGTTGAGTTACTATCAAAGAAATCGACATTTTGCTACGATTTTTTAGATAATATAGCTAAGCTGCAGTACACCCAACTCCCTTCTAAAGAAGAATTTTTTTCAGAGCTGTATGAGCAGCATATTGCACAGGAAAAGTATGACAGGGTTAAATTAATATGGGACACGTTCGGGGTGAAAACATTGGGGGAATTTAGTACTTTGTATCTAGTTTCAGATGTTTTGTTACTCGCCGAAGTTTTTCAAAATTTTCGCATGGAAATGCTATCATCTGAATACAGGCTGGACCCTTTTCATTTGTACTCGTTACCAGGTATTGCTCAACAGGCAATGCTTAGTCTGACATCAGCAGAAATTGAGTTAATAACAGACGATACAATTTACAGCCTTTTTGAACAGTGGATTCTTGGGGGCTACTGTGGTGCATCTCTGCGCCATGCCACCTCAGATGAACAGTATGAAATTTGCTATGTAGATGCAAATGGGCTCTATGCACACTGCATGAAGAACTATCTGCCCATTTCAGATTTTGAGTACATTTGCCCTGAAAGTGTTGACCTTCTTAGCATATGCGATGAATCCCCTTTTGGATACCTGGCTAGTGTAGATCTATACACACCACCACACCTACATGATACATTTAACGATTTCCCACCCGTCATTAACCACCTGCAAATTCCCGGTTCGAAATACAACAAATTGGTAGGAACTCTGGAAAAGCAGACAAATTTCGTTGTACATTATCGTCTGTTGCAGCTATTGGTTAGCCTAGGTATTGAGATTACAAAAATACGTGAAATAGTACGGTTTAAACAGAGCCCATGGATCAGGCCTTATATTGAATTTAATTATCAGAAAAGGGCCCAAGCGAAATATCGCTCCCAATCTCAAATGTTAAAATATCTTTGTAACGCGAATTACGGGAAATTGATTCAGAATGTTAGGGCCCATATGAACATGAAAATAGTAACAAATTGGTCTGCTGCAAGAAAACTGATAAATTCGCCACATTACCTGCGCCATACATCTTTTGGCCAAGATGTCATTGGCATTCAGTTAGCTAAAGAGGAAATTGTACTGTCCAGTCCCATCTCCGCAGGGGCTGCAATTTTAGATCTTTCAAAGGCACATATGCTCTCCTTCCATTACAAGGTAATGAAAACACATTATGGTAATCCCAGACTTGAACTGTGCTACACTGACACAGATTCGTTAGTGTATCGAATAAAAACTTATGGCAGAGATTGGAGGCAGGAAATTTCGGAAAATGTACAATTACGTAAACATTTTGACTTTTCAGAATTACCCCCAGCTAGCAAATATTACAGCGCCCAGTACCATTGTGAAACCGGTTTTTTCAAGGATGAAATGAAGGGGAAGAGAATTTTAGAATTTGTAGCACTCCGGGCCAAGATGTATGCAATACGGGTAGAAGGTGAAACAGATGGGGAAGAGGCTACAATTAAAAAAAGCAAGGGAACCCCCAAGCATGCAGTTCAGAACAGGCTAACTTTCCAGCACTACAAAAATATCCTGTTTGAAAACTCCCACACTATGGAACACGGGAATGGTGTCCAGGTATCTGAGGATGGTGGCCATTTGTATATGAAATTTAATTCAATTCGTTCACGTAGCCATCAGCTTTATACTGTGCGCCAGAAAAAACTGTGCCTTTCAAATGACGATGATAAGCGAATTCAATTAAATGATGGTATTCACACACTAGCATGGGGACATTATAGAGCAAAATCATTACTGTCTGAAAACGATGATGATGAGGGTGAATTTTCACAGTAGCGAGGGTTGTTACTATATAAGCTGTAAATACGCTAGGCTAGGTCAGTATGGTTAAAACAGTCAAACATAAAGGACAGGGTCTATTGAACCGTCTTATTGACTCTTTACCATTCGAAGTTCATTTTCCGAAATATCAATTTTGCGGGCCAGGAACAGACTTTGAAAAACGTAAATCGCTAGGACAAAGAGGTATTAATTCTCTGGACAGTTTATGCTTTGCACATGATCAAATATATCATACGACTAAAGACAATCAAAAAAGAAACGAGGCTGATAAACAGTTGGAATTTGGAGCTTGGGATATAGCTAGAGACAATAAATCCCCCCTAGCAGAACGACTTGCTGCCTGGCTGGTAGTTAACGCGATGAAATTGAAGACATCAACAGGCTCGGGCATGCACCGAAGGCGCCAGCGGCGACAGCAGCATACAAGGAAAAAGCCCACAGTAACTATGAGGAAGAAGAAGAGGAAAATAAGTCATAGAGGGGCGCCCCACCTTATTATAAAAAAGGGCGGTTTTCTTCCCCTACTTGCAGCCGCTATACCATACATAACAGCCCTAGGTAGCCTAGTGGGTGGAGGCGCTGCAGTAGCAAAGACCGTGATAGACGCAAAACGCTCCGCAGAGGATTTGGACGAGACTCGCAGGCACAATCGACAGCTCGAAGCACAAAATGCTCAGCAGCAGCAGCAGGCTGGTGGAAAAGGGCTTTACATTCGCCCGTATAAAAGGGGTGGTGGGGGCGGTAGGCCTGCCTCCAGGAATAGGCCAGCCTCCAGGCCTGCAATGCGTGGCCGGGGGCTGTACATTCGCCCATACAGGGGTGGAGGACGTGGTGGTGCCGCCTTGGTGGGCATGCGGTCAAAAAACTAGACATTGTCCTTCCAAACAAAGCTTTGACCAATGTAGATTTGGAAGGACTCTGTGCACAGGCTAAAATTGTCGGTTTTATTGGAGTGCGAATGCGGGATGAAATCCCAACTAGTGAGCCAAGAGAACCGGAATCTGCAATTATCAACTTGGACTCTAGCGCTCATGATGGAACACATTGGACTGCATACTGGCTGAACGACGAGGGAGCTGTATACTATTTCGATAGTTATGGCAACATGGAGCCACCCTTGGAATGGAAGCAATACTTTGACCGCCGCGGCTGTAGAGACGTGTATTACAACACAAATACGTTGCAAACGTACAACAGCGTCATTTGTGGCCATTTGTGCTTTTTGTTCCTGTGGACGATTTCGGAAAACTATAAAAATTCTCGAGCCTAAAGGGGACAGCGTCAGTAGAAGGCAGAATGCCATCGTTTACAGTCACACTCACTGGACGGAATAGCGAATTACATTCATCATTTTTCCCACCCATTGAACTCGAAGGTGCTGGTGCTGCTGACTGGGAGGCTGGTCTGACATCGTTTGACTCGTATTTTTCCATACCCAACCTGGTAGAAGGGGAAAACTCGACCTTATACCTACTGGATGGAAGCGGACACAAGGTACATGACAAAAGTGGTCGATTTGTCGATGGCAAGGACATCCAAGCATTATTGAACAAGATTGTTACCAATGTAAAAGTGGAGTTTTCCAATGATTACATTGTACTTGTAACAGAAACGACGACATTGTTCAACTCGGCAGACGACTCTGTATTGATACCTCTGGGATTCGACAAGGGACGTGTACTGCGGGCATCAACAACCGTGTCATACACAGCTGATAGGCCGCTGAAGCGGACTTGGTCAGCTAGCTTGAAGAAACATGTTGCGGGGGCCGAGCTGGCAGCTGGAAGGCAACACTTTTTGTACACTGGAACTGTCTACATGATTCCAACAGGAACCTACGAAATGGATGATTTGAGTCAATTACTAACATCTGAATTGAAAGCGCTTGGAGTAGATTTCGAGCTAAAAGTCAATTTGAATACGCTTAAATGTGGAATAAAATGTTCAAAACGAATCGATTTCAATAGGCACGACTTATTTTCGACCCTTTTGGGCTTTAAGCCGGAGCAGGATATGCCGAACGATAAATGGAACTGGTCCAGCGATGTGATACACGTGTTCAATGTGACAACAATCGGTGTGGCTGTGTCGTGTTGTGAAGGGGACTATCGCAATGGACAGCCATCACACGTGGTCTATCAGTTTACACCGGGCGTTGCACCAGGATACCGCTTGACGGAAACGGCAAAAACCGTTACTTATCATCCGGTAATTACCGACAAGCTCGATGAAATTACGGTCCAAATAATCGATCAAGATGGTCGTTTGATCAATTTTCGAGATGAGCTCATTTCCATTCGACTTCATTTTCGAAAGGCCATATAAAACTCGAACTCATACCGCAACCATTGCCATTCAATAACATGTTGGTGTTCAGTCATCATCCATATAAAAAGGGAGCAACATCTTCAAACAGGTTCAGTACAGCTGGTAGAGGCAAAGGTGACAAAGGTCCGAGGAGGAGGAGGAGACTTACACCAGAAAACATCAGCTTTCTTCAGAGTTTAGGATTCAGCGTGAAACCGCAGCAGCAACAGCACTATGTTGGACATTGATCGACAGCCGGAATTTGACGAAAGGTTGTACAGATTTGAATACCACCCCCATGAACCATACGCATCTGCCAGGTACAACGTTTCGGATGAAATCAGGTTCCCGTTTTCACAGCCTGGGGAATATGTGCTTGTATCGAAAAGCTATTTGTACATTGAAGGAAGTTTGACAAAACAGGATCGATTTACTCTCGCCCCAAATGCAATTGCGCAGGCATTTGATGAGATAAAATTGTTGGTAAATGGAGAAATAGTGGACCGAACAAATTATCCCGGAATATCGTCGAGCATGAAAGCATATGCCAGCTACAGTAAATCAGCTATCGACGGACTTCAACAAGCTGGTTGGATGGTTCCATCTTCTAAGGTGGCGTTAAACCCCTGTGTCGATACAGTCAGTGGGAAATTTTCCGCTTGCGTACCATTAAACACTCTGCTGGGTTTTGCCGAAGACTATCGCCAAGTATTGGTGAATGTACGGATGGAACTGGTACTCAACAGGTCTGCTTCTAATGCCAACATGATTGTACCGAGGCTACCAGTGGCCACCGATGGTGGCACACTATCGACCGGGAGTCCTGAGGTGACAATTGGCAAAATGGTCTGGTATTTGCCGTACGTCACGCCGTCTGACAGAGAAAAGGTAAATTTGCTCTCCTTACTTGGAAAAAATGAGCCGATCACAATGGGGTTTAGAAGTTGGAACCTGTCCGTTTTTCCCTCCCTACCGACCAACAAAGAGTTTTCTTGGACCATTAAAAACAGCACTGACCTGGAGAAACCTCGCTACGTTCTTTTTGCACTGCAAACTGATCGCCAAAAGGATGTGAACAAAAATGTCAGCTTATTCGACCACTGTAAACTGACGAATCTACGCCTTCATATTGGCTCGCAGATTTTCCCCTACAGTAGAATGAACCTGGATTTCGATACTAAGCGCGGTGCCTTGCTCTACCAAATGTACATGGATTTCCAGCGATCATACTACTCTAAAGAGTGGTCCGAACCTATGCTGACATACGAGGAGTTTATAGCTAATGCGCCGATTGCGATTATCGATTGCAGCCATCAAATTGAATCGAGCACAGGAAACAACGTTGTCGACATCCGAATCGACTTTGAGACCAAGGACACAATTGCACCAAATACTTCTGCTTATTGCCTTATGCTCCAAGATTGTCTATTTTCCTATAGCCCATTGTATGGGATTGTCAGGCGTGGCATGTAACCAATTTTTTGTCAAATAAAAAAACTATCGAAACTCACAAGCTTGTTTTCTTCACACACACACACACACACACACACACACTATAATAAGCCCCAATTCACAGAATCCCTGGTTAGTTTCAAGTATGAGGCTTGTACAGCAAGACGTTCAGTTAGACGTTAAAGATGATGCAGAGGAGGAGAGGGCAGAGGAGGGCTCTAGCGATAATGTAGACTACCTACCTCATGGCCCGTTGTTTGGTAAAAATCCTATAAGAGGACTCGTATGTGGACCATCGGGTTCTGGAAAAACTTGTAGCATCCTTTCTCTATTGCTACACCCAAACGGGTTGAGGTTTGAAAATGTTTACTTATTTTGTCGAACTCCAAATCAGGAAAAGTATAAATTCCTAAGGAGGGTATTAGAGCCTGTCGCACCTAAAATCGGCTTCTACTCATTTGGCCCTTCCCCCATTGATGGCCAAGTCGCGCTATTAAGACCGGATGAAATCAAACCTCGCTCCGTAGTTATTTTTGATGACATCATAACGGAAGACTACAAGATTTTGAGAGAATATTTCGCAATGTCCCGTCATTTCGCTCTAGACATATTTTTCTGCACTCACAGTTACGTGTTGGTTCCCAAAAATCTGATACGGATTAATCTTACTATGGTGATACTATTCAGAATGGACTCCTTGAACGTTCGACACATTTACGACGATCATGTACAGGGGGATATGGATTTCGCCTCGTTTAAAGAGATGTGCAACTATTGCTGGACCCGAGATTCATTTTTAGTGGTGGATAAGGAAGCTAGTTTGAACAATGGTCGCTACAGAATGGGCTTTGACAAGTATATATTGCCCGACGGGTAGGCTTTCAGGACAGTCGGGATGAAATTACAAGAGGAGCAACGTATCACAGCAAGGCTTGTTAAAGCTCAAAAAGCTGTTAGAGACAAGTACAAACTGCTTAAAAAAGGACAGTTTCAAACTAGACTCGACACAGCATCACTGTTTGAACCCTTGAAGGATATTTTTAAACCAGCTCCTCCTCCTCCAGTGGAACAAGCCCCCCGTCTACCGGTTTTCAAAAGTAAGAAACGACGTCGAAGAGTTCGCAGGGTGGTGGTGACTCAACCGCCGCCGCCGCCAGCAGTCGAGAAACCCCCCGAAGTGGTTGCTGAAGAAGATCCGTTTGCCCATCTTGAAGGCGATTATGTCAAAACAGAAAATGACGGTTCCGAACTGTTTATTTCAAACCCCTCAGGCTATCAAACGATACAAACACCCATATCCAGCAGTACTCCGGTCAAATCTTATCAAAGTGAGTTGGAACGGGTTGCCAACACTCCCGAAGGTAAAACCGAACTCGATAAGAGCTTGCGTAAGTTTAACTTGTACTCGAGGCCGTACTTACGAGCTTTACTTACGGGAGTTGTCACTCCGGACATGGACAAAGTCTATGGACCCAAAGTAAATGCTAATGGGAAGCTAACTTTAGGATCTGAAAATTTAACGATGGATCGTGCCTATGTATATCTCGGGGATAAATTACAATTCCCAGTCACAGAAGGGTTGTTGGATTTGTTATTTCTGAAAATGTCGAAACCTGGAACATATACCGCAGAAGATCGTGCAAATTACAGAGACATGGTTTGGCACAGCAATGTCGCCCATCAAAGCTATTCAAAATTTAGATCGCTCAACACAAGTGGACACAAGTACAGATACCTGCTAAAGGAACTGCTCGCTCCTTATCTTGTAAAAAAGGGAAAGGGTTTTGTAAAGGCGACACCAGCTGAACCGAGATACGTGTATTTTGATGATCCCAACGAGCTTGTAGATCGCCTACGCTTGCTGTTTGCCTCAAAACAGGCTGGACATACGGTTCACGACCCCGAAATCTACTCTATACTCGAGGAGTTGAAAGAGTTGGATATCATCGTCTAACCTATCATTACCATGTTGGCAGTCAGCAGGTTTGGTTCTCAAGGAGGAGGAGGAGGTACATCCCCTCGCTCTGCCGGTGGAGGTGGTGGGGAGGATGTGTCTGCTTTAGTGAAAAAGTTAGTTAACAGTGAGATTGCCACCGCTTTGGAAACAGCAGCGTTAAAGTCAAAGGTTTCCGCACTAGTGCAAGAATTGGTTAATAACGCAGTGGCCTCGTTGGATAAACAAGTGGAGACTGCCATCACAAAATTGAACATCGTAACATCAAAACCGAATATTATTGATGTAGGTAACAGACGTTTGGTTCACCTCAAAGCTCCAATTAATGGATCAGGCGCCGTAAATCTAGACTCTCTGCCATATAAAAAGGATAACAAAACTTGGGCCCTACATTTCGGCTCGCATCGCCTCCTCAGCACTGCATCTCCCGTTTCCCCGCAGGATTTTGTCACATTGGCCTATCTGGAACGGCATTATGAGCCTAAAAAGACGACTGGCCGAGGAGGTCCATAAACCGAAGAGAAGACGTTACAAAACTGCGAGAGTATTGATTAAAGGAGTTTTCGACGATTTATGGCAGGGTGATCTTGTGGATTTGAGCATGTACCCAGATGGTGGCTATAAGTATTTGCTTACAGTGATTGATGCGGGATCTAAAATGGCCTGGGCCGAACCACTGCGCAACAAGACTGGTTTGGAGGTGTCGAATGCTCTTGAACGTGTTTTTCAGTCGAGTGGTTTAATACCTAAATATTTTCAGACTGACAAGGGAAAGGAATTTTACAACTCGCGAGTGAATGAACTGTTTCAACGTCATGGAATTCATCTATATTCTACCCATGGCCATGGCCATGCTACTATAGTCGAACGATTTAATCGATCAATCAAGGAACTCATGTTTTTGGAGTTCAGCATTCAAGGTAACACAAAATGGAGGGCTCTAATTCCTGCCCTTTTGAATCGATACAACAACAGGTTCCACCGCAGTATTGGCATGAAACCCGCGGATGTAACAAAGGACAAGGAACGCTCGATTATCCAGAGATTATTCCCACCACCACCTCTACAGGTACGACGACCTCGTTTCAAGGTTGGAGACAGGGTTCGTATCAGCAAGTTGAAACACGTTTTTGCCAAATCTTATTTACCCAACTGGACGAATGAACAATTTATAATAACCCGAGTAAGAGGGGGAGAAGTTCCCACATATTACTTGAAGGATGTTTATAACAAACCGGTTTTGGGTAGATTTTACGAGGAAGAGCTAAGGACTACCGCTTTTCCAGATGAGTATTTAGTGGAGAAAATCGTTAAACGAAGAAGGGGCAAGGTACTCGTTCGATGGCTAGGATTTGACCCTGAACATGATACTTGGGAAAACCCACAAAATATCGAGTGGGGGTAGACTGCATATATACAGTTTCCAAGATTGTTCCCCAGCCAGTACAATGGATTCGCTAATGCTAACAAGTTCCTTCGTTGTTGATCGAGTGAAGAATTTGCAGCTGGTTGTGGGGCTGGTGGATTTGACAACGCCGGTAATTGCGATTCGCCAACAGCGCTCTACACCCTTCTACATTTGTGTCAGTGACTGGGAATTGCTGAGCCACACACTCCCACAGGTGAATCGTAGGGAGGATAACACCTTTTTACATGGGACATACATGAGCGCCACTAGCACACCCCAGCAGCACATGATTTTTAGCTACTATCCGAGTTGGCTTGACAGGCTTTTGCACACTGAACCTCACAGCATTACGTTGAATGCAAAAACCACTTCAAATCTGGTGAGTTTAGTTCCAACCATTGACGCTGTTCTAGACAAAATGAAGGACTTCACCTCAACTGGTGGTGGTGGTGGGGCCACTTTTCCATCATCCTCCTCTCTACCAGTCAACCCATCGTCCCCACCCCTGGGCCTTTATATAGAAAACACGAACTGATGAGGTTTCAGTTCTCATCCTACACTGCACATGGATTGTGGTGAACACCCGCTCGAACATCTCGTGCAAGGATTTGGACAACTGAAGACTGGGATACCATCGGACGTCACTCGACGACTGAGTGAACTTTGCAGACACATCATCCCGGACAATTCAACCTCAAATCCCCCCACATCAAACGTGACCCTTTTCTTCTTCTTCCCGGTTTCCCCACCAAGTGGACCCGGTGGACTGTTGTATACCTTTCCGATAATCATTTCACTCCTGCTAATCCTTCATATCATACTCTCCGGCCTCCAGTATGGTGGTAGTAAAGGATCACGCGGAAGTGAAGAACAGCAGCTCGGATTATCCCCCTCCTCCCCCTCCTGCGGATGAAGCAACTGGACTCGTGCGGCTTGCCTCTTTACCAGGCTATCACACCTTCCTGAAATATCTACCATACTTGGATTTTTGCAAGACCATGACTCGACTGGATGAGCTGCTGGCCAGAATACACGACTTGGAGCAACAACATCTTGGAGCCCATTTTGTGAATACACCGACTAGTGGATATCATTTCAACACATGTTCTTGGGTATGCAATGTAAATGGAGATGTTGTAGACACATGCGCTTGTCAGTACCTCTCTTTAGCAACTAGCGAATTTATCAGCCTTTTGGATTCGATTGGATTTCAATAAACTACAATTATTCCTACTACGTTGGTTTTCTTTTTTAACCCCCCCTACTACTCATGGGTGGGTATATAAGAGTGTGTGCATTTTGTGTTCCTGGCCCACAACTAGCAGACTTGTTGAACCAGTAGGATGTGTGATCTCAACAAAGAAACCGATAGGCTAGCCTCTTTTGTGGATTGGCCCTTGAGCCTACCCTCGGCGAAAGATATGGCTCAAGCAGGTTTTTATTACACTAGGCACAGCGATAAAGTAAAATGCCCATTTTGCAACGTTATTATAGACAACTGGCTACCTTCCGATATTCCCTTCAATGTACACACGCGCTGGAGCCCCAACTGTCATTTTGTCACGACACCCACTGATGTAATTAGTGGCGGCGGCGGCGGCGGCGGCGGGGAAGTCGACGCACCAACGATGGATATTGGATCTTCCAACCGTGTGAACCTGCTGGATTCGTTTGATGGAAGATTTGCCACTTTTACGATGTGGCCAAAGGTATTGCGACATCTCGTTACGGACCTTTGCAGCGCAGGATTCCACTACCATGGGACGATGGGCGACATGGTAACCTGTTACAGCTGTAACGGGTCGATCAGCGAGTGGGAAGTACATGATGACCCTTGGGTTCAACACGCACGATTTTTCCCTCAATGCATACATCTTCTCAATGTGAAAGGAAATGCTTTCATTAATTCTGTAAAACTTGCAGCAGATGATGATTGGAATTAATAAATCTTACAATGAAACAAATTACTGCGTTTGTTGCTTCCTTTTACCAGAATACCAACCTTATATAATCCATAGTTGATTAAAATACTTACTATAGTTGATTAAGCGTAGCAGCGACAGCAGAGTTGGAGAGGGGCGGCGGGCAGCAATGACGACCGAGGTAAGTTGAACACGTACTACTAGATTATAATGAGATATAGCCGGCCCGCGACAGCACACACACACACCAGCACCTGGTTAAAAGCAATAGTGCGTTTTTGCCAAACGAGGCCCCCGTGCGAATATTTTTGCACTGTAGCTAGGATGCCGTCAGTCGCGCGATTTTCTAGTACAGGGGGGGCTGCTGGAATGACGTCAGTCATTTTTGCACCACTTCAAACTCTGAGGCACCCCACCCACTGACGTCAGTTTTCCTGCAGCTGCCGAAAAATTCACCGCCCGTACCCCGCCCACCCATGTGCAGCAAAAAACCACACGCCCGCAACCCCCCGCCCACCCGTTTATTACATTCCTGTACTCCTTTTTTCGCATGTGAAAAAGTTTAGGTACAGCCCCTGTGTTATCAGTAACAGTACTTTTATTTTCGCACACCATGGCATCGGCGAAAAAAAAGGTACAGGTATACCCTACTTAGGAATAATCACTATAGCAGGAGAACCTGAAGGAATTTAGAGATTCGGAGCTCGACGACACGGGCGAAGCCTTATGTCGAGCATCATGCGATAGGGCTTTCCTCATGTTGTATTTATCTACTCTTGTACATGTAAGGATTCTGAATAAAAATATTCCAGTCTATTCCAGTCTTCAACCAAATGTCCATTCCCAGCTAAGGCCTTTTGTATTTCGCAGTTGCGCAAGCCCTTCGAAGAGCGTTGTGTCTGGAAACAGCTGAGTGACTTCCGAAGTTAGGGTGCATATCGTATGACTGTTGGGATGATCATTTGCATTGGGAGTAGTTACTGCTACTAACTATATACTTCATTAAATATTAGTAGCATTATATTATTATTATTATTATAGCATTAAATTATTTATACAGTTGGGTAACAGAGAAGGCCGAAGATACCTTAGGGAGTGCTTGCCGTTGGCGACCTTCTGCTCGGATACGTAGTGAAGACTGGTAGGAGGGACTAGCGACGACACGTCTGCCCTCAGCCGTGAGAACAACCTGACTCTGTCGCCTGTCGGTAGGATGCACTTTGGGTACTGGAACAATACGGGAACGCCTGAGTGGCCGTCGCATGGGAATATCGACCTGGCGTGGACGTTGAAGACGAACTTGTCGCTCCACAGGGCCTGTCAACAGATATGAAACATGAGAAGTGCATAGATCACGAAGGATAGTATCAGGAAAGAAAAGAGAGATTTCGATAGGAGAAAATCAGGAAACCACGGATTTTTGTTTTTCAAATAAAAAATTCAAGGGTTAACGTTATTGTTGTGAGCAGGTGTGTGCTGGATGCTCACAACATGGCGGATGAAGGCGGATGAGGATGGACGAAGGTCGATGAGGAAGGAGGTGCTCCTTCGGAGTCTTTTCACTAACGCCCCGCGGTTTTCACCACAGCAGGCATTAGTCGTAAGGAAGGTTAGCTCCTCGCGGTTTACACAACAGCAGGCGCTATAGGGTGAGGCTCCCCGCGGGTTTCACCACAGCAGATACTAGTGGAGAGGAAGGCGTCCCGCGGTTTTCACCACATCAGACACCGGGTGGATGGAAGCTAACACCCCGCGGTTTTCACCACAGCAGGTGCGAGGAAAGGAGAGAGAGAGAGTGGGCGAGAGAGAAAGGGTCGAGACAGAAGTCTCAAGTCGGGGTCGGATTATCGAATGAAGAGCTGGGCCAGAAGGGCTGGTTTTATAGGGACTTTTCCGCCCTTCCCCTGTCCAAAATCGGCCGTTACGACCGTTGAGGCAGATGGCTGTTGAGGAACCCTCGGTGTTGATCAGCTCAATGTTCTCCGCGTTTATTTGATTAAATCTCTCATAATGTTACAGGAGTGGTTTCTGTGAGGGAATCACGACACGTAAGTATGTTAACCGCTGTTGCTTAGGAGTGGTCGGGGTTTATGGAGTGCAGTGTCGGTTAGAGGCATGGAAGCTAGCAGAGATATTTGGACAAACGGAACATGATCAAGATGAACGGAATCAAAACTGCTAATAGAAAAAATGATTCGTAAGTTTTAAGAGGTCATAGGACTTATAACACAGGTTTAATATAGATGCACAAACGGCTGACCATCTCATGTTCCCTTTATGGAATCTAAATAGGTCTGTTCTACATCTGTTCGATATGGTCTGTTCCAAGTCAGTATGAAAGTTTCCATCTGATCCTACCTCAATGCTGAGGGGTAAACCCGGCTTCAGAAACCTCATGCAGTCTGTCAGTTCCAATGTGTCTCGGACGTATTTGGGGCTCACAATCAACAACCGGCTTTCATGGAGCAGCCGCATTACCATCCTGCGCTGTCAGTTGGCTTCCTGCAACTTCGCTCTCCACCGTCTGTCCAACAGTGTGTCCTTGACGGTCTTGAGGTCGGTAGTTTTTGGGCTGTTCATTAGCAAAGCGTGGTTCCATGTTCCTTTATGGGGTATCTCTGGATGTAGCTCTCGGTTTTCAGACTGCAGGAGGCTGCTGTGAGAATACTATTCCATTTGGACCATGACGCAAGCTGCAGAGGCTGTTTCAAGAAAGTCTTCAGCCTCACCCTGCCGGCTATGTTTATTTATTATAGCCTATCTTATGTCAAGTGTTACGTTTCCCTTTTCTAAACTGGTCACGACTTACACGGCTGTGTAAAGCTGCGGTGACACTGCCACCTGACTTGACTTGACTTGGCCGGAGTCACCGTACTCCAACCAGTCCAGTTTGTTCTTAGATGTCACAAGAGTATGTCCACCGAAATGGAAGCCATTCTTTGTGATTTAGAATCAGAATCCGATTCTGATGAAAAAATATAACTAGTGACAAGTTCACATTATTTGAATAAGTCGTGGATGTCACCATGTGTTTCCAAAAGAGCACAATATGGTGAATTTCACACCCTACTCACCAAATTGAACGATGTTCAATTTCAAAACTATTTTAGGATGAGAAGAGAGCAATGTGGGCTGCGCTGGATGGCTCTTGGGGGTGGGAGGGGTTGAAAATCGCGGTAGAGGAAGGACCGGAGTCAGGTCTCAACCTATGCAGACCGGATCAGAACGGAGTCCGGAAGGTGGCTCAAGTCAAGTCAGGTCCGGTCGCAGTCTCGCCGCTCCCCTTTGAAATACAAAGGATGGGTTCAGACAGGCACTCAAGTGAGGCCAAGTCAAGTAAAGTCCGGTGGCAGTGTCGCCACACTTTAAGACCCGAGAGCATTCCAACCTTCGGACTACACTAACCCACGCCAATTTTCGAGAGGAAATTCAAGACTTTGTTAATCGAGTCTGAACTGTACACCGTCAATGAGTTTTTCTGTGTTATTTTTTGAATATTTAAAAGCTGTTGCGCCTCGTGTTGTTTTGGCTCAGCTGTTATACGTACATATACTTCACTGAACTTCTTATTGTTACATATTTATTTAATGTTTCTGACGATTGTAATACCAGTTTGGTCCTACAATAAGAAAAACCCATCATCATCATCATCATCGTCTTCAGGCGTATTTCACGGACAGACTTGCTGGTACTTTCCGCAGTGAACTCCAAGAGGTCGGTTCAGGAGCTGAAACGGCATTGAGACCCAATGAGAAACGCTGGGAAAATCACCTCCCGACCTCCGTCGCGGAGTTAATGGGTCTGAGAATGCGCCAGGAAGAGCTCTGTGGCCGTAATTCACTGGAACCGGAGACACAAAACCCTCCGCTTGCTCACCGCCTCACTTTAAATGGAGAACTGTTGAATACGGCCTTTTCTTATTAGATCGTAATTCCTTGCTTTTCCACTCCCCGGGCGCCACTGGTCTGATATTTACCGCGTTTAGGTTTTATTATAATAAAATAATAGTCGCGAGTTCCAAGAGCTTCCTTTCCACCAAAAGTTCAGCGTAAATACTTCGAATGAATAGACTAACAGACACGTTTCGTATCCAGTTGAAATGTTGCTCAAACTTCGAAGGGTTTGGTTTCAGGTTTCTCGTTCAAACTAATTCACAATCTAATCTACTTACCACATCTGTATATTACCTACCTCTAGTACCTGTAGAGAAGGTGTGTGACACCAAGATGAGAATTAATTATTTACAATTTCAAGAATTCGCTTGTGCCTTGTCTCAGAAAATACCTAAACTTTCACAAATGGTGTCGCTAAATGCTGCCAAAATATTAAAGAGGCATTCAGAGTTAACACTAAATGCAGGCTTGTATTGAAGCAATGCACAATACTTACGTTCCAGAACTAACTAAACAAGGGAAGTACAATTAATTTAACTGAGAGCGTTAAATGTGACCATCAAGCCAGCATAGCTTTTCCCACCACAATAATTATAACACCGTAGTTATAACACCATTCATCAGGCCCCTTGAAATTTATTGTACTATTCCAAGCCCATTAGTTTTGTCGTATGAGACAATACAGAAGCTCAAAGGAGCACTCAGCCCTGATACGATGGGACTGGTAGGAGTTCCAGAAGGCGAGAAATGACCGCTATTCAGGCCATGTGGTTTTTATGAAGAGGGGAAGGACACCCCTCGAGATCCGTTGAATTTGTCATTGTTTCGAGGGGAAGAGAAGGCAGATGGGATTCTTTCATCATAACTGAAGAAATACAACCTGAAGGTAGATCACCTGAGGATAGCAATTTTGCGAGATTATGAGGAACGGAAATGTACGCCATTGAATAAATAATATTGCGATTTTAGCAATCATAAGTATGGGGCGATTGGTTTGCGTGAAAGAGGAGTCATTGTGCAGTTTGTTTTGAAAGATACATGAACACTACGATTTTAGGTACCCTTAGTGTAGGATCAAATTTGAAAATTTAAACAGTTATTTAAAACATTTAAACAGTTATTGCACGCATCGATCTTGTAGGAAGCCAGATGTAGGCGTCGTGAATTGTTTCTTGTGCCAGAAAATCTAACTGTCGGTAGCCACACCTATGTGGACGTTGGTCTGCACATATTCAACTTTCTTCCCCCCCCCCCCCCTCCACAACATAAAAATTACCTGTAAAAACCAAAGTGAAGGAGTGGAACATTTTAGGAGTAGGTATCTGACGGATTCTAACACTTTGGGTCCATTGTTTTTGTAAGCTGAATGCTAAAGCCCCGTTTCACACTGCTTCAATTTTGATGTTCATCCAGAACACTTATCCAAAATCTTGAGTGAATCATCGTTGCATACATATTTTCATCAAGTTTTGTGGTTTAATTGATATTTCAACACTGCGTACTCCCAAGTATTGCATGAACCGTGTGTGGAGAATGTGTGTTCGAGGAATGGAACATCATACGTGCGGGCATTGATGCAATTTGCAAATGAACTTATTCGTGAACTGCAACGATACGAATGTATTAGAAGTGGCCGTGTTCAAAGACTTTGGTTGGTGAAACCATGGGTTTCAAGGAGGGACAGTCTGGGAGCGAAGTCAGTGGGCAGATGAGAATCCTGAGGAGTACAGGAATCATTTAAGACTGAACGAGACCCAATGCACATATCTGCTGGGGTTGGAATGGACTGAATGCGAGAAAAACGAAGGAAGTGAAATGAAATTTGTTCACCGCTCCTGCTTGTTTGCGCATGTCACCTTTCATTCTGATGAAACATCGGGGGTGCGAGGAACTGGACTCTTTCATCCAAAATTTAGCATTCTCGTTCATCGCTCATCTTTGACGTACAATCTGGATGAAACGGCGATGAAAAGGCGTTTACACTTACCACTTTGGATGATTCATCCAAGACGATCATCGGAAGTGTGACGGTGGGCAGCTCTCCAGTTGTTTGTGCTTCCAGTGAAGATGGGGGCGGTCAGGCTGAAACCTAATCGCCCTTCCTAACTGGTGGTAATATCGCTGGTCTAGAAGGGGGACTCTCGAGGGTCCACCGTCACTCTCTCACACTCTTTCACGTGGCAGCAGAGCGTGGTTTGGTAGTACGCGCTGAGTAATTCACCATACTCCATCCACTTTTTGAAGGCTGACAAGAAGGATAAGCCCGAAGGCTTCCAGAAGGATTCCTTTTCACACATCCTGTCCCTTTTATAACGCATATATCTATCCCCCCCCCCCCCCACCAACAAGGCTCCTTTTGAGCTCAGCATAAATATGTATACTGAGCTCAATTGAAGGCGATTAATGCCGTGTCCCAATAGTTGTTCCATCCTAACGATGGAGACAGACCACCTAGAGGTTGCCCAGATGATAAATTCATTGGACAACAACCTCTGACAACATTTTTCTCCGCCAATACTCGTACGCAGGAGCTTTGTTCTCCACCAGTAAATATTACTGAGGTAATACCATTACGAAGTTCATACTACTTTTCAACCCCCCTTTTCCCTCTCATACTTCTGCTACCCAGAAGTATATTGTTAGGAATCACGAAGACGAGCGAACTTTAGTGAATTTATTCAACGAAAAATTGACCAGAAAAAACTTTCTCGTAAATTCACACACACAAAAAACTCTGGCCAACAAAAAAACGTAGCGACGGACTTTTTTGGTTGTCGCGTCCTCCCGATCACCTGTTGTCCAATCACCGGAGAACCCCCTAACAATATTGTCATGAGGGGAGGAGTGTGACGGTGGGCAGTTCTCGAGTTGTTTGTGCTTCCAATGAAGATGGAGCCGGTCAGGCTGAAACCTAATCGCTATCCCTTCTTAACTGGTGATAATATCGCTGGTCTAGAGGGGGGACTCTCGAGGGTCCACCGTCACTCTCATCACTCTTTCACAAAATTGAGAAGTGTAAACGAGCTAAGACACAATATTACCTTGAGAGTGCTCTTTGGCGGAGTTGCTGCGATGGGTTCACCGTCCAGGATCCTCGGGCGCAGAGCGAGCGCGTAATGGCCCGCCATCCCGAACAACTGGCAGCCCAGAGGCACGTGGCGGAGAGTCGGGTAGCCCCTGATCTGCTCCGAGTACACCAGCTGTAAAAACAATTCGGTACCACGTATATTACTGGGAAAATGAAAACGGATGGAATTATACACGAGTATTGTACAGAATGCAAGATGCGGGCGTCATGACGCCCACGTACCACTTCTGCCGAGATTCTTCGCACTTTGGATACAAAGGCTCTCTTCCCTCACTCAGCTCCGTGGCAAAGGGCAAGATGGCGGTAATCGTCACGGCGCCATTTTTTACTAGTTTCGAATGTGTGAATGTCCTTGACTTCGCCATTCAGTGAACATAAATAACTGTTCAACTTCAAGATAACAGAGCTTCATCTGCCTGCGGTATATTTGAGATGATGGGCACTGCAGGCATGTAAACTGATGAAGTCTTAGAGGACGCAATAATGGACTTGTGCGTCGTAACAGAAACTCTGGAGGGTAATTAAATACTTACTTGTCACCTACAACTTTGTTAATACTGAGATATTTTATGAAATACAATTTAAAGAAAAATTAAATACAAATTGAAGGTCGGAATGAGTATAAATTAAAATGTAAAAACTTTGGAGATTTCACCCTTAGAAATCGTCGTCCTCAGAAGAGCTGTTGTCATCAAATATATAATTGGTGGTGGGTCGTCATTTGGAAGCTGTGGCGCTGGCACGTTTTCGGGGCTATAAAAACGTTGAATCGCTCTAAACAATACATGGATGCGCGAAATATATTCGGGGTATATCCGAAGAAACATAAATTCAGCCAGATGCCCAACTAAATGGTGTTTTCGGTTGCCGTAACGTGGAATTGTTCCCCGCATTAATACCTGGGGTTTCCGACTTTTTATTCGTCTTTCTTTATCTTCAGAATTGCGTTCTGAACAAAATATCTCAATATTAATACAACTGTGGGCGACAAGTGAATTTTATATAATTACCCTCTGGAGTGGTATTTAGAGTACGCCCGCGGCGCTCACCGAAGTTGAGGACTGCACACCGATAGGATAACACAGATGCAGTTGTTGCATCCCATTATTTGTACGTAACTGATTAAGTTATTATGTGAAAGCAGAATCCATCCTGAGAATTTTGACACCGACCGCACTCTCCTACGATAAGTAGTTTTTTTACTTCACGATTTTTAGAAGTTTCCTACACGAGAGGAGTCACACTGTTCAAAGGGGTTCCGCTCCTGTGGGAGGGGTGCAATGACGTCACTGGTGTACGAAACTTTGAAAAGTCATGCAATAAAAACTACCAATGTACTAATCGTAGGAAAATGCGGATGTTGTCAAAATTCTTAAGATGGACTCTTTCATTTAAAAAAATATATATACAGGGTGTTTCTTAAGTAGTGAACCACCCTTTCTAACTACGTTATTTTCAGGAAAATGAAAAAAAGCTTCTAAAGTAACCCCCCTTCATTTTTTACAATGAATTCAAATATCTCATTCCCGCACTTTGCGCATGCGCGGAAACATGCGCACTTGACACCAACTTCGGTTTTTCAAATGGGTACCCTAATTTTTTATTGCAGATTCAGATTCTACGTAAAATTTCATGAACATTTGACCCCTCAATCGATGAATTTGACTGCGCAGAACCTGTTCTGCGAGCGTGCAAAGTTGCTCAGCTGCCAAATTTCGCAAAACTTGGCGTCTAGTAATCCCCAAGTGTGGCACATGATTTTTCATTGTTTTTCAACGCTGATCACATGGTGCTATCCGTTTTTTGATTTGACTCGATTTGAACGAAATAATGGCCAAAAGTCGGTTATTTTGTACGAAAAAAAAACGTGTTTTGAGGCGTGTGTTTGCACTAACTATTGGGCCTCCCAGACTGCAAATTACTTGATCTGAGCGATAATATGAGACATGCAGTCACTTGCTCGCATATTGGAAAGGTTCAACAGTCATCAAGTGGAGACACGAGGGACCGAGTTCGATTTGAACGGAGGAAAACGAGGACCACTTTTAGGACGGATTATGTAATTTCAGGTGCAGCTGCAAGGTATTATTATTTTATTTTACAAATTCCTTCGCTTCTGTTGAGACTGGAAGAGAGGATGGGAATAGCAAATTATGTAATTCATGTGCAAACACACGCCTCAAAACACGTTTTTTTTTCGTACAAAATAACCGACTTTTGGCCATTATTTCGTTCAAATCGAGTCAAATCAAAAAACGGATAGCACCAAGTGAATCAGCGTTGAAAAACAATGAAAAATCATGTGCCACACTTGGGGATTACTAGACGCCAAGTTTTGCGAAATTTGGCAGCTGAGCAACTTTGCACGCTCCCAGAACATGTTCTGCGCAGTCAAATTCATCGATTGAGGGGTCAAATGTTCATGAAATTTTACGTAGAATCTGAATCTGCAATAAAAAATTAGGGTACCCATTTGAAAAACCGAAGTTGGTGTCAATTGCGCATGTTTCCGCGCATGCGCAAAGTGCGGGAATGAGATATTTGAATTCATTATAAAAAATGAAGGGGGGTTACTTTAGAAGCTTTTTTTCTTTTTCCTGAATATAACGTAGTTAGATTAGAAAGGGTGGTTCACTACTTAAGAAACACCCTGTATACCTATATTATATAAGTTAGGAGGTTCCTGAGGTTCGGCCAGTAAAAAATATTTTCTTTAAGCCAACGTTTCGCTGAATTTATTCAACATCTTAGAGCTTAGAGGCTGTGATGATGATGCACTGATGAAGATTATGACTATGATGAACAGAAGTTGATGGTGATGATGAATTTTAAGCAATTTGCTGACAATAAAAATAGTGCTTTGAAACAGGTGTTGGAGAAAAAACAAAACAAAGTAGAAGTTGTTTCTCCAACACCTGTTTCAAAGCACTATTATTATTGTCAGCAAATTGCTTAAAATTCATCATCACCATAAACTTCTGTTCATCATAGTCATAATCTTCATCAGTGCATCATCATCACAGTCTCTAAGCCCTGAAGATGTTGAATAAATTCAGCGAAACGTTGGCTTGAAGAAAATCGTTTTTACTGGCTGAACGTCAGGAACCTCCTAACTTACTTATTCCAGCGGTCAAGAACCTCATCATAGTACCTATATAAATATAAATAAACAGAACGCATGGGTAACAGCCATTATCTGTATCTGCACTGTAAGTACTGATCTTTATGTCCGACTATTTTATAATTCTCTGCGAGGATTGAGTGGATCGATACCTAGACCACTGATGCACACAGAAGAGCGATTTAAACAAGCGGAAGTCAGTTATTATTATAACATATTCCACCAACATAGGAAGGTACTCCGAATATCTACAGACCATCTCAATGGCTCTGAAATCACGGTACGCAGGTTATTGATTTTCCCTTAACTCTATTACACATCCCATTCCCCTTAACCTAAAATTACACTTGAACAATGTTTCTGCGTGGTAGACTGTTTGCTCCTCAAACCTCCAATCTGATGAACAATCCCGCCAATAATGGGAGTTGATTGGCGGTTATAAGCAACAGGACGGGTTTACTACGTCCCTAATACCAGAGCTTCTCCATTAACCCCCTCCAGGCGTCTATCTGTCCAATTTATCCTGTCATTACCTCCCAAACACAACGTCAGACAAGAGCTTGTACGAGCATCCACATGTTGAACGCGCAATTTCAAATGATGGCATGTCCACCTCATAACACCTGGAGGATCTCCGATCGTTTGTGTTGATTAACTTTTTATACAGAGGGTCTCAGAAATATCGCCCTTCCTCTATAAGTCTGTTACTTTTGGGGCCTAAGGTTCTCATCACGTCTCAACCACTAAACTGTCGGTCAAAGGGTTTATTTGGTGAGTTTTGACCGCTTATCCAAGCTAGCGGGTCAGCTAGGATTTATTTGCATCCCCACTAACCTACAGCTCCCCCAAGGAAACATTTTCACCACTCTTGTGAGGAAAACCGCCAAAAAACTCAATAGCAACCATCGCATTTCTATCTAGCCCATTCGCTCTATGTCCCATACCAATATCATTGAATAAGTACCGTAACTTTCGCCTGCGCATGCGCAAACGTGAAGTACTTGGAACGCCCATAACTACCCTAAATATCGTTGAAATGAGTTCGAACTTGGAGCGTCGATCAGGAATAATACTTTAATATTTCCAGATGAATTTCACTGGAATCGTAATGTAACTTTAATCTGCGCATGCGCGACATGAAATGTTGACCATTTCCTTGTAACGCTTCTAACTACGCGAAAAATAGTCGTAGAGAGCTGAACTTTTGAGGGTACGCGCGGATTGGATCGCAGATGGTCCCGTTTGAAAATCATGGAAATCGTTCCGTCTGCGCATGCGCAAACGTGAAATACTTATAACGCCCATAACTACCTTAATTATCGTTGAAATGATTTCAGATTTTGAGGGTCGATCAGGAATAGTACTTTGATAGTTCCGTATGAATTTCATTAGAGTCGAACTGTAACTTCTGTCTGCGCATGCGCAAATATGAAATGCTGACCGTTTCCTTGTAACGCTGCTAACTACGGGAAAAATAGTCGTAGAAAGCTGAAATTTTGAGGGTACACGCGGGTTGGATCGCAGATGGTCCCTATCAAAACGAACCTACCCAGGTAGGTATTCTATATGTTCATGTGATTCTAGTGAGGAAGCTATACTGCTTGCTCGAACTGGCAGACGTTTTTCACTGATATTACAATTAATTTCGTCCTTTAGTTGTTTCAGTGTTACATGTGGATTTTCAAGTGGTTTTTCAGTCCGAGTTATATTTTCGTCTGTCGCCTGATTTAGTAAGGTTGGAAGGTTTCGCTATGATCGTCGGCAAAAATTAGGTACCTGAAATTAAATAGGAAAACCGTGGACTTGAAAAATCTCGGATATGTTTTGGGAAAACCTTGAATTTGACTCGGAATGTGTGGGAATACTACTAACCTGGCTGTGAGTGCTGTTGGGGTATGTGCATCCGAGTGGTGAGTGACCGCAGTAGAGGAGGTCGAGCCAGGTCTCGGGGAGGATGCTCCCCAACGCCGGCTGGCAGAAGGTCGTCTGGAAAGCGACGGTCGCCGTCACGTTGCCCTCGGGATACGTTTGGATCTCGCGAGGAGTCAAGTTCAGGCTGGCGCTCGGCCATCTCACGTCCAGCTCAACTATCTGAAAACACGGAAAATTACCGGTTGAGTTGGCATTCGCCGGCTGGGAATCGCCTTATCTGACCCATTTCAGACGATTTCAGAGGGAGATTTATCGTTCATCCTCACTAGGGGCCCTCCATCGAGATTACAGAGTAATCCCATCAACTATGATTTAAACCAGGACTACAAATATCTTTACACGATTTATTCAACACTTGGGCTGCGACCCCAAAATTGATGGGACGTCACCCAAGTGCCACAGATTTTCTCAGAATAATATGAAATTTCTAATATACGGTACTGTGATGAATGTGTCAGAGCGTACATTCACCACGAGTGGTGAGAGGGATGATTTGCCCGGTTAGGTTATGGGCGGACCACCACCATGCCCGAGATCTTTTTGGAGCTTGCTCGGTTTGGTTACGGGCGGACCACCACTATGCCCGAGATCTTTTAGGGTAGTTTACTTCGTTTGGTTATGAGCGAATCACCACCATGCCTGAGATCTTTTAGGTTAAGGAGAGAGATGAGGTAAGGAGGAGAGAGAGTAGTCAGCGACTAGAGGAGAGCGTAGAATGGTTAGAAAGGCGAAGGAGGCGAGAATATATAGGCTTGGGAGCTGTCTCCCTCCATCCTCCAGCTAGTGGAGGATGGTGGGGATCTCCAGACTGGCCCTCGGCTCTCCTGCGTCTTCCGTCCCCACTTCTGTGTTTATTTGGCGAGATCTTATTTCTACATAGTGAAGTTGTGGTTCTGGGAGGATACCAAACCAATTATGACTCAGAATATTATACCCCAAATGTATCCAGGTACGTACTGATTGTTCAGGCCGAAGGTCCTTCTATCAAGATCTCCTATCTCGCAACTGATCGTCTAATCTCGGTACATGTCGCTTTCGCATAATCCCCACTATCGCTGCTCTCACGATTCCGACGCCCCGTCATTCCCAAACTTTCAGTAACAACTATTCTTCCAGTCTGAACTCTTGTCGCTCCGCTCGATCGCTAAATCACGTTGTACACGTCGAATTTGATCCATTCGCCAAATTTGGTACCTACCGATCTCATTTCCATCACCTGCAGTGGCGTAGCCAGGATCGTTGAATTGGGGGGGGGGGGGGGGGGGTTATCGGAAATCGAAAAAAAATTCCTGTCATGCAGCATGGCTATAAGAGCGAATTTTTACAGAAATATTCCTGATATTGTGTAAAAAGATGATATAGCGGGAAATGCACTTTTCTTAAAATTATATAATTTTTCGTGATTTTAGCCATTTTTACCGATGTTTGACCCTAATAAAGTCAAATTTGACCCACTTGTTTTTAAGAAAAATAGTTTGATCATCGAAACAGTCCGTCCGTCGTGATTATCATCCCACACAACGTCAGGTGAATTGATATTGATTTTAGGAATTAATACAGATTTTTTACCCCCAAATCAAAATCTGACCCCTGCTCTGTGTGAAAGACAATCGAAATGGTATTTTTCTGTCTCTTTATATAAATCAGTGGTTCTCAACGGGGGCGATAACGCCCCCAGGGGGGCAGCGGAGGGGTACTGAGGGGCGGCGAACTTGTTTTGGGCGGTAGGGGGGCGGTGAGCGTGTTTATATTTATATTGACTCTCAAAAGGCGCCTGACTGAACAATTCAAAAGGTTCAGGAATCTTTTCGATTCTGTGCTTGAGGTATATTTAGGTACATCTGAGAGGCTGGTACCTAGCTACAATTCGATGTTGCTTACTTGACCGATAAATTCGCCAAATTCAATGGAATCAATTCGCAACTTCAAACGGTTTCATAAAAACGAAATCTGTTGTGATTTGCCAGTTTTCAATCCTGTCGGATAAGAATAGTGAATAGTATCCTGCATAGAATATTGAAGTCGCTTTGATGAAACCTGTAGTGATTGGGAGTCGGATAGACGAGTCGATCGATTACGAGAGAATGGTTGGTTTATTGGTGGCACCCTGGCTCTTATATAGTCCCCTGACAAGATCAGAGGGGGGTCGGGGGGTCCCCACTCTGAGTTACAGCATGTTCAGACATAGATTGAGTTGTGGAGGAGCAGCCGATCACAACACTGCTCCCCCCAGAATTTAAGTAATTTTCAATTTTAATTAAATTTTGTTGATGTCGCTGTGGCTGTGGCCGGGCGTGGGAGGTGCGTGTGTTGGGTCCGTGTGGGCTGGCCTTGGTGGCTGCTGTGGTCATTGTCGTGGGGTGGCGGTGGTTCGAGGCCGATTAGTGGCGTGGGTGCCGGTGCGGGCGCGAGGTATCCCGCCGGTGCCGGATGTGTCCCGTGCGGTAGCTCGGGCGCTGTTGTCGGGGGCGTTGCGGCGTTTTGATGGATCGTGAGTGGCGTACGGTAGATCGTTCGTGGTAGCGTTTTGTGCTGTTGAAATCTGCGTGTCGGCAGTCCACGTGAGCGTGCGGTCGTGATTCGATTGTGCTTGCGGCGAGTTGAAGACGTAGAATCGTAGCGGCTCGTGGAGTGGGTCGATGCTGCAAATTTGTGAGGCCACGGAACGTGCGTTGGTTGAGGTCAATTTGCGCGGTGTATCGGCAGTCCACGTGAGCGTGCGGTCGTGATTCGATTGTGCTTGCGGCGAGTTGAAGACGTAGAATCGTAGCGGCTCGTGGAGTGGTTCGATGCTGCAAATTAGTGAGGCCACGGAACGTGCGTTGGTTGAGGTCAATCTGCGCGGTGAGTCGGTAGTCCACGTGAGCGTGCGGTCGTGATTCGATTGTGCTTGCGGCGAGTTGAAGACGTAGAATCGTAGCGGCTCGTGGTGTGGCTCTATGCTGCAGTGATCTGGACCATGCAGGTTCGGAAGGTTTAATGACCCCCGCCGCTAGTAATTCGCCGAAATCCGGGGGTTTTCGGCGAAGTTTCGCATGGCACGGGGGTCCCTTCGTGACGATCTCGTGTGCGTGGTTCGGTGCGTCGCGTGTACTGTTGGAAGGTTCGTAGCCGTCGAAAAGGGCTGGAAACCGGGGCTCATTCGCTGTGGTTCTCGTCGGTGATCGCCGGTGTCGTCTACTGTGAATCACTGTTGTTTCTTCAGTGACGGTAGCCGCTTGAAGAGTTGGTGCGAATGGGAGAGGGCGATCAGCGTGTTTGGCGAGCCGGGTGATGTCTTGTTCTTCGTGTGCCACAATGTGAAGTCGAAAATTCTCGTGGAGGGCTCGAAGAAAGACGTGTCGGACGAGTGGTGCGGGTGTGTCGGCCGGAAGTGCTCGGGTGAGTCGGCGAGCGAGGATCGACGGTAGTTCGTCGTCGGATGTCGGCTGTAGGAGGGCGGTGAGCCGTGAACCATCTGAAGGTGCGTGTGTCGCGAGAAGGCGTGTTTTGAGCGTCTGGTAGCTACTGGTGTTCGAGGGGCTGATGTCGGCGCAGAGGTCCGCTTGTCGAGGTTCGAGAGCGAGGAAGGCTCGGGTGAATTTCGCATGTGGCGTCGTGAGGCCTTCGTGTGCGAGGATGATCTCGAGTTGGGCGAACCAGACGTGCGGAAATGCGGGGTCAAACGGCTGGAGCTTGAGAAGTGAAGGAGCGCTCGCTTCGGGTGTCTTGCGGTTTCTGCTCGGTCATCTTCGTTTTCTTCGTAGGTGCCAGTCCGTTGAGGTGTCAGCAGGAAGTGTGCTCGGCGCCGGCGTCCGTTTCCTTATATAAGGATCGGTGATGGTGGGGCGAAGTAGCGGGAGGCGCTGCGATAGCCGGCGAGGCGGGCGTCAGAGTGGGGCGCCGCTGTGGCGTCGGTGGGGGCCGCGCGTGGTGGGGCTCGTTGTAGCGGAGGCGGGGCTGCGACGCTATCAAACGGCGGGCGCTGGCGGTGTAGCTCACACGTCGGATGTCACCAGTGTAGTGATTGGGAGTCGGATAGACGAGTCGATCGATTACGAGAGAATGGTTGGTTTATTGGTGGCACCCTGGCTCTTATAGTCCCCTGACAAGATCAGAGGGGGGTCGGGGGGTCCCCACTCTGAGTTACAGCATGTTCAGACATAGATTGAGTTGTGGAGGAGCAGCCGATCACAACAAAACCGTTTACTGTGAACACCTGGAGTCTTTGCATAAGACCTTTTCCGAACGTTGGAGGATATTTTGTCCTCAATAGGTCATGAATCCTCTGTGCACATTGAAATAACAGAGGTTGAGATTCAGGAAACATTGATTGAACTTTCAACTAGTGAGACGTAGAAAGCCAGTTCCCAGGATGATGGTAGGCTCACGGAATTTTGGCTTCAAGCTAATGTCAGTTACCTCTACGCTGAAGTGCGGACTGTCGTTAAAAAAAACTGTTAATTGCCTCCCAGTGCTTTAGTTCTTTCGAATGAAACTGTGACACATGATGTGTGCGCGTTCATGCTCATAATACCGATAATGCGACGATTCTGAGCAAAGGTAATAGGTCAGTTGTACCCAACTTCTAAAAGACTGGACCAATTTTGATTGAGATTTTTGCATCGTGTTCTAGGGGGTCCTAAATGGAGGTCCTGACGTTAGAATCCATTTTTACCCATGTGTTTTCCGGGAAATTACAGAAAATCTCACAACCGTACTGGTTGAAAGTTCTGTCGGAACCGCCCTTTCACCACCTATTTTTATACCTCTTCGAAATTTCCACGGAATGTCCGGTACCAACGGAGCAACGACGATGAAAAGGAAGAACGTCGCGAGAGAAATTCGAAACGGTTGATGAGTCAATTCAGTAACGTTTTTTGGGTCGCTTTTAAATGTCGTGACGTTTTTTGGCCGGTAGGTCCATGCTAAAAGAAATCGACTCGACATCTAGTAAATGAGACTTACGCCTTCATCTCACTAACATTGAACCTCATTTTAAGATATTGGCTCTGAACCACAACAATCCCACACACAGCTGTTTGTATTACATTCATAACAAGTACTATTATTTTTGTAAATTACGTTGTTTTAATCGTCTATTCAATTACATTATTCCTTTAATTCGAATTTTACAATTTCCCCCCCCCCACCCTTTTGTACACCCAAACTTAAGGGTTTTCACATTAGGTGGGCGTTGAAAAATATTCAATTCCTAAAGGGGGCGGCAGGTTCAAAAAGGTTGAGAACCACTGATATAAATTATTTGCAATTTTAGCCTTTTTTACCGACTTTCGACCCCTAAAAACTCCAATTTGACCCCTTGGAATTTTTTAAAATAGCTCATCTTCGAACTCATCCTTTCGTTTGGCAACACAAACGTTTTGGAGAAATTTGGAATTTTCATCATGTACCTAAGGACGGATATCATCTGGAGTGGCACGTAAGTAATACATAAATTTTTGTTAAAATCTAGGGATGAACAACTGAGGATGCTCTGAAACGGATTTGCCTATAAAAATATTTCAAAAATTCATGTTCTGAAAACGTTACCCATAGCAATAACTTCATTTTCTTTGAAAATTCGTTAATAAGGTTTGACATTACAAATAAAGCTGAATTTAAATTAAATTTAACAAAGCACTAAATGTTACAGGTAACGTTAGGTAAGATAAACTGATGAAATAAAACATTTATTTGGCAACAATGTTCGCGAATTTTCAAGGAATGAAGCTATTGCAATGGGTCCAAAATTTTCAGAAAATAAGTTTTTGAAATCATGATATAGGCAAATCCGTTTCAGAGCATCCTGATTTGATCTCTAATTTCAACAAAAATTTATACGTATATTATATATATTTATTTATGTGTCACTCCAGACAATATCTGACTTTGGGTACGTGATAAAAAATCCAAATTTCGCCAAAATGTTCTTCTTGCCAAACAAAGGATGAGCAACTTTCAAAACTTCGAAGGGAGTCAAATTTTTAGGGGTCAAAACTTGTTAAAAAAGGTTGAAATTGATATATAAAATCACTGAAAGTGGTATGGAAGGGGTAGTGAAGGCAGAAAAATACCATTTCACTTGTTTTTCACACAGAATAGGGGTCTAATTTGGATTTTTGGGGGTCAACAATTGGTATTAAGGGCTAAAATCAATATTATTCACCTGAATTATTGTGGGATGGTGACGGTGAGGGACTATTTCGATAAGGATTTTTGTCAAAAAGAGTGGATCAAATTTTTGGGTCAGATCGTCAGTAATCAAATAAACGTAATATTATTTAACTGTTTAATCATGTTTGATTTACCGTTTAATCTGTTATTGTTGCATGTGTTTGTTACTTTTGTGATTGTCATTCTTAAGATTTAATTTTAATTTGTGATAAAGTTTTCGAGCCAATGGGGGGGGGGGGGGGTTATGACCCCCATTACCCCCCCCCCCCCCCCACGGCTACACCACTGATCACCTGGGCACATCTACTTAGTCGGTGGTCCACTCGCCCTTCTATAAACAGACTGGCGTGTAGTTTGCTGACAAATTGGCCGTCAAAAATTCTATTGCAACTATTATATCGCAACACTTTGTGCACCACCTATTTCTGAGCCGAATATTGTGGAAGGACGTCGCTGTACCTCTATTCCCTGCATCAACTCTACGACGATACCAATAGCCCAAAGAAGTTGAGGTCAGTCCTTTCCAACTACTTTTGCGATTTCGCAACTAGAATGCTGCTCAATTTGAGCTACTGAGCAAAAAACAAAATAGCTTCCTTTTCTTCGAAAAAAGGGTCGGTTCGCTAAAAGGGTATTCTACCAGATATACCGGCACCATTTACAACATCCATAGCCAGGACATCGCAGATATTAAAGTCACCTAATTATTGTAAAATATATAAATAAATGGTAAAACTAAAGTTAGGTACAACCAAAATATACTTAACTCACTAATATTACTAGCAGCTCCTATATATTATTTCAATTATGATTTATATAAACTTCATAATGTTGTAGGTTGTTATTGCTGAACTGGAAAATTGGTGTTATAAACTTATTAGTTTCATATTTAGGTATATTATTATTTATTGTTTGAAATACTTACATAAATTATTATTGCTTCTACTGTGCATCTTTTACTAAATCATTGTTTATTTACCAAGGTGAAATTGGTGTCTCATTCGATTTGGCCAGCCACATACAGTAAGGGCACAGAACAAAGAGGCACCTTTATTGCTGGGGCTAGGTTCTGCTCATCGCGCCCTTTCACTGATTGTTAATGAAAGGATCTCTGAGAACGGATTGCAGTGTGGGGGTTGATTCCACTCATTACGCGGTATATCCCTGACACATAAGGCAGTCAAACCGTAAACGATAAAAGTACCAATTCTAGGTACAGTTTAGCTGGAAGGGCGTTTCAGAAAACGTCACTGTCAGGATGGACAACAGTAAGGCAAGAAATCGCCATTCCATTATGATTGATACCAAAGTACCAGGGAAGACTACAGGGCGTTCCACTGTAATAACTCAGTCTGGTAACGGTAGCAGGTATTCATTCCATCAGCAGTAGAACGGTCCATTATCAATAAAACGCCGCACTATCATTAACGTTACTGCGAAGACTATTAGGTGATATGAAAAGACAATAGTTTCAATAGGCAGGAGTTCGTTACTGCCCTTACAACTGTCTGGGTAGGTACTTTTTGTGTTTTGGTTTATTATTCTGTGAATAATACACCTATGTATTCGCTCACAAACAATTTTTATAACACCCCCTCAAAATTTTTTCTTTTCCGTTTCAAGGTGCGTAGATTCCAAAAATGCAATGTCCGTCCGCCGTCCGCCGTATCACGTGTACAGGCTTCATTTTCGGTCTAAAAAAATCGTTCGTTCGCACACATGCTCCATTTGGGCCCTAGTTGTGTCCCCAAACTTTTCAGCCCGATCGGAATATATCCAGGGGTGTTATGAGTGAAAATGTGTGTAAAAATAGGTACTTTTTGCGTTTTAGCAACATGTTAGTAACATGAGCTTTTAAGGTATCGTTTTTCATGTTTTTGGGGACGAGAAGACCGAACATGAAGTCGATTTTGACCAAAGAATAGAAAATTGAGGTTCTGCCAGATGTTCAGCTCCCGAAATTGATTTTTATGATTCAAAAACCTGGGAAATAGTCTGAAAACACCATCAATTTGTAGAACAACACTGGAAAAAGTGTCAACAGGTGGATCAAAACGATTAAACGTACTATCAATGATCAGAGATTATTTATTTATTTAAAAAAAAAGAAAAAAAAGCGTACTTTATTCGTGTTTTGGTGGCCAAAATTGGTGGAAACCACCAGAGATAGCTATTTCAATTATTCTGTATGAAAGAAACAATAAATAAACAGCCAACATCTTTGTAGGTATGTCCAATGGAATAATAAACCCATGTGACAAGGACTTTCCAGCGTTTTTTGTATTTAAGTAACATGGGGTTTTGAGGTATCGTTTTCCATGTTTTTAGGACGAGAAGACCGAATATGAAGTCGATTTTGACCAATGAGTGGAAAATTGAGGTTCTGACGAAGTTTCAGCCTGAAATTTACTTTAAATTTTGGTCTAAAATCGTTCTTCCGCACACAGTTTGGGTCCCCATTTGGGTCCTAGTTGTGCTCCAAAGCTCGGATGCCCGGTCGGAATACACCCAGGGGCGTTATGGGAGAAAAATGGGCGTAGAAATTTTTTCGGCTTTCGGCTTTCGAGGTTTTTTTGAAGTTTTGGTGAACATGAGCTTCTGATGTATCGTTTTCAATGTTTATTAGGGCAGGAAGACCGAATATGAAGTTGATTTTGACCAGAGTGAAGAATTGAGGTTGTAACGAAGATTAAGCTCCCAGAATTCATTTTTTGTTAGTCAAAAACCAGGGAAATTGTCTGAAATCACCATAAATTTGTATAATAACACTAGAAGTAGTATTAGCAGGTGAATCAAGACAATTAAATGGCACTATCAATGTTCAAAGATAATCTGTTAAAATTCAAATAAAAAAGGAGCCGGGGTCGTGTTTTTGGGGGCCAAAATTGGTGGAAACCATCAAAAATAACTATTTCAATTACTGCGCATGAAAGAAACATAAATGAATAGCAACATTTCTGTAGGTATGTCCAATAGAATAATAAACCCAAGCGACAAGGACTTCGCAGCGGTTTTTAAAAAGGTTTCTGTGAACATGAGCTTGTGATGTATCGTTTTCGATGTTTTTTTAGGGCGAGAAGATCGGATATGAAGTTGATTTTGACCAAAGAGTGAAGAATTGAGGTTTTAACAAAAGTTCAGCTCTCAAAGTTCATGTTATGAATCAAAAACCTGGGAAATCGCCATGAATCACCATAAATTTGTATAATAACACTAGAAGTAGTATGAGCAGGTGAATCAAGACAATCAACGGAACTGTCAATAATCAACTATTTTTTTGTTAAAAAAAGTCCAATTAGTATTTTCGGGGGTAAAAATTTGTGGAAACAATCAAAACTAGCTACTTCAATTATTATGCCTGAAGGAAACAATAACTGAACAGCCAAAATTTCTGTAGATATGTCCAATAGAATAATAAACCCACGTGACAAGGACTATGCAGCGTTTTACTATCACTTACGGTTATGTATTTATACTGTTGGCCGTAACTCGATAAGGCGAATACCTATGACGATTACTAAGATCTTTGAATTTCCAAAAAGTTAATCTAGTAGACATTTCGGTTGAATTAATTACGTTCCCGAATCAATAATATTTTGTGCCATTGAATTTCCATTCGAAGCAATCAGTATTCAATTTAACTGCAGCGGCGATTTTCCCGTGGAATATCAAAACAACTCCAAGAATTGGTTTAGAGAGGAACCCCAATGGAATAGGTATTACGAGTTTACAAGAGCAGATTCCGAACGGGAATTAGCATAAACTCGTACCCCGGACCGAAGGAATTCTGGTTCTTCAGCCACATGAACTGGAACAAGTGTATTCAGTTAAAGATACTTCCGCCCCTTAAAGTAGAGATGCCCTCCGATAGGGAAATACCGCCCTAGTTTACATATTCATGAACCCATTTCTGGAAAGTTCTTTCTCTTCCTTCTTTGGTCGTGGAGTCGGCTGAGGCATTTTCTCGGAAGACCCCCACAAAACGGAGTCAGTTGTTGGTAAGTTGTATTTGAAATGAAAAGTGAAGAAAGTAAGAACACGGTAGGCTTTCATTTCTCCTCCGGAAAGGTGGCTATGCATTGTAATAATCCAAGCCCTGAGGGCTCGGAGTCAGGATTAAGATTTACTTCCCCTCATGATAACAGTACTAATCGTAGCCAGTCCATCATCCTGACCGACGGCTTTGAGCAGTCGACGCTAAATCCAGCAAAGAAGACCAAATTGGGTTCCTCCAAGTTACATGTTCCCAAAAACCTACCTACTTATCAAAAAATCATACGGGCACTGATCTATTTCGATTTGATTTTACGACCCCATTTTCAATGGTGAATATAGTGTACAGTATTATTCACACTATAAGAACCGAGTGGAGACCGGGCCGTGGCCGAGCCTCCATGCATGCTATTCCGTCAGTTCCATCCGGGCCGTGGCCGTGTGTATTGTCAAAATTTGTGCTTCGAAAATGAACTTTTCCGAAGAAGATTTAGCAGCAATTGCAATTGCAATTGATGGAGAGGAAAGGGATTTAAACAAGTAGCTGGACTTCAGAATTCTTCAAGAAGATCCAACTTGGAGAAAAGCGGAAGTTGGAGGGAGAATTTGCCACGCTATATAAAGAACTGTTGGACGATGAAAGTAAATCCTTTGGTTATTTTCGAATGTATCAGCTCTAGCAGCATCTATCAGCTGTCCGTCATCCATCTTCGACTACAGATGCAACAAAACTGAGGGGCAGAGCCAGTCCGGGTCCGGAAAAAGAATGTCCAGCCCCCTTTCTCACGGGGGCAGGGCCGGAACACGGTTCAAACACGGACCTGGCACGTGCTCCACTCGGTGTAGCGTGAACGAGTTCATTGAAAATGCTCCCGTGATTCTTTCACCGTGTCCCGGTCCCGGTTTTTGGAGCGACTGAAATGAGCCCCAGACCTTTTGATGTGAAGGTCTGGCGTTGGCCGAAATGAGCCCCGACTGTTTATTTTGAAAGCTCTGTCAATACCACGGGACTAGGCCGGTGGTCTCCAACTATATTCTCGGTGGTGCTCCTCTGCGAAGGTCGGATGATATGATCGACTTGGGAGTGCTTTGTGATGGCCGGTTGAGCTTTTCCCAGCACATCGAGGAGGTTGCGAGTAGAGCCATGCGTGCTCTCGGTTTCCTGAAAAGGAACACTAGAGAGTTCACAAGCATTCCCGCTATAGTCACGCTGTATAAGGCACTGGTTCTCCCTATCCTCGAATATGCGTCAACTGTCTGGTCACCCATGTATGCTGTGCACAAATACCGCCTTGAAAGAGTGCAAAATAAATTCCTGCGCTATGTGGCTTTCAAGTTGGGTATCCCGTCAGCCGATGTTGATTACGAATTGTTGCGGCGGAAGTGTCATTTGGATACCCTCGAGAGTAGGAGATGCTTGGCAGATCTGGCACTGCTCCACAGGGTCTTGAACAATACCATCGACTGTCCGCCGCTTCTCTCGAAGTTTTACATTTCTGCTCCTCGCATCGCCTCGCGCTCACCAATGTTGTTCCACGTCCCTTTCTCCCCAACCAACTATGTGAAGAGCCAACCCCTTCGTAGGCTCCCTCGGACTGCGAATTTATTTCTAACCATTAACCCGGAATTCGACTTCTTCCATTCCTCACTCTCTTCCTTAAAGACCTTGTTATATTCCTCCCCTATCAGTTATTCATGAAGTATTTTAGTTTTTCTTTTTTTTTCAAGTTCTTTATTGTATTATTTAATTTTTCACTCCTCTTGAATGTTATTATGTAATTGGGCTCGCCCGTGAAATAAATAAATAAATAAATACGATCGAAGAGGTCAACGAGATAGCGTATGATGGTCGAAGAGGTAGATAGGCCAAGTACAGAAGACAATGAGATAGCGTCTGATGGTCAAAGAGTTAGACAGGCCAAGTGCAGAGGTCAGTGAGATAGCGTTTCAGTTGCAGTTTGCAGGGGTCCTCAGTTTCAGTTTTATTTTCCTCGACGGAGAACACCGTTAGCCATGAATGGAGAATTTTACACTGTAAACCCCAATATTTTGGTTTATTATTTTCAATAATGAACCATTGGAATCGAGCATGAAAAAAAAAATTCTTACCCCCCCTCAAAATTTTATGGTTTACGTTTCAAGGTATGTAGAATCCAAAACTGCAATAAAAATATTTCTGTCTGTCCGCCGTACGCCGTACGCCGTACGGGCCACTTTTCTTAGTTACCATGAAAAAAAATTGATGAAATTCGGGTTATAGGTTCCGTTCGGCGTCTAGTTGGTCCTCGAAGCTCGACGTTACTGTGAGTCATCTCTAAGGGGTTCAAAATAGGGGTTGAAATTTTCAAAACGCCTATACCATTTTTTTACGTAAATATTTTTACGGTTTTAAATAGTTCTTGAACTTGCGAGTTTTTTAAGACCATCCGGAGCATCGTACGTCCAGCCGTTTGTTCACAGTAAGGCCCCGAAGTTTGCACCGACAGGCATTTTCGACTCCAGTGTGAATGAAATTGTATACAATTCAAACCAAATCTCGTAACCAGAGACGCGCCCACAATAGGAATTTGTGAATACGGCCAATCATTGGTAGGGATCACCTGATTATATTGGCGGAGTATGAAGTCGAGTTGGTTGTTCTGTGATATTATTTAATTTGAAAAATGATGGCTCTTTTGGAGTTTGTTGGTAGGTAGTGAAACTTGAACAAACGTTGAAGTATTATTGATAGGTAAATTATTACTACGGTAAATCATTACTCAACGGTAAATTATTACACAACGGTTCATTATACCATCTACGTAGAAGGGGCTGGAGTTTGTTGGTAGGTACTTTTGCAACTTTTTTCACTCCCCATCAACAATTTCTTTTCAGAACTTCATTATGTGTGTTTCTTTTTGTTAGGTACTGTTTGTCATCGGCAGAATTATTTTTGCAACATTTAACTCGTGATTTAGGTAGGTACCTAGTAACGAGTACGGGGTTAGGTACTAACCTACGGAGGGTCTGCGATCTACATAATATGCATAGAATAGTACATATTATATTATATAGACGGGTTATCTATACATAGAGCTGTGATCTGTAACAGGAGGGTATTCTATACAAAATAATAAACCGTTGTGCAGGGATTTGCAGCGTTTTTTGTTAGTCGACACTTTGCTTGAATATCAGATGGAGAGTTACGCCAAGATCCTGTTCTTTGAATTTTGGTTTATTATTTTCAATAATGAACCATTGGTATCGAGCATGGAAAAAAAATTCTAACCCTCAAAATTTGATGGTTTACGTTTCAAGGTATGTATAATCCGAAAATGCAATAAAAAATGTCTGTCTCACGACCGTACGCCGTACTGGCCACATTTCTTAGTTACCATGAATAAAAATTGATGAAATTCGGGTTATAGGTTCCATTCAGGGTCTAGTTGGTCCTCGAAGCTCGACGTTACTGTCAGTCACATCTAAGGGGTTCAAAATAGGGGTTGAGATTTTCAGAACGCCGTAGCTCCAAAACTTTCGATTGAAGGGTATGGTATTTTTTACGTTATTAAATTTGTCTTGAGCTATACAATTTTTTGAGACCACCCGGAGCATTGTACGTCCAGCCGTCCGTGTGCACCAAAAAGTTTCGTCAACACGATCGTAAATCAAACGGTATAAATCCGGCCCGGATGTCATCACTAGGGAGCACCTGATTATAATCAAGGATGGCTGTATGAAGTCGAGTTGGTTGTTCTGCGATATTATTTCATTTGATAAGTGATGGACTATTGGATTTTGTTGGTAGGTACTTGTGAAACTTGAACAAACGTTGAAGTATTATTGATGGGCAAGTTATTACACAATGGTAAATTATTACACAACGGTAAATTATTACACAACGGTAAATTATTACATAACTGTAAATTATTACACAACGGTAAATTATTACAGACCGGTAAATTATTACACAACGGTTCATCTACCAAGAAGAGGCTGGATTTTGTTGATCGTTACTTTTGCAACTTGAACAACCGTTGAAGCATTACTGATGGGCAAGTTATTACACAATGGGTCATTATCTTGACCACGAGGGTAAGTACTGACCAAAGAAAACTCTATTTCCCCCCCCCCCCCCCCCACCAACAATTTTCCTTCAGAACTTCATTATTTGTGTTCCTTTTTGCCATTTTAGTACCTAACTGTTTGTCATCGACAGAATTATTTTAGCAAAATTCAACGAGTACGGGGTTAGGTACTAACCTACGGAGGGTCTAGGATCTACATAATATTTATAGAATAGTTACACATTATATAGTACACATTGTAACAGAAGGGTATTCTGTACAAAATAATAAACCGTTGTGCAGGGAGTTGCAGCGTTTTTACTTGTAGTTGTAGACGACGACGACGTGCTAATGGGCACCAACATTTTTAACCTACTTATGACGGTGGGCAGTACTAAGTCTGCGCAAAAATTGGAAGGAAATGTTCGTGCCCCGGGCTTATTTCGGTCTGTCTTCTCCGATAAATTTTTCAGATCGGGGCTCATTTCGGCCGCCTGCTGGGCTCATTTCGGGTACAGCCAAAGGTCCTGTTGATGAACAGCAGGGCCCTACAGTGCGTTCATTTCGGGAATAAACAGAATACAATTGAGGAGGTTATGGACCGGCTGACTCATAGGTAAATAGAGTTTTTGATTTTGAAGAAATAGCCAGTAAAATTGATTTTTTTTTCTTTTCTTTTTTTAATAGAAGGACTCTCAACTAATGGGCAAACCTCAGCTGATTAGAGGGGCAGCAGATGGTATAACACACTACCGGACTCAATTCAGATAATAAAATCACTGGGTAAATTTGAGAACAGAGAGTATAACTAAAGAGGGCTTAATTTTGAAGGTGAAGAACTAATATTAACTGAAGAAGAAATTGTTATTAAATAAGCTACAAGGATGAATAATCATCGACTCCATCCCTCAGTTCCAACAGTGTATAGGTTAGAGGGGGATTGGCGCATATTTCTGAAAAATATAGTACTCTTAGTAAATTTATGTTCAATGTAAGGAAAAAATCCTCATGTTTCAAAGTAAGAAAAAAGTTAATCCTGATGTTTTGGTTGACTATTGGCTGGTCATGTTAAAATTGGTCTTGATACAGCAGATCCGGCTTACCTGTGGAGGTGCCATTGACGAGTTGGTGACGTCAGCGATGAGCTTGACGCCGTAGCGACCGCCCCTCGTGATGACGCCGCAGGGGAATCTGACTTGAAGTGACGACGAGTTGGTCCACGTGAGGGGGATCGATCCCATCGACGACCAGTCATCGCCCTCCGCGCCGGTCGTCGACTCGCCTTCCATCTCGTCATCGATCTGTTGAGCGATGAGGAAGTTTAATGTCGATCGGTCAACACAGGAAATATAACAGTAGGAGGGTTTCACTTAGGGCTCAATTGGGGTTCCGTATATGAGAAGCTGGGAGTTGAGAGCAGCAGCAAACTATCGACTGAGGAATTACTTTCGTAATGGAGTTACGTTATGCGGAGAGTGGAGGGAGGAAGGATTGATGCGAACTAAATCACTCGCGAAGAAATCGCGGAAACCCATTTCAAAGAAAAACGGAGTTATTGAAAAAATAGTCTATTTCCACTAATACACGAAAAACGCAAAATACACTTTTATACCGGTTCCGGTGATCAAACCATCGTCAGTAACACACAATAACTGAAGGCACATTGGAGAGGTCAAAAAGTGAAATGTGGTCGATTGGGATTGGTTGTGAAGAAGAATGGTGAAGGGAACCAAAGAAGGGGGGTCGATTCTGATTGGCCCAGGAAGAGAATGCCAAAAAGTGAAAGGAACGTAAGGTGAAGGGGAGAGGGGTGGAACCAAGCTGTTACAGAAATGAAAGCAATAACGGAGAAAAACTTAAAGGCATTACATCATTCAGAGATTTCTTCCTTCCTTCCAAAGGAGATCTTTGAATGATGTAGTTCCTTTAAGTTTTTCTCCGTGATTGCGTTCATTTCTGTAACAGCTTGGGTCCACCCCTCTCCCCTTAACCTCATGTTCCTTTCCATTTTGGCATTCTCTTCCTGGGCCAATCAGAATCGACCCCTCTTTCCTTTGTTCCCTTCACCATTCTCCTTCACAACCAATCAGAATCGACCCCCCCCTTCCTTTGTTCCCTTCACCATTCTTCTTCACAACCAATCCCAATCGACCACATTTCACTTTTTGACCTCTCCAATGTGCCTTCAGTTATTGTGTGTTACTGACGATGGTTTGATCACCGAAACCGGTATAACAGTGTTTTTTTCCGTTTTTCGTGTATTAGTGGAAATGACTATTCAATTTTCTTTGAGGAAGGATTCTTCGTCCCTTCATTCATTTTCAATAGAAATACTCGTACATATTTGAAAGTCCTGCAAGGCGAAAAGGAAAAGATGCCTGGCCGTCTGCCCGGGCTCTTAGAAAAATTGCGAGCGGGGACCATCAGGCAATTCAACAATTATTTCACACAATCATTTCCAAACGAATTCCAAATTTTGTTCCTTCCAAAAATTATTGATACACTGCCATTTGAGAACAGAGAACAAAACAGGAATGAAATGATTAGCTGCGAAAAAATCAAATCATTGTGGTCGCCTGATTTTATTGCGAGAGGATGATACATACATACGCAGTAATAAATATCAGTGGAAGAGACGAGCCTGGACGGGTCCTTAGGCCCATAAAACAACATAAGTTTGGAACTTGCATTATGTATGTAGACTTCAAAGAGTCTACATACATAAATGTATGATTTTTAAAATCATACATTTGTTGTATAAAGTTTTTGTTGAATCGTCGCCCTGCGAATATCTTCGTGGCGCTACCAGGAAGCTCAAGTTTATATGACAAAAAAAAAGTACACTTGGTAGTGGTCTAATATGCTATCTACCGCTAGTCCGGTGGTTCAGTATGCTATCTACCGTCAGTCCATTGGTTCAATATGCTATCTACCATTATGAATTATATCTACCAAAGAAGTAAATATGGTGGAGCTTACCTAAATATATTTTTCGCTTCTACAGGAAGCTCGTCAAAAGGACTGCATGAGATTACTGCATGAGGGACGTTTGTTTCAGGTCGTCAAAAAATTCCGAAAAAGGGTCCTCGGGATGGATGGACCTCCACCACTCTTCCGTTAGTTTTCGGTTTAGTATAGGTAGGCTTGACACTCCGTGCGACTTGATGCCGTATCTAACCTTGATAACGCGCCACAAGCTCTCGATCGTCTGCGTGTTGGCTCCTGAAGAAGGGTCAATAAAATTCTCGGAGTGATTTACCGTTTCGTGCACGTATCCATGATCACTCAAGGTGCTATATGCTCTCCACTGGTCAGACATAATTTTTGTGCCACGAGCAACTTCATTGAGGATGATTGGGAGCAACGTGGCTCGATCGCGTTTTTCGACAACAAACAAACGTCTCTCCAAAACTGTGTCGTTTCCGCGACAACATAATCCGAAAACCCATGGACCTTGGATACGGGCTCCATAATTACGTTGGGTTTGAGTGTCAGCCTCTTCTTCGCTGTCGGGTTCGTCCTCATCCCGCTCATCCTCGTCATTTTGTGCCGACTTGCGATCGCTTGCCAAAATTCTACCCCTATTGTATTTCCTCTTCCCCTGAAAAAGGGATTCGTCGATTTCAACTACCATGCCCGGTCCTCCCATCTTGCGGCGCTTCTCAAACATTTCCACACAGACATCCCGGCATAAATTGTACCAGTCCACTACCGTTGATTTGCTTCTTTCAGTCCATTTACAAACGTCACTTACCGGAACCAAATTGCACCACATCCACACCAACTCAACGATACCACACAGAGACATACCACTATTGCACCTCCCGTTCTTGTCTTCGTAAGTAAAAAATTTATTAGTTTTTCGAATGGAATAAAACGTTTGGCATCCCTTTTTCTGGCATCGCAGGTACACAGTTTTGATAAAATTTCCCTCACTATCCCGTTTCCGACTAGCTTTGGTAACTTCTTTTAATGCACTCCCGCATTCGACGCCGTCTTTAATTTTAGAACACAGCCTTGGATTATTATCGGGCAAAACACCTTTCTGCTTCAAAAACTTGACGCACATTTCATCGTTCAATATTACATGTCTATACAGCTCACTCAATTTCATTTTAAAATAACGAAAATATCACAGATAACTATCACAGAAACACAGAAACACGGAAAACACGAGGATTATCACAGCTCATAACAAGGACGGCGCACGACTGAGTTAATCACAACGTGGTTTGATTGAGCCTTGCATTGTTTACCAGGGGCAAAGGTGTGAACACAACTTGAAGCGAATGAGACAAGTCGGTAGATAGCATATTGAACCGAGAGAAGTGCACCGTAGATAAACGCCTGGCAAGGTAGGGGACGGGCGCGCAGGTAGATAGCATATTGGACCACTACCGTACACTTCTACTGACTGTGTTTATAGGCAGGTTTATATAGGCAGGAATTCGAAGCGGGCTATGCTTGAACGGAGTATGAACAATTTTGCTACTCGTTTACAAGAATGATTGATTTATCAAAACTAGGCACCACCTAACTGAATATTATTTTTCCAAGTTTTCTTGTTTAATTTTAAATGGCAATTTCTCAGAGAGGTATGGAAAAACAAAACAAAAATGTCTGAATTGGTTTGATTTTTTTTCACTTTCTTTCTTTTCATTAGATTCTTCTTAAATCGGAATGATTTCTTGTTTGAATACTGAACTCCTCCCTCAGAAAATTCCTGCCACCTACTACTTTACTATTTTAAAAATATGTTAGACTTCAATACTATAATCAGTGTACTGTTGAGACCAAAAATGAAGGAAATCGACTTCTTCAAACGAAATTCGAAAAAAAAAAATTAAAAAAATCTAGTCGTGCAGCATGGCTTAAAGAGCAAATTTTCAAGGTTTGGGAAATTGAGATTTTAAACTAATGGTCATATACCAGAGCAGGCACTTGTTGAGACCACAGTGGCACGTCGCGCAGAAAATCATGTTAAAAAAAAACATTTTTGGATGTTTTTTGACCAAAAAAAAAAATGTGATTTTGATCTGAACGTGCTGAAACTACTCGCAATTGATTCAGTGACAAAAAAAACATGGTAAACGACACCTCACACGCCTACATTAAAAATATGCAGTTTTTTCGGATTTCGGGCTACAATTTTGTAAATTTGGTAGGCTGGGTGTGTCTAATTGGACTGGGACCAGTTGCAATCGATTCAGGGCCCCAAAAAACATGATTGACAACACCCCAAATGCACACACGCACGTACGCACGCGCATGCTCACACACACACGAAAAAGTGAAAAACTGTAATTTAGATCTCCGACGCATGAAACGGATTTGGAGATTTCCTGTTCAACGGGTGTGTCGTGGTATCGTCCCAGAACCACTCCTTGTACAAATTAAGATCTCTCAATAAACATAGAAATGGGACGGCAGACGCAGGAGAACCTGGTGGGGATCCCCACCATCCTCCACCAGTATGGAGGATGGAGGGAGATAGCCCCAGGGGCTATATAAACTCGACTCCTTCGCCTTCCAAACCATTCTACGCTTCCTCTAGTCACTGACTACTCTCTACTCTCGCTCCTCCTCTCGCTCTCCTTAGCCTAAAAGATTCCACGCATGGTGGCAGCCTCCAAGCTATACCCAAACCAGGCAAAAGCTCCTCCTAGCGCCTCCAGTGATGGATCCCTTTGGATATTAACCTTAAGTGGTGGCTATCCTTCGGGTATTAACCGGGGGTATTAGGTCCTCCTGATGCTTCCAGTGGTGGATACCCTCTAGGTATTAACCGGGGCATCAGGCATACACACCTACCTCGCCCTTCACCTATGCATCCACCACAGGGTGCATCTCTGAAATTTTCGAACAAGCCAGGACGAGATTTTGAAAAACTCGCTAACAAGTAAGAATGTACAAAGAAAGCAGGATGATGGGCTTGAGTGACATGACATCACTAGAAACCACTGGTAACTGGTATGGTGGCACGTGGCACTCCCCGGGCTGAACATGTGTCCAGATCCCCACTGAAGTCGAGGATTCTCGAGCAGCCTACTCCATAAGCACACACCTGGTTGGAAGATCGACTGAGGATGGGTCCAGAGGGTTCAGTAGACCTCTCGAGTAGCTGGAGGCGGCCTGTCAGCCCGGCCCAACCGCCTGTAACGTGGGCTTCGAGGTCCCCAGACAGAGCTGTGTGCCCGACTGGCACCACAACGTCGAGTCCGCCCCAGCCCGCCAGCTCATCTGAAACAAACCAATCAACCAACTTGGGGTTAGTAAAGGTACTTACATAATTTTTGTACTCCCTTAATAACTAAAGAGCTGGAAGAAAATATCGAGTTCTCTTTATTAAGGCTAAATGTCACGACGTTTTGGCGAATCTGTGATAAGAGATTGCAGCACCATCGGGGCAAAATTTCGTCTACTTCTCATTTGAAAATGGAGCGTGATATTCCAATTCGAAAAACCGATTTCTCATCAATATTCACGTATAATTCCGGGTAACTGGTTCTGAAAGTGTGCAAAATTTTTCTGCTCACTGTTCCCAAAAAAAGTTGTTCAAATTTTGAACATTTTCAAAAAGTGGCTTCAGAGGCACTTGCGTTGGACTCTAGAGAATACGAATCCGTTTTCAGAATTTCTCTAAATTGACTGTAGCCATCGGATTCTGTAGCCGTCAAATGAGAAGTAGAATAAAATTGATTCATTTTTGTGCTGCCACGTGGTGGCGGATTTTGCAACTAAACTCGTTGCATTTAGCCTTAAACACATTAAAATCATATTTATTTTTACTACCTCTTTACCAAAGGCAGATAGAATATGATAGATACGATAGATCTTTATTATGTAGGGACCCCAACGATGAGATATTACAGTCGTCATCAAGATTATAACAAATAAATCAATGATAACGAGAGAAAATAAAAATACCTATTTAGTAGTGAGTAAACACTTAGTAGGTAGTAAAGTTCACTGCTATGCATGTTAGAAGAAGAAACATTTTTTATTCACGCAAGAACCGGCAAACATTATTTCCTTCAAAATCAAGAGTTCCACTCGCACTCTGCGTTTCAGACATCAAGAACCAAATTTCATATTTTGCCTGTCAGTCGATCTATACACGATTCCTCTGGGCTACCTTATCGAAATAACGGTCCTGTCGTGGTACCCCTCGAATGAAACATTTACCGCTCTCATGTAACATATAGATTTAACCAATAGAGACGCCTCAGTCGAAGCCCAGAAGGGTACCTCTCCAAAGAACTCCCAACGACTCTCAACGGCCGTAATGGCCATTGACAGGTGAGGGACGAGGTGGAGGCACCTTTACAAACCGCCCGGCTCGCCCAACTGTTCATTCGACCGACCTCGCTCTTACCTACCACTTCTCTCTCACTCACCTTACGCCTCCTCTCTCTCCTACCCTACCTTCGCATCTGCTGTCGTGGTCACTGCGGGATGCTTCCTCCTCTAACACTCGCTGTGGTGATAACCGCGGGGTGTTAGCATCCTCATCCTTTAGCGTCTGCTGTGGTGGTAACCGAGGGACGTTGCTTCCTCCAGCACTCGATGTCATGATAACCGCGGGGTGCTAGAATCCTTCACCCTTGGCATCTGCTGTGGTGACAACCGCGGGACGCCTCTTCCTCTAACGCCTACTGTGGTGGTAACTGCGGGGCGTTAGCTATCTGGAAAGACTCCTAAGGAGCACACATCCCCTCCTTCAACTTATCCAAAACCTACCCTACCTCTAGGCTTACGACAGATCCACAGCAGTCAAATGTAAGGGATGGTTTCCTGATAGTTCATAGAATCTAACTACTTTCAGTTGTTTCGGGCATACGCAATGAAGTTTGTGGCAGCCTCGGAACTCTGGTTCTTTCTATTCTACAGACTTTCATGACATTTTCATGGGTCATGTAGGTGGGGTCTCGATGGTGTGATTTAGCTTCCTTCCTTGTATCTGCGTAGGGAATATGAAGTAAGCTCGAGAAGTACATGTAGTCATATTGTGGTCGCGTGTGGAAATGTGAATAATTGAAAAAAAAAAAAAAATCCAATAGTGGATGACAAAATACGTTCAGAAACCTGGGAACTAAGACCCGATTACTTATTCAGAGATTTTGACAAGTAATGAATTCGCCAGGCCCTAAAAGCAGGGTAACGGAATATGATCGGCAAGAAATTACCAACAAAATGGTTGCAAAGCAACAGCATTGCTGAATCCATGAAAACAAATCGGACTGCAAATATTTTTGGAACTGACTGCACATGTACACTATTGACATTAGACTGATGATACATTATACCAGGCCATTTTTATGATGACCACAGCCGAACTCGAAGCACTGAAAATACGAGTTGCAGACGAAAATAAATATCAAGTCGACAGGGTGGTTTTCTATCGATCTCAAGATCGGACTATTCTTTTGAGCCCTCCTCAGCATGTATCGGTTTAATGGTCTGAACACACGGGGGTGCCCAAGCCCAGGGAGACGGAGGGCTTTTTTGACAAATGGCAATGAAAATCAATAAATCACCCCGTTTGGATTTATGATCCGGCAACTCGTACAGGATTTGTCAGCTTTATATATATTTCCCCTTCTCCTCGGGCTTCAACGGAAAACTATGGGTCGAAGTGTTTTAAACACCATTTTCTTTTTACGATCTATTGCATTTTTTTGCAGCAGTTTATCGTTCTTAATGGTTTGCGACACGAGCACATTTTTTAGGGGAACCCATCGTAGGTATTCAGTCGATTCCGAAGTAGATAATTACGTGGTGCTTCCAACTCAGGAAGAATTGCCGGGTGGCAGTTTCGAATTGGCCTCGAAAATTCCCAATACGATGTTTCTTAAGAGTTCAAATTCACGTAGGTATACACTGGCAAGTCAAAAATATATATATATAAGTTATAGCGCCCGACCGACACTTACTGCTGACGCAGTCATGATAGACGATATAACCCCTGCGAGCAAGCTCGAACCTTCAGTTCTCGGCTCGCTGCTGTACGATCAACCCTGTGTTCCGTGTTCCCCGTAATTTTACCGCTACGAAGTCTTCCGTGTATTTTCCGAAATAAAGAACACTTGTAAATTCCCAGTTCGTGCTTTTTAAAAAGTCAACTCCCAAGGAACCTACTATAACTGACGCAGTCACTGGAGGACATTTGGAGACACAATTTCGACACTCAGAAATTATATTCGCGACCGACCATCGTCTCCGCGGAAATTTCGTCGAAGCCTTCAAGTGCCCGGGAGTTCGTCAACCGAACTGTGATAAGTGAAAGTGCATCGGAATTACAATCGGATAAAGTGCATCGGCTCTCCACTTCGCCGATCACGCAGACTTCAGGGAATATCGGATTACCATACCAGGTATACTATCTCAGCAGCTTGCCAAGAACTCCTAGGATTCTATAGGTAATCTTGACCCATATAGTTCCTAGTACTGACCAAGCCCGGTCATTTCACAAAATCTTCATTCCAGTCGTTGACTAGTGAAGTCAGACACGCCCGTCTGAAAAGACTTCGATCCAATCTGCCCTGATTACCGAAGCCAGGCATCCCCCGCCTGTAAATTTAAGAAACCTCAAAATTAAATAATTAAATTAAATTATCAAACCCATGAGTGGTTAGTAGCTTCCAAGAGAAGCCCTTCTAGAATTAAAACAAAACAAACAAATAAAATAAAAATAAAATTAAAAAAAAAAAAATCATCGGAAAGGACGCAGTCCGCTCGCTTCAGTCACACTTCGTAGAATCTTATCAACAACTCTCCAGTTACAACATCCGACGCCCTTTAAATCATCTCGAAGCAGATCCAACGAACCTCTCGATTGAAGAATCTCTGAACTTAACTGCATAACATATTTATCTTTTCAGCTTTTCATAATTGTTTCCTATTTTGTCACATTTTCTGTCATATTTCTGTCATATTTTGTCACATTATCTGTCGCCACATTTTACAACCTACCTATAGTATTGTACAAGGCTGTCCAAAATTCCCAAAACTACGAAATCATCGTCTCGTTCGAGGTCCGATCCTTATATTGATTGGATTAGAACACTCCGTTGGTCCAGATTAGACAGCACCGAAATGGAAGGTTCATCGGAAACCCACCAAGGAACAAGCGCGGGAAACGAACAAAATTCCGTCGGAACCCCGATTACGAGTAGGCAAAATTTCAATCTCCCTTTAAGAAGCCAAAATTCTATGCCCTTTCCAACATTAAAGGAATCACATTTCGCATTGCTCCCAGACTTTAACGCCACCGATCCCCTTATCCTTACCAGATTTATAACGGTATGCGATAAACTTTTCAACCATTTCTTTGACCCCACAAACCAAAATACCCTACAAAACGATTTGTTATTCGAGGGCATCCTATCAAGAATCAAAGGCGATCCAGCGAAACGCGTTTTCGCTGCCGACCCTCACAACTGGGCGGAGTTACGCTCCGTCTTATTGGAGTCGTACGGAGATCGCAGGGACAAGTTCACTCTTACAGCAGAACTAGCCCGTCTCAGGCAGAAACAGAGTGAAAGTTGCTTTGAATTCTATTCTCGATTAGAGGCAATTTTAAACAGTACCATCGCCTCCTTGCAGAAGGAACAAAGTTCGCAAGAACTTGTCGACTTCGTGCAGGGCTTAGCCCTTCGAGTGTTTGTAACGGGACTGGATGATTCAGTAGGATCTCTGATCCGAGCAAGGAACCCAGCAACCCTAGCAGAATGCATGGCGATTTTGACAAACGAGTTTCAGTTTAGAACTAAACCCAAATTAGCCCCGCCACAAAAAACCGGCCCCGCCACTCCTCAATTCCGTCCCTCTGGCCCGAATAACAATTACCGACCTTCATCAACACCCTACAACCAGCCCTTCAGGCATTACCAAAATTTTCATAGACCACCAGTTCACCACTCTTTCAACCAAAGACCTGCTACGCCAGGTCAGCAACCCCCCAAAAGACAATCGCTTCCAAATCGACCATGGTCCCACCAACTCTCACGCTCTTCCAGTCAGGATCACTCAAAGAGCAACCTTCACAATGTAGAAATGCAGTGTGAAGACTCGGAAATTCGGCAACCCGAAACCCCTGAGTATTCGCCAAATTCAGGATATTTCGTTTATGACCCTTTCCTGCAAGCCCCGGTGTACTATGACCCCAACCTAATTCAAACATTCGAAAATTTATCAGTGGAGGACCAACCTCCAACTGAAGACGACCAGAACCACACACAGGACCATTTTTTAGGACAACCTCAGGACCCGTCAGAGGTCACCCAACAGTAATGTCAGCTCCCGCTCCAACCTTTTCGGCCCCCGCAACTGCTCCCAAATTAAATCCTATACCAATGTTAAAACCTGCCCCTAAATCAAAAGCTCCCATCGAAAAATGTGAACCAGAACACATCGAATTAAATCACATCGGCTACCAATTACCTTTCATAGTTTGCCCAAAAACTGGGATAAAATTCCTAATCGACACCGGATCAACTCGATCCTTCGTTCTCCCAAAAACAGCGCATAATTATTTCAAAAAGAAAATCCAACCGGCATCGGGTATAGTTAAGACAGCCCACGGCTCGTCCACAATAACGGAAATGACCCTGATGCCTAGTCGGTTTGCGGCTAGTTTGCAAGAACACGTTGTTCGTCTGAGGAAAATTTTCGACCGTCTTCGACAGGCAAACCTGAAAATCCAGCCAGACAAGACGGAATTTCTGAAAAAGGAGTTAGCATATCTAGGTCACGTAGTAACCCCCGATGGAGTCAAACCAAACCCCGAGAAAATACGTGCGATCGAAAAATTCCCAATGCCTCGCACAAGAACCGAGATCAAAAGGTTCTTAGGGCTCATTGGCTACTACCGTAGGTTTATCAAGGGCTTTGCTGCTCTGACTAAACCCCTGACCTCCGCCTTGAAAAAGGATGGAAAAATAACATCCAAGTCCCCAGAATTCGAAAGAAGCTTCAAAACTTGTACCACGCTTCTTTGCAATGACCCAATATTAAAATACCCCGACTTTAACAAACAGTTCAGAGTGACTTGTGATGCAAGCGATTTTGCTACAGGCGCTGTCTTGAGCCAAGACTTTAACGGTTCTGATCTCCCAATTGCTTATACCAGCAAAACGCTCTCAGAGACAGAGAAAAAATATGCTACTAATGAAAAGGAACTTCTTGCAGTACTAAATGCCCTGAAGGCCTTCCGCCACTATCTATACGGGCAGAAGTTCCTGTTATTCACTGACCATAAACCATTGCAATGGTTATTTGCAATGAAGGACCCCAACTCCAAACTCTATCGATGGAGGTTGAAAATCAGTGATTTTAACTTCGAAATCCACTACCACCCTGGAAAGTCCAACTATGTAGCTGACGCTCTCTCTCGAATTGAGCTTAATCACCTGGAGTCAGATCCACCAGCCGCAAATCCCATGTCACCGATCAATATCGAGGAGTTGCTTGAGAGCATTCCAATGGAACTCCCCGAATTGCAACTGGACGCACTCCTCGCAGCCCCTAGTTCCCCTAGAACCGCAGAAAACGAAAATCGAGCCATTTCCGAAATACTGGCAACATTCTCGCGTTCTAGGCAAGCACTTGGAGGAAGCAATCAATCTCTAGATGTCCACGCCGACACTCAAGCTCCCTCTTTGACGGTCCCCGAACACACTACCACTAACATACCGCCCATGACAATCCCCGTAAGAGAAGGACCCGTTAACCAGGCCAAAAATCAGATAATATTCAAATTAGTGACCTCACTCCCACGGAAACCCTCAATAAAGCACCTTTTTAATTCCACCAAAACCCGAGTGACCGCAGAACTATCCCACTACCATCTGGACAAGGACATAGTCGAGTTCGTCAAGGAGTATGTCAGGCCCCAAGTTCGTTATGCGATCTACTTCCATGACGATCCAGACGATCGATTCTTCCAGAGATTTGCTGCCATAATGACTCGCACATTCAAGGAGTCAGAAATCCTCATGGCCAAATTTCCTAAATTATTGGAAGACATTGAGTCTGAAGAGGACGTCCAGGAACTCATAAAGTCCTATCATGTAGGTAAGACTAACCACCGAGGAATTCCTGAGACGTATGAACATCTTAAACGAAGCTATTTCTGGCCCAACCAGAAATCGACCATTCAGAGCTTCATAAACCAATGCGACGTCTGCCTACGAACTAAGTACGACAGGCATCCCTTGAAAATCAAATATAACTTGACTCCCACGGCATCCCGGCCTTTCGAGACCCTGCACATTGACAAAATCACCATAGACCGAACAAAATTCTTGACCGTTTTCGACCCCTTTTCCAAATACGCCCAAATGTACATGGTACCGACTAATACTAGTCTCGACGTAGTTCGAGCCCTGCTTAAATATTTCTCGCACCATGGCATTCCCAAAAAACTCATTTCCGATAACGCGGCCGACCTAAACTCTTCCCTAGTCAAGGAATTATTAGCTAACCACAATATTGATGCTCACTTCATATCGAGCCAACACCCAGATTCGAATGGCCCTGTCGAACGATTCCACTCGACCGTAATCGAACATCTCCGGCTTCTGAACTGCCAAGAAGCATTCAAAAGAGACGATGTGGAAACCCGGGTACAGTATGCCTTGATCGCATACAACAATTCGATCCATTCTACAACGTCCCTGACCCCGTTCGAAATAATCCAAGGTCACATTTCAGACGAAAACCTCCTCAAGTTAAACTTGGACGAACGCCTCGCCAACGATTACCTCGTCAAACACCGCGAAAAAATGAAGGCGCTCTACCAAAACATTAAGGACAATGGCACACAACTCAAGGAAAGGGTAACGGAAAACAGAAATGCTACTCGGGAAGATCCTCCAGAAATCCCTGACACTGTTTATGTAAGGACCAAACAACTTCAAAGTAAGACCAAACCCCTGTATAACCCGGAACAGGTGAAGTCCGTGGACAAAACCAAGCATACGGCCGAAATAACACCCCGGCATGCTAACACCCAACCAAAGATCCACATGTCTAACATCAAAAGGCCCAGAGTAGTACCACAAACCCCGATGTCTAGTTCTTCTAGTTACTCACCCTCCGAAGACAGTTTCCCTTCACCCGTTAACCTCCCCACGATTCCCCAAACGGCCACTTTCTATTCCTTTCCCCCACCGACTAACAGCCAAAAGCGGGATAGACTCTTACCGTCGCCACCCAACTCGAGACCGCCTCCTTCAGAGACGAGCTCGTCGAGCCCTGCCCCAAAACGACATTGTAAAGACCTCTCCAGAATCCCAAGAATGGAGTCAACTCCCTCCCCAGTTCCTCTACCTTCTCCTGAGGGATCATTGCCCGCACCACCGGACATCCTACCAGTTAGGTTGCCTCGCAAAGCGTTACCCATACCACCAGACACCCCTCCATCCAGGTTCCCTCGCAAAGCGTTACCTATACCACCAGACACCCCTCCATCCAGGTTCCCTCGCAAAGCGTTACCTATACCACCAGACACCCCTCCATCTAGATTCCCTCGTAAAGCGTTACCCATACCACCAGACACCCCTCCATCCAGGTTCCCTCGCAAAGCATTACCTATACCACCAGACACCCCTCCATCTAGATTCCCTCGTAAAGCGTTACCCATACCACCAGACACCCCTCCAGCTAGGCTATCTCGTATAGACTCCCCTCAGCCCAGTACTTCTGGAATTCCTGTTCCTATAGCAAGGAAACCCTACCACTCCCCACCACCCAGCTCTGGCTCCGACTCTAGCTCATGACCCTTAATATTCCAGGACGTTACTGACTTGAACCACTTCCGGATTATGGACAGCCGCTCTGCCGTCACCGTTCTTCTATCACTCTCGACTATACTAATTACCAAAGGATTAGAAATTGAAAACATTACCTCCAATTTAGGTTTATTGCCCATTCGATTAGGTTCCGCCCGAACGATCCACTATTACCACACTGTTGCTCACTACTACCAGCTCGGAGGAGTTCTCAATCAAGTAAACCAAATTAAAGCCCATTTCCAGGACATTAACCAGATAATAGAAAACTGACAGTGAAGTCCAAAAGATAGTTCGAACTCGAACCCAAGCCATTGAACATATGCTAAAAATAATAGAAGGAAGATTATTTGCTTCAACCTTACCCCGCCGTCAGAGGCGAGGACTGCTTAACGGTTTAGGCTCCGTAATCAAATTTATCACGGGAAATTTAGACGCCAACGACGAGGAAAAATTTAATCAGATCCTCCAACACCTACACACAAACCAAGAGATACTGTCCCAACAAATTAGTCATCACTACTCAATAAACGAAGGATTTGTAGAAGAATTGAACAGGACCATCTTAGATATCAACTACAATCACGATATTCTGGCCTTCGAAATAGAGCGATTAAAGGAAGCAAGTTCCCTTGCAACCCATGCAGGACAGGTAGAAAACGCACTCGAGCATAATCTACTGTTGCTACAAATAATTTCAGATCTGACCCAAGACATAGAAAATTCAGTCACTTTTTGTAAATTAGGCAAACTCCACCCTAGTATTATTAAACCAGAAACCCTACAGAAAATCCTAAGAAACTTAATACCATTTTATGGTGATAGGTTACCCCTCTTTGAAGGAGAAACGCTATGGGAAATCCAAAATCACATCAAGGTAACATGCTTCATAGGCTACGAGGAAATCGTCTATTTCCTGGATGTCCCCATCGTCCATCCTGCACATTACGACTTGATTCTCATTCAATCCCTACCAACCTTCATCCCCAATTATTATGCAACTGTCCTACCCACTGCCAAGTATGCTCTAAAATCCAAAAATGAGATACGATTTCTCGACAAACCGTGCGAATACGGACGTGATTATTACTTATGCCCTAACAGCCTTCAGCTATCCGGTGAACATGACTGCGAGTCAGACATTCTCACTAAGGGTATCAACGGTCGTTGCGACTTAATTCAATTAGACCTACCACAAAATCACGTGGAACTCTTGGAAGAAACAAACCGTTACGTCTTTTTATTCCCCTACGAAGATCAGATAAAAATTATCCTCCATGATAATATACAATTCAAGACCCTCCACGGAATTTTCCTTATCTCCCCGGGCAAGAGCACCATAGAATACAGGAATCAAACTTTAACGACTCCACCCTCCCACAGTAACCACACCCCCTCCATGGTCATGTTCCAAAAGCATAATTGGGATTTGAATAAGAAACCCACTGCCATAACGAAATTAAGAACCCTAAAGCAATTATCACCCCCTTCGGTCCCCATACCAAGTACAAAAGAACTCATAATAAGTCATATATCTCCCAGTGCTTGGACAATCCTATTGTACGTCAGCCTTATATCATTCTTTGCGTACACAGGATATCGTTTCCATAAACATAGAAGAAACGTTCCAAATTCACAAAATAACCCCTAACCCGAAATGAAACTTGTGATGAATTTAAAATTCTCATCACGGTGGCGTGGAAGGAAGGTGAGTGAGTGAATTTAGGTAAAGGATAGAAAAGGAGGAAAAGTCGCAGGCGGCTGTAGTCAACCGAACATCTACGACTTTTGGAGGAGAGAGAGGTGGTGTGGAAGGAAGGTGAGGAAAAGTCGCAGGCGGCTGTAATCAACCGAACATCTACGACTTTGGAGGAGAGAGAGGTGGATGAGGGAATTTCACCTAGGCGGCTGTAGTCAACCGTTCATCTAGGTGAAGGAGAGGAAAGGAGAGGTCCCTTGTCTAGGCGGCTGTATTCAACCGATCATCTAGACAAGGGGGGGAAGGAGGAGAGAGGAGAGAGGAGGTGAAATTCCCAGGCGGCTGTATTCAACCGATCATCTGGGAGGTAAGGTAAGAGAGAGAAGAGAGAGCTGGTTAGAGGAAGTGTCGAATGAAGCTTGAGCGCCAGGATCCGGGGTTATATAGTACTTGGGGGCCTCTCCCTCCAGCTCCTTGCTGGGAGCTGGTAGTGGGGCCCCAGGTTGAGTAACCCTGGGTTCTGTCGCCTGTCCCCACTCATATCTTTATTCACGGAGCTTTAGTTTGGCGTTTGGATATTGGTGAGAACTTAATATGATAGGAGTGTTCCCGGGAGGGACTCACGACAGAGGTCCCCCCAGTTTGAACCAATATTGGTGCTGAAGGCGCAAGATGACAGGAGCTGAGGGCTACGGCAAACAAGAGGTGGTCGCTGAAGGCGCAAAATGACAGGAGCTGAGGGCTACGGCAAACAAGAGGAGGCGCGGAAGGCGCAAAGAGACAGGGGCTGAGGGCCGATGCAAACAGAGGTTGAGCTGAAGGCGGTGCTTAAAAACTAGTAGTAACATAGTAGATTTAGTAGTAGTAACATGGTAGATGATAAGTAAGTAACATAGTGGATGATAAGTAATAACATGTTAGATGATAAGTGAGTAGAACATAAGGTAGGTAACATAAGGTAGAATATAAGGTAGAGTAAGTAGGATGAGACGGCGAGAGTATATACAGTATGAGGGCGAGATGAGGAGGGTGAACAATATTTACAATAATGAGGATGGAGTATGTACAGAGGATGAATGAGTATTTACAGTTGGCGGATGAGTATTTACAGATGATGGATGAGTATGTACAAAAGGTGAAGTAGTATATACAGAAGATACAGAGGTATGTACAGAAGATACAGAGGTATGTACAAAAGTTGAGGGGTGCGCAAAATTGTGGTCCACATGTGGGAGGCGGTCGCGAGAATCCGCCGTTTCCTGGGTGTGGTTAGTGTGTGGCGAGTGGTTGTGTGTGTGTGAAGTGTGTGAGTGAGGGAGGCGACCCCCTCTAACAGTCTTCACGTTAGTGAAGTCTGATAGAGGGGTCCCTTCACTGCCAGGGTGGCGGTGAAGGGGAAGAGCCGGTGGGAGCCGGTACCCGGGGCGTCGCGGAGAGAGGCGGCGACGCCGGGGTCCGGCGGGTGAAATGGAGGCAATGTGTGGTGTTGGTGGTGTAGGGCTGGGTGTGGGATTGGTGCAGTGAGAGTGGTCGGGGAGGACTGGGGCTGGTTTGCACCGTGCCAATGGCACGGTGTGGGGCTTCCCGTCAATTAACAGGGTAGCGGTGGAGTGTGTTGTGCGGATGACCTGAAAGGGCCCGGCATACAGGGGTCGGAAAGTTTTATGGATGCCGGGCTCTTTCAGGTACATGTGTGTGGTGGTGAAGAAGCGTTTGGGGTATGTGGTGTCGTTCGTGGGTGTTGCGGAGTGTAGAGGCTCCCTGTTAATTGACGGGGTGTGGTTTGGGGTGAATATGTCGGCCGGTAAACGTAGTGGGTCTTTAAAGGCGTTTTGTGCGGGGCTAGTTTGGTCTGAAGGACGGGCGGATGTTCGAAGGCTGAGTAAAATGTAGGGGAGAGATTTTGTCCAGGAAGGGGAATTTGCTGATGTAGAAATGGCTTGCTTCAGGACCGAGTGCCACCGCTCTATTTTCCCGTTGGATTGGGGATGGTAAGGGGTAGTGTGGATTTTTTGGATCCCGAGGGAGCGTAGCAATTCGGAGAAGTGGGCCGATTCAAACTGCCTCCCTTGATCGACCGTGACTGTCCGCGGACAACCGTAACGGCTAACCCATTGAGAGAGGAAAGCCGTTGCGACGGCGTCCGCGGTGATGGTGGAGAGGGGGATGCACTCCACCCAGTTGGTGGCACGATCGATCATCGTGAGGCAGTATTTCTTCCCCTCGGACGGGGGAAGGGGGCCCACTAGATCCAAATGTACATGCTCCCACGGGAGGGAGTCGGGGATTGGTTGAGGAGGGACATGCGGGTGGGCCGAGACTTTGAAACGCTGGCACTTCTGGCACCCCAGAACCCAGTTACGAATATCTGTATTCATGTGGGGCCAGAAGTACCGCGTCTTGATGAGGTCCCGGCTCGCCCGAATGCCAGGATGGTGAAGGGAATGGTAGTGGAGGAACAACTGCCTCCTCAACCCCGGTGGGACGTAAGGGCGCGGTGAATCGGCCGTTACGTCGCACCAGAGGTCGAGGGGGGGCAGCTGTTCCAACTTGGATGCGGAAATGAGGTTGGAGAGGGCGGGGTCAGAGGTGGGATCTTGGTGTGATTTGATGGATTGAGGGGAAGGGAATGGCAGCAACTCCGCCACCGGCGCCGGGACAGGGGTGGGTCTGGAGAGTGCGTCCGCCACGCAGTTGTCGGCCCCCGGCAGATATCGAATATCGGACGTAAACTGTCCGATAAACTCGAGCTGCCGGAGGCGACGCGGGGAGGCGGACTTGCGATTTTGAAGGAGGGCGTGGGTCAGGGGCTTATGGTCTGTAATGACAGAGAACTGCCTGCCCTCCACGAAGTCACGAAAGTGTTTTATGGCTTCGTGGATGGCGAGGAGTTCCCTGTCGAAGGTAGAGTAGTTTTTCTGGGTGGGGGATAAGGTTTTAGAAAAGAAGCCAATGGGTTGGGGGGTGGCGCCGGTGTGCTGTTGGAGCACTGCCCCGATGGCCCAATCGGACGCATCGGTAGTGATGGAAAGGGGAGCGTGAGGGTCGGGGTGGGCTAATAGAGCGGCGTCTACTAGGTCCTGTTTGCAAATTTTGAAGGCGGAGGAGAGTTGGGGGGTCCAGGTGATGGGGCGGTTATCATTTTTTTTGGAGGGTTGGGGAATGGCGTGTATGAGTGGTTGTTGATGTTGAGCGGCGTGTTTTATGTGTCTACGGTAAAAATTGAGCATACCCAGGAAGCGGCGGAGCTCGGTGACCGTGCGGGGTTGCGGGAAGTCAATAATCGCGTGGACCTTGTCCGGGAGGGGTGTGATGCCGTCCGAGGATACTTGGTGGCCGAGGCAGCGGACGGAGGGTTGGCCGAGGACACATTTGTCGGTGTTGACTAGGAGGCCTTCGGAGGAAAAGATGTTGAGGACTTGCTGTAGGTGGGCGAGGTGTTCTTCCTGGGTCTTGGAGGCGATCAGTATATCGTCGAGAAAACAAAATACGAAAGGCAGGCCTCGCAAGATACTGTCCATATACCGCTGCCAAGTTTGCGCCGCGTTCCTTAATCCGAAGCCCATCTTCACATACTCAAATAACCCGAACGGGGTAATTATAGCGGTTTTCGGGACGTCGGGGGGGTGGATATTGATGTGATGGAACGCTCGCGAAATATCAAGGGTGGAAAAGATCGTGGCGCCATGGAGATGTGACGAAAAGTCACGCAGGTGGGGGACATTATAGAGGTCCGGCGTGGTTTTTGCGTTGAGCCGCCGGTAGTCCCCGCAGGGGCGGATATCCCCGTTGGGCTTCTGGACGATGTGGAGTGGAGAAGCCCAAGGGGATTTTGAGGGGCGTATGATACCGTCGGCGATGAGTTTGTCGAAATGTTGGCGGGTCTTTGACAACTGAAGGGGATGTAGGCGGCGGGCTTTGGCGGTGATGGGTGGTCCTGTGGTCTCAATATGGTGCTGGACAGTGGAGATGTGTGCAGAGGGGCGGCGCTGGGGACGGTAGTTGAGGAGGAGGCGTTCGAACTGTGTTGGGGGGTGGTTGATAGCGTGAATGAATCCGGGTATGGGTGTTTTGGTGGCGGGGGTCGATCAGGCGCGCGTTCCGGACGTCGACCTGGAGACCGAAATAGGCAAGAAAATCGGCCCCCAGGATCGCCTTCTCCACGTCCGCCACGGTAAACTCCCACTCGTACGCGAGCCCGCTCATATGAACAGAGGAGCGGTACGTCCCGTACGAGGGGATGGTGGTACCGTTGGCGGCGTAGAGAAGCTGCCGGTAGCAGCGCGCCTGACGACGGAGGATGTTGTTGGGGAATATCGACAGCGCCGCCCCCGTGTCCACCAGGAAAGGAACATTTGTTTTCCTGCAGCGCAGGAAAAGTCGCTGGTGGGTCGGAAGGGCGTTGTGTTTGATGGCGGAGGCAGGGACGTGTGGTGGAGGGGGCAGGTCCTCCGCGAAGGAGACGCGGGGCGGTCTGTTGCTGGTCCGGAGGGTGGGATTAGTAGCGGCCGGTGGAGTGGTGGCCGGAGGGGGTTGTGCCCTGGAGGCGGGCTTGGCGGGTCCATTCCGAGGTGGGGGAATGGAAGCGGCGGCGTGAGTGGCGGCCGGAGGGTTGGTAGCCCTTGTGGCGGGCGGGGAGGGCCCGTTCCGAGGTGGGGGAACGGCAGCGGCGGCGTGAGTGGCGGCCGGAAGGTTGGTAGCCCTTGTGGCGGGCGGGGAGGTTCCGTTCCGTGGTGGGGGAACGGCAGCGGCGGCGTGAGTGGCGGCCGGGAGGTTGGTAACCCTGGTGGCGGGCTGGGAGGTTCCTTTGCGGTGGTGGTGGGGTGAGGGTTTCGGCGGCGCTGCAGGCGCGGCCGGGAGGTTGGCCGCCGTGGCGGCGGCGTAGGAGGGGTAGCTCGGCCCGGTGGTGGTGGCTGTGTGAATGCGGGCGGGGGGGGTAGGTGCATGGTCCCCCCCGTGTTGGCGAGGAGGGGGGCCCGCCGGATTTACCGGCGGGCGGCTGCGTTTCCCTGCTTAGGGGCGAAGGAGCAGGGGGGTTGGCACTTGCGGGCCTCCCCACCGAAGTTTACGTGGTAGAAACAACGGTGGGGGGGGTCCGCAGGGAGGTAGTCGGTTGTAGTGGGGCGGGCTGAGGTGGGTGCGCGCGCAGCTGCCGGGGAGCGTCCTCTGCGTTGGTGGGGAGGGGATGCGTTGCGGCGCTCGGGTGAGCGCTGGCGGCGGCGGTCGGCGGACGAGTCGCGCCGGCGGTCCGCCGAAAGGGGTCGACGTCCGTCGAGGGAGGGTGCCCGGCCGCGGTCCCGGGATTTTGTGCGGTCCCGGAACGGCGGGGGGTGGCGCGGAGTACGCACCTCACCGACGGCGGCCGCAGCGGCCAAATCGTGCACGGTGTCCGCGAGCCGTAGGAGGGGCTCGTCGGGACCGTCGAGATGGCTGGCAAGGGCCATCTGGATGGGGTGGGGAAGGGCACGTAACCAGAACGTGCGTGCGATGTCGGCGGTCATAATTCCTTGCAGCTGGTGTCGCAGCCGTCGGTAGAGGTGGGAGGGCTTCTGGTCGCCGAGGTGTTGAGGTTGGGAGAGGGCGGCTACTCGGGCGATCTTCGACGGCTGGTAGGTGTTGATGAGGCGGCTGCGGAGGACGTCGTACGCAGCGGCGGCGTCGGGGGAGATATCCGAGGTCTGCAGCAGGATCTCGTAGGGCAGTAGCGAAATGATCCGGGAGTACCGGGTTTTCTGGCTGCGGATGTTGGCGGCCGAAAATGCTGCGTCTACTTGGAAAAACCACAGCGCCGGGTCGTGCGTGTAGAAGGGGGGCAGCGACAGAGGGAACGCAGCGGACGCCGTCATGACGTTGGCGGCGGCTGCGGCCGTAGCGGCGGCGGCGGCGGCGGTGTCCGACGTCGCAGAGGTCGGCGGGGAGAGCGTGGAGAAAGGGTTGTCGGCCAATGCGTCGGATGTCGCAGCGGCGGGCGGCTGCAGTGTGGCTGGTCGCAGGAGCGGCGGCGTCGGTGAGTTCGGGTCCATTTCTGTAACTAAAATTCAAAAATTTGACGTGGTTTTGAATTTCGAAATTCGCAATCGGCGGGAGCGGTGGTGCGTTGAGTTGAGAGGTGAGTGTTGAGGGTTGGGCCAAGAATTGCGAATTTAAACTGACTGGTTAAAATTTTGAATTTAAAATTGGGGACACCGAACTACTTGACTGGGGCGACACATGAGGTGGGAAGGTGGGAAGGAAGAAGGTTGAGTGAACGTCGGGTTCACCACTGTGATGAATTTAAAATTCTCATCACGGTGGCGTGGAAGGAAGGTGAGTGAGTGAATTTAGGTAAAGGATAGAAAAGGAGGAAAAGTCGCAGGCGGCTGTAGTCAACCGAACATCTACGACTTTTGGAGGAGAGAGAGGTGGTGTGGAAGGAAGGTGAGGAAAAGTCGCAGGCGGCTGTAATCAACCGAACATCTACGACTTTGGAGGAGAGAGAGGTGGATGAGGGAATTTCACCTAGGCGGCTGTAGTCAACCGTTCATCTAGGTGAAGGAGAGGAAAGGAGAGGTCCCTTGTCTAGGCGGCTGTATTCAACCGATCATCTAGACAAGGGGGGGAAGGAGGAGAGAGGAGAGAGGAGGTGAAATTCCCAGGCGGCTGTATTCAACCGATCATCTGGGAGGTAAGGTAAGAGAGAGAAGAGAGAGCTGGTTAGAGGAAGTGTCGAATGAAGCTTGAGCGCCAGGATCCGGGGTTATATAGTACTTGGGGGCCTCTCCCTCCAGCTCCTTGCTGGGAGCTGGTAGTGGGGCCCCAGGTTGAGTAACCCTGGGTTCTGTCGCCTGTCCCCACTCATATCTTTATTCACGGAGCTTTAGTTTGGCGTTTGGATATTGGTGAGAACTTAATATGATAGGAGTGTTCCCGGGAGGGACTCACGACAAAACTCAAGTTATCATGTTCATAAAATCATGCCAGTTTTACGTCTGTTTACCATCATTATGTTGTCAATTCTGGTTATCATACGTTATTATGTTTATATTGTTCTATACTTACATTGATTGTACAATTATATTGTTGTATTGGTTGTATATGATTATATTAATCGTATAATTATATTGTTATTTAATTAATTGATCGGATTAATCGTATACTTGTATTGTAATTAATTGTAAAACAAAATTTCTACCAAGCTGTGTCCACCTCATTTTATGCTACTGTAAGGTTGTATAGTGTGTCATGATTGTTTGTCGAAATTGAAAAATTGAAATTTCTTCTAAATTTCAATTTTTTCTATAGGGAGGGAAGAGTTATAGCGCCCGACCGACACTTACTGCTGACGCAGTCATGATAGACGATATAACCCCTGCGAGCAAGCTCGAACCTTCAGTTCTCGGCTCGCTGCTGTACGATCAACCCTGTGTTCCGTGTTCCCCGTAATTTTACCGCTACGAAGTCTTCCGTGTATTTTCCGAAATAAAGAACACTTGTAAATTCCCAGTTCGTGCTTTTTAAAAAGTCAACTCCCAAGGAACCTACTATAACTTATATATATATAATATATTTATATAATTTATAATAATCCATTAAGGCAAGAAAGTAAATGAATATAGAAATTCTTACTCGTCGTTTCATCATATTATTTACCTCTAGGTAACTCATCTCTAGACTATTCTGTATGTTGCTCTCTGATAATATGTAAATTACTTAAAAACAATATACTTATAAAAGAATGTTGTTGGTAGGATTCTTGAGGTTTTGGTCGCTTAATAAAATATCCACTATGCCGACGTTTCGATTTATTTATAAATCTTCTTCAGGGCTGTAATGATAGGAACTTACTCAGAAAACATTGACTCAATTGTTTTGAGTCAATGTTTTCTGAGTAAGTTCCTATCATTACAGCCCTGAAGAAGATTTATAAATAAATCGAAACGTCGGCATAGTGGATATTTTATTAAGCGACCAAAACCTCAAGAATCCTACCAACAACATTAAAACTGAGTGGTCGAGAACGTTAATCATATTTATAAAAGAATGACCGAAATGAGGTGAAAATTAGGTGAAATATGAAGCAAAGGCGTGGGTTGGTCCGCCACCAAATAACTTTAGTCTGCGAATGTAAACGGACTTTTCTTGAAAAAACCTAAAACGTGGTCTCTCGTATACAAGGTAGTTAGGGACTAGCTCAGGGATGATCTACAAGCTCAATAGTAACGAATGAAATTCAAAACCATGCGGATTACTCCTTGCCAGCCGACTACTTATCGGCGAACTCAACAACTTCTGTGAGACAGGGGCTCCTTGTAGACACCACCGGTGTAAGTAGAAATTGAACTACAGGTTTGTTAAGATAAATCCGGTAATAGTTAAAGGATCAAAGAAAAAAAGAAGGCCGAATTTTACGTGCGAATCTATCTGTATTATGCAAAATGTGTAAATAAACTAGGTATTTATTATTAAGAATAGGGATACTCCGTATACCACACGCAGGGGATTTACATGCATGTATATTTGGAAATAATAGGACAATATAAGCTAGTAATCAAAGAGGAAAAGACACTTGGGGCCCTAGTTATTTAGTTATATGGCTGTAGTAGCAGTTCACATCGTTATCGACCATAATTATTAATTTTAATTATTTAAAGGTTTCTATTGGTACAGAACAGGTATTTAAAAAAAATCTATATCCACTTATACTCCACCTTTGATCTAGATTGTCTAATAAATATCTACCAACTATATCCGGAAGTCAAAACAGAACATCTGACTATTAAATATCAATTTAAATTAAAAATTTAAACATTTAAATTTAAATTAATTATTTTTAAATATTCAATTCTTGAAATTGAACAGAAATTGTGTCACATGATTCACCACCATGTTGACGATTTTTTCCTGAGAGGCCTGAGAGCCCCACTCGTCGCCATGCTTTTTTGGGCCCAAACAAACCATGTAATGTGTTTAATGTACTGAGGCCTTACAAATGCTTAGTATGGTAATAACTTTATCGCAGTATTATCGTTTATTTACAGTAGTATGACTTCACTTGGACGTCTAAAACAATTAGGCCAAGGTTTCCAGGGCTCACAGGCTTAGGTGTCACGTAAGTCGATACTGGTCCACGCTGTCACAGATTCGACGAAAACAGCGGTAAGGGCTAATCCTCTCCTCCCACACCGATCTAACATAAAAACATTGCTTAAACGCTTCGTTAGATGCTTCGATAATTTCTCCCACAGAAAATGGAATCCGGACCATACAAGATAACGAAAAACTGTTCGATAAGCGTTGGTTTTAATGAACCAATGGTATAGGCAGAACAAAAATTGCACGCGCATTAAGTTTGCACGGTCCGATAGGTAGTTCGATTTCAATCGGTATCTACGAGGTTCGAAATTGGATTTTTTTAAATACCGTTCCTCGGCGTTATACACGTTTACGTAAACTGCCGGGAAATCGTTTGATATGGAAGTGGGATATGTGAGAGGGGTCCATCGGGGGAGTCAACAAGGATATTGGAGCTGCGCTGCGGGACAAGCGTTAATCCGTTCAAACATCCTCATACTGTTCGAACGGTCAATATGGGAAATAACGACGAGCTATTTGTTTGTCAGGCGTTGGGTTTTGGGAAGAACAGGAACGCCGAGAGGATTTAGCAGTGGACGGAACAATTTATTTTGATTAATATCACGGCGGTGTTTCAAATAACGCGATTCGGCAGCAAGTAAATTACGCCGTTGACGACAGTACGGGTTATCGTGGATAACTGAGTTCAAGGTGTGTAGAACAAACCTAATGAATGGAAGGTGACCGCTAAAACGTGGTGTTTTACATACTTCCCGCTTTATGTCGGTCAGCACAAGACTAATCATCTTCACAAGGATGCAAAAATTCTTTATCCCCGTGATGGAGTAGCAGCAGTTGATCAAAATGTTCTTAATTTTCGGGTAACACCACAAAGAACTAAGAACAAACTCAGGTCTTCTCCGTACTTACAGAAAAAATCGCTGATTCTTAATGTTATACCTTCTTGTTCCTGTACCTCAACTACTCCCCCAAGTAACTCGCCCCTTGGCATAGAGCTTTGATCTATGAGAGAGGAGGGGGATAGTTTCCATCATAAGAGTGCTGTACAATATATATTGAGATAAACATATTATAATAATTATTATTATTACAAAACTCATTACCTGCAATTTACTAAGAATAATTTACGAATTACGAGACACCTATTTGGAGATAAATAAAAAATAAATATTATAATAATTCAGGATTGAGGAATGACCAAAGTCTTGTTTCTTTATTCCAACAACGTTACTACTCAGGATCTGGGTCCTCTCACGTGGATCTTCTTTTTTAAGTTCAATCCACTCATTCACTAGCTTCTTCACGCCGTGAATCCAGAATAGTTACAAGGGCCTAAAGGGCCGGTATATATACCTGAAGGTTCAAGGAATTGGCCAATGGGAAGGGCCGCTATTCTGGCCAATGAGAGAAGGGGAGAATGTATTGGGATGGGAGAAGGGTCTGAGTTAGAAACGTTAGAAACTTGTATTATTATTATTTTATAATTATTATAACAAAAAGCACTATAAATAAAACTAATATATATATATATATATATATTCAAGAAAATACAAAGCGTGGGACTAGTCACCCACTACAAATCAGGGAAAAGGGCGGGGAAATGGCTCCGTTGGGCATTTGGTTTTATTTATTGTGATGAGGGGGAAGTTGGGGAGGCGTACTGTGAGTGGATGCTCGATAAACCTTCGGTGGATGGCGACAAATTTCAACTGTTTGCCGAGTACCTCCACAAATACTACGTACCTATCGTCGGAAATTATTTATCCTCCATGGATTTGGGCGAGTTAATCAGCCGATTTGAGTCTCACCACCAACACCGGCGAGTCCTTCAATTTGGTATAATAAAAGCTTTCACCCCACCATCCAAACATCTATCTTGCAACGGACGCCCTCCTGAACATCCAAAGCGAAACCTACACGAAAGTTAATTCCTGTGACTGTGGTGAGACTCACCAGCCAAGGCCTGGCGTACTCCAACGCCAAAATTGGATACTAAATTACATCGAAAGGCAAACACATGAGTGTCCCTTGTACAAATTCTTCAAGAGGTTATCAACCAAAATACGGCCACAATTGGACGGTGAGGACGATTTATTTATTTCTCATGACGATCTGTTGTTTCAATAGACATGACTTAGGTTAGTTTTCATTGACGAAGAGGTTTTCAACATCACAAATTTTTAACCACACCTGCATGTTGTTGTGCAGACAGTCCTAAGTCTGTGAAGTGGGAAGGAAAATTTGTGGAAAACTGTCGCGCTCACGCACTGTGGCCATGGGGAGTCAAACGGGTCATGATTTCGGTTTGAATCCCCCCGGGAGTCAACCGGGCCGCCCTTCCTCTAGGCCCTAGAGGAAGGGCGGCCGGCCCGGTTGATGTCAAACATCAGGACAAGACGTTAATGTGCGGCCCACGAGTCGGTGCTAGCAATCAGTGCAATGCGGCCCACCCTACAATGTCATGAAAAAGTAAAAGAAGTTGGGAAGGCGAAGGGAAAAGTGAGTTCACTCCTGTTCTTTTCAAAAAATATTCTGTATCTACTGAATCGGTGAAAAAGGAATTTGACAGAAGGTTTGAAGATGTGAAAGGTGTTGAAGATGACCTAGCCCTAGCCCTTTCTTCTGCTCCCTTTTCCACTGACGTGGAAAAAGTGCCCTCTCATTTACAAATGGAGGTGATTGAAATGCAGTGTGATTCAACCCTGAAACACAAGTTCCTTGAAATAGGCACACCCGAATTCTATACATTTTTGCCTCATCATCGGTTCCCGAAAATTCGGCATTTCGCGGCTGAAATAATTTCTATGTTTGGGAGTACCTACCTATGTGAACAACTCTTCTCCATTATGAAACGAAGTAAGTCTCCATAAAGGTCCAGGCTTACAGACAGCCATCTAAGCTCGACTCTCAGAGTGGCCGCAGCAAACAATATTGTTCCCAACGTGGAAAATTTGGTGGAACGAAAAAGATGTCAACTGTCAGGGAAAAAATATTAGGTAAGATCCTATTTTCTTCTTGCATTTTGCTGTTAAACTTCTTGTAAACTTCTAATATAGAAACTTGATATAATTCCGTTTAGTGATTTTCTTGCGGCTCACACAACCTTTAAGAAGCAGCCATTTGGCCCTTGAGGAACTTTGAGTTTGACATGCCTGCTCTAGGGAGTCAAACGGGTCATGATTTCGGTTTGGATCCCCTGGGAGTCAACCCCCCCCCCCCTGCCCCAGGCCCTGTTTGGCCCTTCCGCTAGGGAGTCAAACGGGAATTTCAGTTTCGCTTCCCTCGGGAGTCAACAGGGCCAAAATGCGTCCCTCGGGGAGTCAACCGGGAAACTCCCGGTTACATCAATATGGAGATAAATAAATATATACAATAATTATTATTATTATTGCTCAACTCCTCAGCTGCAATTTACTTCTAACTCATTAGCTGCAAAAAATACTAATTTTTGTCCATTGGAATCTCATCCGATGCACGGAAGATAAACTGCCAAAAACAAACTCTGCCTTCCATCTGATGTGAGCAGATCATCTCCACACACCAGGCGACAGCAGCTCCAATCAACGCGGCTGAGCGTGGTAGGCAAGTGACGACGGTTTATTCTGCCACGTAGAATTGTGCAAAGGGTTCAGCTCACGGTTGTCAGAGCCGAAATTACAATCAGCGGTCGGGTGACGACCTAACGCGGTGGAACGCTCGTGGAATGCGCGAGGGAATGCAACTAGTCCCAGACAGCTCGATGACCGTCCCGCGTGGCTTGACGCAATCCTGAGGGGCCTATTCACTAAAAGAGACAGTGGGAATAGATTATCTATTTTGATCGATATGGTAGCCGATGAACGAAGGATGATACACGATCAGTATTAAACCAACGAGAAATGATAAAGGGGCTGTCTCGAGAAAAGACACCTAATTAGCTGTCTCTCTCTGAAAGAGATCGAAAATGCCAAGATGGCCGCCAACTCTCTCTTTTAGAAGCCAGTGAATAACCCTGTTATTGATACTATAAAAATCTCTTCAGCCAAAAGAGAGTCGGACCGAAAAGAGAAGGCCTCCTGGGCTGTATTTACGAGTCGTACTTCAACGATACTGTCAGTCACTCGATGGTGAAACGAAACGCTCGCATAAAGAAATTAGCTGACTTTTAGCCAAAGAATGAAAGCTGGTCATTACTGATTAGGGCCTTGTAGGGGTGGACACCACTTGATTTAGTAGAAAATATACCGACCAATATAATAGGTATCGCTGCCGAGCGGTTACACCAAGTAGATGTTAGATACACTAATGAATTTATTATTCCAGATACGTTCCATGCATAAGTCAATACATTTAAATGATGCCTTGATGTATGTGGGTACATGAAATCAAAACCTGACATTTACTCGCATAAGTAATAGCAGGTATATAAATCAGGCTAGACAGTCATAAATACAGGGCGACCCTTAAATAAACAGTACAAACTTCAAAAAACTCAAACTGATCGAAATATACCACTTTCAACAACAACTGACAAGTATCTAAATTCATGAAATTGGTGCTAATTCGCCAACTTTGAAAATTCACTCATTTATGGCCATGCTGCATGAGACCACGAAGATTGTTCCAAAGATTTAGGGCACCTTGTAGGTATAATATATTATACACATTTCCAAATACGCAACTTTTCGCTGATTAGGCACGAACAAAAATACACACTATCACATCTTATTATAAAAATTGGTAGATTTAAACAATATTTAGAATAATGCCCTTGATGTATAAAATCAAAACTTGATATTTACTCTCGTAAGTAATAGCAGGTACATATCAAACCAGGCTAGACATTCATAAATACAGGGTGATCCTTAAATAATCTTTACAAACTTCAAAAGTCTCAAACTGATCGAAATATACCATTTTAAAACAACTGACAGGTATCTAAATTCATCGAAAGTGGATTCAACAACTTCGAAAATTCACTCATTTATGGTCATGCTGCATGAGACCACGAAGATTGTTCGAATGATTTAGGGCCACCATGTGAGTATTATATATATATATTCCGAAATATAATTTCGAACAAATGCACACTATTACAACATCGCTCGTCTGTACCAATACCGGCAAAAGTGCAAAATCGTGCACTTTGAGCTTCGCAAAACCATTAATGAATTTATGAATGGAGAAAATATTTCGTTCCAGTTATATATGCTCAAGCCAGTGCACAAGTTGCCCAACAGGAGGATGGTAGGAGGGGTGGGGGGACCTAGATCAGGACTTGGAAGCAATGACTTAATCCATGGCTCCATCAGCATCGGACGCCAAAAGAAGATAACCCCGACTACCGAATCCCCAACAGTACGTAATTTGGGACACATATCGACAATACCTTTCATACAACACTTCTGCTTATCCAGATATGCCCCATCGTCGAGGTTGCTGGCAATACAGAAATGTCGCAGGTATAGGAATTTACATCAGGGAACGGCGCGGCGCCGAAACGACGCCCGGATAAGTAGCCGAGACGACACGCAATAAATCGAAGAGGAGATGGGGCAAATTTATCACGCCGTGGAACGGAGGATTCAATTTTCCACCACGCCTTGCGAGTTGCGAGTTGCGAGTAATGTTAGTTACATACGACTATTTACCTTCTTCAACGAGAAACGCTAACAATTCTTTGCGCTACAGCTTCCGAAAAAAATGGAGAAGCAACAGGTGATACTGTGAGGCGACTGATGAAAAGCACAGTATCAGGTGACGAACGGAGCGAGCGTTTCTCGATGTTTGCTCCTAAAACAAACGATTGTTATTCCCCCCAGCGAAAGTTCCAACGGCGGAAAATCTGTACGCAAACAATTTTCTATCCTCTGAACGAGTTTTCCTCTCGTATCTCTCCTCGGTCGAACAAACGGAGTTGGACGGTGGATTATGTTTATATTCGCCATTCCTTAATTAATTTCTGCTATCTGGCTAATTCAACCACTCACTACATTATTATACATCTCATCGTCTGATTCTCAATTGCTTGGCAACGAGTTGGCATTAGTTGGGTTGAGTGTTGCTACAAGGAATTTTGAAATTGAAAGTTATCAATAGGTACCGGATTTTAATAAGTAACCCGTTACTAGTAACACTACGAGGAACCTGTTCCAACGGAACTTTTCGATCTTGACCCTAAATTCGGTCTGAATCCCGGGAGAAACCTGAGGATTTATTATACCTAGTTGCTTTGTTCTCTCTTTCAAACCAAACTAATTCCTCCGTTACATGGATAAACATTGAATCATGTATATACAACATATTTTTGGTTTGTGCACTACTAAATATTTAGGTGTATCACGACTATACACATCTAGAGAGGGCACTGTTACACCGAGAGAAAAAACGCATTGTTTTACCACCTCGTGGTGCTCGCAGGCCGGTGAAAACTTTGAAAAAAACCCGATAGGGATTAGGGGTACCCGATAGGAATCTACTGATAAGACCCTATCGGGTAATCACAGCACGTACGTGCTGGGATACCCGATAGCAGCCGAACGTGCTGTAAAGAAACACCCGTTTGGTTTCCAATCGGGCAAAAAATTGAAAACAATCGGGTAATCCTTGCACGTCCATGCTGTTCCTAGCGGGTCTACCACCTAACACCCGTTTGATTGCAATCGGGTCTACCACCTAACACCCGTTTGATTGCGATCGGGTCTACCACCTAACACCCGTTTGACTGCAATCGGGTCTACCACCTAACACCCGTTTGACTGCAATCGGGTCTACCACCTAACACCCGTTTGATTGCGATCGGGTCTACATCCTAACACCCGTTTGATTGCAATCGGGTTTACCACCTAACACCCGTTTGATTGCAATCGGGTCTACCACCTAACACCCGTTTGATTGCAATCGGGTCTACCACCTAACACCCGTTTGATTGCAATCGGGTCTACCACCTAACACCCGTTTGATTGCAATCGGGTCTACCACCTAACACCCGCTTGGGTTCTATCGGGTCTACCACCTAACACCCGCTTGGGTTCTATCGGGTCTACCACCTAACACCCGCTTGGGTTCTATCGGGTCTACCACCTAACGCCCGCTTGGGATCTATCGGGTTCTACGAATGGACGCCCGATAGAATCCTAGCGGGTTCTACGAGTGGACGCTCGATAGAATCCTAGCGGGTTCTACGAGTGGACGCCCGATAGAATCCTAGCGGGTTCCACGAGTGGACGCCCGATAGAATCCTAGCGGGTTCCACGAGTGGACGCCCGATAGTATTCTACCGGGCGTCCACTCGTAGAACCCGCTAGGATTCTATCGAGCGTCCACTCGTAGAACCCGCTAGGATTCTATCGAGCGTCCACTCGTAGAACCCGCTAGGATTCTATCGAGCGTCCACTCGTAGAACCCGCTAGGATTCTATCGAGCGTCCACTCGTAGAACCCGCTAGGATTCTATCGAGCGTCCACTCGTAGAACCCGCTAGGATTCTATCGAGCGTCCACTCGTAGAACCCGATAGGATTCTATCGAGCCTACTTCTCACTACCCCATTGGATTCCTAATGAGCCCATTTCCACCCTAACCGTTTGCATTCTCCAATGGCTCTACCAATCAGGTAATTATTAGTAGAGCGTAGGGAGATGCAAAAGGGTAGCGATGGATTGGGATTAGGAGGAATCCTAAGGAGTAGGGAGAAGGAGGATTTCGAAGCCTGGTGAGGAACCTGCGTGAAACATACTCATGAAATTGAAATCGAAATACTCATTGAAATCAAAAGTGTTGAACAAACAGTTGAACAAAGAAATGAAAGTTATAAATGTATAGAAATGTAAATAGTTGCAATAAGTAATTCTTATTTGTAAAGGTGAACACAGCTTGGGCAAAGGAGAGTTAACACAAGTGTTTAGGTCATCAATTTATTCATAAGTCATAAAGTTCAAATTCACAATAAAAATCGGAAATAAATAATTTGTTTTCGTACGCAGATTGTTTATAGCAATTTGTTTCTTAACTAAGTACAACAACAAAATAAACAGTTTAACAGTATCACAGTTTATTGGACTCGTTATATGCAACAATATTTGATAACGTATGCATATTATTATATATCGGTATATAAAATTGTCTATGTTTATGTTTAATTACAGGTTGTTTCGCACTAATACGTATAGTCTAGAGCGTATAGATACGTATAGTCTAAATAATTTGTTTTCGTACGCAGATTGTTTATAGCAATTTGTTTCTTAACTAAGTACATTAACAGTATCACAGTTTATTGGACTCGTTATATGCAACAATATTTGATAACGTATGCATATATATATATATATATATATATATATATATAATTGTCTATGTTTATGTTTAATCACAGGTTGTTTCGCACTAATACGTATAGTCTAGAGCTTTAACTACAACGTATTTGGGAAAGTATATCGGCGGTTCGACAGTTTTTAAAATGAATGAAATTCAACTTCTCTGAATGTTAAGGGACAGTAGTGAAATTTGTAATGTTCTGTACCACTCATGTTGGAACAGTGATGTATATATTATACCCAATGAAATATGGTCGACTTCAAAAAAATTTTATTTAGAATATATATTATTATAGAATGTTATTTACATATTATTCAGAATGGTCATCAAGGAACAGTTGATGCACAAATGGTAACTAACTAGCACCACCTCAGTGTAGACACGTTGTAAAGCAATCAGTGGTGAGGACGTGATGGGTATGTTAGCTATTTTTTACTCTTACTGCCACGTACCGCCAGTTTCTGGCGTTCGACCAAATCCTGCAAGGACTTGGGAGTACTGCCCGGATCGCTGGATGATGCAGGGGAGCTGCTGAAGTGTGGAGGTGGGGACACGGGCAGAGTGCTGGTATCAGACTCAGGAGTGGCTGTTGCAGTGGTTAGTTTAGATGGGGTGGTTTTACATGGTGTTGTTTTAGACGGGGTTGTTTTAGACGGGGTTGTTTTAGACGGGGTTGTTTTAGACGGGGTTGTTTTAGACGGGGTTGTTTTAGACGGGGTTGTTTTAGACGGGGTTGTTTTAGACGGGGTTGTTTTAGACGGGGTTGTTTTAGACGGGGTCAATCTTTTCGGAGTCCTACTCTCTTTGTAGAATCCAGCTTCCTTAAGGGGAGTTCTTGGCCATGTAGGAGACAGAAGGGGAGGTGGTTCAGATACACCTGAAAGGGCAGGGCTTGCCTCAGGAGGAACTGCTGTTGCTGATGGTAGATGTACCTCCTCAGATGGGTCAAAAAGTGATTTGGAACTTGAAGTGAATGGCAAATGTGACTCAACACCCCCTGAAGTTGATGGCAAATGTGACTCAACACCCGGAGTTGACGGCAAAGGTAATGATACTGAAGCAGGACTATCTGTTATGTGAAGGGCACCAAGTATTTCGGTTGTGGTGGTATCTATACTGTAAGCAATCAATCCGTGTTGTTCTGCAAACGCTTTTGTACAAGTACCATAAAGTAACAGTTCCGAATCACCAAGAATGTTAGACTGTATTATGTTGTCCCCAGTTAAGTTTAAGAAAGTTACCAATTCACCTGTTCTGAGACTCTCAACAAAGCATACACATTGACCCTCTATAATGTCGTATTTTTGTATCAACACTCGTACAAGTGATTTTTCATCACTGGAGCTACCATCAGCAGGAGCAGCAGGGGTGGGTGTAACGTGGTAACGTAGGAAGTGAGCACAGGTGGAAGCGATAGTCACGACAGAGTGGAGGTAGTTTTTAGAAACCTTTAAATCATAGCACACCCATTCTAGAGTTTGCCAGATGTGTGTACACTGAGGTGGGTACTCGCAGTTCAGCACGATTATTAATTTAAAACAAAGATCGACCGCCTGGAGTATGGTGTCAGTTCTAAGGCTAAAATCTAAGTATTTGACTAGACAATGGCTGACGGAACCTAATTTTCCTATTGCTATGACATACGGTTGCAATGTTCCGTGTTCCGCTTCCTCCAGGCGTTTGGCGTGGAGGTTGTCCACCTCAGAATCTGAGTCCAGGAATTTGACGAAGTGATCTGCCGACTCCTTCTTCGAGATCTGAACCGGAGCTCTAAGTCCTGCCCTCTTCTTCAACCGGTGAGTCCCCATAGCGAACGGGAGGGCGACGAGAGCTGCAGTCGTTCTCTTGTCCTCCTCTGAAATATCACGGAGCACATTAGCAACACGTTCGTACAGTACGATTCAGTCATTACAACCACCTCATGGTCAAATAAAGCAATTTCAACAAATCATTTGTTTACAAAGCGTGAAGAAGAAGAATCCCTGGTATAACAACAAAATATTAAAGTTGAAAAAACGATTCCTAGTCAATTTGAACACAGAGTAGGCTAATCACAATTATTTCTCACCGGTATTTTTTTCGTAGTACGACAGTAACGACTCGACGATCGTGTCCCACCCTTCCACGCTTCTGGAAGACCTGCTAGCCTCTTGGACTATGGCCGGGTGGAGTTCTCTCAGCTTTTCATACAGCCTCCCCTCCGGGATGGTATAGAGCTCCTTGAAATCAGATTCTATCTGTAACAGAAAACAACAACTATCATTAGCGATTACTAAAAAATATTCCTCGCTTTAAACAACAGCAGGCACAAGTATATAAACAGAGCACATGAAATACGTTCAAATTATGAACTCACCACTTTCGCTGCGTGGGCGGACGACTTGAAGAACGGGAAGTAGTCGAAGTAGTCGGAGAGGCTGTTGTCTTCACAGCATAGGTAGTCGTGCCGCAGCTTCGCTGTCCTCCGTAACGCCTCTTGTATCTCTTCGGGGATCGACGCTCGGTCCAACCAATCACCTCCCCTGATGGTTTGGATGGAGTGATGTTTTTCGAGTTCCTCTTTCCACTCTAGGAAAATAACATCAACGGTTACGACTCCTCACAATAAATAACACAGAAACGGCAGACAAGGAGGGTGGTAGGAGGAAAAGAGATGAATAGAGAGTAGACTCACCTGTCAGAGTTTTCCGTACGGGCGGAGGGGAGGTGGTTGGCTGCTTCGGCTTCTTTGTGTAGGCCCTCTTCTGTTTGCCTCCCTTCCGTTTCCTTGCTTCACTTGCCTTCTTGGCCTCCTTTATTTTATCGTACTTTTCTTTATTGGCCTTCCTCCAGGAGTCCTTGAGGTTGTTTACTTTGCTCCACAAGTGCCCGTAGGGGTACTTCCTTGGTTTTTTCGTCGGCGTGCTGTCACTGCTGTGTGACGAGCCCCCCCGTGTCGATGCTGATAAAGTAAACCACAGCGAGGGGGGATCCCGGAAATATCTCGCCAACTGAGCAGCTATGAAACTGAAACGTACACAACAATTCAAAGACGTGATTATTATGTCTTTATGCAGAGGAATGTTAAGATAAGAGTACCCAACATGTATACTAACAAACAATGCGTAATCACAAATTTCAAGGTGTCACTCACTTCAATTCTTTGTAAGAGAAATGGGGGATGACGTTCGCACCCGCGGGGGTGGCTTGTCGGTGAAGGTGGTTTATGACAACATCCGCTACCGCCTTCCTGTCGGATGGGCTGACTGCCTTGGTATTCTCGGGCCTTGCTAGCTCCATGCACCTCCGCCCCTTCTCTGATTGTTGTAGTATTGCTGTGATCTGTTGGGGAGAGAGGAAGAGATGTAAATTTAATATAAAAACCCTAGGTTTGACTATGAGTACGTGATACTATTTCACCCACGGATGGTGTGATGCACATTACCTCATCTGAAGTGCTGATGAAAGCAGTCTTATCGACTCCCTTGTAACTGGCGAATTGGGGGTCGTCGTCGGTTGTGGCGGCGGATTCGTCGTCATCGTCAGACGATTCCTCGCTGAGCTGTAGTTCACTCGGCAACGAGTCTCTAAGGCGAGGCGTCGAGGAGTAAAACTGCAACAACAACACCGTTCACCTCGTAACAATACATATTATATGCAGGAAGTTATTGTCAAACATGAACACTGTTTCTGTCTGCCTGTCGTCTGTAATTGTAATTGGCAACACTCACCTGGGTAGGAAGTGTTCGCGTGGAGTCGTCACTTGATAGGGGTCTAGCAAGAGATGTCGAAGAACTGGGAGAGGAGAGTGGACCGAAATTCGTCTTCCACCCTGCTGTGTATCGCATCTTGTCCCTCGGAGTCCACAGTCCTCGTGCTACTGCTTCCCAGAGGATATTGCCTGGTTCTAGGTTGCGTAATTCGCCAGTTTCGAATCTGGCAGCTGTGCAGGGGAAAAAAAAGTCAGCCATGAGACCAAGTGAACACCCGATATGACTACAAGCGGCAAGGCAAAACAGTTTGTTGAAAATATTTTAAAGTACAACAATACCCGATTGGATTACTAACGGGTACTCACAACCACAAACACCCGTTACGAATGTTTACGAATATTTGGCAAAGTCCGGATGAACCCGTTTGGAACGAAGTGAACACCCGATACAACTACAAGCGGCAAGGCAAAACAGTTTGTTGAAAATATTTTAAAGTACAACAATACCCGATTGGATTACTAACGGGTACTCACAACCACAAACACCCGTTACGAATGTTTACGAATATTTGGCAAAGTCCGGATGAACCCGTTTGGAACGAAGTGAACACCCGATACAACTACAAGCGGCAAGGCAAAACAGTTTGTTGAAAATATTTTAAAGTACAACAATACCCGATTGGATTACTAACGGGTACTCACAACCACAAACACCCGTTACGAATGTTTACGAATATTTGGCAAAGTCCGGATGAACCCGTTTGGAACGAAGTGAACACCCGATACAACTACAAGCGGCAAGGCAAAACAGTTTGTTGAAAATATTTTAAAGTACAACAATACCCGATTGGATTACTAACGGGTACTCACAACCACAAACACCCGTTACGAATGTTTACGAATATTTGGCAAAGTCCGGATGAACCCGTTTGGAACGAAGTGAACACCCGATACAACTACAAGCGGCAAGGCAAAACAGTTTGTTGAAAATATTTTAAAGTACAACACTACCCGATTGGATTACTAACGGGTACTCACAACCACAAACACCCGTTACGAATGTTTACGAATATTTGGCAAAGTCCGGATGAACCCGTTTGGAACGAAGTGAACACCCGATACAACTACAAGCGGCAAGGCAAAACAGTTTGTTGAAAATATTTTAAAGTACAACAATACCCGATTGGATTACTAACGGGTACCCATACCCTCAAACACCCGTTATGTATAGAAGGGACAACGGAAACAAGTTGGTGCAAGTATTTCACGTCTAATAATACCCGATTGAATTACTAACGGGCACTAACACACTTAGCAATTTCCCGATACCGTAACAATGCAACTCAAACCAAGATCATCATGAAATCGGAATATTATACAACAAAAATTAGCATTGGTAAATACGTTGGCAAAAGGAAATGATAAGTAATGCTCAACAACACAAAATGAAATTCAAATTGAAATGTCAGTTTGGATTTGGAAGTGATGTGATTAATTATATTGAAAGCAGACTGTTATACTACAAAAACTTTCATTTGGTAAATACGTTGGCAAAAGGAAATATACTCAAGAAAAAAAATTCAAATTCAAATTGTCAGTTTGGCTGCGTAAGTCATAGCTACGTGTACATCTTGAAATCGGAATTTTATACAACAAAAATTAGCATTGGTAAATACGTTGGCAAAAGGAAATGATAAGTAATGCTCAACAACACAAAATGAAATTCAAATTGAAATGTCAGTTTGGATTTGGAAGTGATGTGATTAATTATATTGAAAGCAGACTGTTATACTACAAAAACTTTCATTTGGTGAATACGTTGGCAAAAGGAAATATGCTCAAGAAAAAAAAATTCAAATTCAATTTGTCACTTTGGCTGCGTAAGTCATAGCTACGTGTACATCTTGAAATCGGAATTTTATACAACAAAAATTAGCATTGGTAAATACGTTGGCAAAAGGAAATGATAAGTAATGCTCAACAACACAAAATGAAATTCAAATTGAAATGTCAGTTTGGATTTGGAAGTGATGTGATTAATTATACTGAAAGCAGACTGTTATACTACAAAAACTTTCATTTGGTAAATACGTTGGCAAAAGGAAATATACTCAAGAAAAAAAATTCAAATTCAAATTGTCAGTTTGGGTGCGTAAGTCATAGCTACGTGTACATCTTGAAATCGGAATATTATACAACAAAAATTAGCATTGGTAAATACGTTGGCAAAAGGAAATGATAAGTAATGCTCAACAACACAAAATGAAATTCAAATTGAAATGTCAGTTTGGATTTGGAAGTGATGTGATTAATTATACTGAAAGCAGACTGTTATACTACAAAAACTTTCATTTGGTAAATACGTTGGCAAAAGGAAATATACTCAAGGAAAAAAATTCAAATTCAAATTGTCAGTTTGGGTGCGTAAGTCATAGCTACGTGTACATCTTGAAATCGGAATATTATACAACAAAAATTAGCATTGGTAAATACGTTGGCAAAAGGAAATGATAAGTAATGCTCAACAACACAAAATGAAATTCAAATTGAAATGTCAGTTTGGATTTGGAAGTGATGTGATTAATTATATTGAAAGCAGACTGTTATACTACAAAAACTTTCATTTGGTAAATACGTTGGCAAAAGGAAATATACTCAAGAAAAAAAATTCAAATTCAAATTGTCAGTTTGGGTGCGTAAGTCATAGCTACGTGTACATCTTGAAATCGGAATATTATACAACAAAAATTAGCATTGGTAAATACGTTGGCAAAAGGAAATGATAAGTAATGCTCAACAACACAAAATGAAATTCAAATTGAAATGTCAGTTTGGATTTGGAAGTGATGTGATTAATTATATTGAAAGCAGACTGTTATACTACAAAAACTTTCATTTGGTAAATACGTTGGCAAAAGGAAATATACTCAAGAAAAAAAAATTCAAATTCAATTTGTCAGTTTGGGTGCGTAAGTCATAGCTACGTGTACATCTTGAAATCGGAATATTATACAACAAAAATTAGCATTGGTAAATACGTTGGCAAAAGGAAATGATAAGTAATGCTCAACAACACAAAATGAAATTCAAATTGAAATGTCAGTTTGGATTTGGAAGTGATGTGATTAATTATATTGAAAGCAGACTGTTATACTACAAAAACTTTCATTTGGTAAATACGTTGGCAAAAGGAAATATACTCAAGAAAAAAAAATTCAAATTCAATTTGTCAGTTTGGGTGCGTAAGTCATAGCTACGTGTACATCTTGAAATCGGAATATTATACAACAAAAATTAGCATTGGTAAATACGTTGGCAAAAGGAAATGATAAGTAATGCTCAACAACACAAAATGAAATTCAAATTGAAATGTCAGTTTGGATTTGGAAGTGATGTGATTAATTATATTGAAAGCAGACTGTTATACTACAAAAACTTTCATTTGGTAAATACGTTGGCAAAAGGAAATATACTCAAGAAAAAAAAATTCAAATTCAATTTGTCAGTTTGGGTGCGTAAGTCATAGCTACGTGTACATCTTGAAATCGGAATATTATACAACAAAAATTAGCATTGGTAAATACGTTGGCAAAAGGAAATGATAAGTAATGCTCAACAACACAAAATGAAATTCAAACTGAAATGTCAGTTTGGATTTGGAAGTTATAGGGTATATGTGATTATCATGAAATCGGAATATTATAGAAAAATAGTAAAACAAATTTTTGCTAACCTTCAAATGCAGTAACGATTCTTGCATCCAATTTCCAAGACTGTAGAACATCAGTCAAGCGTTGGTCCGCCATTGCAATTAAAACGAATTGCGTAGTACAACGTACCAGGGACCGAATGTTGTTTGGTGACGGGTGAACGTTAATAATTGAAGCACAACAAACTAGAAACACAACTAATTTGAAACACAGCTGATTTGAAACACAACTGATTTGAAACACGACCGCAACACACAGACTGAATAAAGAATAAGCACAGGGAAGTAAGTAGAACACGTGAACGTGAGGACGCGACTGATCGGGGAGAAGTGGTTGTCGCCATAAGGGGACGTTGGGGTTATATAGAGGTCTCCCCACCATGACCCACCTGGTAACGGGTTTCCCTGCTCCAAGCGGGCAGGCGTTGACTCCTATCGGGTGTTTTTTACCTTCTATCGGGTGTCTGAATGTTTCTAGCGACTTTTTCAAATCCCCTATCGGGTGTTGAGATTTCCATCGGGTATCCAAATTCAGATTCCTATCGGGTGTTTTCTGTCTCCCATCGGGTTCCCGAATGCCGTAACGTCTTTTTCAACTCCTATCGGGTTTACGAATGTCGTAACGTCTTTTTACCTCCCAATCGGGTTTTTCTTTCAATCGTGTCGGGTTTCCCGATTTCAAACGGTTTTCCGATTCCCATCGAGTTTCTGTTACGCCTATCGGGTTTTTCACAACTTCCTAACGGGTAGTTTGAAACTCGTAACGGGTTTTAGGGAATTTTCGAAGAAAAGGAAGCTATTGTTCTCGGTCCAAAATGTTTAAAACTCGAATTTCCGAAAGATTTTTATACCAAAATCCGTTTCAGACCATCCTGAATTCACTGCCGAAAGACATGTTCTTGGTTAAAGACTCACTGGGTTAATATATATATGTATGTGTCATTCCAGACGATAACTCTCGAAAGAATTGAGATAAAAAGTTCAAATTTGCACGAAAAATCTGTCTTGGCAATCGACAGGCTAAGTTCGTAGATGGGCAGAATCGGGTCACTCTAAGGGGGAATTTTGGGGAGTTTTAGGGGAGAAAAATTACCCATAAATTCCCAAAATGAAGCAGTCTGACAAGTGACACCTCATTTTAAAGGTTTTTGTAAGCTGAACACGATGGTGAAATCATAATTGCGATATCTCATTCCTTTCTCAAACTGGAGCACTTTGAAGATGAAGGAACGTGGTTATTTCTTGAGATGTTCTTCCTGGTTCGTTTGCTCTAATCTGATAACGGAATGGGATATCGCAATTCTGACTTTACCATCGTGTTCAGGGTTGGAAAATCTATAAAACGAGGTGTTACTCGGCAAAAAATGGAACAAAAAATTTGTAACGTATGCCCATATTTCATGCATACCGAATTAACCGAATAGCGTCATACTGGAATACCTATAATTACCCAATAAGTTTAAGATTGCCCATATTTGAATGGGATATCCCAAACATCACATTTTACATAAAATCACTTATTTCTTCGAAAATTCGCTCTTATAGCCACGCTGCATGACTGTGGTTTTTTTTTTTTTTCAATTCGTATCGGGTTTTCACTCACTTGCTAACAAGTGTACGGTTTTTCTAACATTTCTGCCAGAAACTCCTACGTGCCTACCATTAGTATATAGGTACCTGTGCCTACTGGGAAAAAACATTAAAAAATCCCCATCGCAAATACCCCGAGTCATTAACGACTCTTTCCATTGATAATTCAATTTAATTGATAATTTAAGCATGTACATGCTCAACATAACAACTTACAACATGTAATGGACTTAGAAATAAATGACGTATAGGTACTTACTGCCCTCAGATTCCTTCCGGCATTGAATGACACATGAAAAGTTGCAAAAGCGACGCACATCACTTTGTAAATGCTGTCGTTTTTATCAAAACTGTATGCAATACAATATAATATTATATTACACTTCATTCACAGAGATGGTCACACAATGAGTATAGCTCGGGTGAAAATGACCCGCCAAACTACTCAATTTGGCTCATGCCAAATTACTTCTCGCCCACGAATATATTATTATTATTATAGGTCATCATGCGCTCAACAACCGTTTTCCAAAATACTGTTTAATTGTTGTTCCCAATTTTCAGTTATTTCTGCTGAATCCGAACCATGACGATTCTGCCAAGTTCAGTATTTCTCCATATCCTTTGCATGGTAACAATCGGATGTCCTACAAACGTGTTTTATACATGCGTGTACAATACGTTTTTATGTGGTATACTTATATACACCTAATTTACTTGCATTGAAAAGTATGCGCTTCAAATTCAAATTCCTTGCTGTTACTCAAATTCCTGATCACTTATACGTTACGACATATTACCTATTAAACATATCATTAAAAATCCTCACATGAAACCCTTCAACGGTCACTCGGAAACTGGGAAAATATTTGTGAATCCGTCTTCAGAGCCAATGCCCCTTCGACCAAGTTCAAATTGTGGCGGGAACTAATTAATACCCGATAGAAATGTTGCCTACTCGATAGGGAATCATTGGACAACCCGATTGTTTACTAAGCGGGAGCTGTTAACAATTATATCACCCGATAGGCAGCCAACGGGGATTTTTTCGAATTTTTTCCTGCTCGATTGGTTTTCCAAAACCCGATAGGGACTCGTCTGTTCAACCCGATAGATGTTCAATCGGGTGTTGTTATCAATTACATCCACCCGATAGAGCTACTAACGGGTATTTTGTTCGGCATTTCCCTGCTCGATTGCATTGTTCAACCCGATAGACGTTGGTCGATGCAACCCGGTTGATTATGTATCGGGAGCTATGAGATGAACCGTTACGATGCTAACGGATATCTTTTGAATATCTCCCTGCTCGATTGGCTTTCATGGGCCCGATAGCGATTTCTCATTACAACCCGATAGACATCATTTAATCCTGGAAAATTTTTCGGAAAATATATCCTAAAATTCGCCTAATGAGAGGCAACATCCATTACATATTCATTTTGTTGTTTCCGTTTTTAATTTTCACGTCCAGTATCTGTCCTTCACAATTCCCTCAACTTTACCATATTTCTTCGCGTGAACCCTCCCATGGTAACAAGTACATGTCCTCCAAACGTCCTTATTTACGGGAGGTGAAGGGAAACAGTTGTTATTCTCGTATTCTCACCACTCCCCAAAAACAGTTATCCTTTAGAAATGGTGACTGCAGGCTTCGCTTCCTATACCTCCTCACAGGGATTCGGGCTACCTGAGCTATCATTAAACCACAAATATTTTCCCAACTCTTCATTCACCGTTGCAGGCTTTTGTGTGAGAATTGTACGCATCTAAATCCTCACATAAAACCTTTCAATGGTCACTCGGAACCTGGGAAAATATTTGTGAAACCGTCTCCAGAGCCAATGCCCCTTTGACCAAGTTCAAAATGTAAAACCCTTCAACGCTCACTCGGAACCTCGGAAAATATTTGTGAATCCGTCTTCAGAGCCAATGCCCCTTCGACCAAGTTCAAATTGTGGCTGGAACTAATTAATACCCGATAGACTTGTTGCCTACTCGATAGGGAATCATTGGACAACCCGATTGATTACTAAGCGGGAGCTGTTAACAATTATATCACCCGATAGGCAGCCAACGGGTATTTTTTGAATATTTTCCTGCTCGATTGGTTTTCCAAAACCCGATAGGGACTCGTATGTGCAACCGGATAGATGTTCAATCGGGTGTTGTTATCTATTACATCCACCCGATAGAGCTACTAACGGGTATTTCAACGAGGTCGAGCACCCCCCCGCACCAGAGAGAAATACTCGTTGGGAGGGGAGGTAAAAATTCAATGAAAACCAAGTCTAACTGACTCTCGACTATACTGAGGACTCATCAGTACAAAAAAAAAATACGGAGTCATAATTCTCTCAGGTGGGGGTGCTCAGCATAAATCTGTTGATAATATATATAAAACTCGAAAACTGGTGAAGGACGACAACATGTCAATTGGATTATGCTTGTGGACAGCCACCCTGCGGGTAAATGGGCGGGTGGGTTGGGCAATGATCAAAGATAATTTGAAATAAAAAAGAAAAAAAAGCGTAGGTATACCTAATTCAAGTTTTGGGGGCCAAAATTTGTGGGAACCACCGGAAATAACTATTTCAATAATTATTTTACATGAAAGCAACAATAAATGAACAGCCACCATTTCTGCATATAGAATAATAATAAACCCATGCGTGACAAGGACTTTGCAGCGTTTTTAATTTTCAGGTCCAGTATCATGTCCTTCACAATTCCCTCAACTTTACCATATTTCTTCGCGTGAACCCTCCCATGGTAACAAGTACATGTCCTCCAAACGTCCATATTTACGGGAGGTGAAGGGAAAGAGTTGTTATTCTCAAATTCTCACCACTCCCCAAAAACAGTTATCCTTTAGAAATGGTGACTGCAGGCTTCGCTTCCTATACCTCCTCACAGGGATTCGGGCTACCTGAGCTATCATTAAACCACAAATATTTTCCCAACTCTTCATTCACCGTTGCAGGCTTTTGTGTGAGAATTGTACGCATCTAAATCCTCACATAAAACCTTTCAACGGTCACTCGGAACCTGGGAAAATATTTGTGAATCCGTCTCCAGAGCCAATGCCCCTTTGACCAAGTTCAAATTGTAAAACCCTTCAACGCTCACTCGGAACCTGGGAAAAAATTTGTGAATCCATCTCCGGAGCCAATGCCCCTTCGACCAAGTTCAAATTGTGGCGGGACCTAATTGACACCCGATAGAAATGTTGCCTACTCGATAGGGAATCATTGGACAACCCGATTGATTACTAAGCGGGAGCTGTTAACAATTATATCACCCGATAGGCAGCCAACGGGTATTTTTTCAATATTTTCCTGCTCCATTGATTTTCCAAAACCCGATAGAGACTCGTCTGTGCAACCCGATAGATGTTCACTCGGGTGTTGTTATCAATTACATCCACCCGATAGAGCTACTAACGGGTATTTTGTTCGGCATTTCCCTGCTCGATTGCATTGTTCAACCCGATAGATGTTGGTCGATGCAACCCGGTTGATTATTAAGCGGGAGCTGTTAACAATTATATCACCCGATTGGTGGCTAACGGGTATTTTATGAATATTTCTCAGCTCGATCGATTTTTCTCTACCCGATAGGGATCACTCAATGGAAATGGTAGATCTTCAATCGGGTGTTGTTAGCAACAAACATCACCCGATAGGAAGACTAACGGGTATTTTTGTTCACTATTTCCCTGCTCGATTGGCTTTCATAGGCCCGATAGCGATGTGTGATGTAACCCGATAGATTATTAAGGGGGAGCTCTTGACAATTATTTCACCCGATAGGCGCTAACGGGTATTTTATGCATATTTCCCAGCTCGATTAATTTTATTTCTACCCGATAGGAATTTTGTATAAACCCGATAGATTATCAATCGGGAGATCTTAATGCTCAGATGACCCGACAGTCAGCTAACAGGTATTTTTTTGAACATTTCCATGCTCGATTGTTTTTCGTACACCCGATAGGAGGTTTGCATAAAACCCGATAGGTTATCAAACGGGAGACGTAAATGCTCAGATGACCCGATAGTGTGCTAACGGGTATTTTTTTCAACATTTGCTAGCTAGATCGTTTTTCATACACCCGATAGGAATTTTGCATAAACCCGATAGGTTATCAATCGGGAGATCTTAATGCTCAGATGACCCGACAGTCAGCTAACGGGTATTTTTTTTCAACATTTGCTAGCTAGATCGTTTTTCATACACCCGATAGGAATTTTGCATAAACCCGATAGGTTATCAAACGGGAGACGTAAATGCTCAGATGACCCGATAGTGTGCTAACGGGTATTTTTTTCAACATTTGCTAGCTAGATCGTTTTTCATACACCCGCTAGGAATTTTGAAAAAAACCCGATAGATCATCAAACGGGAGACGTAAATGTTCAGATGACCCGATAGTGCGCTAACGGGTATTTTTTGGAATATTTGCATGCTCGCTTGGGTTTCATGGACCCGATAGGAATTTGTTATGAAACCCGATAGACAACCAACAGACCCGATTGATTTCTTAACGGGTGTAGTTCCCATTTATAAAAGCCCGTTAGGGTTAAGTCGCCACCCGATACGATTTTGACGAATACCCGTTAGGAATTACCAAAACCCGCTTGTTTTTACGAATGCCCGATACAAAAATATCCGAACCATACCCGATAGGAGGGGCTAATCTAACAGCCCGATAGATTTTTATGGCAGCCCGATAGAAATTTATGTCGTACCCGATTGGAGTTACGTCTTCCCGATAGATTTTTACCATCACCCGATACGATTTTCACCCTACCCGCTTGGGATTAGGCACACCCGCTAGGTTTCCTATCGGGAAATCAATTCCGAGTGTTCCTAGCGGGCATGGTGCGCCACATTTTTCTCTCGGTGTATTAATATTAATTAAATTAATTTTTTATTGTCATTCTGACCCAGCAGCCTCACTACGACATTTCTTACTGGTGCAGACAACTATTACTTAGTACGTACTGGCACATACCTATAGGTACCTAATGAGACACACACACATACACACCTATACCACCTACCTTCAAATAATTACCCCATAAAATGAAATAGGTACATTACACACAAACAAAGGTCATAAAACCGGTCTGACGCACAGAATTTTGGTTATAGGTAGCGTCACACGCAAAATCGGTTAACAATGATGATGTGTTTTATGGTGTAGTGACTAGGGGGATGAGGATTTTTGCAGCGTCAGATTTTACGATAAACAGAGCTTTCCAACGAGTGATTAACTACTTTTGTGAAATTAAAACTAACTGAGTTACATTTACCTAGATACTAGCATACTGGTTGTAAGTGAGAACTATAAATTACTGAAAATCTGCGCAACATAATTTACGCCGTAGCTCCAAAACTTTCGATTGAAGGGTATGGCTTTTTTTACGTTATTAAATTTTTTTGTCTTGAGCTAAACAATTTTTTGAGACCACCCGGAACATCGTACGTCCAGCCGTTCGTGTGCAACAAAAACCTTCGTCAACACGATCGTGAATCAAACGGTATAAATCCGGCCGGGATATCATCACTAGGGAGCACCTGATTATAATCAAGGGTGCTGTATGAAGTCGAGTTGGTTGTTCTGCGATAATTTCATTTGATAAGTGATAGACTATTGGATTTGGTTGGTAGGTACTTCTGAAACTTGAACAAACTTTGAAGTATTATTGATGGGCAAGTTATTACACAACGGTTCATTATAGGTATTGACAGCAGAAAACAGTGATCTACGCAGAAGGGGCATCTATTTCACTCCACTTCAACAATTTTCCTTTAGAACTTCATTATTTGCGTTTCTTTTTGCCGTTTTAGTTACTGTTTGTCATCGGCTGCATTATTTTAGCAACATTTAACTCGTTTTTTAGGTAGGTACCTAGTAACGAGTACGGGGTTAGGTACTATCGTACAGAGGATGTAGGACATAGTATGTATAGAGCAGTAGATAAATTATATTATATAGATGGGTTATCTATACAGAGAGCTGTGACCTGTAACCCGGAAACCGCTGTGCAGGGATTTGCAGCGTTTTTCTACCTAGAAAGCTCGGAGTTCAACGAGCTGAACAAAACTCAAAAGAAAGTACGAAAAAACCATATTTTTCTGAAGTTATGACCACTTGAAATTCCAACATATGAACGGAGCGACATCAAGCGGAAAACCGTCTAGAAGCTCGTTTTGAGCACTTCAGAACAAGATTCCATGGTTTTCTTGAACATCAATTTTTGACGGTATCACCATTTCTACAATAATAGGAAAAGTAGGAAATAATAGGAGAAGTAATATACCACTAGTAAATAGTCATAGTAAATTTACTGTGCAGGTTCTTTAGTTATACGCATGTGTATAATTATGAAAGACAATGACAAGCACCGCACAAGTACCTACCAGTAAAAGATACGCTGCGCCGCCGATACTGTAGTGAGCTCTTCAAAACTGTCACAGAAATGTATTTACCTGGTATTTCTGGGAGGGGGGGGGGGGGGATAAAAACTGAGGAGCTGGAGATGTGTTCAGCTGACCGCAAGACTCGAAATGAGTGTTGGAACGGTTCGGTATCTTCATGCTCGGGGGTCGGAAAGTGGTCCTCGAAGAATTCTGAGGGCCTTTAAACGCGGGGTCGTAACGAAATCCCATCTCGATATTTGTCAGGGGAAGTCACCGAGCTATAAGAGCGCCTATCTCGTAACCGTAGAATTTTATAAGGGCCCCTTTCATTTCGTTATCGCCAGGTGGAAAACCGTAGGGTGACCATCTCGAACGTGACTTTCGACCGTATGATTACTTTCCCTCGAGGCGGATCCTCCCCTTCACCAAACAGAAGGCCTCCCAGAGAATTGATAAGTCAGGCTGATAGAATCAAGAGACTGCACAGCGAATCATGAAGTAACAGGATATTTTGGAAGTAACGCTGAATTTATTCAGGTGAGCATCGTTGTAGAAACGTACTTGCGGACCACACGGGCAGGTTTGGGACCTTTGATTTTCCTCTTTTTTTAAATGCTAATTACCATCCCCACCTCATTCTGAAAAAAAGAAAAAACCAGCAGACCCCCCGGGAAGCTTTTCGAAAATCCTTTCACAGACGGCCACCCCGGTGCTCTGAACCTTGTCCGAATGATTAATGAATGAGGCGAAACGTGCAAAAGGGTTTTTTCCCGCTCTCTTTACCTAATTCAATTTTAATATTGGGTCGGATTAAGTTGAGCGAGATGAAGAAAAACACAGGGAGGCATCGTCGCATAATTGAAAGCACCTTAGGATCCCCAGGTTAACGAAGACAGACCTGAAGAACGAGTCCGTAGAGGTAGAAGGACATGTGGGTAGATAACATAACTAAGCGTGGGCTGTCATGGAGTGCCTCCCAGTGGGGCCAAAAGGCCATTTTTCGGCTAAAAATCTAAAAACCTTGTGATGGATGTATATGAGCGCACATCTACCACGAGAGGTGTGAGGGAGGATGTGCCCGGTTTGGTTATGGGCGGACCACCACCATGCCCGGGATCTTTTTGGATGTGTCCGTTTTGGTTAAGGGCGTACCACCACCATGCGCGGAATCTTTTCGGGAGCGTTGCCTGGTTTGGTTATGGGCGGACCACCACCATGCGCGGAATCTTTTCGGGAGCGTGGCCTGGTTTGGTTATGGGCGGACCACCACCATGTTCGGAATCTTTTAGGAGTGTTGCCTGGTTTGGTTATGGGCGGACCACCACCATTCCCAGGATCTTTTAGGTTAGGAGACAGATGAGGAGCTAGGAGAGAGAGAGTCAGCGACTAGAGGAGAGCGTAGAACGGCTAGAAAGACGAAGGAGGCGAGTATTTATAGGCCAGGAAGCCGTCTCCCTCCATCCTCCAGCTAGTGGAGGATGGTGGGGATCCCCAGGTTGTCCCTCAGCTCTCCTGCGACTTCCGTCCCCACTTCCGGGTTTATTTAGCGAGATCTTAATTTCACATAGCAAGGTTGTGGTTCTGGGAGGATACCACGACAGACCTCTATCTTTAAAATAAATTTAATGCTGATCACGAATATACCGTAAATGTTCCTATAACTATATTAGCTCCTTCATGCATTTTCGCCAAAAAACCTCAAGAAACACGTTCTTTTTTAAAATTTAATTCTTTATTCAATAACAGATTTATGCAATTTATGCAATTCTTTATTCAATAACATATTCAATAACTCTAAAGGACATTTAACGCTGATAACGAGTATACCACAAATGTTCCTATACCCATATTAGCTCTATCACAAATTTTTCGCCAAAAAACCTCGAAAAACACGCTTTTTTTTCAATTAAATTCTTTATTCAATAAAATATTTAGTACACGACGAAGAATATAAGTACAGTGTGAAAACTAAGCTCATGAATGGGCCCCTAAGGTCTTGACGACCCGTACAGGGGCTGGTTGTCACTGAACTAACTTATTAGTTTGGATTTAGTGAGTCCTTTTAGCTGGAAACAATACATTTGGAGACAATGTTAAACTTGAATAAATAAATAAATATATATACAGTGTATATGGGAATACATTATCTATGCCATAAACTTGAATAAATAAATAAATGTATATACAGTCTATATGGGAATACAGTATCTATGCCATCCACATTTCAAGATAGCGATTACTTAAGTACTATAAAATAGTCACAATTACAGATCAAACCTATTCAAGAAGTCAGTGTGCAGGTCAGATTTGTGCATTTGCAGCAAGTATGCGCCTATTCTTTTGGTTTATTATTCTTTGTACAATAAACATAATGTAATCGCTCAGCAAAAATTTTTATAACACCTCCTCAAAAATTTTTCTTTTACGTTTCAAGGTGCGTAGATTACAAAAATGCAATGTCCGTCCACCGTATGATCCACATCTACTTCATTTTCGGTCTAAAAAAATTCGTTCTTTCGCACACATGCTCCATTTGGGACCTAATTGTGTCCCGAAACTTTGCAGCCCGATCGGAATAGCCATAGCCAGGGGTGTTATGGGTGAAAAATGGGTGTAAAAATAGGTATTTTTGGTGTTTTGCGTTTCAGTAACATGAGCTTTTGAGGTACCGTTTTCCATGATTTTTAGCACGAGAAGACCAAATATGAAGTCGATTTTGACCAAAGAGTGGGAAAGTGATGTTCTAACGAAGTTTCAGCCTTAAATTTACGTTACATTTTGGTCTAAAATCGTCGTTCTTCCGCACACAGTGTGGGTCCCCAATTGGGAACACATTTGGGTCCTTGATGTGCTCCAAAGCTCGGCAGCCCGATCGTAAAACACCCAGGGGTGGTATGGGAGAAAAATGGGTGTAAAAATAGGGGTTTTCGAGGTTTTTTTGAGGTTTTAGTGAACACGAGCTTGTGACGTATCGTTTTCCATGTTTTTTAGGGCGAGAAGACCGAATATGAAGTTGATTTCGACCAAAGAGTAAAGAATTGAGGTTGCAACGAAGGTTAAGCTCCCGAAAATAATTTTTTATGAGCCAAAAACCTGCGAAATTGTCTGAAATCACCATAAATTTGTATAATAACACTAGAAGTAGTATTAGCAGGTGAATCAAGACAATTAAATCGCACTATCAATGTTCAAAGATAATCTGTTAAAAAAAGAAAAGAAAAAAAAGGAGCCGAGGTCGTGTTTGTGGGGGGCCAAAAATGGTGGAAACCATCAAAAATAACTATTCAATTATTGCGCATGAAAGAAACAATAAATGAACAGAAAATTTCTGTACGTATGTCCGATTGAATAATAAACCCAACTGACAAGGATTTTGCAGCGTTTTTTTGAAGGATTTAGTCGCCTGATCTGATTGCAAGGTAGTCGCAATTATTTAAGGCTGTGGGGGAACTTATGCCACATTGAGGGGAGGAAATAGCACCCATCCGAATCTATTCGAACTTCAAAACGGCTGAACAGCTATTCGCGTTGGCTCGTAAAGCAATTGGTGCGGTTCCAGACAGCTCCACAGTAAGATCAGGTTCCATGGAACGGATACATAGCTGGAACACCACACCTCAGGGACTACCAGATTGTGTGGCATCAATACGGCTCAACGTTGCAAAAACTCCACCAACCGCAATCCAGCTTCGTCGTCCAACCACATTACGACCTAAACCGCCAACAACGTTCCCCTCACCCGATAACCATCACCCGTCGATACATCACTTCAAGAATTATGATCGCCGTATCTGGCTTCGGGGGTTCGCGACCTGTTTTTTTTTTTCAACCGCCTTTTATCCGCCGATATTTCACAGTTCGGAGCAGTTCCACGGCGGACACTCCGGCCCCACACACTCGACCGCTAAAAAACTTGGGGGGAAAAAGCCCGTCACTACAATCCAACCCTGTGCCAGCGCCCGTCCACTTCGACGTCCGTTGGTATCGATATCGTGATCGGAGTTCGTTTCATCATTTCCGACTCCTCGCTATCGATCATTCGTGTAATGGCCCTTCCGCTCTACTTTTTCGTCAGGCGCTTTATAAAAATGTACTCCCCTTCGGCGAAGTTTCACCGTAATCCTTTTTCCTAATGTTCCAGTTCAAGATTTCAAGTGAAAGATTCAGACATATTTCATACTTCCTTCGTCCATTTACCTAAAACTGTAGCAGGTAGGTAGGTAATTACTTCTTTAGGACTCAACGAAACTTAGCGTTATAAAACTCAAAACGGTGCAAATTACACTAAGGTTTATTATTTTCCTGTATGGCTACCCCTACTGCGCAGACCACTGAATTCCTATTCTGCCGTGTGAAGGAAAAATGCCTCAACTCCAAAATAGCCGAAAATAGAATTTTCACGTTCTCCCCCCCCCCCCCCCCCGCCACTCCACAATTCCAAAACCACCTTTCCGATGGTCCACGACCCGGAAGGGGTAGAAATCTGAAAGATGCTCAATTTGGAGGAAACACGCCTCTCGCCTCACGCCTGTGTTTGTTAAATAAAAACGCTGCAAATCCCTGCACAACGGTTTATTATTTTGTACAGAATACCCTTCTTTTACAGATCACAGCTCTATGTATAGATAACCCGTCTATATAATATGTACTATTCTATACATATTATGTAGATCGCAGACCCTCCGTAGGTTAGTACCTAACCCCGTACTCGTTACTAGGTACCTACTTAAATCACGAGTTAAATGATGCGAAAATAATTCTTAATGACAAACAGTAACTAAAATGGCGAAAAGAAACGCAAAAAGAATGAATTTTTGAAGGAAAATTGTTGATGTGGAGTGAAATAGATGCCCCTTCTGCGTAGATCACTGTTTTCTATGGTCAGTACTCTACCCTCTGATCAAGTATAATAAATACTTGACGTGTAATAACTAGCCCATCAACGGTTGGTCAAGTTGCAAAAGTACCGATCAAGAAAATCCAGCACCTTCTTGGTAGATGAACTGTTGTGTAATAATTTGCCGTCTTGTAATAATTTACCGTTGTGTAATAATTTACCCATCAATACTACTTCAAAGTTTGTTCAAGTTTCGACCAACAAAATCCGCCCCTTCTTGGTAGATGAACCGTTGTGTAATAATTTACCGTTATGTTATAATTTACCGTTGTCTAATAATTTACCCATCAATACTACTTCAAAGTTTGTTCAAGTTTCACAAGTACCTACGAACAAAATCCAATAGTCCATCATTTATCAAATGAAATAATATCGCAGAACAAACAACTCGACTTCATACAGCCATCCTTGATTATAATCAGGTGCTCCCTAGTGATGATATCCGGGCCGGATTCATACCGTTTGATTCACGATCGTGTTGACGAAGCTTTTTGGTGCCCACGAACGGCTGGACGTACGATGTTCTGGGTGGTTTCAAAAAATTTTTTAGCTCAAGACGAATTTAATATCGTTAAAAAAACCACACCCTTCAATCGAAAGTTTTCGAGCTACGGCGTTCTGACAATTTCAACCTCTATTTTGAACCCCTTAGAGATGACTGACAGTAACGTCGAGCTTCGAGGACCAACTAGACCTCGAACGGAACCTATAACCCGTATTTCATCAACTTTTATTCATGGTAACTAAGAAAAGTGGCCCGTACGGCGTGCGGCGGACAGACAGAAATATTTTTATTGCATTTTCGGATTCTACATACCTTGAAACGTAAACCATCAAATTTTGAGGGGGGGTTAGAATTTTTTTTTTTTCATGCTCGATTCCAATGGTTCATTACTGAAAATAAGATAATTGAACGTTTGAAAACATGAGCAGAGGTGAATTTGGGTGGGGGGGGGGGTTAATTAGACCTCGTAAAATAAAACCTCCATCCTTCATATTCCAGCATTATTTTTATTCAACCTGTCATGGAAGCGTTAGTTTTATTTTACGAGGTCTAATTAATTCCCCCCTCCCCACTTCACCACTGCTCATGTTTTCAAACGTTCAATTATCAGTTTTTAACTCTACTACAAGGTTATTTTTAAATCAAAGTATATAAATGTAAAGCCAATTAGATGAATAAGTTTTTGTGAAATTTGACAAGTTGTATTTTTTAGTAATCTCAGTAGAACGTAAAATTTGTTTCACAATTTTAAATTTTGAAATTTTTAAATGTTCCAACTGATACTGGCCAACATTTTAAGTAACTCTGACCATGAAAACAGAGGAATCTTAAAGGAAATTTAACGTTCTTTCAAACGGTGTAATTGGATTTGTTGTAGTCTCAATATTTTCGAATTCATTCGCGTTTTTATGTGCTAAGGTAATGAAAAGTTGGAAAACCACAAATTGTCTGATATCTTTAAAACGAAGAAGTTTTCGAAAAATGTCTACTGATAATTTTTTGTTCCAAATGAAGAGTAGAATCGATTCCCTGAGTTTCTACAGAAGGAACTGGGACACCCTGTATATTATGGTATTAGATGAAAACCCTGAAAACTGCTAGCCATAATACCTATTAGGAGAATAGTTTTTCATGGAACGCACTACAGGCAATGCCACCCAAGCCCAAGTAACAGCATCTTTATATCTAACGTTCTGCAAAAGGTTGGCATAAAGGAGCAATTCTATTTAGAACAGCTCAATTTTCTACGCTTCTGGGTGAAAGAAGAACTTCAAGAGAAGAAAACCTGAATATTTTTCTGTGAAAGGTAGGTACAGCACCAGAGAGCAATTACCTTATTTAAATAACCATTTGATCAATGGAATACTAAGTACATTAGGAGGTCCTCACGTTATACTCGCACGCAACAGGACTCCAACAGTGTCTTGACAGACATTAACGAACAAGAAGGAAATATTCGGAGCGTGCACACATCGGATTATCCCTCCATGATACAATTTTAACGTTACCTTATGGCACGAATGTTGAAGGGCTGCGCTCGCACGGCCAATCTTCTCCTGCCGTGCTCTACTTCCCGTATTGGGTTAGTGCAAATTGGATTGAGAATGCGCGATTCGCGGGAAAGCCGCGCGCTGAGAGGATGTCTGATAAAAGCTAGGAAGCTCTGGAGGATCAGAATTTGCTCCGTATCACAGCGACGGGTCGGGGTGAGATTACGAGTGCTTTGCTTGAACGTTGTTTCCAAGATCCGCAGAAAGCGGTTATGAAGGTGAAACAACGTGCTTCATGCTTCGAAGGCACTTGCAACGAAAAAAAAAACAGTTTTAAATGGCTTGAATGAGCACCAACCACTAAAAAATAAGATTTCGAAAACAAAATTTACAAAAAATTGTACAGGAAACCCAGATGGGAAAAACAAACGCTGCAAATCCCTGCACAACGGTTTATTATTTTGTACAGAATACCCTTCTGTTACAGATCACAGCTCTCTGTATAGATAACCCTTCTTAATATGTACTACTCCACACACATATTATGTGAATCGCGGACCCTCCGTAGGTTAGTACCTAACCCCGTACTCGTTGCTGGGTACCTACCTAAACCGTTGTGTAATAATTTACCTGCATAGGTTCCCCTTCTACGGAGATAGAATAATAAACCGTTGTGTAATAATTTGCCCATCAGTAATACTTCAACCGCTGTTCAAGTTGCAAAAGAACCTATCAACAAAATCCAGCCCCTTCTTGGTAGATGAGCCGTTGTGTAACAATTTACCGTAGTGTAATAATTTACCGTTATGTAATAATTTACCGTTGTGTAATAAGTTACCGTTATGTAATAATTTACCCATCAATAATACTTCAACTGTTGTTCAAGTTGCAAAAGTACCTATCAACAAAATCCAGCCCCTTCTGGGTAGATGAGCCGTTGTGTAATAATTTACCGTTGTGTAATAATTTACCGTTTTGTAATAATTTACGTACCGTTGTGTAATAATTTGCCGGTGTGTAATAATTTGCCATTGTGTAATAATTTACCCATCAATAATACTTCAAAGTTTGTTCAAGATTCAGAAGTACCTACCAGCAAAATCCAATATTCCATCAATTGTCAAATGAAATAATATCGCAGAACAAACAACTCGACTTCATACAGCCATCCTTGATTATAATCAGGTGCTCCCTAGCGATGATATCTGGGCCGGATTTATACCGTTTGATTCACGATCGTGTTGACGAAGCAGTTTTGGATTCTACATACCGTGAAACGTAAACCATCAAATTTTGAGGGGGGGGGGGGGGGGGGGGGGTAAGAATCTTTTTTTCATGCTCGATTCCAATGGTTCATTATTGAAAATAATAAACCAAAAGTTAAAAGCAGGTAAGCCACATAAAATAATCTACAATAATACTGAACGAAAATAGGAAACCCTGTTTCAAATCTCAAACCTACATGTGGTACGAGATCCCCCCGTGGTACCTCCCTGAATAGGAAGAACTGGGAGTGACAGTAACGACTCTTCCGAAAGGACAAAATTGTGCTGTGACGCTGTAACAGTGCAGAATTTTGCGAATGATCCATTTCGCTTAGCCCCCAGGAGTGCAGTTTACAGGTGAAATGGCTCACACACAAATTGCTGCTTATGGTGCATCTGTAACACCACCATCAAAAACCTTCTGTAAAAATGTTCCATTCGTATTTTCCATACGTGGATATTATTTGCAATGTTGGCTGCTGTCTCTGACGACATCAACAATGTTTGAAATGGGTGGATGTCACAGAATTTACTATTTAACTGCCTGTGGAATCCCCCGCAGGCGTTTGTTGCTCTCTCCAGGCACGGTTGATAAAAAGTATGTCAAATGAGTTTGATAAACTTGCTTGTGTATAAATATCCAACAGCTCTGAACGAATTTTAGTTAAAATTAATTTGATATGTTTGTGAATGGAAAAACCTTGAACTTGACTCGGAAAACGTTAAATTTATCACAGAAAACTTGGGTTTGTTTAGGAAAACAATGGATTTTTTTGGAAAACTTGAATTTATCTCGGAAACGACACTTATTATGCTTGGTAGGTACATTTTTATTATCCAAGTTGATTCTAGTGACCCTAGATAACCTCGGTTATGGCCCAGCTGTCAATTTCTTTTTTGCATCGTTCTGCATTTTAATGTGTTGTTGGATTTGGGAGGGGGGATTTCATTGTAACATCTGCCTATATAAATACTGACATGATTTTTGAAACGCGGGTAGCTTTGACGGGCTTATATATTATGTCATCCAGGGAACCAATGAATGAACCATCGCTGCCAGGCAAATGCAAATTACTGCACCCACCCAAGCTGCAGGCCGATCAGCTTGTCATCATGACCTTATACCACTTTTTATTTGCTGTTTTCTCCGTTCTTCAGTGACCCAAATCTAATCGCTCACATATGAACGCTGTAAATCCCTGCAACAGTTTATTATTTTGTACAGTAAAACGCTGCAAATCCCTGCACAATAGTTTATTATTTTGTACAGAATACCCTTCTGTTACAGATCACAGGTCTCCGTATAGTTAACCCTTCTATATATAGCATATGTACTATTCTACACATATTATGTAGATCGCGGACACTCCGTAGGCTAGTACCTAACCCTGTACTCATTACTAGGTACCTACCTAAACCGTTGTGTAATAATTTACCTGTATAGGTTCCCCTTTTACGGAGATAGCATAATGAACCGTTGTGTAATAATTTGCCCATCAATAATATTTCAACGGTTGTTCATATTGCAAAAGTACCTATCAACAAAATCCAGCCCCTTCTTGGTAGATTAGCCGTTGTGTAATAATTTACCGTTGTGTAATAATTTACCGTTATGTAATAATTTACTTGTTGTGATCGGCTGCTCCTCCACAACCAATGTAATGTACATACATGTTGTACCTCAGAGTGGGGACCCCCCGACCCCCCCTCTGATCATGTCAGGGGCCTATAAAGAGCCGAGGGGCCAACAAATACATAACCATTCTCAAGCTAACTTTCGGCCTCGTCTGTTCCATCCTTATTCACTACACTGGTGACCCCGAGTGGTGACACGCAGCCTCCGCCCGCCGTCTGCGACCGCGGTGCGACGACAGCGCCTAGCAACGACGAACAACGCCGCTCAGCGCCCGCCGACCGTCTGCGACGAGCCCCACCTCCGCAGCACTACGCCCGGCACACGCACCCCACTCCGACGCCCCACAGCGCCGCCCCCACCGACGCCACACAGCGGCGCCCCACTCCGACGCCCGCCTCGACGCCCAACGCAGCGGCCCCCCGCTACTTCGCCCCACCATCCGATTCCTATATAAGGAAACGGACGCCGGCGCCTCGCACACTTCCTGCTGACACTTCCAGACGACACCTCTCCGGGACTGGCGCCTACAACGAGAACATGGACCCGAAACCACCGACACCCGCAGAAACGACTCCACCGACATCAACGCTCCAGCTCCGGCCGTACGACCCCGCATTCCCGCACGTCTGATTCGCCCAACTCGAGATCACATTGACTCACGAAGGCCTCACGACGCCGCATGCTAAATTCGCCCGCGCTTTCGAGCCCCGACAAGCGGACCTCTACGACGACCCCAACCGCCTCCCGAGCACGAGAATCCGTCAGTCCACGCCCGCCGACTCCGTAGAGCCCTCCCGGCCGACACACCGCAACGCGTAGAACATCAAATCGTCACGAAGGGACCTCCATACCACGCGAAACTTCGCCGAATATTACCGGACCTCAACGCGAAAGCGTCGGCCCATTTCGGCGAATTACTAGCGGCTGGCACCATCGAACGCCAACAGCTACCAGACGTTGACAACTCGCCTTTTCGCCACGCACGCACCGTCCGACGGCTCCCGGCTCACCGCCTTACTCAACCGACTTCCGACGACGAACTACTGTCAGTCTTCGCCCGCCGACTCAGTCGAGCACTCCCGGCCGACACACCGACCCCGCTCGTTCGGCAGCTTTTCACACGCGCCCTTCCAGACAGCATTCGCCTTCACATAGCGGCGCGCGACGAACCCGACGTCACGAAACTCGCTGCTCTCGCCGATCGCCTCAAACCCTTCGCTCCCCCTCCTCGAGTGGCTACCGTCACCGAAGAGGTTCTTGTGATTCGAACAGATGTCAACAGCGATCGCCGACGCAGCCACGACCGACCACACGCAGCGCGACGAACGGCTCGTGTTTCTACCGCCGCACATGGGACCCCCGAGCACAAAAACGCCGCACCCCATGCACCAGGCGCCCGCAACAACAGCCGCCGCGGCCGAACCCACGCACTCAACCAACACCACGGCTCTTCATACGTCGCAAACGTACCGCCCCCAACGACACCGACCCGGGCAGCCACAGCGGACCGCCCGACAACCGCCACAGCAACAGAACAAAATTTAACTAAATGCGTTACTTAAATTCTGGGGGGAGCAGTGTTGTGATCGGCTGCTCCTCCACAACCAATGTAATGTACAATGTACATACATGTTGTACCTCAGAGTGGGGACCCCCCGACCCCCCTCTGATCATGTCAGGGGCCTATAAAGAGCCGAGGGGCCAACAAATACATAACCATTCTCAAGCTAACTTTCGGCCTCGTCTGTTCCATCCTTATTCACTACATTACTGTTGAGTAATAATTTGCCGTTGTGTAATAATTTTCCATTGTGTAATAATTTACCCATCAATAATACTTCAACGTTTCTTCAAGTTTCAGAAGTAGGTACCTACCAACAAAAACCAATAGTCCATCACTTATCAAATGAAATAATATCGCAAAACAAACAACTCGACTTCATACAGTCATCCTTCATTATAATCAGGTGCTCCCTAGTGATGATATCTGGGCCGGATTTATACCGTTTGATTCACGATCGTGTTGACGAACCTTTTTGGTGCTCACGAACGGCTGGACGTACAATGCTCCGGGTGGTCTCAAAAAATTGTGTAGCTCAAGACAAATTTAATAACGTAAAAAAAACCATACCCTTCTATCGGAAGTTTTCGAGCTACGGCGTTCTTAAAATTTCAACCCCTATTTCGAACCCCTTAGAGATGACTGACAGTAACGCCGAGCTTCGAGGACCAACTAGACCTCGAACGGAACGTATAACCCGAATTTCATCAATTTTGTTTCATGGTAACGAAGAAAAGTGGGCCGTACGGCCTACGGCGGACAGATAGAAATTTTTTTATTGCAGTTTTGGATTCTACATACCTTGAAACGTAAACCATGAACTTTTGAGGGGGGGTTAGAATTTTTTTTTCATGCTCGATTCCAATGGTTCATTATTGAACATAATAAACCAAAAGTGGAATATTAATTCCGATAAGAGGACGACAGAGCAAACGGTTTAGTAAGGGACGGGGGACTGATCCTTGTGGAACGCCCTCGAATGAGAGTCCCCTCTTTGTCTCTTGAGATCGAGTAGGAAGAGGAGTTTTAAAGGGGGCGGTGGCACCCAAGAAGACCACGTTACCGGCAGCGGTAGGTAAGGCGGTACCCGCCGCTTTAACAACCCCCTTTTACCCACTTCGAACACTCAAGTTCTTCAGACTTTATAAAGGACCTTCTTTTTCCCAGTCTTTTTCTCCTTCGTGAGAGGCAAATAGATTGAAGAGTGGCGGTGAGGGGGGGGAGAAAACTCGCTGACGTCATTTGAAAACCACCTTTGTGGAAATTATAACCGAACTTGGGGGGGTTTAAGGCTTCCCGCAAGCCCCCTCTACCCCCTCATTTCATCTTGGATCCTCGTTGAAGTCGACCTCTACTCAAAGTAATTGGCAGGAACCTGAGGAACGAAAACATGAAGCGGGATGAGGAGGGAAAAAAAAATTTCCCCTCGTCAAGAACTTGTAAGTTATTTCATTCTCAACTTTCCGTATTCTTCTTTCGATAACTTTTTGATGTAACCATAAATAGGTGGGATCTCCCGAAGTTGACAAGAAACTCACTGAAGTCTAATTATTTTCACTTTCCCCAAAAACTTCGCCTAGAGCTGTCAGCTTTCGAAAATTCTTAGTAAACTCTTCCATCAGCGTGGGTGCCATATTTATATCTTTACAGCAGATGATATCGTGAAAGTTTCACTTTTATCGAGTTTCATTAGAAAATAAATACTGAACAAAATTGAATCAATACTGAATAAATTCAACAAATCTAATTACAAAAATGTTGAAACTGGCAGGAGGGAAGAGTACAGCGCCTACCTATTGGATGACTGGAAACACTTTTGCTCACCGTAACTATCCAACACGTATCTGCTATATTTTTCACCAACCAGAGAATCTGAAATGTAATATGAAGAAGATAACTAGACATAGTAATTACGTGAAGAGCAAGAAGTACGATGCTTATAACAGCTACCAGGTGTAACTATTATCTTACCCCTTCAATTCGTGATTCAGTGCTTAGGTAGCTCTTAACGGTCTTCAGAAGGACTGAATAAAATTGTATGACTAAATGAGAGGAGCACCAAATAGCGTATGTAGTAGGTATATATTCAAGCTTAAATTTAAATTTATATTATTAAGCAATAACAATGCTATAGCGTGCCAAATAACATTATTTGATAAAAGACCCTACGTTTGTATCCTTCAAGTGCATTTGGGAGAGAAAATTTTTTTAAATTGTTTTCTGCGGCGTTTTTACATTTATACTTAGCTGTTTGAAAGTTTGCTAAAATCAACAATATTTCACGAACACATTCCACTCCTAAAAATGTCCTATGAAGACCGCACAAAGTGGGCCCAAGGAGGGCAATAAGAAGCTCTCACGTATTCAAATTCGAAAGTTTCCGAGGCCTAAATCTAGGGTTTCAGTTAAGGTGCGTAGATTTGTAACGAAATAATTTTCCAAAACTGTTTAGAAGAATATCGACAATTTTGAACCCACATTGCAACAGCTTAATTTTATAGAAAATTTGCTAAGCACCACCTACAATAGTTCATAGCTTACTCTTTCGAATGGTGCGAGTCACACTTATATAAGAGTAATATTAGAGGTTGTACCACGAAGACGTAACTTCAATACTTACCTACTAAATTGTTTACAAGCACTTCGACTGAAAAACGAAGGAGAAAACGGAAACTTGATGAAAACGTCAGAAGGAATCTATAACACTGTCTGGCTAAATGAGAGCAGTACCGAACAGCGTAGTACGTATATATTCAAGTTATTAAATTTAAATTTATATTGTTAAGTAATATATTACTTAATTATATATTTATATAATTAAGTAATATATTAAGTAAAATGTTATAGTGTGCCAAATAACATTATTTGATAAAAGACCTACTTGTATCCTTCAAGCGCATTTGGAAGGGAAAACAATTATTTTTACCTATTGTTTTCTTTGGCGTTTTTACCTACATTTATATTTAGCTATCTGAAAGTTTGCTAAAATCAACAATATTTCACGAACACATTCCACTCCTAAAAAAGTCTTATGAAAACCGTAAAAAGTGGGCCCAAGGAGGGCAATAAGAAGCTCTCACGTATTCAAATTCGGAAGTTTCCGAGGCCTAAATCTAGGGTTTGAGTTACGATGCAAAGATTTATAACGAAATAATTTTCCTAAACTGTTTAGAAGAACAATTTTCGACCCACATTGCAACAGCTTAATTTTATAGAAAATTTGCTAAGCACCACCTATAATAATTCATAGCTTACTCTTTCGAATGGTACGAATCGAACTTATGTAAGAGTAATATTAGAGGTTGTACCAAGTAGAAGTAACTTCAGTACTTACCTACTAAATTGTTTACAAGCACTTCGACTGAAAAACGAAGGAGAAAATGGAAACTTGATGAAAACGGGTTGTACTGATTTATTCACACAGCCACATTTCGTGGAGGATAAAGTGCTCCCACGACCGCGGTAGGTCAGGCGTAATAAGGCATTCAGGTGCAGAGCTAAGCCGTTTCTAATTTATTGTAATGGCCACCCCCATTAGTTTTTCGGCACTTTCGCAGGGCGTTGTGGGAAACAGGGCGAGCCTCGAATTTGTACACACTAGCTAATGATGACTCTTTGTTTTGTTCAACATTCCTTACGAATTAAGGAGTCTGTAAAATGATTAATAATGTTCAGTAGGTACTCGAGGGATACGTCACAGAAGAGGAACTGTTGGATCAGCAAAAAATGACCCACTCCGTTTTACTGATTACTTGGGAAAGATTTGCCCTCGTACCAGCCTCTCAATGCCAGGAATGAAGAAAAATGATTTTTTGGTTTATTATTTTCAATAATGAACCTTTGGAATCGAGCGTGAAAATTTTTTTGACCCCCCCCCCCCCTCCCCTCAAAATTTGATGGTTTACGTTTCAAGATATGAAGAATCCGAAAATGCAATAAAAAAAATTTCTGTCCGTCAGCCGTACTGAGCACTTTTATAGTTACCATGAGCCAAAATTTACGAAATTCGGGTTATAGGTTCCGTTCGGGGGGTAAGCTCGACGTTATTGTCATTCATCTCTAAGGGGTTCAAAATAGGGGGTGAAATGTTCAGAACGCCTATACCTTTTGGTTTATTATTCTGTGAATAATACACCTATGTATTCGCTCAGCAAAAAATTTTTATAACACCCCCTCAAACTTTTTTCTTTTCCGTTTCAAGGTGCGTAGATTCCAAAAATGCAATGTCCGTCCGCCGTCCGCCGAACGCCGTATCACGTGTACAGGCTTCATTTTAGATCTAAAAAAGTCGTTCTTTCGCACACATGCTCCATTTGGGCCCTAGTTGTGTCCCGAAACTTTTCAGCCCGATCGGAATATACCCAGGGGTGTTATGAGTGAAAATGTGTGTAAAAATAGGTACTTTTTGCGTTTTAGCAACATGTTACTAAAATGAGCTTTTGAGGTATCGTTTTCCATTTTTGGGGACGAGAATACCGAATATGAAGTCGATTTTGGCCAAAGACGCGGAAATTGAGGTTTTACAATTGGTTCAGCTCCCAAAATTGTTTTTTTTTTTAGTCAAAAACCTGGAAAACTGTCTGAAATCACCATCAATGTGTATACTAACATTAGAAAAAGTGTAAACAGCTGAATCAAGACCATTAAATCGCACTACCAATGATCAAAGATGATCTGGGGGAAAAAAAGTGTACCTATTTCATGTTTTGGGGGCCAAAATTGGTGGAAATCATCAGGAATAGCTATTTCAATCATTCCACATGAAAGAAACTATAAATTTAACTGCCAACAAGAATCTCTAGAACTCCAATAGAATAATAAACCCATGTGACAAGGACTTTGCAGCGTTTTCATGAGTGAAAAACCTGGGAAATCGTCTGAAATCTCCATCAGTTTGTATAATAACACTGGAAAAAGTGTCAACACGTGGATCAAGACGATTAAATGGCACTAACAACGGTCAAAGATAGTAAAAAAAAAAAAAAGGAGCGTACCTAATTTGTGTTTTAGGGGCCAAAATTAATGGAAACCATCAGAAATAGCTATTTTGAGTATTACGCATGAAAGAAACAATAAACGAACAGCCAACATTCCTGTAGAAGGTATGTCCAATAGAATAATAAACCCATGTGACAAGGACTTTGCAGCGTTTTTTTTACGTGAGTCTTTTTACGGTTTTAAATAGTTCTTGAACTTACGAGTTTTTTTAGACCACCCGGAGCACTGTACGTCCCTCCGTTCCTTCACAGTAAGGCCCAGAAGTTTGCAACGTCAGGCTTTTTGAACAGCAGGGTGAATGAAATTGTATACATTTAGCCAAAATATCATCACTAGGGACGCACTAACAAGCGGGAATTATCCCGAAATAAAATCATTGCTAGGGAGCACCTGGGGGCCTATTCACTAAAATAGATAGTGGAAAGAGATTATCTATTTTGAAAATCTCCCGCGAGAGATAGTCTCCCCTGGGAGACAGTCTCTTCCAATGTCTACCAGGTTCGTCTATTTTACTGAATAGCTCCAGAGACCTTGAGAAAGAGATATGGATCCTAATACACGAAAATGCCACAGTATCCATGAAGTGCGAGATGTTTGCCTCCGGGAGTTCAATTCCTTAATAATGAACGAATTTCTTAGTAATACCTACCTATTCAATGGGTACCTACCTACCTCAGTCCATACTTGGACGTTTTCACTTACGAATCGGATAAAAGTTTAAATGAAATTGAAGAAAGTCTCAATTATAAACAGAAAAAGTCGAATTAAGGGGCTTAATGCTTGTATTATATCTACACCTTATGAACGGCCACTCTTAGGTAGGTAGGTACCTACCTCAACCCGTACTTGGACGTTTTTACTCATGAATAAATAATTATGTATATATTTTTAAGTAAAATTGAAATGAAAAATTTAATCTTTATGAAATGAAAAACTTTATGATGAAAAACTTTATGAAATGAAAAAAAATACACGATCAAAATTACCGATGTGGTTGTGGATGAACGAGGATATTAAAAGATCTCTCTCTTTCAAGGAAAGACACCTAATTAGCTGTCTCTCTGAAAGAGATCGAGAATGCCAAGACGGCCGCCAACTCTCTCTTTTAAAAGTTACTGAATAACCCTGTCATGGATACTATAAAAATCTATTTTGCCAAAAGAGAGAGTCGGACCTGAAAGGTCTCTTTGGCTTAAATAGGCCCCCTAATTATATTCACGGAGTATGAAGTCGAGTTGGTTGTTTTGCGATATTATTTCATTTGAAAAATTATGGCTCTTTTGGAGTTTGTTGATAGGTATAGTGAAACTTGAACAAACGTTGAATTATTATTGATGGGTAAATTATTATTACAAAATGGTAAATTATTACACAACGGTAAATTACTACACAACAGTTCATTATACCATCTACGTAGAAAGGGCTGGAGTTTATTGGTGGGTACGTTTGCAACTTTTCTCAACAATTTCCCGTCAGAAATTCATTATTTGCGTTTCTTTTTGCCATTTCAGTTACTGTTTGTCATCGACAGAATTATTTTAGCAACATTTAACTCGTGATTTTGGTAGGTACCTAGTAACGAGTACTGGGTTAGGTACTAACCTACGGAGGGTCTGCGATCTATATATTATGTATACAATAGTGCATATATTATATTAAGGGTTATCTATGCGGAGAGCTGTGATCTGTAAAAGAAGGGTATTCTGTACAGAATAATAAACCGTTGTGCAGCGTTTTAAATTAGGTATCCTGTGATCAAATATGGAAAGGTACAAAAGAACGAAATAGATGGAACTAAAGTCAACTGTAGGATGATATTCAGAGGTTTTACAAGTAGTATTTATTATTGTGTATTGTGTAAGTATGTTAAATTTATTCTGATTCAATTGTATTGTGATTTATATGTACAAGAAAAAAGAAGGAAATAAATTTCATTTCATTTCACTTACATCCTGTCATAGGAATGGATTTTCAATTTTCGTTCATGTTTCCTAAACAACTAAAAGCATGAGTCCAAGCCACTTCCCCGCCACGGACATACTATTACAGGTATGACAGAAGTAGATAAAGTAAACCCAGTGTTTGCTAGAGACTCCAGGGTATTGGAAAAATATTTTTAATTTTTAAATTATATGAAATATGACAAGCACAAAAACGGCAGGCGACAACGCTCACAGCCAGTCAGCTAAAACGTCAACTCAAACGTCACGTTGACGTAAACGTCAACGTGATTTGGTTGTGTTTGATTTCGGATTTCTTCTAATGGAGTGACAAAAGGGGTTTATATTATTTTTAAATGAAATCAGTATCCATTCTAAGAATTATGAGACCAACCAAATTCTCCTATGATGAATAGTTCTTTTTCTATGATTTTTTTTCCCTACATCATTGCACCCCCTTTTGCCTGGGCGGGACCCCGTACCCACTGTGACGTAGGAACCTCTGAAAGCTTTGACAAATCATAGAAAAAGAACTACTTATCGTAGGAAAGTGTGACTGGTCGCAAAATTCATAGAATGGAAACTAATTTCATTCAAAACAATAAATACTGGACTGCGGTGATGGCGAGATTGATGTAGGTGAGGTTTGGGAATGTGAGGAGAGCTCGGGTGCGAGGTATCTAGTATGAAGAAAGGGAATCACCTCAATGGCTAGGCCAGGAAGGTTTACCACCATGTTGTATACTAGAGGATATGCCCAGAAAGGTTCATCACCAAGTTGGGATTTTTTATGAGAGAGATTCAGGAGAAGGGTGAGGTGAGATTGAGGTAGGTGAGGTTTGGGAATGTGAGGAGAGCTCGGGTGCGAGGTATCTAGTATGAAGAAAGGGAATCACCTCAATGGCTAGGCCAGGAAGGTTTACCACCATGTTGTATACTAGAGGATATGCCCAGAAAGGTTCATCACCACGTTGGGATTTTTTATGAGAGAGATTCAGGAGAAGGGTGAGGTGAGAGAGAGAAGGCGTTGAGTTCGAGTGAATGGGTAGAATGACGACCTGGGCAAAGAGGACGCCTTATAAAGGCACCTCTACCCTCCCCCTGTCATCCAACAGCGCTGAAAGCATTTGGGGGGCCTTATGGAGGGAGAGCTAGGTACCTGTCCGCGTCCTCTGCATCACGCTCGCTTTCTCCTTGACTTTATTGGAAACACTCTTCTATTACAAGTTGGAGTGGTACCTATATTATAAGTAGAGTTCAGATTTTGCATATTCTGCATATCAGGTTTTTTCAATAGAAAGTGTCATACTTATCCGAATTAAGGTATTTGGAGATGTCTTGGACATTTAAAATTGAATTTAAAATTACATATTCGTGCATATTTTGCTGGTTTTTGCATATTATATGCATCTGCATATGTTACAGAGTTTTGCATATAAATGGCATATTTCTAAGAAATATCTGCGTACCTACCTACACTGAAATTTCCGATCTGCGGTCATGTGAAAGGTCTTATACGTGCCTTAGTATGACTGCCCTTTCGATCTCTCCGGGATATCTCACTCCTGGAGAAATTGCCAAGTTAAAATTCCTTCCTGTTGTCAGCTGCGACGTTGAAAGATCCTTTTCCGCGCTGAAAATGACTCTGTCAGACCGACGGAGGAATTTCTCAGTCGAAAACCTCGAAAAAGTGTTGATAGTCCAGGGAAATTAATCTGTACCTACACCTACACATTGGAATTTTAATCATTGTAAATTTTGTTTAATATTGTACAGTTTTATTTGTGTCATTTTATAATATATTGATGAATGATTAAGAGTTTGGAGTTACATTGCTCATTCCCGTATTAGACTTCTGAATAAAAACTTGAAAACCGAAAAAATTGGGCCAAAATTTCAACTAGCATATTATTTTGAATTTTTTGCACGTTTTTGCATATTTTGCTAACTTTTGTTGCATATTTCAGCTATTTTTTTTGCATATCGATCCGAACTCTTATTATAAGGGTACCAGCACGGGGAGCATAGCCAATTGCAGCACTCTCACACGAACGCTAACGGCACTTGTTCGTATTCCTTCTCCAACTTAACCTACCTAGTTACAAAGATACATTAATATATAGGTAATACTGCTAGACTTACGAGAACAATCGATAGATAACAACAATACCGGAAAGAACGCGAAAGCGTTAAGTATTTCAATTCCTCTATAAATAGTAAATAAGTGCCTCCCACCAAGTTGACGGATGTAAAAGTCTCATCCGAAGCGAAAAAGTGGGAAGTTGGAGGGTTTGAGTGGAACGGCGAACTGGGAACTTCCAAGTGTCAGTTGAGGGAAAGTGTGATGGCACTGGGAGAACTTCGCGGTGAAGACCGACCTCCACTAACTGCGACCTTGTTGCCAAACGTAGCAGCGTAGGTAGCAGGAACAGAGATTTCCCGCCGTGGGAACTCTTGCTAAGTTTGAAGACACCTGTTAGCTCCACCGAGCTCTGCAACGGGCAAGAAGGGGGGCGAACTTGAATTTGGTAAGGATATTTATTTCAAATCCGATATTTTGAAGGTGAGGCAAAGTCACAAATGCCAAATCTGTCGAGAAACTACTAAAATAAAATTTTAACCAGAACGACCTGAAACCTATAGATTTTCGTTTTTTACAACCATAGCAATTATTGAGGGGAGGGCGAATAATAATTTATACTACCTGTTCTGTATTCCTACCATCTGCGATCCGACTCGATGTAGAGGCTGTGAGCGACTGCCATAGACAGGTATCACGACAAGCTATCCGTCCACTCGTACCTCTTTAGATTTTACTTGTGTTCAATCCCTTCCCAATCATTATCGGCACAAGAAAAAAACGTAACACCGAATAATACCGAAATAATGAGAGTGGCGAAGGCGTTTGCGCACGCGCTGACGAGAGCTGCAGCTCGATTCTGAGGGAATTTACATGGGACAATTTAGCTCATAACAAAAATTTGGATATTCACGCACGTTGCATGGATCAGGGGACACAATTCATAATTCAATGCATAATTCCACTCCGAGGGGGCCTGTGTGCGAAAGTGAATAAGTAGGGTATACCTACACCTTCGGTAGTTGAACCAGTTAGTTCAAATCTGTTATCTGTTTTTCAACAACAGCTGGAGCTGCCGGTTGATTTGGAAAAATCCTAATTTGAAATGCAGAATTCCCAATTTGAAAAGGGACACTTCCTAATTTGGTTCGGAAAAAATACTAATTTGGCTTGGAAAATTCCTAATTTGACGTGTCAGATAAGAAAGACGGAAAATGAAGCATTTCAATCACTCGGTATGAGCTATGCAATAATAGTAACTGGATTATTAGGATTTACTGTATGAGCAAATTTTATATTTACTGTAGCTATAGATTTAGACACACGAGCATACTTTATCTCAGCAACAATAATTATTGCTGTACCGACAGGTATTAAATATTTCAGCTGACTAGCCACAATTCAAGGAGCTCATTGCAATTCAATTCTTTATTAAAACACATACTTAGTACATAATGAAGAATATAAGTACAGAAACATGAGAAAACCCAGTTCATGAATGGGCCCCTAAGGTCTTGCGACCCGTCCAGGGGTGGAGGAGCTAATATTAATTATTCAGTACCAAACCTCAAGAAGATTAGGGTTTGTATTCCTATTTACCACAGGAGGATTAACAGGGGTTTTCTTGCTAATTCATCAATCCATATTATTCTACATGATACTTATTATGTAGTAACCCCATTTCCAATATTTAAAAACACTTATAAAAACCACAGTCATGCAGCATGGCTATAAGAGCGAATTTTCGAAGTTTTCGGCATCTTCCTCCTCCGCCTAAAATTTTCTGAATATTAATTTTCGGCCAATGTTTTCCCAACTTGATACCATACAAAATTAAAACAGGAGTAGTTTTACGCAAAGTAAAATTTGGGGTGGAAGGAGGGGGAGGGGGAAATCAAAAATGTTTTGAATACCAGAAGAGTAGGTATTGGATACGAAACAATTTTTTGTTCCATTTTTTGCCGAGTAACACCTCGGTTTGTAGATTTTCCAACGCTGAACACGATGGTGAAGTCAGAATTGCGATATCCCATTCCGTTATCAGATTAGAGCAGACGAACCAGGAAGAACATCTCAAGAAATAACCACGTTCCTTCATCTTCAAAGTGCTCCAGTTTGAGAATGGAATGAGATATCGCAATTCTGATTTCACCATCGTGTTCAGCGTACAAAAACCTTTAAAATGAGGTGTCACTTGTCAGACTTTTTCATTTTGGGAATTTATGGGTAATTTTCCCCCCCTAAAATTCCCCAAAACTCCCCCTTAGAGTGACCCGATTCTGCCCATCTTCGAACTTAGCCTGTCGATTGCCAAGACAGATTTTTCGTGCAAATTTGAACTTTTTATCTCAATTCTATCGAGAGTTATCGTCTGGAATGACACATACATATATAAATATATAAATATATAAATATATAAATATATAAATATATATATAAATATATATATATATATATATATATATATATATATATATATATATATATATATATATATATACATATAATTTTTGGTGTCTTTCGGCAGTGAATTCAGGATGGTCTGAAACGGATTTTGGTATAAAAATCTTTCGGAAATTCGAGTTTTAAAAATTTTGGACCGAGAACAATAGCTTCCTTTTCTTCGAAAATTCGCTAAAATTTAAAAAACGCTGCAAAGTCCTTGTCACATGGGTCTATTTATTCTACTGGACACACCTATAGAAATGTTGGCTACTAATTTATTGTTTCTTTAATGTGAAATAACTGAAATAGCTATTTCTGATTGTTTCCACCAATCTTGGCGCACAAAACACGAATTAGGTACGCTCTTTTTTTTTTTTTAGATGATCTTTTATCATTGATAGTGCCACTTAATTGCCTTGGTTCACCTGTTGACACTTTTTCTAGTGTTATTCTACAAACTGTTGGTGATTTCAGAAAATTTCTCAGGTTTTGGTTTATTATTCTGAGAATAATACACCTATGTATTCGCTCAGCAACAAATTTTTATAACACCCCCTCAAAATTTTTTCTTTTCCGTTTCAAGGTGTGTAGATTCCAAAAATGCAATGTCCGTCCGCCGTCCGCCGTACGCCGTACGCCGTATCACGTGTACAGGCTTCATTTTCGGTCTAAAAAAATCGTTCTTTCGCACACATGCTCCATTTGGGCCCTAGTTGTGTCCCGAAACTTTTCAGCCCGATCGGAATATATCCAAGGGAGTTATGAGTGAAAATGTGTATAAAAATAGGTACTTTTTGCGTTTTAGTAACATGTTAGTAAAATGAGCTTTTGAGGTATAGTATTCCATGTTTTTGGGGACGAGAAGACCGAATATGAAGTCGATTTTGACCAAGGAGTGGAAAATTGAGGTTGCACCAGATGTTCAGCTCCCAAAATTGATTTTTTATGAGTCAAAAACCTGGGAAATCGTCTGAAATCACCATCAATTTGTATAATAAAACTAGAAAAAGTGTCAACAGGTGGATCAGGACGATTAAATGGTACAATCAATGATCAAGGGTAATTTGAAGAAAAAAAAAACGCTGCAAAGTCCTTGTCACATGGGTTTATTATTCTATTGGAGTTCTAGAGATTTTTGTTGGCTGTTAAATGTATTGTTTCTTTCATGTGGAATGATTGAAATAGCTATTTCTGATGATTTCCACCAATTTTGGCCCCCAAAACATGAAATAGGTACGCTTTTTTTTTTTAAGATCATCTTTGATCATTGGTAGTGGCATTTAATGGTCTTGATTCACCTGTTTACACTTTTTCCAGTGTTATTGTACACATTGATGGTGATTTCAGACAGTTTCCCAGGTTTTTGACTCATAAAAAACCAATTTTGGGAGCTGAACCTTTGGTAAAACCTCAATTTCCGCGTCTTTGGTCAAAATCGACTTCATATTCGGTCTTCTCGTCCTCAAAAACATGGAAAAAGATACCTCAAAAGCTCATGTTACTAACATGTTGTTAAAACGCAAAAAGTACCTATTTTTATACACATTTTCACTCATAACACCCCTGGGTATATTCCGATCGGGCTGAAAAGTTTCGGGACACAACTAGGGCCCAAATGGAGCATGTGTGCGAAAGAACGACTTTTTTAGATCTAAAATGAAGCCTGTACACGTGATACCGCGTACGGACATTGCATTTTTGGAATCTACGCACCTTGAAACGGAAAAGAAACATTTTGAGGGGGTGTTATAAAAATTTTTTGCTGAGCGAATACATAGGTGTATTGGTTTATTATTCTGTGAATAATACACCTATGTATTCGCTCAGCAAAAAATTTTTATAACACCCCCTTAAAGCTTTTTCTTTTCCGTTTCAAAGTGTGTAGATTCCAAAAAGGCAATGTCCGTCCGCCGTCCGCCGTACGCCGTATCACGTGTACAGGCTTCATTTTCGGTCTAAAAAAATCGTTCTTTCGCACACATGCTCCATTTGGGCCCTAGTTGTGTCCCGAAACTTTTCAGCTCGATCGGAATATATCCAGGGGAGTTATGAGTGAAAATGTGTATGAAAATAGGTACTTTTTGCGTTTTAGTAACATGTTAGTAAAATGAGCTTTTGAGTTATAGTGTTCCATGTTTTTGGGGACGAGAAGACCGAATATGAAGTCGATTTTTACCAAGGAGTGGAAAATTGAGGTTGCACCAGATGTTCAGCTCCCAAAATTGATTTTTTATGAGTCAAAAACCTGGGAAATCGTCTGAAATCACCATCAATTTGTATAATAACACTAGAAAAAGTGTCAACACGTGGATCAAGACGATTAAATGGTACAATCAATGGTCAAGGATAATTTGAAGAAAAAAAAAAACGCTGCAAAGTCCTTGTCACATGGGTTTATTATTCTATTGGACATACCTACAGAAAGGTTGGCTGTTCATTAATTGTGTCTTTCATGCGTAATAATCGAAATAGCTACTTCTGATGGTTTCCATTAATTTTGCCCCCAAAACACAAATTAGGTACGCTCTTTTTTTTTCTTTTTTTTTTTAAACTATCTTTGATCATTGGTAGTGCCATTTAATCGTCCTGAACCACGTTTTGACACTTTTTCCAGTGTTATTATACAAACTGATGGTGATTTCAGACGCTTTCCCAGGTTTTTCACTCATAAAAAATCAATTCTGGGAGCTGAACATTTGGTAGAACTCAATTTTCCACTCTTTGGTCAAAATCGACTTCATATTCGGTCTTCTCGTCCCCAAAAACATAGAAAACGATATCTCAGAAGCTCATGTTACCAATATGTTGCTAAAACGTAAAAAGTACCTATTTTTACACACATTTTCACTCGTAACACCCCTGGGTATATTCTGATCGGGCTGAAAAGTTTCGGGACACAACTAGGGCCCAAATGGAGCATGTGTGCGAAAGAACGATTTTTTTAGACCGAAAATGAAGTCTGTACACGTGTTACGGCGGACGGCGTACGGCGGACGGACATTGCATTTTTGGAATCTATGCACCTTGAAACGGAAAAGAAAAAAGTTTGAGGGGGTGTTATAAAAATTTTTTCTGAGCGAATACATAGGTGTATTATTCACAGAATAATAAACCAAAAACGCTGCAAAGTCCTTGTCACATGGGGTTATTATTCTATGGATATACCTACAGAAATGCTGGCTGTTCATTTATTGTTGCTATCATGTAAAATAATTGAAATAGCTATTTCTGATGGTTTCCACCAATGGTGGTACGCTCCTTTTTTTTATTTTATTTTTTTTATTATCGTTGATCATTGGTAGTGCCATTTAATTGTCTTGATCCACGTGTTGACACTTTTCCTAATGTTATTCTACAAATTGATGGTGATTTCAGACGATTTCGCAGGTTTTTGACTCATGAAAAATCGATTTTGGGAGCTGAACCTCTGGTACAACCTCAATTTTCCACTCCTTGGTCAAAATCGACTTCATATTCGGTCTTCTCGTCCAAAAAAACATGGAAACCGATACTTCAAAAGCTCATGTTACCAACATGTTGCTAAAACGCAAAAGTACCTATTTTTACACACATTTTCACTCATAACACCCCTGGGTGTATTCCGATCGGGCTGAAAAGTTTCGGGACACAACTAGGACCCAAATGGAGCATGTGTGCGAAAGAACGACTTTTTTAGACCGAAAATGAAGCCTGTACACGTGATACGGCGGACGGCGTACGGCGGACGGACATTGCATTTTTGGAATCTACGTACCTTGAAACGGAAAAGAAAAAAGTTTGAGGGGGTGTTATAAAAATTTTTTGCTGAGCGATTACATAGGTGTATTATTCACAGAATAATAAACCAAAAGGAGCGTAGAACCTAATTCAAGTTCTGGGGGCCAAAATTTGTGGAAACCACCAGAAATAGCTATTTCAATTAATTTACATGAAAGAAACAATAAATAAACAGCCGGCATTTCTGTAGACCAATGAAATAATAGAATAATAAACCCATGTGACAAGGACTTTGCAGCGTTTTATTCACAGAATAATAAACCAAAAGGAGCGTAGAACCTAATTCAAGTTCTGGGGGCCAAAATTTGTGGAAACCACCAGAAATAGCTATTTCAATTAATTTACAAGAAAGAAACAATAAATAAACAGCCGGCATTTCTGTAGACCAATAAAATAATAGAATAATAAACCCATGTGACAAGGACTTTGCAGCGTTTTTTACTCATAAAAAATCAATTTTGGGAGCAGAACCTTTGGTAGAACCTCAACTTTCGACTCCGGTCAAAATCGACTCCATATTCGGTCTTCTCGTCCCAAAAAACATGGAAACTGATAGGCCTACCTCAAAAGCTCATTTTACTGAAACACAAAAAATACCTGTTTTTGTACCCCATTTCACTCATAACACCCCTTGGTGCATTCAGATTGGGCTGGAAAGTTTGGGGAAACAACTAGGGCCCAAATGGAGCATGTGTGCGAAAGAACGACTTTTTTAGACCGAAAATGAAGCCGGTATGCATGATACGGCGGACGGCGGACGGAGTACGGCGTACAGCGGACGGACACTGCAGTTTTGGAATCTACGCGCCTTGAAACGTAAAAGAAAAAAATTTGAGGGGGTGTTATAAACATTTTTTGCTGAGCGAATACATAGGTGTATTATTCACAGAATAATAAACCAAAAGCAGCGACGATAAAAGGTACGCAGCCACTGAAGTGCAGTAGGTGGAGCACGTGGATTCAAAGTGAACCGCTGAGTTGTTGAAATAGGGGGGAAAAAAATTAAAGAAGTAGAAGAAAGAAATACATTACACGGCCGCACCGTACTGACTGATTAGGGAACTAAAACGAAGGGTGTAATTAATTAAGAAAGGCATCATTTATCAAAACTCTTTGGCCCCCTCCCAAACAATAATTATTCCAATTACTTGGGACAGGTTGGGTTTGGGGATTCAGATTTCAGGGAGGATTCGGGAGAGAAGATTACTGACGAACGAACGATTTCACGAGCTTGGCCTTGGGTCTAACAAGGTCCGGGTTCCTTTTTACTGTACCTGCAGATTTCAACTGAGGATCGATGTGAAACTCTTCATCACGCAACGGTCTCTCGACTATTATATACGTACTACTTAGTCTACCTCAACTTCTCAGCACTATAATTCTGACACGGATAAATTCTATAAATATATATAGATTACATAATTTGATCGTTTTTATGGTTGAAGCTCTAAGTTTGTGGAACTCCATTATTATGTGAGTAGGTTGAAGAAAAAGACTTCAGTTCCACAAATGTTTTCAGTTTTTCATTATATAGGTATATTTCAGGCACTTTATACCCATCTTCAGGTGGTTATTTATAGTTCTTAAAAAAGTTAAAACAACGACACCAACTCAAACATATCAAGCACAAGGGGGAAAAAAAACCTTTTTTTTTAAAACATGTATCATGTTTTAGCCCTGGGTACTAGCATTTTTTGCGAGTCGATTTTGCGCGTCAATTTTGAGCGTCAAATTTGAGCGTCAATTTTAAGCGTCAAATGTTTTCGCGCACAATGCATAGTGGTTTTCGTCAGAAGAAACGAGCACATACGTTTCAAGTAGTAGATTTCTACCTAGCCTTCACTTTTCGAGTTAATAACATGATACATGGTTGCAATTTTTGGTTCTTAAACATAAATAATTCGTATCACCAACAGGTACCTTAACATACTAGTTTTTGCAAGTTTTTGAGCTACGGCGTTCTGAAAATTTCAACCCCTGTTTTTCACCGCTTAGAGATGACTGACAGTTACGCCGAGCTTCGAAGACCAACCAGACCCCAACGGGACCTATAAACCTAATTTCATCAATTTTGGTACATGGTAACTAAGAAAAGTGCTAAGGTACAGCAATGTTTTAATTGAATTTTCGGAATCTACATACATTGAAACGTAAACCATCAAATTTTGAGGGGGTTATACAATTTTAGCGAATTTTCAAAGAAAATGAAGCTATTGCAATGGCTTCGAAATTTAAATAATATAAATTTTTGGAAATTTTCTTCATAGAAATCCGTTTCAGACCATTCTAAAACGATTCCTGAAATTTAACACTTTTTTATATGTATATATATATATATATATATATATATATATATATATATATATATTTATTTATATATGTGTCACTCCAGACGATAACTCTCGATAGAATTGAGATAAACAGCTCAAATTTGCACAAAAAATCTATCTTGGCAATCGAAAGGCTAAGTTCGAAGATGGGCGAAATTGGCCTACTCTAAGGAGGGTTTTGGCGCATTTAAAGTGCGCAAAAATTACCCAAAAATCCCCAAAATGTTATTTTCCAACAAGTGACCCCTCATTTTAAAGGTTTTTGCACGCTGAACACGATGGTGGAATCGGATTTTAGATATCTTGATCCGTTCTCAAATTAGAGCATTTAAAGTGCGCAAAAATTACCTAAAAATCCCCAAAATGTTATTTACTAACAAGTGACCCCTCATTTTAAAGGTTTTTGCACGCTGAACACGATGGTGGAATCGGATTTTAGATATCTTGATCCGTTCTCAAATTAGAGCATTTAAAGTGCGCAAAAATTACCCAAAAATCCCCAAAATGTTATTTTCCAACAAGTGACCCCTCATTTTAAAGGTTTTTGCACGCTGAACACGATGGTGGAATCGGATTTTAGATATCTTGATCCGTTCTCAAATTAGAGCATTTAAAGTGCGCAAAAATTACCCAAAAATCCCCAAAATGTTATTTTCTAACAAGTGACCCCTCATTTTAAAGGTTTTTGCACGCTGAACACGATAGTGAAATCGGATTTTAGATATCTAAATCCGTTCTTAAATTAGAGCATTTAAAGTGCGCAAAAATTACCCAAAACTAGGATAATCTTTAAACTCTTACCCCCACCCCCTTAGAGTGGTCAGATTGAAAAATGTGAGAAGTATTAATTGAAGACGAGAGTTCGAAGCAAAAAAGGGGGAGGCAAACGATTAGTACAACTCCTTGAATTTACCCACAGCGATCAAATAAATAAGCACTTAGTACAATTACGTAATAAACAAACGGTAGAATCAGGATGGACAAAACGTACAAATTAAAATAAATACGAAGAGAATATACATAGAAAACCAAATTTTAGACCGAAGTTTTCCTTTATTCAAAACCATAGCCATTAATTCGAATATTTCTTTGAAAATTCGCTCATTAAGTCATGCTGCATGACTGATTTTTTTTTTCATGCTCGTTTCCAAAGGTTCATTACTGGAAATAATAAACCAAAAAAGGAATATCAGCATCTCTTCAATCGGTTCTCGGGACTGAGAAATGCTGACTCTTGGGATTCCAAAAGCACCGTCATCAGAATATACCCGGGTATTTGTATAAGCGCAACTTTCAACTCTCTTCCGCATCATCGCTGCATTAATTACGAAGCTTCCACCCATCCCCCGCCATCTTTCACAAGATAATCGCCGTGATTGTCTTGGCGTTTAGGTTCCGTGATTAAGGGCCTATCTTCAAAAGTTTAATTGGACGTTCCTTGACGGATTTTCCCCTCGTATAAATAGTTGATGTAACTTACGGGTATCTTCTCAGTAGATGCGTGAAGTATTATTGATGATAAGACTTAAAATAATAACTCTGATTTATTATCAATTTGTATCTGATGATTTTTGAACGCTCTACATCACTGTGAAGAAAAAATGAAGTTGTAAGTATGAAATTACTTCGCGGGTTGTCTTTTGCTTGATTGATGATTGACAGATTTTAACCTAAAATGAGGACGCTCGCACTTATTATTCTAGTCGCCTAGCTCATGGGCAAGATGCCAAAGTGGTCTGGATGTGCCAATATTGAACGGGCTCCATTCCAACTGAATGAGGAATTTATTAAGGAAGGTACGTTTAACGCAAAATCCATCATCCTTCAATTTAAATTTTGAATAACAGAAATGTAATTTCATGATGACCTTCCAAAAATCCACCATCCCTAGATTTAAAATTCTGGATAACAGAAATGTACTACATACAATTTTGTTAAAATTAAGATATTGAAGAAGTATAATGTATAAGAATTATAATTGTATACGATATAATGCATAAGAAATGTATTACCGAACAAACGCATGTACACAAGCTGAGCTGGGAGAGAAACGAGCCTGGACAGGTCACTGACCGTAGGCTCAGGTAATAAACAAAATACCGTTACGTTCATAATTTTACCTGTGAATCTAAACAGATGAATCACTGAGTTTATGATGGCTTGGATTTAAAACAAGTGTCAGGTTTGCTTACTTGAAATGTTTGTATTTCGAATCTCGGAACAAAGTTAATTATGATGGAGAGGACAAGGTAAATCCTACAAGTTGCCATCGCCGGGTCACTGAGGGCGAGGAATATTCAAATATAATCGCACTAGGTAAGTTCCGTAAGGGTGGGTTTTCACCACCTGGAGTTAAGTAAGAATTGAGGTTAACGTGGAGTTGCAGAGAGATAGGCAAGCCAAAATGCTTTGTTTTTTTTCTGTAACTCCAGTTACCGTAACTCGCACTTAAATTCTAGGTGGTGAAACTGGTCCTTAGTTATTTTGACCGAAGAGTGAAGAATTGACGTAGTAACGAACGTTTCCCAAAGTCCATTTTTTATGGGTCAAAAACCTGGGAAATCGTCTGAAACCACCATAAACTTGTATAACAACACTAGAAGTAGTATCAACAGGTGAATAAAGGCAATTAAATGGCACTATCAATAATTATCAAAGACAATTTGTCAAAAGTAGGAGCCTAAGGGCCGGTTTATCAATTCTCTAGTTAAAACCCTGATTAGCTAGTCATTGATTAACGTTAATCAGAGATTTTAACTAATCAGAGCTGAGGATGCGTTTTTCAATGACTGCATGGATAATTAAAATAACAGCTAGTTAGCTAGTCAGAGTTTAAACGAGAGAAAACAACTCCACCACTACAATAACGTGAAAATCCCGTAAAAGTAAGGTGCAACATTGCGAGTTGGACACGGTTTCCATGGTAATGTTATCGTTATCGTCATATTCCTCGCCAAAAGCGGCCAAATTATAATTTATTGTGCTCCTCTAGACCTCTTTATATTAAATACACTTTTATTTGTACGAATGTACCAATTATTTTCTTTTTGGTTCCGCGGTGGCTTCTGCTGTCCCTCACCAGCTTCGGCTTAATTTTTATTGACTTATGTGATCGTGTGGAATCAGCATCATTCGCGCTCGGTTCTGTATTTTCGCGAGTTCCGTCGTATTTCTGTATTTTGGTAGTTATGCGCTGTCCCGAGAACAACATTAAAATGTCTCAGCATACCAGTACGTGTTATATATCTATTTTATGCAATATTTCCATCGAACGTACACAAATTCAGCTCCTGTGGTGATCAATATACCTATTTGTACGTGGGTTTGGCATGCTGCAAAGGTTGTTATACCTAATTGATTTCAGTGCACCTAATCAGTGAAGTGCACCCATGAAATATTCTTTTTGACAGGATTTCAGTATCAGATTTCAATGTGCCTAATCAATGGGAAACCCACGAAGTATTCTTTTTATGTTTGAAGGAATCAAATGCGGGTCTTTTTGTTTTTCAAATGGCAATGGTGCATGAGAAAATATTCCTTCAAGTAAGTGTTGATATTTTCCGATAACGAACAAAATAAATAGTAATAAAGAACAAAAAGCGTAGTTTCTTTGGATAGCGGAAACTGGAGTGGAAATCCACATCATCCTATCTCTCAAAATACGGTATTTTCCCTGCCGAACCAAATATTTCGTACCCATTCAAAGTACGTGCCAGTTCATTTATCCGTCGGATAAATCCTAATCATCCCTTGTCACATGGGTTTATTATTCTACTGGACATACCTACAGAAATGCTGGAAATACATTTATGGTTTCTTTCATATGCAATAATTGAAATAGCTATTTAGAATACTATGTCAGAATCCTCGAAAAAACGAATGAAAACACTCGCTACTCGCCAATTTCGGGCACAAATAGGAACAGAAAAGACGAAAATGCAATATGGCTGCCCGCTAATCAGACTTTGACAGGGCAGTTAAATATTTAACTAGAGCTTCGATCTCCAGTTAAAGATAGTCAGTGATTAGCGATAATCAGCTGCTAAAGTGAATTGATAAACGGGTATACAAGAGATAATCATAGATTTGACTTAGTCAGACTTTAATCGGGATTGCAAATGTGATAGATGAACCGGCCCTAATTCGTATTTTTGGGGATCAAAGTTGGTGAAAACCATAAAAAATAGCTATTTCAATTATTGCTCATGAAAGAAACCATAAATGTATTTCCAGCATTTCTGTAGGTATGTCCAGTAGAATAATAAACCCATGTGACAAGGACTTTGCAGCGTTTTTGAAACTAATTTCACCAAAATTTGTAGAATACAGAGCAGGAATGCGTGATGAGCAACAACAGTTATTAATTCAAGTTCATTCGGGCAATTCGTGAAGTTATCACAAGCAAACACTGCGAACAGTTATCAAAAACACGAATTAACCCGGACGTTTGGAGGAATCCCTTTCCGCTAGGACCCTCCAAAATAGGCCGTCATCACAGGGGAACTGCCAACCACTTTTTCCAAGGACTGACGGCCACTACTTTCTCTATTCCTCTTGAGGACATACTTGACATATTTGAGCAGCAGCCTGAAATCGTTTGAAACTCATGTTCAACCGGTTTCACATAAATGTTCAACATTTATGTTCATTTATGTTTCACATTCCTAAGGGTCAAATACTTCACAGTTTGTTTATAAAAACTGTATGTACGACACAGACGTCTGATGAATAAGCGGACGTTCAACATTCACCGCTGAGTCAATTAGTAAAACTGGGCATTGGATTAAATTACCACAGAGGAATTGGATTCTACTGACATATCCCTGCTACCTACTTGTACAACAAAGTCTGCTTTCCAACGTATCGGCGGATAGCCTCATTTTTCTCGGTAAGAAACAAGAGGTGTGTAAACCAGAGAAAACTTCCAGAGACAAATGGACGGGATAACTCTTTGCTGGGTATCTTTCCATCTAAAAAGGAACAAATGGTAAACCGAGGGAGCGATGAAGGGACAGGAAAAATGGCGAAGGAAATCGTATGAAAACAAAAGAGCCCAGCGCCGCCTGTGCCTCACCGATAACAAACATTCACCTTCCGCCGGATGCTGAGATGATATTTTTCGCTTCCGACAATACGTTATGTTTCCGATTCTCCACCGGTAGATGGTAACTTCTTTTCTGGACGGTAAGTATTTCATTACTTGACAAGAAATAGAGACAAGTCCACGGCCTTTTTGTTTGATTATATTCAATTATAAACTTAGGAATCGGACACAGAGAAAAACGCTGCAAAGTCCTTGTCACATGGGTTTATTATTCTACTGGACATACCTACAGAAACGTTGGCTGTACATTTATTGTTTCTTGTATGCGTGATGATCGAAATAGCTTTTTTTCTTTTTTTTTTAATAACTATCTTTGATCATTGGTAGTGCCATTTAATCGTCTTGATCCACGTGTTGACACTTTTTCCAGTGTTATTATACAAACTGATGGTGATTTCAGACGATTTCTCAGGTTTTTCACTCATAAAAAATCAATTTTGGGAACTGAACAATTAGTAGAACTCAATTTTCCACTCTTTGGTCAAAAACGACTTCATATTCGGTCTTCTCGTCCCGAAAAACATGGAAAATGATATCTCAGAAGCTCATGTTACTAACATGTTGCTAAAACGCAAAAAGTACCTATTTTTACACACATTTTCATTCATAACACCCCTGGGTATATTCCGATCGGGCTGAAAAGTTTCGTGACACAACTAGGGCCCAAATGGAGCATGTGTGCGAAAGAACGAATTTTTTAGACCGAAAATGAGGCCTGTACACGTGATACGGCGGACGGCGGACGGCGTACGGCGGACGGACATTGCATTTTTGGAATCTACGCACCTTGAAATGGAAAAGAAAAAATTTTGAGGGGGTGTTATAAACATTTTTTGCTGAGCGAATACATAGGTGTATTATTCACAGAATAATAAACCAAAAGTGCCTATTTTTATTTATACACCTTTTCACTCATAACACCCCTGGGTATATTCCGATCGGGTTGAAAAGTTTCAGGACACAACTAGGGCCCAAATGGAGCATGTGTGCGAAAGAGCGAATTTTTTAGACCGAAAATGAAGCCTGTACACGTGATACGGCGTACGGCGGACGGACATTGCATTTTTGGAATCTACGCACCTTGAAAAGGAAAAGAAAAAATTTTGAGGGGGTGTTATAAACATTTTTTGCTGAGCGAATACATAGGTGTATTATTCATAGAATATTAAACCAATATCACTGCTCGGAAACACCTGATTATAATCACGCATGACTGGGGAAGCACGAGGGTAGGTACTGACCTTAGACAACAGTGATCTACGCCGAAGGGGTATCTGTACAGGTAAATAATAAACCGTAGTGTAATAATTCGCAGCGTTTGCTGATTTGTGACAAGCATGCGATGAGTCATGTGCAGGTACTGCGATGTATATTTTTCACTGTAATGTTAGAGGTAACCTAATTGTTTTGGTTTATTATTTTCAATAATGAACCATTGGAATCGAGCATGAAAAAAAAAAAAAAAATCTTACCCCCTCCCCCCCACCGACCGCCCTCAAAATTTGATAGTTTACGTTTCAAGGTACGTAGAAACCGAAAATGCAATAAAAATATTTGTGTCTGTCCGCCGTACGCCGTACGGGCCACTTTTCTTAGTTACCGTGAAACAAAATTGATGAAATTCGGGTTATAGGTTCCGTTCGGGGTCTAGTTGGTCCTCGAAGCTCGGCATTACGGTCAGTCATCTCTAAGGGGTTCAAAATAGGGGTTGAAATTTTCAGAACGCCGTAGCTCGAAAACATTCGATAGAAGGGTATGGTTTTTTTTACGTTATTAAATTTGTCTTGAGCTAAACAATTTTTTGAGACCACCCGGAGCATTGTAAGTCCAGCCGTTCGTGTGCACCAAAAAGCTTCGTCAACACGATCGTGAATCAAACGGTATTAATCCGGCCCGGATATCATCGCTAGGGAGCACCTGATTATAATCAAGGATGGCTGTATGAAGTAGAGTTGGTTGTTGCGCGATATTATTTCATTTGATAAGTGATGGACTATTGGATTTTGTTGGTAGGTATTTGTGAAACTTGAACAAACTTTGAAGTACCTATTATTGAGGGATAAATTATTACACAACGGTAAATTATTACACAACGGCAAATTATTACACAACGGTAAATTATTACACCACGGCAAATTATTACACAACGGTTCATCTACCAAGAAGGGGCTGGATTTTGTTGATCGGTACTTTTGCAACTTGACCAACCGTTGAAGTATTATTGATGGGCAAGTTATTACACAACGGTTCATTATACTTGACCAGAGGGTAGGTACTGAACACAGAAAACAGTGATCTACGCAGAAGGGGCATCTATTTCACTCCACATCAACAATTTTCCTTCAGAACTTCATTATTTGCGTTTCTTTTCGCCATTTTAGCTACTGTTTGTCATCGAAAGAATTATTTTAGCAACATTTAACTCGTGATTTAGGTAGGTACCTAGTAACGAGTACGGGGTTAGGTACTAACCTACGGAGGGTCTGCGATCTACATAATATGTATAGAATAGTACATATATTATATAGACGGGTTATCTATACAGAGAGCTGCGATCTGTAAAAGGACAAAATAATAAACCGTTGTGCACGGATTTGCAGCGTTTTAGTTTTATATCAGAAGTTACCACCCTTTTTTCAGCCAATTTTCATCTCAAAACTCCGTGCAGCGTTTTGATGACACAAAACAAACGGATAGAAAGAAAACAAAATGACATCATAAGTGGATGGTGCTGAGGGTTTCCCCCAGGCGGACGCTCGTGTGAGAGCCTTTACATATGACGTCATTTCGCTTTATTTCCACTCGTTTTTCGCCCATTTTCGATCACCGGATACCCCTCACATAGCACCTTTTCGGAAAATACTCGCCGAGATCTTATACTTAAGAAAACAAAAACGGATACAAATGCAAATTCCTCGTTCTATACAAAGTATAGAAGATAAGAGATTGGGGGTCCAGGGGGCTTGCCCCCTAGCGAGGCGCGGAGCGCCGAGTATATATATATATATATATATATATATATATATATATATATATATATATATATATATATATATATATATATTACATAAATTTCTCCCTTGAGAGGGAAAAACATTAAATCATGTTTAATGTTTTTCCCTCGCAAGGGAGAAATTAGATATAGTTTTTTAATGTCAAGAAAAAAAAGCCACAATTTCACTGAACTCTACAAGTATAATGTTGCATTTACTGTACTTATTATAGAACTCGCTATCAACATATGGTTGCTACAACAGAAGGTAGTAACTGTGTAGTAACCAATGAAAAACGTAGCTATTGACTCTTGTTTCTTTCGAGTGCGATATTCTTTATGGTTGCTACAACAGAAGGTAGTAACTGTGTAGTAACCAATGAAAAACGTTGCATATTTGCGTGTCGGAATTCACAGAATGACCCCCAGCCCTAAAACATTAAACATGTTAATAAAACAGGTGAGATTGGCCACTGACAACGTTTGACAATGTCGTCGATTGAACAGTGCGTTACTTTGGAAATTCTCTCGTATGTCCATGCTTCATGAATGCAACTTGTTTTACAAATACACCCATCTCATCTGAATTTGGTGGCTTTCGATTTTCTTATCGGGCTATTAATTATTTTGATACCAAGCTTTGTGTGTTTATGAGATGTTGAGCTACATGTACGAGTACATTATTTACTTCAACCTTATTGCACTAACCTTTTTCCTTTGCGGCAAAGGAATTCATTTCCCCCTTCTTTCCTTTCCTATTGGGCCCGATGTTTTTGACCTCTAGTCCTCCGAATCCTAATTACTTTTCCCCACAGAAGGCGGAACCGGGTTGAAAACGCCTCTTTTGATGGCCGGCTCGACCTATTTTCACTTTCAGGTCGAGAAAACTCCACTCTTTCTCCGTATCTTTAGTTAGTTGAGCTTTAGAAATACAACAATGGCACCACACGCCCTAATTTTCATCAGCCCGCATTCAAATTCAAATCGGTTTATTACTGAGGTTACCTGGGACATAGGTAATGCTGTCCCTCGTACTGTAACTTAGCGTAATAACAATTATTAGGAACAGCCAATGAAAAAAGGAAGATAAAAGCATAGAAAATACATCATTTTTTGAAAACACAAACGATATCTGTGCCGACAGAAAAAGGTACTTAACATGTTCTACTCAAGAAGAAAATGAAATGTTCCCCCGAATCGCGTGTTGGAATGAGTGAGAGATAGACAGCACGGAGAAATAATAATGAAGAGACCAGAAGAACAGGATAGAAGAAGAAAATTATTTAGCTATCCACTGATGAGTGTGTGCCAAGTCCTCATTGAGGAACTGAACTGGGGTAGCAAGTTGCTGCTTTTGACCTCTGAATTGGATTCGGCACCCTCGAAAACCCCTGTATCCCAATTTTCAGCTCCGAAATCAGAGTAGTTTGGCGAGACTAAGGAAAAGGAAAAAAACTCAGTGAAGTCATCTGGTGGTGGTGGTTCTCAGTGCATGTTTTTTCCTTCCACTTTTTCGCCCACTTCCGTTCATTTCCGACCCATCATAATATAGCACCTTTTTGGAAAGCTAGATTTAAAATTTGAAAGAACTGAAAAAGAAACATGCAAGTCCATTCCTCTAGCAAGTCCACCAGGGAACTAACTAGCTACAGGAAGGCTAGTCCAGAGCCTTGCACCCGCTACGAACAAGGAATCTCAATAATAATTTTTGGTTTATTATGAGCCTTGCAACCTTTGGAACCGACTATGAAAAACATTTTTAACCAACCCCCTCCCCCCCCCCCCCTCAAAATTTGATGGTTTACGTTTCAAGGGACGTAGAGTACGAATATATAACAAAAATAAACAATAACAATGTATATAGAATATGGATGGTGTGTATATGGAATATATAACAATGTCCGTCCGTCCGCCGTACACCGTCCGCGACTTTTTCCTTAGTTCCCATGAACCAAAATTCACGAAATTTGGTATACGGGCCCCGCTTGGGCTCTACTTGGTCCTCGAAGCTCGGCGTTACTGTCACTCAACTCTAAGGGGTGAAAAATAGGAGTTGAAATGTCCGGAGTACCCCTATCTCGGAAAATTGTAGTCCGAGGTGTGGGTTTCTCGCATTTTTAAATAGTTCGATTTTTTTATGAATTTTTGAAACCATCCGGAGCATTCTACGACGTTGCCATGAAATTTGCTACACAACTTGCTCTAAAGAGCAGGGTGCATGCAGTCGAGAGATCAGTGTTGATTTTATTTTATTTATTTATTTATTTATTTATTTATTTAATGATTACGGGATCACAGATCCCAATTAAAATAAAGAATGACTAAAGTTTACAATACAAAGATTGATATATGATCGGTTCGACTTCCGCAACGTTAACACAAAACACAATATAAGAAACACAAAATTAATAGATTAAACAATGTTGGCCAAAAAGTAACTGTTGAATTTCCTCTTATTTACTTCCTCACTCTCAAGATACAAATCAAAATCAACGCCAAGACAATTCACCGTCCTCTGCACCCTTACAATTGGGCTGTTGATACCATAATTTGTCCTACGAAAGCCCGGTACAGAAATATCGTTGCTACGAGTGCAATATGAAGGAACTCTAAAATTTAAAGGCCTCAAGCAACGATGGAGCATCGTAAGAGCCACCGATCAGCTTACGGACGAATATAACATCGGAAACCTTTCTCCTGTCCGCCAATGTATTTAGTTTGAGAGCCACCAACATCCGCCGATCGCTGAATTCAACCACACCCAGCGAGCGGGAACACTTGTAGAAAACAAACCTAAGAAACTTGTGTTGGACTCTCTCAATCGCATCACTATGCACCTTGTACAGAGGATTCCAAATAGACGATGCAAACTCGAGCCGAGACCTAACTAAAGACACATACAATCGTTTAATGGAATCAGCATTGCGGAATTTTCTTGTGGTTCGCATTAAAAAGCCAAGCTGCCTAAGAGCGCCAGAAACCATACCCCGATAGTGCTCGGTGAATGAAAGTTCGCTATCCACAATAACCCCCAAATCACATACTCTACGACACCTCTCAAGCATGCACCCATTGATGAAGTAATCCACAGCGATTGAACTCCTAGCTCTAGAGAATGAAATGCAGCAGCATTTGGATACATTTAACGTTAGAGCATTTCGAGTGCAATATAAAGTAAGCGCGTCTAGATTGTTCTGAATCAATAATCCATCGTCAGGCGTTCCAACCTCTCGAAAAATTTTTAAATCATCGGCGAACAGGGGAACGTTGACGTCCTCGAAGATATCACAAATGTCGTAAATGAATAATAGTAATAGCAGGGGTCCCAAATGCGAGCCCTGGGGCACTCCTGGTGTAGGGCTGAACGAGAACGACAAACAGCCATTAATGCTTACAGCCAGTGAGCCAGCCTCCTCTCCCTGAGGTACGAACCCACCCATTCCAACATTGATCCCCGAAATCCCAGTGCCTGAAGCTTCCCGATCAACAAATCAATATTAACCTGATCGAACGCCTTGTGAAAGTCAGTATGAACGGCATCGACCTGCAGTCCACGCTCCATAGCATCCACTGTGTACGAGCAAAAATCCATAAGGTTGGAGACCACCGACCTCCCCTTCACAAATCCATGCTGGTGCGGACTGATGATATTCGTAAACATTGGAGTGATCAGTTCAACTACGAGAGCCTCAAAAATCTTCGCCACCACCGATAGCTTACAAATTGCTCTACAGTTGCTGATCACGTTTCTCCTTCCAGTTTTGAAGATAGGCACCACGAGCCCCGACTTCCAAACCAGGGGGAACATGCCCCCCCTCAAGGGATAAATTAAAAATGTGCTGAAGTGGCGGAGCCAACGTGACACATCACTGATCTCTCGACTAGCTGGGCGACATAGCGCAGTGGTCTAACTGACGGACTGACAAACCGAAGTTCGCGAGATCGAAACCCTATGGGACTGAAAATTTTTTCACTCCACATCAACAATTTCCTTTAAGAACTGTCTCGTGTGTTTCTTTTTGCCATTTAAGCTGTCTGTCATCGACTATTTTAGCAACATTCAACACGTGATTTAGGTAGGTACCTGGTAACGAGTTAGCACGGAGTAAGGTACTAAGCTACATCTGTGATCTACATAATCTACATATGTATAGAATAGTGCATAACGGAAGGCCTATCTATACAGAAGCTGTGATCCGTAACAGAAGGGTGTTTTGTACAAAATAATAAACCGTTGTGCAGATTAATTTGCAGCGTTTCCGATCAGGCAGGGATCCGATTAATGGCTGAAAGAGTTCGAGGTGAACCAGTGGGGAGGATTAGGATATTCAGCTTCCGTACTCTTCATTTAGCAGGGTTCAAACGTTTGAAAATGAATTCGACCACGTACATGGTGGAAGGTTGCACGGTCAGTCACAAGAACGCAGGTGACAACGAGCGACTTGAAGTCTACGGCTTGACTCTGCATCCGCTAAACATCCAAAAATTACATCCCCGTACGAAAAGTGCGGAACAATCAATAATACGGTGAGATTCATACGGAGAGCTCGAGTGGGTCCCTTATAAAATATTCCATTTCATATTAAGCGGTTTTAAGAAAGCCTTGTCTATGAAAGATAAGTCTGGCAAACATAACCGGGTGAAATAACACATTTTGGTTTTGTTAGTGCGAAAAACCACCCAACCGGTCCATCCAACCGGATTTATTTTACCAATGCTCCAAAAAGTTTGTAGCTATGTTTGATACTTACGTCAAACTGGGCGTTATATAGATGAGTTCCTTTACTTGGTACGTCTCATTGAACTCCATCTCGAACATTGGAAAATCATCAAGTAATAGTTATAACGAACTTTAAAATCGTATGCAAATGAAGTTCAAACCCCATCATTATGCTAGAATATTGGATATCAGAAAGAATGTGCAGTGAAATGGTAACAATAAAATAGTTGGGTAAAAAGTCAACTGTGAAAGCTATGAACGACTTGTATTTTTATTAGTAAATTACAAAAATATGATAAGAAGATGAGATTTTTTTAGAGCTGAAATTCTGAAAACTGAACATTATGAGTTGCATTGAGATCATAAACATATTCAGAAGGTGAGAACACATGTGGAGAGAGCGTGCAATCAGAGTAATAGGCTGTATGAATATTTAAGCTTCCTACCTTCCAAATCACACTTTTCTGATTTTAATGAAGTTTGATTTCATAAATGGCATAGGGTTGCTGCTTGTAATAATTAGAGAAAGGGGTTGAGAACCTCTTTGTGTATGAACCTGCCCAACCGTTTGAGCCAAATTTCGAAAGACCAGATTACAGTTAGCGACCTTGATGATTTCCTGCGTGTGGTTTCAGTGAAGGCAAGCTAAAACAGACGACGTTATCCACACTCGCTCCTTTGATCGGAAAGCTACCTACTTTGATACCAATTGCTTCAGTTCCGGCGCAATATTACCTTTTCGCAGAGAATTATTTGAATTGAGCCTTTGATTTCAACTCGCGCTCATTTTAAACTGAAGTGAGAGGTGGGAATTGCGGTTTGAGCTACGGGGAACGTGTTCAGACACGAACACACTGGGTCGTAATGGCCAAACATCAAAAGTTGTATACTCGAATAGAGGAAAATGAGGAAGCACTGCCTCCCAATACAAACATTTTACCTACGACTCCAAGTGAGACGATTTCAAAACAGTTTATTCTTGGGAAATGTGCCACTGGGATCGATACTGATCCCCCCCCCCCCCCCCCTCACCGGTAATGCGTTGTGCTCGCTGCAGGGGCGTTGCGTCCATAAGACCACTTGGGCCACAGCCCCGACACCCAAATGAAGTAAAAAAGACCAACCATTTTTCAGTTGGCATCTGGATTTCCCTCCTTACACTGTACCTACCTAGCATTTTTCACGAAGTTCAACAGCCACTCGCCAGATTTCTCTGCCTATGGATATTCAATATTCCATAGGGTTATTCCATAGACCAAGCATGTTATCGGAATAAAGCGACAGTAATCGATGTCTTGCAATCGAAATCGAAACCTTGGCTCTTGAAACTAGAAGGTAGGTACTGGGACCTATTGTTCCCACGGCACCGGGAAAAGCAGCCCGCCCGCGCATGCTCAGTCGAGTAAAAATGTTGTTCGCCACGCCCATTTTGGGCTCCGGCCCCAGAATCAGATTTCAACCCCAAAATCGTTCATTTCACAATCGATTCGATCCTTTCGATTCAATTTGTCATCTCGATACGAAAAGCTTCTTCTTCTGATTTGTTTTTCTTGTCACTGAATCATATTAGCTTTCTCTGTTGAGTCTGTCAGTTTTTTAGCGAATTTTCAAAGAAAATGAAGCTATTGCAATGGCTTCGAAATTTAAATAATATAAATTTTTGGAAATTTTCTTCATAGAAATCCGTTTCAGACCATTCTAAAACGATTCCTGAAATTTAACACTTTTTTATATGTATATATATATTTATATATATATGTGTCACTCCAGACGATAACTCTCGATAGAATTGAGATAAACAGCTCAAATTTGCACAAAAAATCTATCTTGGCAATCGAAAGGCTAAGTTCGAAGATGGGCGAAATTGGCCTACTCTAAGGAGGGTTTTGGCGCATTTAAAGTGCGCAAAAATTACCCAAAAATCCCCAAAATGTTATTTTCCAACAAGTGACCCCTCATTTTAAAGGTTTTTGCACGCTGAACACGATGGTGGAATCGGATTTTAGATATCTTGATCCGTTCTCAAATTAGAGCATTTAAAGTGCGCAAAAATTACCCAAAAATCCCCAAAATGTTATTTTCTAACAAGTGACCCCTCATTTTAAAGGTTTTTGCACGCTGAACACGATGGTGAAATCGGATTTTAGATATCTAAATCCGTTCTTAAATTAGAGCATTTAAAGTGCGCAAAAATTACCCAAAACTAGGATAATCTTTAAACTCTTACCCCCCCCCCCCCACCCCCTTAGAGTGGTCAGATTGAAAAATGTGAGAAGTATTAATTGAAGACGAGAGTTCGAAGCAAAAAAGGGGGAGGCAAACGATTAGTACAACTCCTTGAATTTCCCATTTGACATATAATTGTTATGATACCTTCATAGATAGACAAGTACCGGCCCACGTATTACTAGAAGGAAGACGAAAGAAAAAATCTATTTCAAATTATTCAATTTAGGTACTAACAGTAGGAGGAAGAAGTTTTCCTTTATTCAAAACCATAGCCATTAATTCGAATATTTCTTTGAAAATTCGCTCATTAAGTCATGCTGCATGACTGGTTTTTTTTTGCGTCTAATGCTGCATTTTTTTTCGTTCGGTTCGGTTTGTATTTGCGGTACCTACGTACGTGTTGTCCTGTTTGCTGTTTGTGGATTTACTGGCGTCAACACAGCAACACACTAGAAGCTAGGTAGTTATCTGTGTGTTGACGCCGATCAATCCACATCCCGCAAACAGCAAACAGGACAAAACGCACGTAGCCTAGCTTCTAGTCAAAGCTTCTCCATTCAAGTAGGTACCAGCAGACGGGTCATTGTTTTGTTGTATTCTAGTTAACTATATTTTTGTAACACACGAATTCGGTGGCTAATTTGCAGTAGAAATTGTCGACGTTTTCGTAAGACGACAGAGTGCTGATTAAAAGAGCCTTGCCTTGGGGTATTTTGAAGGTATTTTGTGTTGTTGGGGTTTGTTGTCTGTTGGTTTTGTGTTCCGGTTTGGTGCCACACCGTTTTCAGACCCCACGCACCGCTACTGGATCGCTGCAAGGCGTATTGTTACAAGGGAAAAAGCTATTGGGTTCATGAATGGGCGAGCTTGACGTACGGATTGCTGCGAAGTCATAAATGGGGTCTTAATGATGTCATACAAAGACCTACAGATGGTGCAGTAACGCACACTGGTTCATTCCCTTCCACAGAACTGTAGTCCAACTCGTCGGCCAGTTAACTGGCTCTACAGTCAAGTATGGGATGGACAAAAACGGGATGCAGGTAAACCGTAGTTCTTGAAACCTGCCATAAACCTGTACCTACCAGGGGCGCCTGATCCAGAGAATTAATAAATATTAGCTTTATTTGTCGAAAACACAGTGTACATGGACATACGTCAAGTACAAACTTACAAACAGTATTAGAACGAAAAACAATGTCAGAATTTAAAACAATACGACAGACATTCAGGCATGTAGGCACACTGCAAGGAACTAAGTGGCGCCAACAAGATAAAAACAGCAATAAGTAGGTAACAATTTCCACTATACAACAATCATCGATTAATATAAGCATAAAAATAAGCTCATATACATCATCTACATATCAACGAAGACTAGAGTTAGAAAAAGTACCTAAATGTCACATCAATTCGCATTATCACAGAAAAATTACAAGACAAAGGTCAAATAAATAAGTCAAATAAATTAGCAATACGTTACCACAGCTGATCAGAGCACTCTTAAATGTTCCTCTGTCAGGTACGCGTCACTAAATAATAGATATCACAGTATTTTCAAGTACATGCCACCCTAATTTTATCAAAATACTCAAAATCAAAGCCATATGAAGCCATGGAAAGGAGTTTATTTTTACATTTTTTGAACGATTTAATACTACTACTGATTTTCTTTACTGACTCTGGAAACGCGTTGTAAAATTTATGACACCACCAATCAGACGAGTTACGAGCTAGCTACACTGAAATTACATGACGGTAAAGCTAATTTGTTGGCATTTCTTGTGTTGCATGTATAGGCTTTGGACACTTATGGGGGTTGTCTTGGTACCCACCTATACCACTCAGACCTGTACGATCAGATTACACTCAATAAACCAAGCAGAAGGAGAACGTTCACAGCCGGCTCCCCCCCAACAGTCCCTAACGACTGTCGGAGGGCAAGAGGAGAGTGGAACGAGCCCTATAAAACCCGTGCTCCTGCCCAGGCTTCTTCATTCTACGCATTCTCCTCAAGTCGACGACTTCTCTCTCTCATTAACTTCCTTCTCCGTCGAAAAGATCTCGTAGAGTGGTGGAACCTGCCTGGTGAGGCCTTTATGGTACAACCGGCGTAGTGGAACCTTCCGAGCACATCATTCGAAACCTCACGTTCCATCATAACCTCGCCTCCTTCCGCCGCATTCCACTCCTTCCCAACATACATTAAACATTATCGCTGTATTTCCTTCAAGCTTATATTGTGACTGGACTATTCCAGAAGTAAAATAACTGACCATCAAGAAACAGTCAGCGCTTTTTTCCTGGGAGCAAAAAGCTGTCCGCCAAAAGGCATTGAAATAAATTTCGATGTTTAAGGGGAAGGAACAGGTTTCTATAAACATACCCAACAGTATGTCGGAAAGTGCTGCGTGTCCACCTTCAGTCGTGCCCTGGACGTCATAACATTTGACTACCAGCTCGATGGTACCTACGGTTCTGCCAAGGGTGTCTGTTGTTTGGGACCTCGGTGTTCTGTTGGACACTAAACTTACCTTCGGTAGTCATATTGACCATATTGCGGGGAGGGCCATGCGTTCTCTGGGTTTTCTGAAGAGACACACGAGGGATTTCACCAGTGTCCCAGCCATCGTCTTGCTATATATACAAGTCCATCGTGCTTCCAATCCTCGAATATGCGTCGGTTGTGTGGTCTCCACATTACAGTTACCAGTCGGCACAGTTGGAACGGGTCCAGAAGAAGTTCCTGCGATACGTAGCGTCCAAGCTCCATATCCCGTTGGATGAAGTCGACTATGACTCGCTTCTCAGAACACGTCGCCTGTGCTCGCTTGAGCACCGTTGTAGGTGGATGGACATTTCGTTCCTCATCAGGCTAGCAAATGGTCCCATCGACTGCCCCTCACTCTTGGCGCAATTGAACTTCTCAGTCCCTCAATTCTTCTCCCGCTCAGCTCCACTCTTCCACGCATCATTCAACCCGACGAATTACCTCTACCACAGGCCATTTTCAAGAATACCCCGCGAAGTCTATGTTGCACAGTCACCACGACCTAGATTTCTTTTATAGTCCCCCATCCCAGATCAAGTCACTCTGCTACAATAATTCGTAATACCAGATAAATCTGTCACTTACACTCCATCCACCTATTGTTCTGAGCCTCTACAAATTATTACTGTCTTAAAAATTTACCTACCCACCACGTATCTAATTTGCAAGCTAGATCAGTGATAATCATGATGATAGATAATCAGTGTTATTATTATTATGTTTACTTCCTGTAATTGGGCTTGCACGTATATAAACAATAAACAATAAACAGAGGAGGAAGGAACAGATTTCTATATGCTACTTTGGCGGGCAAAATTAATATCAATCCTTTTTGCGGCTGATGAGGTTTCCTCGGCGGGTAATTTTTACAACATCGTTGCTTAAATTAACTCGGCTTCTACTCCACCGACCGGGTTTAGAGTGAACACTTCCTCAGGAAGCCCCAGTGAAGAAGTGTGTCAAATTACAGCACCTAAAGCCCTCTCTAACCTACTCATAACCCCTCTATCACGAAATGGAGGGGTTGACACGGGGTGCAGAACAGGCAATTCCTTGGAGCATGAAGAATGTTTGTGCAAAATTTCAGCTCGATCCGTTGATTGTGAGGCCGTAGCCCCGTCAAAGAAGAAGAATAACAACGAGAACTAGAAAAAAGTTAAAAACAGCTATTTCAAACTTCCATAACTCCAGCATATGACGGTCCCGAGAGCTGAAATTTGGTACACTTCCTCAGGGACCCCTCGAGAATGAGTGTATTAGGGGCGGGAAGCTCTCTAGATTGCAGCATCGATGACAATGAGGACTGCGCTGGTTTTTGAGTCTCGCGATCAGTGAAGATCGCATGGTAGGATTCAGTTGATGAATAGCGAAGGTCGAAGTTGAGCGGGTTTGAAATAACCTCCATAGTTCGATCCCCCGTCCCGTGCAGGGGGGTGCAGTATTTCACGACTAAAGCACGCGAAAAGAAACAAAATGAGATACGGGATCTACCGTAGAACGATTCTACGCCAAACCATCCCATTATTTTTTATTAACTATTCGAATCCACCGAACCCGGAGTTAACCCCTAGAATGAAAGACCATGGAATGTAAAATCTTTCATCTGTTATTTATTTCTTCTGCAATAAGTAATACGGGCAGGACGATCACATGAAAATACAGTACCTATTTAAATGATCAAATAAGGTTATTTGCCGAACATCCGTGAGGATCTTACTCAGAGAGTGACATTTGCGGGTGACAATGACGACAATAATTATGACATGTAGTTATGTATGTCTGTACTACGCTACCAGCCACAATTTTGGGTATTTTGAATTGCTATTTTGAAAGCATACCTAAACACAGCTTCGCTGTACATTTTTTGGTGCCACCACTGTGCTAGGGAACGGCGCCACGCTGCCGGTGCTAGGGAATGCACCACCGGTGCCATTATCAGAAAAATGTGTGTTTTGTATAGCTTTTCATGTTTTCCAGCATGCTTAATCGAATGGAATAACTTAAAGATCTACCAATACAGAGATTCATAAATATTTAACCACAAAAAACGTTAACAAAAATAGCTATTATTGAGCGTGGAGCATATGCAGAATTCATCAAAAACCTATTTTCAAAAATTTCCGTGAGGCACCTGGTCTGCGAACCCACTAGCTGTATGTATTATAGTAGTTAGTATACTACAATGGGCGAGAATAGAGGAAGACGGAAATAGAATACGTTTTCATGTTATAACCTTTAAAACATGTAAAAATAGTAACAAAAAGACTAGAAGAAAAAACGCTACAAATTATTACACAAAGGTTTATTATTTACCTGTATAGATGCCCCTTCTGCGTAGATCACTGTTTTCTGTGGTCAATACCCTCGAGCTCCCCCGAGGAAAGCCCTAAATCGAGTACTGGAGCCGGCCCCGGAATTAAAGTTTTCTACAAATGCGCGAGCATGAGGCAAATAATAAAACGTTGTGTAATAATTTACCTGAATAGGTGCCCCTTCTACGTAGATAGTATAATGAACTGTTGTGCAACAATTTACCTTTGAGTAATAATTTGCCCATCAATAATACCTCAACGGTTGTTCAAGTTGCAAAAGTACCTACCAACAAACTCCAAAATATGGTATAATGAAACGTTATGCAATAATTTACCTTTGAGTAATTATTTACCTTTGTGTAATAATTTACCCATCAACAATACTTTAACGTTTGTTCAAGTTTCACTACATATCAACAATCTCCAAAAGAGCCATCATTTTTCAAATGAAATAATATCACAAAACAACCAACTCGACTTCATACAGCCATCCGTGAATACAGTCAGATGCTCCAGCAATGATTATCTCGGGCCAATTCCCGATTGCTGCCGCGTCCCTAGCTATGATATTTGGGCTGAATGTATACAATTTCATTCACTCCTGTTGAAACAGCCTGTCGGTGCAAAACTTCTGGGCCTTACTGTGAACGAACGGCTGGACGTACAATGCTCCGGGTAGTCTTCAAATACTCCCAAGTTCGAGAACTATGTAAAACCGCAAAAAATTCGAGATGACGGTGTCCTGGAGATCTCAATCCTCATTTTGCACCCCTTAGAGATGACTGACATTAACGCCGAGCTTCGAGGACCAACTAGACCCCAAATGGGACCAATAAACCGAATTTCGTCAATTTTGGTTCATGGTAACAAAGAAAAGAGTGAAGTACGGCGGACGGACAGAATTTCCAAGGATGTTTCCTTGCTTTGATCCTTGATCTAAACTGTTATAATCCGGGGGTCAGGGGATGTCCACCAGATTTCATTAGACAATAGACGTACCGTCATGAACATAAAACACTGGCGGCTAGACGCCCCCCTACGGCAACGCGTTTTGTTCCCAACCACTCACTCACAAGACGATTCTTCAATTTTTTTATTATTTATTTATTTGAAAGTAGACACTGCGATGGGATGGTACATATTTCTCATTCGGACGAGACATGATATGTATTATTATAAGTATTTAATATTTAATTATTAAGTGTGGAAGTTTTGATGACATCATTGCCGCTTTTCAACGAGCTGTATTACGCTTTTCCGGCGCACTGGTTTGATTTTTACCATCAAACAAGACAAAAGGAAAATCTGGAGAAAAAAATCAGCTATTCAAGAACGATGGGTATTCCCTACTGGGCATCAAGAACTCACAGTACAGCTGATCCAATATGACATTGTGGAGGAACACCAGGTGGGACTCTCTCCGACGGCTCGTTATCAGTTAGTTGCCTTTCATTTGAACACATCCAGGCTCCAGTGCGCATTACACAAAGTCGGCTGAAACGATGTTTATCACACTCCATAACGTAACATTTTCTCTGATATGCCTTTCTGTTATTCTGCAGTATGAAAGCAGTGTAACAATAAGGAATCCCACCTCCTCTTCTCAAACCTCAAGTTTACAATAAGGTGGAAGAAGGTCCCGGGGAAGTGTGACGGTCGTTAATTATTATTCCTCCACCCTCCCCGCAGACGCAAGCGTCACAAGGGCGGGGAACCTAATGAAATATCGCCGGAGCGACGTTATGGGGAAGGACCGGGAGATTTAGGGGCCTCCCATCTTGTTCCCTGCGTGTAAAACGTGAAATTATGAAGAGCTCACTTACTACCTTGCGGATAATGGTGATATTTATGGGGCGACCCCAGGATTCACGCTAAAACTCGTGTACCCTTGAACTTAGAGGGAATCTTTTTGTTTTTACGACTTGTAGCGGCATAAGGCACCCGATCTTATTCTGAATGTTAACGCAGATCTTCGTGAACATCGAGCTATAAGCGAATCAAAGGGGGTTCGAAGCTCTAGTAAAAAACGCTGCAAATCCCAGCACAACGGTTTATTATTTTGTACAGAATACCCTTCTGTTTAAGATCACAGCTCTCCGTATAGATAACCCTTCTATATAATATAATATGTACTACTCTATACATATCATGTGGTTAGTACCTAACCCCGTACTCGTTACTAGGTACCTACCTAAATCACGAGTTAAATGTTGCTACAATAATACTGTCGATAACAAACAGTAACTAAAACCTCAAAAAGAAACGCAAATAATGAAGTTCTGAAGGAAAATTGTTGATGTGGAGTGAAATACATCCCCCTTCTGTGTAGATCACTGTTCTCTGTGGTCAGTACCTACCCTCTGGTCAAGTATAATGAACCGTTGTGTAATAACTTGCCCATCAATAATACCTCAACGGTTGGTCAAGTTGCAAAAGTACCGATCAACAAAATCCAGCCCCTTCTTGGTGGATTAGCCGTTGTGCAATGATTTACCGTTGTGTAATAATTTACCGTTGTGTAATAATGTACCCATCAATAGTACTCCAACGTTTGTTCGAGTTTCACAAGTACCTACCAAAAAAATCCAATAGTCCATTCTGTACAAAATAATAAACCGTTGTGCAGGGATTTTCAGCGTTTTTTATTGCATTTTCGGATTCTACATACCTTGAAACGTAAACCATCAAATTTTGAGGGAGGGGTTAAAAATTTTTTTTTTTCATGCTCGATTCCAATGGTTATTATTGAAAATAATAAACCAACACATTGGTAAGTAGTTTTGAATATCCCAGTCTTAACAAGATGAATCCCAACCCGAAAAATGGTGTTTCGAGACTGAAAACGTACTTTTCAGGACAGAAAATAAGAATTTGTAGATAAAAAACCATTGTGGAAATGGTGAAACCGAAATCGTCGTTTGATCTGAACATGAATGCAGTTAATAAATTGGTAAAAACTAAAACAATCATCTAATAAAGCTTATCTTGGTCGTTTCTACCAGAAAGTTAGATTTCTCCTCCAAATTAACGTCAGAATATTTTCCTTTACCCCAAAAACAGATGGAAATGAGTATTATTTTTAATTTAGAAGTTTAATTTCCAATCAGAAATTGTAAATTTCCATCGTTGGGAGTTTCATCAGACATCCTCAGTTATTTTACAAAAAGTTTTTTAAGATCTGATTACGTCAATGGATGCCTTCGGTGGATCAGTCGAAATCAAGCAAGGTCTAAGACACGGTTGGGGCAGGAGTATACCCACGAGTCCGCAATTTTGTTCTGAATTTATTATCAAAGATAAGCACTGCTGGGATTATTATTCGTTAAAACGAGTGTTTGGGCCTAAATCCAAACTGCGAGGGAGCACTTGACTGTTCGACTCCATGCCAGTTGTAGGTAATATACCTACCTAATGGACACCACCAAGATAAATACGCTATTCGTCCATAATAATCCACTACGATTCTATCAGTGTGAAAAACGATTAGAAGGTAGAAACGAAGCAGATTATTACACAAAGGTTTATTATTTTCCTATACAGATGCCCATTCTGCGTAGATCACTGAATTCCTATTAGTGCATGCCCCTGACTTAGTAGGAACGTGTTTTGCGGTGAATACCAACCAAATTAAGCACGCACATACACCTGTTCAGCGGTGGATACCAACCTACCTACGAAAGCACATAGACACGACATATACTTCCACTTCGACCAGCGTCGTTTAAGTTCGGCAATAAATTATTACAGTTAAATAAAGATGTATTTTTCCACCGCCCTCATCTCGCGCCACTACGGCCCCACGAACTCCCCATCCAGTCATTTTAGCGAATTTTCGAAGAAAAGGAAGCTATTGTTCTCGGTTCAAAATTTTTAAAACTCGAATTTCCGAAAGATTTTTATACCAAAATCCGTTTCAGACCATCCTGAATTCCCTGCCGAAAGACACCAAAAATTATATCTATATATATATATATATATTTATATATTTATATATTTATATATATATTTATATATTTATATATTTATATATGTATGTGTCATTCCAGACGATAACTCTCGAAAGAATTGAGATAAAAAGTTCAAATTTGCACGAAAAATCTGTCTTGGCAATCGACAGGCTAAGTTCGAAGATGGGCAGAATCGGGTCACCCTAAGGGGGAGTTTTGGGGAGTTTTAGGGGGGGAAAATTACCCATAAATTCCCAAAATGAAAAAGTCTGACAAGTGACACCTCATTTTAAAGGTTTTTGTACGCTGAACACGATGGTGAAATCAGAATTGCGATATCTCATTCCATTCTCAAACTGGAGCACTTTGAAGATGAAGGAACGTGGTTATTTCTTGAGATGTTCTTCCTGGTTCGTCTGCTCTAATCTGATAACGGAATGGGATATCGCAATTCTGACTTCACGATCGTGTTCAGCGTTGGAAAATCTACAAACCGAGGTGTTACTCGGCAAAAAATGGAACAAAAAATTTGTTAAGTACCCAATACCTACTCTTCTGGTATTCAAAACATTTTTGATTTCCCCCTCCCCCTCCTTCCACCACAAATTTTACTTTGCGTAAAACTACTCCTGTTTTAATTTTGTATGGTATCAAGTTGGGAAAACATTGTCCGAAAATTAATTTTCAGAAAATTTTAGGCGGAGGAGGAAGATGCCGAAAACTTCGAAAATTCGCTCTTATAGCCATGCTGCATGACTGTGGTTTTTTGAAATTCTAACGATCGCTGAACCTAAATAGGACCCTAGAAAAATATTCCCAAATTTTCACCTAATTTGGATGGTTTGTTTGGCCGCACACCACAAACTTGCAGGTATTTACCTACCAACGAAATCCAAAATAACGATCCTGCTACAAATTAAATACTGTCACGGATCACGGAAAACAAACTCGATTTCATAAAACCGTGATTATAACCAGTAGATCCCTAGCGATGATTATCTGAACCGGAGTGATGGATAGGTACAGTATGATTCATACTGACGAATCTTTTCGGCTTAAACTTCAGGGCCTTAACTGTGAACGAACGGCTGAACGTACAATGCTTAGGATGGTTCTGAATATCGGTATCATAAAAACGAACCATACCCTTCTATTGAAGTTTTCGAGCAGCAGCGTTCTGAAAATTTGAAACCCAACTACTAGGCGCCAAATCGAACCAACTAGGACCAACTAGGCGCTAAATGGAACCTACAATCCGAATTTCCTTGATTTTGGCTAATGGCAACTAACAAAAGTGCCAATTACGGCCTATGGCGGGCGTACAGACATTTTTGAAACGCAAACCATCAAATTTTAATGGGAAGTTAGAATTTTTTTCCATCCTCAATTTTAAAGGTTCATTATTGGAAATAAAATCTAAAATCAGCCATTTACAGATCCACCGATAGGTACTCCCCACTGGTATATCGGGGCGTTGCCGGAACTTATCCGAAAATATCACGTTCTTTATAAAAAATATCCATTTTAGAAGAACGGATTTCATAGCTCTTGAACTCACAAGTCAAATATCACGAGAACTGACTCAAACATCAGAAAGTTGTCTTTGAAGTTTGAATGGGTAAAACTGTGCGCATTTAAATGTCATGAACGAGGAGCTCGAACTATAGAGACGACTCAATATTTCATACCAGTACAAATACATCCACATTCAAAACTGACAGTTCATAAGGTCTAATATCCGGGCGGTGCCTTCTCAAGAGGAAATGTGGAAAAACTTCGAAGTGACAGAGCGGAACGGAGAAGCGCACATAGCGGAATCGGTAATGAAAATTAAAATGAAATACCCGAGCACTCTGCCAAAGTCTATTAGAACGTCAAATAAAACTTTTCTCTTCCACTCCTCCGGGAAAATGGGGTTCGCATCTGCCGAGGAAACTTCTTCAAAAATAAAACAGAGACACAACAGGAAACCACATTTATGTTTTTTCAGGCTTCTAGATCTAATAAGTTTTTACTTTCAGAGGAGATTAACATTACTCGAGTTGCTAGTAAGACGTTCCTCTGATGGACGAAAGGTGGCGTGGATGCATTGAGGAAACCCGAGGGAGCCCAATCTAAAGTCCTTCCGGATATCTTCGAAAAAGTAAAGTTATCAAAACTTTGTCTACTTAGTGCCTTAGACGCTCATGTAACCCTCGGGCACTGGCGGGGCGGCACTCAGTGCCGCTTTCCGATCAAAATCATGATTACTCTCTCTAGCGTGTCAAAGTGCCGCTAGAAAGCGCTCAAGTATCTATCAAGCAACTATCATAATATGTCCATGTACTCCTAACTGCTACTATTATGCTCTTATCAGTCGTCAATGATCTCGTGAAGAGAGAAGGTGTGTGCTCTCGGTACTAGGTACCGCCCGCCAATTCTAGTCAATGTATAATGTCGCCACAGTGTACCGCCCGACCGTGAACTTTTGACAAAAGTTTTTGTTTGTTCCTATTAGGGATGGGCATAACGGTTATTTTCGAGAAACGTAAAATAACATCCGTTATATTAAAAAAACGCTGCAAATCCCTGCACAACGGTTTATTATTTTGTACAGAATACCCTTCTGTTACAGATCACAGCTCTCTGTATAGATAACCCTTCTATATAATATAATATGTACTACTCTATACGTATCATGCGGTTAGTAACTAACCCCGTACTCGTTACTAGGTACCTACCTAGATCACGAGTTAAATGTTGCTAAAATAATTCTTTCGATGACAAACAGTAACTAAAATGGCGAAAAGAAACGCAAATCGACTTCATACAGTCATCCTTGATTATAATCAGGTGCTCCCTAGTGATGATATCCGGGCCGGATTTATACCGTTTGATTCACGATCGTGTTGACGAAGCTTTTTGGTGCACGCGAACGGCTGGACGCACATTGCTCCGGGTGGTCTCAAAAAATTGTTTAGCTCAAGACAAATTTAATATCGTAAAAAAAACCATACCCTTCAATCGAAAGTTTTCGAGCTACGGCGTTCTGAAAATTTCAACCCCTATTTTGAACCCTTTAGAAATGACTGACATTAACGTCGAGCTTCGAAGACCAACTAGACCCCGAACGGAACCTATAACCCGAATTTCATCAATTTTTATTCATGGTAACTAAGAAAAGTGGTCAGTACGGCGTACGGCGGACAGACAGAAATATTTTTATTTGTATTTTCGGATTCTACGTACCTTGAAACGTAAACCATCAAATTTTGAGGGGGGGTAAGAATTTTTTTTTCGTGCTCGTGTTCGGTGTTCATTATTGAAAATAATAATCCAAAACTGTCGAAAAAACTAGTTACAAAAAACTAGTTTCTTTTCTTCTTAATGAAAAACTGGTGAAACAGCAGGTGTTCTAATATGTTGTTAGTAGTTACAAAGAAAACGAAAAACTGTCTTTTTCAACTGATAAGTATTAGGAAAAACGAGAAATTTGTCGACGCATTTGAAGATAGTTTGTTTTAAATTAGCAAGGAGAATGGTTTTACTGGACGGGACTTGCCAAAAAAACGACTCCAAAATATGTAACAAAAGTAGATGATGACATTTTTGTTTAAATTTTTCTGTTTACGGTTCTTTGTATGTCATCAAGTTTTGGTGAACAATTCATCAAATAAGTGAAGTAGAAAGTAATAAAAACCGATCAAACATGAGAAAACATAGGTATATTTGAATGAGTAGGTAATGTATCACAATTTTATGAGAACACACGAACGAAGGACAGTAATTTTTTAGTACAACCTATGCGACTGTACCTACATATTTATGTTTAGAAAGAACTATAGAAAAAACGCTGCAAAGTCCTTGTCACATGGGTTTATTATTCTATTGGAGTTCTAGAGATTTTTTTGGCTGTTAAATGTATTGTTTCTTTCATGTGGAATGATTGAAATAGCTATTTCTGATGATTTCCACCAATTTTGGCCCCCAAAACATGAAATAGGTACGCTTTTTTTTTTTAAGACCATCTTTGATCATTGGTAGTGGCATTTAATGGTCTTGATTCACCTGTTTACACTTTTTCCAATGTTATTGTACACATTGATGGTGATTTCAGACAGTTTTCCAGGTTTTTGACTCATAAAAAACCAATTTTGGGAGCTGAACCTTTGGTAAAACCTCAATTTCCGCGTCTTTGGTCAAAATCGACTTCATATTCGGTCTTCTCGTCCTCAAAAACATGGAAAAAGATACCTCAAAAGCTCATGTTACTAACATGTTGTTAAAACGCAAAAAGTACCTATTTTTATGTACACATTTTCACTCATAACACCCCTGGGTATATTCCGATCGGGCTGAAAAGTTTCGGGACACAACTAGGGCCCAAATGGAGCATGTGTGCGAAAGAACGACTTTTTTAGACCGAAAATGAAGCCTGTACACGTGATACGGCGTACGGCGTACGGCGTACGGCGTACGGCGGACGGCGTACGGCGGACGGCGTACGGCGGACGGCGGACGGACATTGCATTTTTGGAATCTACGCACCTTGAAACGGAAAAGAAAAAATTTTGAGGGGGTGTTAGAAAAATTTTTTGCTAAGCGAATACATAGTTGTATTATTCACAGAATAATAAACCAAAATAGGATCTCTTTAACATTATTTTATTTTCAGTCCTATCGCACAATCGCCTGACTAGTTGAGATTATTTGTTCAACACTTGATTATTGGATTGGGAGTAATAGAATACTACGATTACATACGAAACACGAGAATAACACCAAGCGGGAACGAGTTATTCCACCTACGTACCTTCCAGTTTCCACCTACATTCTTCTTCTTCCTCTTGTTATTCGTGGTTTGTTCCGAGTCATAGTTGATTGTTTGATAGTTTAATTCAAAGAACTAACACCTATCTACTTGTGCCGTTTTTTTTCAACTAGTTTTTTTCAAATTGAGAAACGGTTATAACGCGTTTTTTTTTCAAACTAGTTATTTCAAAATAGTTTCTCGTTTCATGACCCATCCCTAGTTCCTTTGTCGAAATGGCTAATGGTAGTCGAGTTATGAGTGATTCAGAGATCGCGAGCCTTCTACAAGCTGTGGAAGAAGAAGAAAATTTTAGTCAAGATCATGCTCCAGTTTTCGACATCAGCGATGATAGTGAGGGGGAAGCGGAAGTTGTTCGACCCGATGATCATTCTAATGACAGTGAATGTTCAGGAGATGAAGCAGACATTCCTCCACTGATTTTTTCAGAGGATGAAATTACCGATTTCGGCATTTTCTTTGCTAATCAAAAGCTATGCTATAGGCACCTTACTGTTGGTGATGACTGATTTTTTTTTTCAAATGACTTACAGCTCCTGAATTTATTGAGTTACCTCATAAGTGTAAACGTTTATTATATTTTACTGAATTACGTATGGTGAAGTTCTATTGCGTTTTCTAATTACAAACTTTTATAAAATTTGCATGTTTTATATTATTGCCAACATGATCAAGACTAAAAGCTCACCATTTTTGGGAAAAATTACCGATCGGCTTAAAAAAAAAAAGATTTCCGCTATTTCTATACAGGCTATTTTAAATGCTAAGTTAGGTGGTATATTAAGTTTTGCGCAAAATTACGAATAAACGTTCCTATTATGGAAAAAGTTGCCGTTTCCGTGTGGGCTCCATACGTGCCAGGGCCCGAGGGGTAAAGGACTGGGGACACGTTGGGGGACTGGATTGATTAAAGGAGGATTTTCTTGAGGCTGGATGAAAATTTGTATTCCTGGATGTCATCCGGTTTCAAAATGGAGTCCAAATGCGTAGAATGCACGGCGATGATTCGTTTTGGGGTTTAATTCCGTGGAGGAAGGAAATGGTGTAATGAGAGTGGACGGAAACGAAGGGTGGTTTGGCGCATGCGACTGCTTTATGGAAAGGAATCCAATGGAGGGGGTTAAGCCCATAATGATCATTACGGGAGTGTTCTCTCGCCTTGAAAGTTGTCAAAGTTTATTGAGCCACCCCTCAATAATATGAAGAGAAGAGTGCCGGGGTTGACTTCGTCAGGTTTGCTTTTGTAGTTGGATACTGTTGTGGAACTGGGGGAGGAAGTGTCATTCAGTTGAATAAACACGAACACTGAATTCAAGAAGAAACGTTGTTGAAAAAAGAAGAAGAAACAGCTCTAGTAGTCATGCAACATGGCCATGTTGAGCTAATCTTTAATGTAGTTGGTAAGTTATTTTGAAGATGTACAGCGTTTGGGACCCCAACACCCAAATTTGAACTTCCTTATTAGAAGTCTCAGTTCAGTCTTAGTTTACTGAACAGTTATTTTGATATCATTAATTCTGCGGTACTTCTGGTGAGCTGTATCAATTTCCGGCAATTTGGCAATTTACACAGATTTCTGACTTTAAAAAAAAATAACTAATAATAAAATAAAATAAATTCAAACCCAGAGGTTTGAAAAAAAAAAGTTGTTTTCGTACGAAATTTGCGTTGAATGTCTTGATTCAAACAACCTACTTATAATACCATTTTTGGTCATCTGTAGCAAATAGATGTTAAGGCGATTGACCCACAAAATGTCACCCTCCTACGTACTGACTGTAGAGTCAAGGGCAGGTCATTACAGATCCAATCGGAGAGCCAATTATCGAAATTTCTAATTCTACGTATAATTGGAATGGTTTTAAGAATTTTGTAGTTGACGGGACTTATTCAATGCAGTGCTTTAAGGAGATTCATGAAGTGATATCCACTATTTAGAGATCCGACCATGAAACTCCACAATATTTTTTACAAGGTCCCCTACAAGCACGTTTACAATAGCTGTAATGTAATAATATGCGATCAACGTGTTTCTGGCACGTATATTGTATACAACAATTATTATGGAAACAAGTCTACATGACTGGCCAACTAGTAGGTAATGGAGAATATAACCTATACATCTGAATAGTAAAAATAAAATGTATACAGTAGAATTCGGACCATTTCGAATTCTCCGCTAGATCGAACTGAAATGCTCGGTCCCTTAAAAAAATCGCGCATTTCCTACGAAATCCTATGTACTTCGGTCCTCTCACAAGTCGAATTGAATGTTTGGGTGATGTTTCAACAAAAATCTCGCTATCAACGATAGAATGGGTACATAGTCTCGCAAATCGAACTCCGGACAGTGGCCTTCTTCTGTTTCGGTAGCCGAACCGCTCAGTTTGTTAGTTGAGTTAGTTCAAACATGAGTTCCAAACAGTACAGATCTCTAACGCTGGCAGAGAAGAAAAACGTTATCGACGCCGTCAACAACGGAGAAAAGAAGAGCGAAGTGGCTGCCCAGTTTGTGATTCCCAAATCTACTTTATCGACCATTTTAAAGCAGAAATACGTTATAGAAGGTTCGTCTAAGAGCAAAAGGAAGAGAAACTCTCGTGGTGAGTTAGTTGACACGGAAGAATGTTTATTGAAGTGGTTTCGTCAATGTAGGCAGCAGAAAGTACCAGTCAGCGGCATAATTTTCAAGCAAAAAGCATTCAAGTACGCAGATTCACTGGGAATTGAGTATGTTAAAGCAAGCGATGGATGGCTTGATAGATTTAAAAAGCGAAACGAATTGTCATTCAAGAAAGTTTGCGGGGAAAACGCTGCTGTAAGTGATGACTAGGGACTGGAATTTGCATATTTTGCATATTATGTGTTTTTTATCGTGTATATCGTTTTAATTTTCCGTTTTGAGGGTATCTGAAGCGTTTAGCTTGTGTTAAATTGAAATTTAAATAGCAGATTTTGCACATTTTGTTCGATTTCGGAAATTTTTGCATATTTTGGCCGTTTTGTGCATATTTCTGCATTTTTAATCGAAATTGGAGAACTTTCCTATTTTTTGACATTCCAATCGCCAAATCCTCTGAGATACGTGTTTCTGAGAAGGGGTCACGGATATCGTGTCCTGTGATGTGGAGAGGTCGTTTTCTGCCTTAAAGTTGCTTCTCAGCGACAACCGTAGGAGATCTACGATTGACAATTTGGAAAAATCAATGGTGATAGTGCTATAATTGTGATAGCGAGTTACTTTTTGTGTATAAATGTAAATATTGTATAGCCAAGAAAAAATGGTGAGTACATTGTCATTCCATTTTCTTCCTTGATCCTTTCTTATAATTAAGGACACGATAATAACTGGAACATAATGTATAGACTACACGTACGTCTTACAGCAAAATTTAGTAAATTTTAGAAATATTTTAAACTTTTTCAAACGTAATTTTGCTTGGGGTACATATTTTGCCCATTTCGAGTGCATATTTTGGCCAAATTTTGTGCAGATACGAGTAATTCCAGTCGCTAGTGACGACATTGGCAAGGAGTGGAAAAATACCAAAAAACCCTATTTTTACACCCATAACATCCTTGGGTATATTCCGATGGGGCTGCAAAGTTTCGGGACACAACTAGGGCCCAAATGGAGCCTGAATGCGTAAGAACGATGTTTTTAGACCGAAAATGAAGTAGTTGTGCATGATACGGTGGACGGCGTAGGGCGGACGGACACGCGGGCATTTTTGGAATCTACGCAACATGAAACGTAACAAACAGAACTAGAGTTTAATGACTGTAAGAAACATCTACTGGTAACAAAACAAAAAAACGCTTGCATACGAGTCTGCAACGCATTGGGACATTTTCATGTCTTTACCTATTGCTTTTGACATTATTAATATTAAGAGGTAGGTACCTAATTTCAATAAAATAGACGATTCCGGATTAATTATCTTCTACACTCACGATCATTAGTTTGTAAACAAAATATGAGAACAGTTATGCCCATAGCTCCGCTATTCGTATATGTCGTGAGTCCCTCCCGGGAACACTCCTATCATATTAAGTTCTCACCAATATCCAAACGCCAAACTAAAGCTCCGTAAATAAAGATATGAGTGGGGACAGGCGACAGAACCCAGGGTTACTCAACCTGGGGCCCCCACTACCAGCTCCCAGCAAGGAGCTGGAGGGAGAGGCCCCCAAGTACTATAAAACCCCGGATCCTGGCGCTCAAGCTTCATTCGACACTTCCTCTAACCAGCTCTCTCTTCTCTCTCTTACCTTACCTCCCAGATGATCGGTTGAATACAGCCGCCTGGGAATTTCACCTCCTCTCTCCTCTCTCCTCCTCCTTGTCTAGATGATCGGTTGAATACAGCCGCCTAGACAAGGGACCTCTCCTTTCCTCTCCTTCACCTAGATGAACGGTTGACTACAGCCGCCTAGGTGAAATTCCCTCATCCACCTCTCTCTCCTCCAAAGTCGTAGATGTTCGGTTGACTACAGCCGCCTGCGACTTTCCCTCACCTTCCTTCCACACCACCTCTCTCTCCTCCAAAAGTCGTAGATGTTCGGTTGACTACAGCCGCCTGCGACTTTTCCTCCTTCTCTCTCCTTTACCTAAATTCACTCACTCACCTTCCACGCCACCGTGATGAGAATTTTAAATTCATCACAGTGGTGAACCCGACGTTCACTCAACCTTCTTCCTTCCCACCTTCCCACCTCATGAGTCGCCCCAGTCAAATAGTTCGGTGTCCCAAATTTTAAATTCAAAATTTCAACCAGTCAGTGTAAATTCGCAATTCTTGGCCCACACCTCACCGCTCAACTCTCAACTCAACGCACCACCGCTCCCGCCGATTGCGAATTTCAAAATTCAAAACCACGTCAAATTTTTGAATTTTAGTTACAGAAATGGACCCGAACTCACCGACGCCGCCGCTCCTGCGACCAGCCACACTGCAGCCGCCCGCCGCTGCGACATCCGACGCATTGGCCGACAACCCTTTCGCCACGCTCTCCCCGCCGACCTCTGCGACATCGGACACCGCCGCCGCCGCCGCCGCTACGGCCGCAGCCGCCGCCAACGTCATGACGGCGTCCGCTGCGTTCCCTCTGTCGCTGCCCCCCTTCTACACGCACGACCCGGCACTTTGGTTTTTCCAAGTGGACGCAGCATTTTCGGCCGCCAACATCCGCAGCCAGAAAACCCGATATTCCCGGATCATTTCGCTACTGCCCTACGAGATCCTGCTGCAGACCTCTGATATCTCCCCCGACGCCGCCGCTGCGTACGACGACCTCCGCAGCCGCCTCATCAACACCTACCAGCCGTCGAAAATCGCCCGAGTCGCCGCCCTCTCCCAACCTCAACACCTCGGCGACCAGAAGCCCTCCCACCTCTACCGACGGCTGCGACACCAGCTGCAGGGGATTATGACCGCCGACATCGCACGCACGTTCTGGTTACGTGCCCTTCCCCACCCCGTCCAGATGGCCCTAGCCAGCCATCTCGACGGCCCCGACGAGCCCCTCCTACGGCTCGCGGACACCGTGCACGACTTGGCCGCTGCGGCCGCCGTCGGTGAGGTGCGTACGCCGCGCCACCCCCCGCCTTTCCGGGACCGCACACAATCCCGGGACCGCGGCCGGGCACCCTCCCTCGACGGACGTCGACCCCTTTCGGCGGATCGCCGACGCGACTCGTCCGCCGACCGCCGCCGCCAGCGCTCACCCGAGCGCCGCAACGCATCCCCTCCCCGCCAGCGCAGAGGACGGTCCCCAGCAGCTACGCGCGCATCCAACTCGGCCCGCCCCACCACAACCGACTACCTCCCTGCGGACCCCCCCCACCGTTGTTTCTATCATGTAAACTTCGGTGGGGAGGCCCGCAAGTGCCAACCCCCCTGCTCCTTCGCCCCTAAGCAGGGAAACGCAGCCGCCCGCCGGTAAATCCGGCGGGCCCCCCTCCTCGCCAACACGGGGGGGACCATGCACATACCCCCCCCGCCCGCATTCACACAGCCACCACCACCAAGCCACGCTACCCCTCCTACGCCGCCGCCACGGCAGCCAACCTCCCGGCCACGCCTACAGCGCCGCCGAACCCCTCACCCCACCACCACCGCAACGGAACCTCCCCGCCCGCCACCAGGGCTACCAACCTTCCGGCCGCCACTCACGCCGCCGCTGCCGTTCCCCCACCTCGGAACGGAACCTCCCCGCCCGCCACAAGGGCAACCAACCTTCCGGCCGCCACTCACGCCGCCGCTTCCGTTCCCCCACCTCGGAACGGACCCTCCAAGCCCGCCTCCAGGGCACAACCCCCTCCGGCCACCACTCAACCGGCCGCTACCGTTCCCCCCCCCCGGACCAGAGCAAAGCCACCTCCTACCAAACCGGCCAAACCCCCTACAGACCCCACCGTTCCCCCCCTCCGGAACGGCAACAAACCGCCCCGCGTCTCCTTCGCGGAGGACCTGCCAACGCCACCACACGTCCCTACCTCCGCCATCAAACACAACGCCCTACCGACCCACCAACGACTTTTCCTGCGCTGCAGGAAAACTAATGTTCCTTTCCTGGTGGACACGGGGGCGGCGCTGTCGATATTCCCCAACAACATCCTCCGTCGTCAGGCGCGCTGCTACCGGCAGCTTCTCTACGCCGCCAACGGTACCACCATCCCCTCGTACGGGACGTACCGCTCCTCAGTTCATATGAGCGGGCTCGCGTACGAGTGGGAGTTTACCGTGGCGGACGTGGAGAAGGCGATCCTGGGGGCCGATTTTCTTGCCTATTTCGGTCTCCAGGTCGACGTCCGGAACGCGCGCCTGATTGACCCCGCCACCAAAACACCCATACCCGGATTCATTCACGCCATCAACCACCCCCCAACACAGTTTGAACGCCTCCTCCTCAACTACCGTCCCCAGCGCCGCCCCTCTGCACACATCTCCACTGTCCAGCACCACATTGAGACCACAGGACCACCCATCACCGCAAAAGCCCGCCGCCTACATCCCCTTCAGTTGTCGAAGACCCGCCAACACTTCGACAAACTCATCGCCGACGGTATCATACGCCCCTCAAAATCCCCTTGGGCTTCTCCGCTCCACATCGTACAGAAGCCCAATGGGGATATCCGCCCCTGCGGGGACTACCGGCGGCTCAACTCGAAAACCACACCGGACCTCTATAATGTCCCCCACCTGCGTGACTTTTCGTCACATCTCCATGGCGCCACTATCTTTTCCACCCTTGATATTTCGCGAGCGTTCCATCACATCAACATCCACCCCCCCGACGTCCCGAAAACCGCTATAATTACCCCGTTCGGGTTATTTGAATATGTGAAGATGGGCTTCGGATTAAGGAACGCGGCGCAAACTTGGCAGCGGTATATGGACAGTATCTTGCGAGGCCTGCCTTTCGTATTTTGCTTCCTCGACGATATACTGATCGCCTCCAAGACCCAGGAAGAACACCTCGCCCACCTACAGCAAGTCCTCAACATCTTTTCCACCGAAGGCCTCCTAGTCAACACAGACAAATGTGTCCTCGGCCAACCCTCCGTCCGCTGCCTCGGCCACCAAGTATCCTCGGACGGCATCACACCCCTCCCGGACAAGGTCCACGCGATTATTGACTTCCCGCAACCCCGCACGGTCACCGAGCTCCGCCGCTTCCTGGGTATGCTCAATTTTTACCGTAGACACATAAAACACGCCGCTCAACATCAACAACCACTCATACACGCCATTCCCCAACCCTCCAAAAAAAATGATAACCGCCCCATCACCTGGACCCCCCAACTCTCCGCCTCCTTCAAAATTTGCAAACAGGACCTAGTAGACGCCGCTCTATTAGCCCACCCCGACCCTCACGCTCCCCTTTCCATCACTACCGATGCGTCCGATTGGGCCATCGGGGCAGTGCTCCAACAGCACACCGGCGCCACCCCCCAACCCATTGGCTTCTTTTCTAAAACCTTATCCCCCACCCAGAAAAACTACTCTACCTTCGACAGAGAACTCCTCGCCATCCACGAAGCCATAAAGCACTTTCGTGACTTCGTGGAGGGCAGGCAGTTCTCTGTCATTACAGACCACAAGCCCCTGACCCACGCCCTCCTTCAAAATCGCAAGTCCGCCTCCCCGCGTCGCCTCCGGCAGCTCGAGTTTATCGGACAGTTCACGTCCGATATACGATATCTGCCGGGGGCCGACAACTGCGTGGCGGACGCACTCTCCCGACCCACCCCTATCCCGGCGCCGGTGGCGGAGTTGCTGCCATTCCCTTCCCCTCAATCCATCAAATCAAAGCAAACTCCACATTCCGACCCTGCCCTCTCCAATCTCATTTCCGCCTCCAAATTGGAACAGCTGCCGCCCCTCGACCTCTGGTGCGACGTAACGGCCGATACACCGCGCCCTTACGTCCCACCGGAGCTGAGGCGGCAGTTGTTCCTCCACTATCACTCCCTTCACCATCCTGGCATTCGGGCTAGCCGGGACCTTATCAAGACGCGGTACTTCTGGCCCCACATGAACACAGATATTCGTAACTGGGTTCTGGGGTGCCAGAAGTGCCAGCGGTTTAAGGTCTCGGCCCACCCCCATGTCCCACCTCAAACCATTCCCGACTCCCTGCCGTGGGAACACGTTCATCTGGATTTAGTGGGCCCCCTTCCCCCGTCCGAGGGGAAAAAATACTGCCTCACGATGATCGACCGTGCCACCAACTGGGTGGAATGCATCCCACTCTCAAATATCACCGCGGACACCGTCGCAACGGCTTTCCTTTCTCAATGGGTTAGCCGTTACGGTTGTCCGCGGACAGTCACGGTCGATCAAGGGAGGCAGTTTGAGTCCGCCCACTTTTCCGATTTACTACGTTCCCTCGGCATCCACAAAATTCACACTACCCCATACCATCCCCAATCCAACGGGAAAATAGAGCGGTGGCACTCGGTCCTGAAACAGGCCATTTCTACATCGGCAAATTCCCCTTCCTGGACAAAATCTCTCCCCTACATTTTACTCAGCCTTCGAACATCCGCCCGTCCTTCAGACCAAACTAGCCCCGCACAAAACGCCTTTAAAGACCCGCTACGCTTACCGGCCGATATTTTCACTCCACACCACACACCGTCAATTAACAGGGAACCACTACACTCAACAACACCGACAAACGACACCACTTATCCCAAACGATTTTTCACCACAACACACATGTACCTGAAAGAGCCCGGCATCCATAAAACTGTCCAACCACTTTACGCCGGGCCCTTTCAAGTCATCCGCACAACACACACAACCGCAACCCTGTTAATTGACGGCAAACCACATACAGTCCCGTTAGCCAGGTGCAAACCCGCACCTGTGCTAACCCCAACACCTAACACTATCAGTCTCCCACCGTCCGTTCACGATGCACCATCACCTCTTCCCGCAACACCCGTCACCTCCGTCGTTTCCGGATTTCGACTCGGATCCGGAAATGGCGGCGATTCTCCGGGACGTTTTTGTCCCGGACCCGCTTTGCCCCCTACCCCCTTCGCCCGGGCCTACCACACCGCTTTATTTTTCTCCGCCACGGATCTCCGGGTTACCTCCCCGGCCCCGACGATGGAAGTACCCCCAGTGGCGAATTCTACGCGAATTTCGCGTAGCACAAGCCACGGGGGTACACCCTCCCTACACCCCAACCGACCCCCTGATGGATTCCATCCTTCACGAGTTCCGCCTTGCGGAACTCATGCCTCCCCCGCCTCCCGTTCAAATTTCAGCCCCCCCCGTTCAAATTTCAGCCCCCCCCGTTCAAATTTCAACCATTCAACTTCAAAACCCCCCCATACCATCCAAAAACCCACCACCCCCCGCTCAACTGCCAATTTCGGAGCCCCCCGTTTTAATTCCCCCCCAATTTTCCATCTTCGATCCCCCTCCCTCCCCTCCATCGTCGGGGATATCCCCAATAGTTCCCGCCGGGACGAAACGGCCCGGGCGGCGGAACGGACGGAGGGAGCGTCCCCACACCCCCCTCGTCCCGGCGGCCAAGTCCCCCGCCCCGCTATGAGCAATCACGGCGGGGCCTTGAGATTCCGGGACAGTGCTGGTGTCTCATCAACCCACTCGCACTGTACCGGAACTCGAGGCCCCTCCGTGGCCGCCTCAACACGTCGGCCGCCGGCGACTGCCCCCAACACACTACACTCACACACACACACACACAACCACTCGCCACACCACACCCAGGAACCGGCGGATTCTCGCAACCGCCTCCCACGAAGTGACCAAATGTTTGTACATACCTCTGTATCTTCTGTATATACTACTTCATCTTTTGTACATACTCATCCATCATCTGTAAATACTCACCCACCAACTGTAAATACTCATTCATCCTCTGTACATACTCCATCCTCATCATTGTAAATATTGTTCATCCTCCTCATCTCGCCCTTGCCGATCACTTCCCTAAATGCCACATGTTTATGGATCCTGACCACTGCTCCCATCATATTGTATATTCTCTCGCCGTCTCATCCTACTTACTCTACCTTATATTCTACCTTATGTTACCTACCTTATATTCTACCTACTTATCATCTACCTACTTATAATCTGCCTACACCATGTACTACTAGTTTTTAAGGACCGCCTTCAGCTCAACCTCTGTTTGCATCGGCCCTCAGCCCCTGTCACTTTGCGCCTTCAGCTCCTCCTCTTGTTTGCCGTAGCCCTCAGCTCCTGTCATTTTTGCGCCTTCAGCGACCACCTCTTGTTTGCCGTAGCCCTCAGCTCTTGTCATCTTGCGCCTTCAGCACCAATATTGGTTCAAACTGGGGGGACCTCTGTCGTGAGTCCCTCCCGGGAACACTCCTATCATATTAAGTTCTCACCAATATCCAAACGCCAAACTAAAGCTCCGTAAATAAAGATATGAGTGGGGACAGGCGACAGAACCCAGGGTTACTCAACCTGGGGCCCCCACTACCAGCTCCCAGCAAGGAGCTGGAGGGAGAGGCCCCCAAGTACTATAAAACCCCGGATCCTGGCGCTCAAGCTTCATTCGACACTTCCTCTAACCAGCTCTCTCTTCTCTCTCTTACCTTACCTCCCAGATGATCGGTTGAATACAGCCGCCTGGGAATTTCACCTCCTCTCTCCTCTCTCCTCCTCCTTGTCTAGATGATCGGTTGAATACAGCCGCCTAGACAAGGGACCTCTCCTTTCCTCTCCTTCACCTAGATGAACGGTTGACTACAGCCGCCTAGGTGAAATTCCCTCATCCACCTCTCTCTCCTCCAAAGTCGTAGATGTTCGGTTGACTACAGCCGCCTGCGACTTTCCCTCACCTTCCTTCCACACCACCTCTCTCTCCTCCAAAAGTCGTAGATGTTCGGTTGACTACAGCCGCCTGCGACTTTTCCTCCTTCTCTCTCCTTTACCTAAATTCACTCACTCACCTTCCACGCCACCGTGATGAGAATTTTAAATTCATCACAGTATAGTCAATATGTTATGGAGAACATGAAAATGTTCGTTAAATCGAGAGCTTTCCAACGAGTGGTGAACGATTTTTGTGGGTTAAAAAGTGTAGAAAATGAACAAACCTAACAACGGGGTCGTTGTAAGCGGAAATCATTATAAAGGCACTGTAACACAATTTCGTTACGCAATTTCGTGACAGTTTTTTGTGCTATGTGCCAGGGCAAAGACATGAAAATGTCAAAAACGAGTTGTTCAATCACAGGTAATAAACCCTCGTAAATAGAATTTTTCAGTTATTTCGCCCTCATACTTCGAAATCCCGGATATTCGAAAATCTCGTAATTCGAACATTTCTCCTCGGTCCCTTGAAAGTTCGAATTAGCGGGACCATATTTTGAAACTGCGTAATGTTGTGCACAATAATGGTTAAACCACGGGAAGTAAATGGTATCCCATGAATATTCTCATTACATTATTGAAAAGCTAACTGCAAGCGTAGTAAACGGCCAGAATTATAGGATTAAAGGAATTCCAAATTCCTGTAAAGGCTTCCTTCAGAGGAGAAACCTTTAATTTTATCGTAGCTCGTCGCTTCTGTTGAGTGGGCTGGTTTCAAATGCGCAGGACCATCCCTACCCTTCACTTACACAGCCCAATGTCAACCACCCTGTTTTACAGCGTCCGTTTCCTTTTCGCTTGGATCTCCACGTTATTCTTCCTTTCTTTGTTTCTTTTTCATCGTAAAACAGCACAACTAGGACTACCGGCATAGGGGAAAAAACTGAAAGCGTTTTATTGACCATTCCCAGAGAGCCGGAGAAGCTTGTAAGTCTTTTACGGGTGACGTTGGAGACCGGAAAAGCAGTGGGGAATGCATAGGAAGGAAGCACACAAGCCCTTGAAATATGATGCACTTGAAATGGGAAAAGTTATTTGTGTTCGGTGCAACGTACTCGTATTAAAATTTCCTATGTAACAGCTCCCGATAAAAACGCTGCCAACTGCTACACAACGGTTTATTATTTACCTGTATAGACGCCCCTTCTGCGTAGGTCGCTGTGTCCTATGGCCAATATCATGGCCGGCTTTAGAGAAGGCAGCGGCGCAAGATTTGGCAACGCTGAAGTAGCCTCTTGGTTCAGGCCGCTCTCATATCCAGAGCGTTATTTTAGCTCCATGAATGAATCCTTCAGTTATTATTATATATTGCGAGTAGGTATAATTAATGAAAACAGCCGTCTTCTGAATAATGCTTTATTTAAAAGAAAGGTACTGAACTAATACCTAGAACAATGGAAAGGAACAAACAAGGTGACTTGGAGAAAAGGAAGTGGTACATGAATCAATTATAGTTTACTTATAGTCTTCTGCTTCTGGAACTTCTTCAACTTGCGACTACCATTTTGATTATTCTCTGAATTAAATACCTACACCTATGTATTCGGTTCGGAAATTTTTTTGGAACACCCTCTCAACATTTTGGTTTATCATTTTCAATAATGAACCTTTGGAATCGAGCATGAAAAAAATTTGTTTAACCCCTCGCAAAATTTGATGGTTTACGTTTCAAGGTATGTAGATTCCTAAAATGCAATAAAAAATTTCTGTCCGTCCGCCGTACGGAGCACTTTTCTTAGTTACCATGAGCCAAAATTGACGAAATTCCGTTTATAGGTCCCGTTTGGGGTCTAGTTGGTCCTCGAAGCTCGGCGTTATTGTCAGTCATCCCTAAAGGGTGAAAAATAGGGGTTGAAATCTCCACGACGCCGTTATCTCGAATTTTGTTATGGTTATGGCTCGAACTTGGGAGTTTTTTAAGACCACCCGGAGCATTGTACGCCCAGCCGTTCCTTCACAGTAAGGCCCGAAAGTTTGCACCGACAGGATTTTCAACAGCAGGGTGAATGAAATTGTACACATTCAGCCCAAATATCATCACTAGGGACGCGCTAGCCATCGGGAATTGGCCCGAGATCATCATTGCTAGGGAGCACCTGATTATATTCACGGAGTATGAAGTCGAGGTGGTTGCTCTGTGATATTATTTCACTTGAAATATGATGGCTCTTTTGGAGTTTGTTGATAGGTAGTGAAACTTGAACAAACGTTGAAGCATTATTGATGGGTAAATTATAACACAATGGTAAATGATTACACAACGGTGAATTATTGCACGACGGTTCATTATACCATCTACGTAGAAGGGGCTGGAGTTTGTTGGTAGTAGGTCCTTTTGCAACTTGAACAACCGTTGAAGTATAATTGATGGGCAAATTATTACACAACAGTAAATTATTACTCAAAGGTACATTATTGCACAACGGTTTGTTATACTACCTACGTAGCAGGAGCGCCTATACTGGTAAATTATTACACAACGGTTTATTATTTGCCTTCTACGCAGAAGGGGCATCTATGTTCTTTTACGTTTCAAGGTGTGTAGATTCCAAAAATGCAATGTCCGTCCGCCGTGTCATCGGCATCCACCTTAATATTCGGTCTAAAAAAAAATTTTCTTTCGCACACCGGCTCCATTTGGGCCCTAGTTGTGTCCCCTAACTTGACAGTCCGATCGGAAAATATCCAGGGGTGCTACGGGTTGAAAATGGGTGCAAAATTAGGTTCACCTAGGATTACTCGTAATTCCGTGTTTTTAATTAATTTAACACAATTTTAATTTCTAATTGGTTTTTAATTTGCTTTTGGCATGAAGAAATTGCCTCAGCTTTTTATGAATCAATGTATCAATATGATTTTCCCATATAGCAGTCACTCGTCCAGAATTACACCGAAGTACCGGTAATGTTCCACCTTCTCGAGTGGACCACACGACCAACGCAAAACACCATTACAATTATGGTGTTACCCGTACTACGGGCAGCATAACGGTAAATTCACATTCACGTTAAATTCAAGATCTCAATAGTTCGAGAGTAATTCGGGGATGGGTCTAATGAGGACAGTCTCTTCATGATGAGCACATCCCAGTTCTGTCAATATTGCACGCAGCTTGCAGTGCAGCTTGAATTTATCATACCGCTACTTACTACTCTTCCCTCTTCCAAGGCCAGCATCGCCGAAACCATTGTACTGTCGAAACCGTAATATTCACAAAGTGCACAACAAAACATGTTTGAGGATGAAATATCGTGACAATCAAAACCACAGGTATCAAATCGTTTGTTCACCCTGGTGAAAAATACACGCGACTTTCCTGCTGAATCGCTTTTTGCTTATTCCCGCCAGGCCTCGAGGTAGGTAACGAATGTGAAGGTTTGGCGAGTGATTTGTTACATCTCCACCTTTTTCAGCTTTTTTTCTATCGGGTATCTCCGAACCGATCAGTTTGCCGTTGTGTCGCTTTTTTCATGTGAAGGGATGAAGATCTTCTCGAAGTAACCCTCAATAACTCACATTTCTTGTTCTAAATCTAGACCCTAGAAGCTGGAGAGAACTAGAAGTAATCCAATCCGCAGAAAGGAGTTAGTCAATGGTGAAGGATATGAGTCCAAATCATGATTGAATTTCCTACCATGATTGAATCATAACATGAATGTTATGAATGATGAAGAGTTCTTGTTCTGCTGCATGTGGGTACTCTCCCGGAATAGTCAAATTCAGCCAGCAATCAAAAACAACTAGTGATTTTCGCGGAAGCACAAAGTACTTAACAGGTGATGTACAAAAGTCGAAAAAATTACTGTTATCAAAATTGCTAGCGGTCACTAAACCAAAAACGCTGCAAATCCCTGCACAACGGTTTATTATTTTGTATAGAATACCCTTCTGTTACAGATCACAGCTCTCCGTATAGATAACCCGTCTACATAATATATTATGTACTACTCTATACATATTATGTAGATCGCAGACCCTCCGTAGGTTAGTACCTAACTCCATACTCGTTACTAAATTACGAGTTAAATGTTGCTAAAATAATTCTGTCGATGGCAAACAGTACCTAAAACGGCAAAAAGAAACGCAAATAATGAAGTGCTGAAGGAAAACTGTTGATGTGGAGTGAAATAGATGCCCCTTCTGTGTAGATCACTGTTTTCTGTGGTAAGTACCTACCCTCTGGTCAAGTATAATGAACCGTTGTGTAATAACTTGCCCATCAATAATACTTCAACTGTTGTTCAAGTTGCAAAAGTACAGATCAACAAAATCCAGCCCCTTCTTGGTAGATGAACAGTTGCGTAATAATTTACCGTTCTGTAATAATTTACCGTTGTGTAATAATTTACCGTTCTGTAATAATTTACCGTTGTGAAATAATTTACTCTTGTGTGATAATTTACCCATCAATAGTACTTCAACGTTTGTTCAAGTTTCACAAGTACCTACCAACAAAATCCAATAGTCCATCACTTATCAAATGAAATAATAAACACAGAACAACCAACTCGACTTCATACAGCCATCCTTGATTATAATCAGGTGCTCCCTAGTGATGAAATCCCGGCCGGATTTATACCGTTTGATTCACGATCATGTTGACGAAGCTTTTTGGTGCACACGAACGGCTGGACGTACAATGCTCCGGGTGGTCTCAAAAAATTGTTTAGCTCAAGACAAATTTAATTAAAAAAACCATACCCTTCAATCGAAAGTTTTTGAGTTACGGCGCTTTGAAAATTGCAACCCCTATTTTGGACCCCTTAGAGATAACTGACAGTAACGCCGAGCTTCAAGGACCAACTAGACCCCGAACGGAACCTATAACCCGAATTTCATCAATTTTTGTTTTCATGGTAACTAAGAAAAGTGGCCAGTACGGCGTACGGCGGAGAGACAGAAATATTTTTACTGCAGTTTTGGATTCTACTTACCTTGAAACGTAAACCATCAAATTTTGAGGGGGGGGGGGGGTTAGATTTTTTTTTTTGCCCGATTCCAATGGTTCATTATTGAAAATAATAAACCAAAATTAGTACCTACTCATTAGTACACAATGTTTCCGCTGTCGATGAAAGCAAAAATAGTATTTCTCTTCTTCCTCTACGACGGTAAGCCAGGAAGTGTACGTACTTGATTAGCTTTTCGCCAAGATTAAAATAAGCAATAAATGGAAGGAACCACTCAAAGGCGTTTAAAGTACCAGCAAGTTCCAAAAGAAACCTCCTTCTTTACATAAAATATAGGAATCTAATTTCTTATTCACAACACTCGAAGCAAGCGGCAGAAATAATTTTCTCAATACCAAAAAATTTTTATTGATTTTTTAATATTTTTCTCCATGTTTATTGTAGTTTTACGAATTTATTTCCTCATCAAAACCCATTTCATTGGATACGATAAACGATAAAACACCGTTATTTACGATAAAAGGGAACAGCGATAAACTGAACGAAGGAGGTTTGATGGACCGATCGTAAAATACGCTTTACGGAGTACGAAGTAGAGTTTTAAAAAATGGAAGAACGTGAAAAGGGAGAGCACGGGATGAGGTTCGGTTGTGGGAGGGAGTGGAAAGCCATGAATTGACTTTGCCTCCAACAACGCCGCTTCCCTAGGAATAAATTTCGGCTATATTTACCTACGAACGGCGAGACTTTGGGAAAACGCTCGTAATTAATGGGCGTTATTTATCGTCCGGTTTTCAGACCTAAAACAACAAGTGGTCGTGAGGTGAAGCAAAGGGGGAGGAGGACCTAACTCATCCGCAGTCTCGCCACGGACCCCCGAAAATATTTTCCTTACCACCTACAATAATAATGAATTCATACGGCAAAAGATTATATATTATTCAAAGTGTGCACAGTGGAAAAGTGATCGGTGGAAGTGAGTGAATTATTAGCTGAATGAATGAATTATTAAGTATCGCCGGCGTCAATCGATGCATCATTTCATAGTTATTGCCAAGCTGGTGGTACTGCGGGGTTCAGAATGCGAAATATAATATGGCGAGCGATCGGGTTCGGATGTCTACTCGTCGTAGAAACAGTTACAGGTACTTACATACATAAATCGTCTTACAACGTACATCGTTGTAATTCAAGTACCTATGTAATATAAATATCGCATATTTGTAGTATACAATACACATCGTTTTTATACACACACGTATGCAATTCTGTGGTGACAGAATCGAATAAACAAAAAATAAATAAAATAAATAAATAAAATGAACCTTTTTTGCGTGATACGAAGATACCCACCCATCTACGCAACCTACCCAATCTTCTACACATCTACCCAACCTTACATTATCTGACAAACATTTATGTTAAAATGTAAGACATGTAAAACTGGAAATACCTTTTCGATAGACCAACAATTAATGAATTATTCTTCATTATTTACGTTACCTGATTCGATGTATTTTGCTCCGTCCCTACCAGAGACGAGACCTACCCAGCAACCACACAAAGACCGCAAAAAGACCAAGTAGGTTGCAGTTTAGATCTTACATAAAATCGCTACATACATTCATACTGAATAGTTGATTAATGTATTCCTGACTGATCGACTGCACTGTAGAAATAACGCTGCAATTTCCTTGTCACATGGGTTTATTATTCTACTGGACATTACTTACAGAAATGTTGGCAGTTCATTAATGGTGTCTTTCATGTGCAATAAATGAAATAGCTATTTTTGATGATTACTACCAATTTTGGCCCCCCAAAACACGAATTACGCTACTTCTTTTTTTTTTTTTAATTATCTTTGAACTTCACCTGTTCACACTTTTTCTAGGGGTATTATACAATCTGACGGTGAGTTCAGACAACTTCCCAGGTTTCTGACACATAACAAATGAATTTTGGGAGCTGACCTTCGTTAAAACCTCATTTCACCACTCTTCTGTCAAAATCGACTTCATATTCGGTCTTCTCGCCCTAAAATACAAGGAAAAAGATACCTCAAAACGCTCATTTTACTAAAAACCAAAAACGCCTATTTTTACACCCATTTTTCACCCACAACACCCCTGGGTATATTCCGATCGGTCTGCAAAGTTTCGGAACACAACTAGGACGGAAATGGAGCCTGTGTGCGAAAGAACGAATTTTTTAGAACGAAAATGAAGCAGTTATGCCTGGTACGGGGGGCGGCGGACGGGCATTTTTGGAAACTACGCAACTTGAAACGTAAAAGAAAACATATTGATAGGGTGTTACAAAATTTTTTTGCTGAGCAAAAAATGAGAATATTTGTACGTGGGTGTATTATTCACAGAATTATAAACCAAAATAACTAGCTACCTATCCAACCAGTGTCCCTAGATCCATCCTATCTCCCGAATTTCGTTTTTCATACATTGTGATAGTAATCATTATGAGGTAATGCATACACAGACCGGCCGAAAGGAACTGATCCGCATTTGTGAACAATGTTGAAAATGCGAATTTTTCTTGTGTTTAAAGTTCTGCGATCTTATAACATTTTCTTTGTGTGAATGTACATTAGACAACAAAATCATCGCTGTTCGTCAGAACAAGTACGGTAAACTCGAGCCACATGGATTCGCTCAATGAGAAATTTGAACGCTCCTCAATCTGGTACTACCAGGGACCTGTTTCATAACGGTGATATTAGTTCGTAAGTATAACTGTACGAACCGCAATGTAGAAGGTCTTAATAAATTCTTTCCGGTTCATTAAAAATGAATAAATAAATAAATAGGAAGTATGAAAGTTCAAATCAGGTGAACGGTTAAAGCGGAAAACTTCTTCCCTCAATCTGGTACTACCAGAGACCTGCTTCATAACGGTGATATTAGTTCGTAAGTTCAATAACTGTACAAACCACAATGTATAATTCTTTCTGTTTCATTCAAAATAAATACTTTTTTTAAGTATGAAAATACAAACCAGGTGGACGGTTAAAGTGGAAAATTTCTTCCTAGAAGCTGTTTGCACGAAGAAGATAGTAAGTATCGCTTACACTCTTACAGTAAGGTTCGTTCGCTGTGGCGAAAAAGCCACTTTGGCAACTGAAATGAAATGAAAAATTAAATGAAATGAAAAAATACTTTATTCCGCCTAGAGCAATGGCAATACAAGATTAAAGAACGAGAAACATAATTAAAACTGTTTAAATTAAGGAGCATTAAGTGCTGTGGAACATACCCCACTCGATCGAACTGAGTTCGGTGTTAAGTGGGGGAGTTGCTTCAGTTCTCCAAATGATTTTATTTACTTACTGTTAGGATAAGTTATTGTTCACATACGATGATATAGTGACTCACTGGTTATTTTAGATTTTCAATATTTACCGAGTTATTTTTGTTATGAACAATCGCATAATTACATCGTTATGTTCTGTAAATACTTCTGAAGAGCATTCTACATTCTAGGTGACCTTGCTCAATCAACCATGAAAATATGAGTTTTTTATATTCTGATCTGGTATAGTTCGCGGGCTGTTGAAGTTCAGGAGTGACGTTTCGGAGCAGAAGTGGAAGGCTGAAGAATACGTGGCGATTTGTGCTTATCAAGCGAGTTGCAGTGCTAGGAATGATTTGCTGAGTAGAAGGACGGACCGAGTACGGATGCTGAAGTCCTGATATCTGGAAGTAGTCTGGGTTTTTGTTGTAAAATGCAAGCGTTGACCTAGTATGCAGCTGATCGATAGAAAAAACTAATGCCTCATTAAATAGATTTGACGACGAGTATCGGGGAGGCTTCCTGAGAATGACTTTTAATATCGACTTCTGAATAACACGCAGCGGATTCAGGACTGCATCCGACGCCGAGCCCCATACCAGGATGCCGAAGAGGAATACACTCTGCACTAATACTTTATACAATTGAAGCAATAGTTTCACAGGAAGACACTTCCTCAAATCGTAAAACAAGTACAAAAATTTACGCACTTTGGCTACTAAATTTTTTATCTGGGACTCCCATCGCAAATCCTCATCTAATATCACCCCGAGGTACCTTGCACTGCTAGCTCTATCTAGCTTAGGACAATCGCAGGACATCTGCTCGGAGCAACTATGAATTTTTATTGCTTCCACTACCTGGGCCTTGTCTCTAGAACGTGAGAAAGTGATATACTTACTCTTACTGATGTTCAGACTCAATGAGTGACCCGATAGCCATTTGTACAATTGATTGATGGCGAGGTTTGCGTCCTGAAACACCCGACTCCATTCGTCCGCCTGACACAAGACGACCGCATCATCCGCAAACAAATACAAACGACCACTCAAGCTCAACTCAGTTGCCCCATCAATGAACAAGAGGAATAAGATGGGCCCCAGCGTGCTACCCTGGACGACTCCAAATTCAATTGGCACCTCGTGGCCCGTCACATCACCAATTTGTACCTGCTGTCTACGATCTACGAAGTAACTTCTGAACCAATCCAGCTCTTTTCCTCCCATACCCCTCCTCGGTAAGACCTCTATAAGTTTCGATCTATCAACGGAGTCAAATGCCTTAGCAAGGTCCATTAGTATCAGGATACCTTTCTTTTTCTGGTCCAAAAGATATGTGAGGTCCTTAGTGACGTGGAATAATGCCTCATCGACTCCCAAGCCTGCTCTGAAGCCAAACTGTTTTCCTGAAATCAGCGAGTTCTCCTTCAGGTATTGAGTCAAAAGAATCTTTATCCATTTTTCTATCAGTTTGGAGATCACACTTAATAAAGAAATCGGTCTGTAATATTGTTATATTCGGCAAGGGAGCCACCTTTATGTAGCGGAACGATTTTGGCAACCTTTAACACATTTGGGAACGTAGATGAGGTTAAGCTGCGGTTAATAATGTGCAACAACGGTTTTTTTAAAATATTTACGAAGCTCTTAATTAACTTAAACTCACTGACAGCACAGCGTGCTGAAGATACATTTCGTTCTGTTCGCGGTGTTCTTCTCACAATTTGCTGACGGTTTCCGGGTGAAATGCCCCCACCATCTCCCGTCAGCGATAGCCAATCGAATCATTTGATTCGGCAAACACTTATAGCATTATCGGTTCCGTCATTCACATGGTTTCAAATTTGCACATTTGCACAAGCCAAAATTTATGCCCCACTTGGAATATGTTACTCACAATCGTATAAACATGACGGGGACAGTTGTCCGTAGTAAAACGCCTATCTAAATATCACAGGTAGCGTGAGAGAATCAAGCAAACCTGTAAATTTACAGTTTGTTACAAAACAGATAAATAACAGTACATCCCATTGGGTCGCGAAAGGGTTTTTTGTAACGCAAAACCCGTAAGTGACCACTATGCCGTGAGACGCACATAATACCTGACAGGTGGAAGAGCCACTGTACTGATTTTCCGTATCATTCAACGTCGTAGAAAAAATGTCTAAATTTTAGGAGAAAGAGCGATTTTGATGGTGGCAGATTGTTGGTAAACGTGGGAGTAACCTACCGCTTGACGAAATATTTTAATATTCAAATCTGCGAAAGCCGGGTCTCTCACACGCGTGGCATGATGGATTTTGCATTCTCTTCCGTCCAGGGAGATGGTACTCATTTCGTGAAAATATTTCGCCCACACGCTCCCATTTTATCGCAGGAGATCGCCTTAAATTCGCATATTCTTCGCAAATACTTGAAATGAAAGGGTTGTCCTCCACGCAGTGTAAGAGCTAGAAGTTTGTTCAGGTTTTTTGAACAATATTGTCCCGTTATTGTTTCTCCTTTTTGTACATTTGTTGATCTCAATATATACTTAACACGAATATTTAAATGATTCGACCAAACTTTTTTGTTATTCAAAGCACAATATTCATTAGTAGTTCATTAATCAACAAGTGTGTCAATTTTGATGCTTGATAAATATTCGAAATGAATAATCCGATAGAGTAGCTTTAAGCTTATTAGAGTAGCTCCTAACTGTTAAAAAATTATTGTTGGAACTCCAATTTCGTATTTGGGGTTAACTGGTTAATAATCCGTTTTTATTGGTCAACAAAACTCGATGGTGTGTGTACAAGCGGCCGGGTTCTTCTTCGTATACCATTCACGGATGGATGCTATAAATATAATACAAGTTAACCACGAGACCCCGTCTAATCTCGTCAGTTCAGTCTTCAGTAGGATCAGGATGTAGGCTCAGTCTAGATTAGTCTACAGTAGGATCTAGGATATGATTTGAGTAGGATAAATATAATAATTATAGGATAGTAGGAACAGAAATAGTCGAGTCAACCAACCTATTTTAATTACCTATCTTAGTAGGCAGTATTGTTTTGTGTTCGATAAACGGATAACCTAACCTACTGCTGAGATTGTGGATCATCAAAACTGATTATTCTCCTTGAAAATGGGAAAGAAATGTAATTGATCAAATTTGTTGTTTTTCTATGTCAGATAGGTATTATGATGGTAGACTATTCGAAATCTAGCTCCAAGTGTTGAATAATTACAGCTTTTTTGTTGTTTGATACTATTTTAAGAAATTATAGAACCCTGTCTCAAATATATCTACTTGAACTATGTGATCGTCTTCATTCTTCATGTTCATGATGGACGCGAGTGAGTAGCTCATACGAGTTAATAATAGTCATATTGTTTCCTAGCGATTATTATTTCGTCCGTTGCCCAATGAAGAATTATTTACGGGTTTTCATTACTACTGATTTAGGTACTAAAAATGTACTGAAAATGACCCTGGTTGTATATTACGAAGAGCTAGGTGAAAATGCAAAGACACTATAAACTGCCCACAGAATATAACAAGGTAAGATGAAATAATTAGAGTAGGAAGGATAATGAACCACAATAGATCGAGAAAAGAAGTAAAGAAGGGACAATAAATGAAAAAGAACGAAAGATAAAATGCAGGGTGAAGAAAAACGGAAATTAGGCAACATAATAAACGAATTGAAGATCTAAAACAAACAAGGGACTCGCAGTCAACGACGGCTTGTTACAACAAAGAACAGGAGAATGAAGAAGAAAATCCCGGCCCAGGGCGCTTGTACGCTGCCGTGGATTCTCCCAGACCCACAACCATTGTATTCGCCAACTTTAGATATCGCAAATAAACACCCAGAAGTGGGGACGAAAGACGCAGGATGTGGAAGCCCAACCTGGGTTCCCACCATCCCCTACCAACTAGGGGATGGAGGGAGACGACTACAGGGTCTATCAATACCCAGCGCCTGCCTCTTTTTCCTCATTCTACGCTTCCTCTAGTCGCTGACTACTCTCTCTCTTCCTAACCTCGCCTCTCTCTCTCCTATCCTCAAAAGATGCTGTGCATGGTGGTGGTCCGCCCATAACTAACAGCCAAACAACCCAAAAGATCCCAGGAAAGGGTGGTGATTCGCTCATAACCCGCCTGGGCACATCCAAAAAGATCCGGGTGTTGGTGGTGGTCCGCCCATAACCTTACCCGGCAACATCCCTCAAAAGATTCCGTGCATGGTGGTGGTACGCCCATAACCAACGGACACCTCCGATAAGATCCCAGGAAAGGGTGGTGATTCGCTCATAACCCGCCTGGGCATATCCTCACACCGCTCGTGATGAACGCAGCAATTTCAAATTCATCACATACGCCATCGTGTGTGTCACAAGATGCTCAATGCTCAAAAATACAATAATTTCATTGCAGTAGCTTCATCTGGTATAGCCTCATTGTCAACTGGCTAAAAGCTGTAAACTAACCAAGTACATACAAAGGGGTCCCCCAGATACTAAAAACAGCAAAATGAAGAATAAATACATTTATATATTTATAATAAAGATAAATTTATATTTTACAGTGAGGAAATGCAAAAGTTATGGAAGGAATCATATATGAATCATTTCACGTTCTTGCATTCTCTCTTTAGCTAGTTCTCATGATTCTTCCTTCGATCTTCCTGTTATATTTTCAGTCATTTGCAACCCAGTTTACAGGGAAGTGTAAACACAGAAACTGAATATGTAAATGTGACTCACCGGTGATTGTGAGAAGACAGACGACGACATGGAGATAGGACGACAAACAGCTACCACCCATGACCTCATCATAGCTTTTGCCCCTGAAAATCATTTGAAAACATGTTAAAAACGGATAGAAAAATTAAAACCATTGACGATATGACAATACTGTTCCTGTTATTTTTTACAATATTGTACCTACTTGTTATTCGAAATTCGCTCATTAAGTCATGCTGCACGACAAGAATTTTTCAATGAATCGAAATAAATTTACGCTGGTTACCGCTTTAAAATACAGTGAATTCGTAAAGAGAAATAAAACTTTTCTAGTTTGTTCAATTTTCATATTTGCCAGGAAACCTTCTACGCTCGATGCTCAAATGCCCACCTTTTTAGGCTTATCGCTCTATCTGAGATCGTATGTAAATCGAATCAGTGGCTCGGGATCTCTTTGAATACTCGACTCTTCACAGTGATCATCTTCGAATCGAACGGAAAAATTAGAAAAATGTTTATTTTTGCATTAAGTAGTACAATATCTGTTGAGACTTCCAGCGTTTTTCGAAACAATAAACGTAGCAACTACGCAATATTGTAAAAAGAACACATACCTAATATGTATGATATTATCTTGTAGTCTACTTAAATATATTGCAGACTAATACAATTACATATGTACTAATTTGGACTAAACCCGAAATAATCTCAAGGGGGGTTCTCCAATTTGAACTGGTTTGAACAACCCTCAAAATCGCTCAACCAGTGAAGCCGAAATGTTATGAACTAAACCACTCGCGAAATTGATTTGTAATATCAAACGAATGTGTTTTGGGTCAAAAGTCCCCATGAATTGACATGGCCACGGTAAGTGCCTGTACAAATTTGTACAGCCCAATATTTTTGCCCAATATTTTTTTGCCCAATATTTTTGTTACTCGCAATTATTAGTGATCAATAACATCTTTGACCCGTTATTTGTTCAATCCACTAAATTGATTCCATATTTGGGAAGTTTTCAAATTAGGAAACAACATGAAGACTGACGTTTGACATTTCGCAAGCACAAAACATAAAATTTGACAATTTATTGCCCAATAAACAATTTTGTTTGTTAATCTAATTCCGAAGGTTTATTACTGCACCAAACTTCTACTTTCCTCTTTTTTTTGGTAATTTACCGTATGCATTCATATATTATGCCAAGTGATTTGCGGTCTGTTATGCCCAAGAGGTTTTGAAGTCTAAAATCATAATCCCAAACCACTTCTGGTGAACTGGTGAACTTATCACTCGCGAAATAGATTTGTAATATCAAAAGAATGGATGGAATTCAAAGATGGTCGATTTCATAGAAAAATGTGAGTCGAATTTGAGTGTTTTGGGTCAAAAGTCGCTTAAAGTCGCCATGAACTGATATGGTCACCATAAGTGCCTACACACGTTTCAGAACCTTTTGGCCTCCCAATATTTTTTTTAGTCGGAATTTGCAGTGTTCCACTACCTCTTTGACCCGTTATTTGTCCAATCCACTAAATTTATTCCAAATTTGGGAAATAAGGAAACAATAGAATGACTAAGTTCCGACATTTTTCATGCATAAAAAATAAAATTTTACTATTTATTTGTCCAGTAAACATTTTTGTTAATGGTTTATAATAAACCGTTTATAATTACTGTAACAAACTTCCACCTTCCCTTTTTTTTGGTAATTTACCGTATGTATTCTTATAAACGTCGAGTTATTTATTTGCAACTTGTTTTTTCCAGGTTTTTGCTGTCTAAAATTATAATCACGAACCAGTTTTGCTGAACTTGAAGCAATAATTATTGACTGTCCTACTTTTGTATTCCTAAAATTCCATCTTTCAACTCATCTGCTTTTGACGGTCAATGAACATTTCGCAATGCAATACCGTGATTGCTTCGGAAATTTGCTGAAGACCACTTCCTGAATCGTAGGGACGAGCAGACGAGCATTTCACGTTGCCCTCGTTATGTTATCAAAAAAGCTGCAAATTATTCTGTACACAGTTGTTTATTATTTACCTGTATAGATGCCCCTTCTGCGTAGGTCACATTTCCCCAGGAAAGCCCTAAATGGAGTAATTGTTCCTACAAATGCGCGGGATTCAATCATTAATGTATAATGATGACCGTTGTGTAATAATTTACCGTTGCGTAATAATTTGCCATTGTGTAATAAATTACCCACCAATAATACTTCAGCGTTTGTTCAAGTTTCAAAAGTACCTGTCAACAAAATCCAAAGGAGTTTTTCAAATGAAATAATGTCAAAGAACAACCAACTCGACTTCATACAGCCATCCTTGATTATAATCAGGTGCTCCCTAGTGATGAAATCCCGGCCGGATTTATACCGTTTGATTCACGATCGTGTTGACGAAGCTTTTTGGTGCACACGAACGGCTGGACGTACATTGCTCCGGGTGGTCTCAAAAAAATTGTTTAGCTCAAGACAAATTTAATATCGTAAAAAAAACCATACCCTTCAATCGAAAGTTTTTGAGATATGGCGTTCTGAAAATTGCAACCCCTATTTTCAACCCTTTCATTTTCATTTTCATTTTTCATTTTCAACAATTAGAGACAGACAGTAGAGACTGACAGTAACGCCGAGCTTCGAAGAACAACTAGACACCAAACGGGACCTATAAACCAAATTTCGTCAATTTTCGTTCATGGGGACTAAGAAAAGTGCGTACGGCGTAGAGACAGAAATTTTTGGGTTTTTATTTTTGGTTTATTATTCTGTGAATAATACACCTATGTATTCGCTCAGCAAAAAATTTTTATAACACCCCCTCAAAATTTTTTCTTTTCCGTTTCAAGGTGCGTAGATTCCAAAAATGCAATGTCCGTCCGCCGTCCGCCGTATCACGTGTACAGGCTTCATTTTCGATCTAAAAAAATCGTTCTTTCGCACACATGCTCCATTTGGGCCCTAGTTGTGTCCCGAAACTTTTCAGCCCGATCGGAATATACCCAGGGATGTTATGAGTGAAAATGTGTGTAAAAATAGGTACTTTTTGCGTTTTAGCAACATGTTAGTAAAATGAGCTTTTGAGGTATCTTTTTCCATGTTTTTGGGGACGAGAAGACCGAATATGATGTCGATTTTGACCAAAGACGCGGAAATTGAGGTTTTACCAAAGGTTCAGCTCCCAAAATTGGTTTTTTATGAGTCAAAAACCTTGAAAACTGTCTGAAATCACCATCAATGTGTATAATAACATTGGAAAAAGTGTAAACAGGTGAATCAAGACCATTAAATGCCACTACCAATGATCAAAGATGATCTAAAAAACGCTGCAAAGTCCTTGTCACATGGGTTTATTATTCTATTGGAGTTCTAGAGATTCTTGTTGGCTGTTAAATTTATTGTTTCTTTCATGTGGAATGATTGAAATAGATATTTCTGATGATTTCCACCAATTTTGGCCCCCAAAACATGAAATAGGTACGCTTTTTTTTCTCTTTTTTGTAGATCATCTTTGATCATTGGTAGTGGCATTTAATGGTCTTGATTCACCTGTTTACACTTTTTCCAATGTTATTATACACATTGATGGTGATTTCAGACAGTTTTCAAGTTTTTTGACTCATAAAAAACCAATTTTGGGAGCTGAACCTTTGGTAAAACCTCAATTTCCGCGTCTTTGGTCAAAATCGACATCATATTCGGTCTTCTCGTCCCCAAAAACATGGAAAAAGATACCTCAAAAGCTCATTTTACTAACATGTTGCTAAAACGCAAAAAGTACCTATTTTTACACACATTTTCACTCATAACATCCCTGGGTATATTCCGATCGGGCTGAAAAGTTTCGGGACACAACTAGGGCCCAAATGGAGCATGTGTGCGAAAGAACGATTTTTTTAGATCGAAAATGAAGCCTGTACACGTGATACGGCGGACGGCGGACGGCGGACGGACATTGCATTTTGGTTTATTATTCTGTGAATAATACACCTATGTATTCGCTCAGCAAAAAATTTTTATAACACCCCCTCAAACTTTTTTCTTTTTCGTTTCAAGGTGCATAGATTCCAAAAATGCAATGTCCGTCCGCCGTACGCCGTCCGCCGTACGCCGTCCGCCGTCCGCCGTCCGCCGTCCGCCGTACGCCGTCCGCCGTATCACGTGTACAGGCTTCATTTTCGGTCTAAAAAAGTCGTTCTTTCGCACACATGCTCCATTTGGGCCCTAGTTGTGTCCCGAAACTTTTCAGCCCGATCGGAATATACCCAGGGGAGTTATGAGTGAAAATGTGTGTAAAAATAGGTACTTTTTACGTTTTAGCAACATATTGGTAACATGAGCTTCTGAGATATCGTTTTCTATGTTTTTGGGGACGAGAAGACCGAATATGAAGTCGATTTTGACCAAAGAGTGGAAAATTGAGTTCTACCAAATGTTCAGCTCCCAAAATTGATTTTTTATGAGTGAAAAACCTGGGAAAAGGTCTGAAATCACCATCAGTTTGTATAATAACACTGGAAAAAGTGTCAGGACGTGGTTCAGGACGATTAAATGGCACTACCAATGATCAAAGATAGTTAAAAAAAAAAAAAAAAAAAAAAAAAGAGCGTACCTACCTAATTTGTGTTTTGGGGGCCAAAATTAATGGAAACCATCAGAAGTAGCTATTTCGATTATTACGCATGAAAGAAACAATAAATGAACAGCCTACATTTCTGTAGGTATGTCCAATAGAATAATAAACCCATGTGACAAGGACTTTGCAGATTTTTTGGAATCTACGCACCTTGAAACGGAAAAGAAAAAATTTTGAGGGGGTGTTATAAAAATTTTTTGCTGAGCGAATACATAGGTGTATAGAATAATAAACCAAAAAAGAGAAAAAAAAGCGTACCTATTTCATGTTTTGGGGGCCAAAATTGGTGGAAATCATCAGAAATAGCTATTTCAATCATTCCACATGAAAGAAACAATAAATTTAACAGCCAACAAGAATCTCTAGAACTCCAATAGAATAATAAACCCATGTGACAAGGACTTTGCAGCGTTTTTTATTGCATTTTCGGATTCCTACGTACCTTGAAACGAAAACCATAAAACGGGAGGGGGGGGGGGGGGGGTTAATTTTTTTTCCAATCTCGATTCCAAAGGTTCATTACTGAAAATAATAAACCAAAGTTTAAAAGATTACATACAAAAAAGTAAACAAACAGCCATTTGCCTGCTGCTTACATTGTTGTAACGACTTGCAAGTGGTCAATGAAGATGGGAAGGTGGCAGGAGGGGGGGGGGGGGGGGGGGGGCTTGAAATTACAGATCTGGTAATTACGTCGGACGGGAGGATTGAAATGTGAGGAATGTCAGGAAACCACCGGGCGCCTGCGGAAAGGTGTTTCGTCGAAATTAATTAGTTAGCCGTAAGTACAGACACTTCCAGCTCCTTCAAAAACGAGCTCATCGCTCTGCCACCGTTGATTATGAGATCGTCTAATTAGCGGTTCGCTGCTATTAACTGAGATACCTACGAGTTATTTTACGGATTTGTTTCGGTTGAGGTTTGGAGGCCTAAGCCCTTCAACTGTTCGCTGAAGTGTCAAGTGGTTGCAGCCGTACGTATTACGGAAGTTTGATGCCCACAGCGCGTATAAATTGAATCCAGGGGGGAACAATACAATCACAGTTCAAAAGTTACTGTCATGCAGCATGGCTATAAGAGCGAATTTTCAGAAAAATTCATGCTATTGTGTAACAAGATGAAAGCGAGAAACCATCACTTTTTGTAAAATTCGTTTTTTTTCGCGCTTTTAGCCATTTTACAGATTTTTTTACCCCTACAAACTCAAATTTGACCCACTCCTTTTTGAGAAAAATATGTTTACCATCAAAATATTCCCTTTTTCTATCGTGAATGACCATCTCACATAGCGTCAGGATAATTAATATGGATTTTAGCCCTTAATACTAACTGCTGCCCCTCCCCCTCCCAACAAAAAATCCAAATTTGACCTGACCCCTGTTCAGTGTGAAAAACAACTGAAATGGTACTTCCCTGTCTTTACTCACCCTTCCATACGACTCAAGCGATTTTATATCAATTGTACAAGATTTTAGCCGTTCTTTGACCCTTAAAAACTTGAATTTGACCGCTCAGAATTACTGAAAATTGCTCACCTTCCAACTCATTTTTTTGTTTGGTAATACGAAGATTTTGGCGAAATTCTGAATTTAGGCGAAATCTGAACCCAAGCTTATTGGTCTACAGTGACGCACGAATAAACAAATAAATATATATAATGCCTATATATATACATACCTACATAATATACATGGGTATATACATTGTTGTTAAGAATTCAGGATGCTCTGAAACGGATTTGCCTGCAAAACATTTTCAGAAACTCATGTTTTGAAATTTTGGACCCTTCGCTGTAGCTTCATTTTCTGTGAAAATTCGCTAAAAGCGATACTTTTCGCGAAATTTACAATATGTGAAAACTGCACCGATATAAGTTTCTTCGTAACTTTTTGTTTCGCCACGCTGTCAGCGAACGAAGCCTGCACAGAACAGGTTATTCCGAGTGTTATGGTATGAAATTCTGACAGTACACATATTGGACCGACAGACATGCTGTATAATTTTGGTGTGACGATGGCGGCAGTGAACGGCGCTCTGTGTCAGTACTGGCGCCGTAGGAAGAATCCTTGATGGTATTATTTTCTGGAATTCAGTAAACTGTCTCGTTAAATTTGATAACAATATATAAATAGGACTCTCTCAAGTTTTATTTTATGGTGCCGTTTTTTCTGGGCGAAATTGAGGGATTCGGTCAGTGGACCAACTGGCGTGAATAGCGTCGAATCAAAGGGATGATTTAATTTAACCGAAGTTTATTCAGACATGAGATATCATGGTCCGCTTTTGGTTTATTATTCTGTGAATAATACAACTGTGTATTCGCTCAGCAAAAACTGTTATAACACCCCTCCAAAAATGAAATTTCCGTCCAGCGCATAACTATCTGCTAACGCATAATTTTCGGTCTAAAAAATTTGTTCTTTCGCAACAGGCTCCATTTGGGCCCTGGTTGTGTCCCGAAACTTCGCAGCCCCATCGGAATATACCTAGGGTGTTATGAGTGAAAAATTAGTGTAAAAATAGGGTTTTATTTATTGTGTTTTAGTAACATGAGCTTTTGAGTTACCGTTTTCCATGTTTTTTAGGACGAGGAGAATCTGAAATCCTAATGAGGTCAAAATCGAATATGAATTCGATTTTGGCCAGACTAGAAAACTAATGTTCTAACGAAGTTTCAACCTTAAATTTACGTTAAATTTCGGTCTAAATTCGTCGTTCTTCCGCACACAGTTTGGGCCCCCATTTCGGTCCTAGTTGTGCTCCGAAACTCGGCAGCTGGGTCGGGATACACCCAGGAGTGTTACGGGTGAAAAATGGGTGTAAAAATAGGGTTTTGCGAGGTTTTTTAAAGGTTTTAGTGAGCATGAGCTTGTGAGGTGTCGTTTTCCACGTTTTTTAGGGCGAGAAGACCGAATATGAAGTTGATTTTAACCAAAGAGTGAAGAATTGAGGCTGTAACGAAGGTTCAGCTCCCAAAATTCTTTTTTTATGAATCAAAAACCTGGGAAATTGTCTGAAATCACCATAAATTTGTATACGAATAACACTAGAAGTAGTGTGAACAGGCGAATCAAGGCAATTAAATGGCACTATTAATGACCACAGATAATTAGTCAAAAATAGGAGACTAATTCGTGTTTTTGGTGGCCAAATTTGGTGGAAATCATCAAAAGAAACAATAAATGAACAGCCAACATTTCTGTAGGTATGTCCAGCAGAATAATAAACCCATGTGACAAGGACTTTGCAGCGTGTTATGCAGTATTCCTCCAGTGCCTATTCCATTATTGCAGGGCGCATCCCTTGTTATATTCTACATGAATGCAGTTTTCGGAGCAATTCTCGGATTTCACGGTGTTCAGCACAATTTCCGATGCGAAGCCCTCCACACTGGAAACCCTAACTCGAAAATGTTATTTGTTTTCAAAGCCTCCTAGTTTATCCTCGGCTTTAGCTTGGGGAGGGTGTCGAGTATCATCTCAGTTCCCCCTTATCCAAGCTATGGGAGTTTCGCTTGTAGACGTCCCCTTATTTACCTTACGGCGTCTCCATAGCAACATAATATCTTGCGATCACGACGACCCTCTCGGCGTCATTGCTACCGCTCGCGTAAGTAACAGACGTTTCTGCCGTCATTACCGTGTCATTCTTATCTGCTTCTGTTTACACTGTCGGCGAAACTCGAGGGAAGTATAACCCTCGAGAGGTTGAATGGAGTTTCAGATGGAACTCGAGGCGGTAGTAACAACCGAGAGCATTTCAAATGCGTTCCCCTCACGCACAATGTTCTAGAAACAATGGAGAATCTCTTCCTACAACTGCTTCATTATGAGGTCAGGTGTCTTAACTGCTATCCCGCCCAACCGGCAATGGGTCCTTGCATTACAATCAATTCCAATCATTTCTGAATTTCACAATACGGATCCACTACTGTGATGTCCAGGGACAGGATTCGTATGTATTCACATATTTTGCTTCCTCACTACCGAAGGTAGAGAAGCCTTGGATTCGCGATTGAGTAAAAAATTTATGTCCCCCAAAATGAATATTTCCACAACCATTTTGCGTTTAAGACATCGAGGAACGTTTTTGGTTCCGCGTCTGTCTGTGGTAATTCCTTGCAACACCCATAAATACCCGAAATAATGGTCGAAATGGGCTGAAATTTAGAGGGTGGATGCGGGTTGGGTCAAAGATGATCTCACACGAAAATCATTGAAAAAGTACTTTCAAAAAACTTTCGTGAAATACTTGACACGCCCATATAATAACCCTAAATGTCGTTGAAATGAGTTCGAACTTGGAGGGTCCGTCAGTGTAACTTTCGTCTGCGCATACGCGAACATGAGATGTTGACAAATAGACGTAGAGATCTAACATTCTGAGAGTACACGCGGATTTGATCGCAGATGGTCCCGTTCCAAAATCAGGAACAATACTTTGATAGTTCCACATGAATTTCATCCGTCTGCGCATGTGCGAACATGAAATGTTGACCATTTCCTTGTAACGCTTCTAACTGCGCGAAAAATAGTCGTAGAGAGCTGAAATTTTGAGGGTACACGCGGTTTGGATCGCGAGTGGTCCCGCATCAAAATGAACCTACCCAACTAGTCTGTACGTACATGTGATTCAAGTGAGGAAGCTATACTGCCTACACGAATTGGCAGACGTTTTTTCCTAGGCTATGCCTCCATGATTTTCAACTGTAGATGTGTTGATACTTTTTGAACACTCTTTCTCATATTTCGACATACCTACTTCGCTAATAATATGTATTTTTCAAATATTTCGTGAAATAAGACGACTAGTTTCCAATTTCAACTGTTTTTCAAAGTGAACAGTTCAAAGTGAAGAACATCGCCATTTGCGGAGCTGTGTAAACAGTATTTTGCATTTAAATGTTCACTGTTTTGGCTTGGACACTTGTTTTCTGGTGAGAAATGCCGCGAAATGCACGCTCGAATAGACGAATTGACTCGAATTTATTGCTAAGTATCTAGGTGAGTTTCCGGGTGATGTTTTTTAAAGTTGCTGAAAACTGAATGTTCTATAATACACTTGAGACATATTAGTAGGTACAAAATTATGGAATTTCACTACCTATTTATTTTGAATTCAAAATTTTTACCCATTTTTACATATTTCAGAAAATATTTTATTTATGTCACGTATTTTATTCATAGTTCAAACGAATACATACAAATTTATGTTACCTAATTTGCATTTTTAAATAAATAAAAATCCTATCCCTAGTAATGCCCTTTACGCCGTTCGGTTCAAACTGACCGTGGACATCAAGGTAAAAACGGGCAAACCGGTTTAAACAATTTTGAAACACTATGCTCCAATTATGAATCATAACCACGGCTACTTTGGCGGGCAAATAGATATTGTAATGAATTTAAATTGGCGTAAAATTCACCACGTGAGGCGAGGTGGGAGTGTGTCGGCATCTGGTTAAGGGCACACCTCCACCATAAGCCGAATCTTTTTGGATGAAATTTTGTGCGGTTAAGGGCGGACCTCCACCGATCTTTTCGGGATTGTTGTCAGGCTGGTTAAGGGCGTACCTCCACCATGTTCTGATTCTTTTTGGATGTGCGGTTAAGGGCGGACCTCCACCGATCTTTTAGGAGAATTTGCGAGGCTGGTTAAGGGCGAACCTCCACCATGATCTGGTTCTTTTGGGTGTAGGAGAGAGATGAGGTGAGGAGAGAGAGAGAGATAAGTCAGCGACTTAGAGGAAGCGTAGAATGAGGAAAAAGGCGCAGGATCCGGGGTTATATAGACCCGGAAGCCTTCTCCTACCATCCTCTTGCTGGGAGAGGATGGTGGGGCGACAGGTTGTGCACCGGCTCCTGTGGCTTGTGTCCCCACTCGTACCGTTTATTGGCGAGAACTAAAGTTGGCTTATACAAGGTTTGCGAGAACTTGAGTATGCTAGTGTTGTGGTCCTGGGAGGAACTCACGACAGATATCAATCCTTTTTGCGACTGAGGAGGCTTTCTTGGCAAGTAAATTTTTGCAACAGGGTTGTTTTTGGTGAGGTACCACAGTCATCTTCGTGCATTGAACGTTTTATGGTTATTTCTGATACCATTTACTAGACCTATCTGAAGAAGTTCAGTTAAAAGAGCTATCCAATTAAAAGTAAAATGGTTTTCAAAGTAAACATTTTTCATGCTGTTTTCTTAGAATTTAAAAAATATCGGAATTTGTGAAGAAATTTCTTCTTAACTTTTTTGAAATTTTCTTTACAATTTTTGTTTCAACTTTGTTTTTAAAGCGCTGCAGAAAAGTATTATAACACATCAAAGTTACAGCGTTCCAAACGTTAAAAAAAACATGAAAAAAAAAGTTTATCTGACAATTTTTTGCAGCGTTTTCAAACAGGGGTACTCCGTTTCTACAACTGAACCAATCGATTTCAGGTTGTGAACACTTCCTCAGAGGGCCCAAGTGAACCAGTGAGCCAAATTTCAGCTCCTAAAGCCCTTTCTAACCTACTCCCAAAACTGGGGGGGGGGGGGGGGGGGGATTGACAAAATGCACTTCCTTGGACCATAACAACTGTGTGTGAACAATTTCAGCTCGATTCGTTATGTCGGTGAGGTTGCAGCCCTGTCAAACAAGACCAAGCACAAGAATATTAATTTTGGTTCACGTTACGGAAAGTGCCAATACGGGGTACGGCGGACGGACAGGTATAATTTAATTTCATTTCTTGGATTCCACACACCTTGAAACGCAAATCATCACATTTTGATGTGGTGGTAAAAATTTTCTTTCGCGCACGAAAGAAAATAAAAAGAATAAATTAAATAAATAAAAACAAAATAATTATTAAATAAAACGTTTCCCAAACACACCTGGATCTCAACTGTCCCTCAAACTCCCACTGAATACTGAAAAAAGAAACCTACAACGTTAATAGAAACGTTATCAATAATGAACCTTCGAATTCTTCTTTTCAATATTCAATGGGAGTTTGAGGGAGAGGGACAGTTGAGATCCAGGTGTGTTTAGAAAACGTTTTATTTAATAATTATTGTGTTTTTATTTATTCAATACTTATTATTCATTATCGTTTTCTAAATACACCTGGACCTCAATCGTCCCTCAAATTCCCATTCAAAATTGAGAACGTGTTTCACTATTTTTGTAGCTGTGACGGCGGCACAGCCGTTCTCCTACTGGGGGCCTATTCACTAAGCCAAAGAGACATCTCTTTTCGGTCAGACTCTCTTTTGGCAGAAGAGATTGTTATAGTATCCACGACAGGGTTATTCAGTAACTTCTAAAAGAGACAGTTGGCGGCCATCTTGGGATTTTCGATCTCTTTCAGAGAGACACCTAATTAGGTGTCTTCTCGAAAGAGAGAGTCCCTTCCTCATTTCTCGTACGTTTGATATTGAGTTTGTATCATCCTTCGTTCATTGGCTACCATATTGCTCATTTTGATGTATGTTTTTTCATCTCTTAAAGGTAAGTCGATTGTTCATTAAAATATATACATATTATGGATTCATGAGTAAAAACGTCTGAGTAGGTACGAGTTGAGAGCTACTCAGTAAAATATACGAATCTGGGAGACACTTGAAGAGACTGTCTCCCGAGAGAGACTACCTCTCCCAGGAAATTTTCAAAATAGATAATCTATTTTCACTATCTCTTTTAGTGAATAGGCTCCCTTGGTCCCTGCTCTGAAACTTCAGCGCAGCGCCTGTATGGATACTACAAATTAGGTACTTAATTACAGCCAACTAAAAGATTACGTTTCCTCCGTGTGATGACGCCTAAATATGGTGGCAAGGTCGTTAATAATTGTGCTTTGTGTCCTTATACGTCCTGCGCCCGAATGCCGGGCCCTTTGTGCACGTTCGACAAAGGCTAAGGAGAAACACCGCAAACCCGATGAACTCCCTCAGCCCACACCGACTTTCCCGTCGTCCAGTTGTTTAGCGCAGTTCCTGTCGTGACACGGGAAGAGGGGCTCTTGGGAAATCCGGGAACTCCCGTCCGAAGTCTCCAGGGAGGGGATGCATTAGGGTAAACTGAGGTCGAAACCGCTCGTCTGGTCACCGCATCCATCACTCGCTCGTACTCGGTGACGTCTGAGGGATCCAGGTGGCTGTGTGAATCCTCGCGTACAGCTCTATTTCGCCATTTTCAACGACCCCACACGACGCCTTCCGGACGCGATTTCGGTTAGTTCGATTTCCTTACTCGACAGCCCAAGCGACGGTTCAAAACAATTCAACGTAGGTTGTGCTATGGAGCAGGCGCGTTGCGTCCGTAACGCCACTTGGGCCACTGCCCCGGCACCCAAAAACACTGGGAGTGAAAAATACCAACCATTGTTCAGTTGTCATTTGAATTTTCCTCCATACACCCTACCTAGCATTTTTCACAAAGTTCAACAGCGACTCGCCAGATTTCTCTGGCTACATAATGGAAATTCTATGGATATTCAATATTCTGGTAGAGCATCCATGGAATAAAGCGACAGTAATCGACGTCCTGCAATCGAAATCTAGGCCCCTGAAACTGGTAGGTAGGTTTCTGGGTCCTGGGACCTAGTGTCGCCTTGGAAACTGGGAAAAGTGGCCCATCCGCGCATGCTCAGCCGAGTAAAACCGTTGTTCGCCACGCCCACTTCGGGTACTGTCCCCAAAATCACACCAAAATCGTTCGTTTTCACAATCGATTCGACCCCTTTGATTCAATTTGTCATCTCGATACGAGATGCTTCTTCGTCTTCTGATTTGTTTTTGTTGTCTCGTGAATTATATTCGCTTTCACTGTTGAGTGAGATGTCAGTTTTTAATTGTTTGCGTCAAATTGTGTGCGTTTTGCGTTCGGCCCGGTTCTGATGACAGATTTGTAGTCGCGGTACATACGTGCATTTTGTCCTGTTTGCTGTTTGTGGCCGGCCTTGTGGATTGATCGGCGTCCTAACACACAGATACCTAGCTTCAAGTCAATAGCTTCTCCTTTCAAGTAGGTACCGGCTGACGGGTCACTGTTTTGTTATATTTTAGTTTACTGTATTTTTATAAAACATGAATTCGGTGGCTAATTTGCAGTAGAAATTGTGGACGTTTTCGTAACGACGGATGTTGATTAAAAGAGATAAGCTTTGCTGAATATCACTCAATCAGTAAATAAGGGAAGGGTGTTGCTGCCTTGGGGTATTTTCTAGACAAATCTGTAGGTTTTGTCTTCTGGTTTGGTGCCCCACCGTTTTCAAAGCCCTTCGCACCGCTACTGCTGTGTAGGTACCCACAAGTTCACTGTCCCATATCACACTTCCATATTCACAGCTGAACTGTTAATCATCCGCAAACCGCTGCAACTGACGTTGATGTCCAATGTTGAACGATGATTGATTGGAGCTAACCCTCCTCTTTAGACTACTGGGCATGTGGGATCGCTGACGCTAACGCCAGAACAGCAGCGAATGAACGTAAGACAGACAGAACAGTGGACAATGCAGGTAGAAAGTTATCAAGGGTGGTATTCATAGCCCTCACTTTATTAAAAGTAAATGCTTAACTGAACACTGACTGAATAAGTAAATGTTATTTCTAGTATGTAAATAAATAACTGATCTGTGTATTGGTTTTAGAAAGTAATCTTTATATTGCTCCCGAGTCTGCGAAGCAGCGGAAGCCTTGTGTTCACTTTCGTGAGCCAAAAAATTTTTGTCTTCAGAAATCAAAATTTCCACTTGCATTTTGCGTTTCAAAGCCTACTGAACAAATTTGGTTCCGTGTCTGTCGGTCTGTGAGTCTGTGAGTCTGTGAGTCTGTGAATCTGTGAATCTGTGAGTCTGTGAGTCTGTCCGCATTTCCTTGTTACAGCCATAACTTCCACGATTTTGAATTGATTCAGCTCACATTTTGAGGGATGGTGCGAATAAGGCCCCTTGAGGTCCCATACAAATTTCAACATGATTGATCCAGCGGTACGCCCTGCGCATGCGCTAACGTTAAATTCAACAAACACGCATAACTTTCACAATTTTGATTCAATTTCGCTCAAATTTTCAAGGGTTGTTTGGACAAGGCCTAGTGAGTTCCAGTATGAATTTCAGCATGATCGGACCCTCGGTGCGCTCTGCGCATGCGCTGGCGTGAAATAGATTCAATTTCCTTGTTACAGCCGTAGTAACCAAAGATTTCACCCAATTTCAATGTAATTCTCAGGGATTAAGCGGGTAGGGCCCATTGAGGTCCCATATAAATTTCAACATGATAGAGCCAGCGGTTCGCCCTGCGCATGCGCTCTGTCTGTCTGTCTGTCCTTCTATGCACGGCCAAACGGCTCGACGGATATCGACCAAATTTGGCACGAATATCCAGTAGGCTCCCAAGTTGTGCAACGTCGCATTTTTAATTCCCTGACCATAGCGGAACTATGGTCGACCATGGTCAACTCCTGAATGGCTTGATGGATATCGACCAAATTTGGCACGAATATCCAGTAGGCTCCCAAGTTGTGCAACGTCGCATTTTTAATTCCCTGACCATAGCGGAACTATGGTCGACCATGGTCAACTTCGTTAATTGAAATGGTAACCCCTATTTTTTATCGCGTATTCGTAATCTACGTGAAATTCTATCTACGATCGACCCTTCGGACTACCCCCGCGGTCGACCATAGCGCATCCATGGGCCCCTCCATGGTCGAATCCCGAATTGCTCAACGGATATCGACCAAATTTGGCACGAATATCCAGTAGGCTCCCAAGTTGTGCAACGTCGCATTTTTAATTCCCTGACCATAGCGGAACTATGGTCGACCATGGTCAACTTCGTTAATTGAAATGGTAACCCCTATTTTTTATCGCGTATTCGTAATCTACGTGAAATTCTATCTACGATCGACCCTTCGGACTACCCCCGCGGTCGACCATAGCGCATCCATGGGCCCCTCCATGGTCGAATCCCGAATTGCTCAACGGATATCGACCAAATTTGGCACGAATATCCAGTAGGCTCCCAAGTTGTGCAACGTCGCATTTTTAATTCCCTGACCATAGCGGAACTATGGTCGACCATGGTCAACTTCGTTAATTGAAATGGTAACCCCTATTTTTTATCGCGTATTCGTAATCTACGTGAAATTCTATCTACGATCGACCCTTCGGACTACCCCCGCGGTCGACCATAGCGCATCCATGGGCCCCTCCATGGTCGAATCCCGAATTGCTCAACGGATATCGACCAAATTTGGCACGAATATCCAGTAGGCTCCCAAGTTGTGCAACGTCGCATTTTTAATTCCCTGACCATAGCGGAACTATGGTCGACCATGGTCAACTCCTGAATGGCTTGACGGATATCGACCAAATTTGGCACGAGTATCCAGTAGGCTCCCAAGTTGTGCAACGTCGCATTTTTAATTCCCTGACCATAGCGGAACTATGGTCGACCATGGTCCACTTCGTTAATTGAAATGGTAACCCCTATTTTTTTATCGCGTATTCGTAATCTACGTGAAATTCTATCTACGATCGACCCTTCGGACTACCCCCGCGGTCGACCTTAGCGCATCCATGGGCCCCTCCATGGTCGAATCCCGAATTGCTCAACGGATATCAACCAAATTTGGCACCAATATCCGGTAGCCTCCCAAGTTGAACGTAGGCGCATTTTTAATTCCCTGACCATAGCGGAAATATGGTCGACCATGGTCAACTCCTGAATGGCTTGACGGATTTTGATAAAATGGGGCACAAATACCCGGTAGGGTATGGGATTTTTCCGTCGTTTGTTGGTTCCACGATACTGCGTACAGCGAAACTCGGATAGCGAGCGAAGCGAGCGGTCAGGCTAGTTATGTATAATGGACGTAATGTATTATGGAAGTCATGTTATGTATAATATGTATATTTCATGTAATGTTATGTAATGTAATGTTATGTAATATGTATATTTAACGTTATGTAATGTTATGTAATGTAATGTAATGTAATGTAATGTTATGTTATTTTGGTTCCGAGTCTGTTCTATTTTATAATGGGTCACTCTGATTGTGACGAGGAAGCTCCTGTGCCATCACCTTGGCAGTGTATTTTACTGTAATATCTCTCTGTGATTTTGAGATCATGTTTGTTACTTTTAAATATTTTTCCAGTGCCTTCTGAAAGTTGCGATGGTAGTTGAATGATAAAAATACATATTATATAAGTTGAACTATATATTTGTTTTGCTATCATTCATTTTTTGTTATCATATACCTTAGCTGGTAGAAACGTGCACCTACCTACGAAAATACAAATTTTAAAAAGCAAGCTCTACAATAATTTTCTTTCTCAAAAAAGGAGATCATCCATCCATTCCATTCCAACCAATAATGAAAAACTCGTTTTTATTAACTTTGGACCCCCAAAATCTCAAATTCTCTTTCATACACAGAAAGGTTTGAATGCATAATACTGAAATACCTAAAATCTCTTCCGTACCGGCTAACCACCATTCTGCTGTACTGCCTGTCGAATGTAACAGTTTTGATGGACTTGTTGGTGTTCGATTTTGAACTACCTGTTTGAGATGATTTTTAACTCCCAAAAAATGAGAGCTTTTCTTGAGAAAATTTTTGTTGCCTACTATCGAAGTAGTCTCCTTTCATTTTTGACAAAAATAGATGAGATATATCCCGAAAACGAATGACAGAAAGCCGTTAATTGTACTTGAAAGTTGAACTCACGGGGAACTAATGTTTAATGCTGTACAACCGGTTAGTTGATGATTATTAACAAATAATCATCAACTAACCGTTATACAGGTTATACCGTTATCGTTATTTCAAGCCTCGAGGTTTTGTCTGCATTGGTTCAGATATATCGACATTTCAAAGACCAATGGGGATCCAGTGACTGCACCTGGTTCGCTCAAGGTGAATGTTATCGAATACCACAGACTGGTCACATGCATACAACAAAGAGAGAGCCTAACATCTCAAGGCAGGCTGGTGGTTTATTTGGTAAAATACGGGCGAGCCCAATTACAAGCAAGTTATAGAACAAGTCGTGGTATAATAATAATACTAATGAATGATGATAATGAGTAGTAACAAGTAGTACCTACACACTTAATTGAATGAGACGGGAGATGAGTTAATTAATGATTTTAGTATAAACAAAGAATGGGAGAAAAAATCATAGTCGGGGTATGTACAAAGTAGGTTTGCAGAACGGGGAAGTCTAACTAAAGAACGGTTCATCAGGTAGTTTGTTGCACAGAAGGGGACTTTAAACAACAACGATGACCGGACACAAGGGCGAGGCACCAGGAAACAGATCTTCTCCAGCAGAGCAGGGCAATTTAGCTGGCCGTTGATCAAATTGTGGAGCAGCACGAGGTCAGCAATGCAACGTCGTGTACTCAAATGCAGCAGGTTACAGGTGACGAGCAACGACTTGTAGTTCACATCGCGTTGGGGTATTCCCTGCTTGAAGGCTATGTATCACAGAAACCTGTTCTTCACCATCTCGAGGCTGTAAGTATGGGTTGCGTAGTAGGGAGACCAGACTGTGCAGGCACATTCAAGCCTCGGGAGTACCAGTGCTCTGTAAAGCAGTGGTATATGCTTCACGAATATCTGTGAAATCCCTTGTATGTCGCTTCAGGAATCCAAGAGCCCTCAAGGCTCCGGTTTATATGTCCAGAAAACGGCAACTTACAATCCAATAGCGCAACCAAGTCCGTGGTCTCACTAACACTCCTCAGAGGAGCATCACCTAAAGTATAGTCATACACAAATATACCAGTTGAACGGCTGAACGAGATAACTGAGCACTTCGACGGGTTCAGGAAGAGGCTGTTTTCCTCGCACCAGCACTCAAGGCTCACGATTGCTCTCTGCAACAAGCCGCATCTCCGAGGAGAATCAACGTAACGGAAGATTTTTAAATCGTCTGCAAACAAAAGGCACTCCACAACAGGCCACAGACCACCAACAACACCGTTTATGGTGGTGGATTTCAGTGGCGTAGCCAGAATGCGGTCACTCATTGTACTTATACATTATATGCGTATATGTTGCGGGCAATGTATCCTAGGTGGGCATTCTGCAGAATGACCGGGAATTTTAAAGAATGACCGTTCAACAGGGTATTGCACAGAATGCTCATGAATATTTAAGATGATTCTGCAGAAAGGTTGGTGGTCAATGTTTTGAATATCTCTGGAAGTGTATTGAGAAGTAGCTTTTATTGAAATTAATGAAACGGTATCACAGTATTTCATGACCAATGATCACATAGATGAGGTGAAGAAGAAGATTTTACTCACAACAACTTTTATTGACGATAATTATCTCCTAGCTCCTGCCGATCAACGTCCATTGAATTGCTAAGAAGACACTTGAAACTGAACACATTGCCCACGCGATGTGTGAAATACTTGCGTATTATTGCCCAAAAAATTGGACATCCTACAGAATGCCCCGGTCATTCTGCAGAATGCCCACCTAGGATACATTGCCCGTAACACGTATAACCCCCCCCCCAATTCAATTTTTTTAGCGGGGTTCTGGTACCTCAGCTCACTCAACTGTACGCCTTTCATCAACAGAGTCATTCGGCCGCGTGGATCCTCCCATTTACGAAGCAATAATATCCGTCAAATTATGCGTAGAGCGACGTCGGAGCTGGACACGTTTATCTGTTAGTCCTGCCCGCCCTTTGTCGAACCGGCTGCTTTCAGGCCGATAACCAAACGATCCCTGTTGTTTTAGAGTCCACCGCCCCACTTTTCATCGCGGTCCTCTTCAACTGGTGGTTCACTCAATTGGAAACAGGTGACGTCTCCTATTGCCGTTTTAGCGAGCTGCCCAGGTGAGACCAATTGCTAATACGGTGCTAACAACTTATCGACCCAGCCCTATCATCACACGATAAAACTTCGACGGGTTGAAAGCGGCCATTTCCAAAACTTTATGGACTCAAGTTGACATTGGCTCTGAACTGTTAAATGAAATCTATGGACCAAACATTTTATATTACGGCTGATTCCCGTTATTGTAACGGGATCCCACTAGACTACATCTATTACAATACCTACCTACTAGAAAACATCTATATACCTACATCTATATCTATTACAATATACCTATATCTCTATATCTATGCATCCATATCTGTACATCTATATCTATATCTATACATGTATATCTATACCTTTATCTATACATCTATATATATTACAATATACATATATAACTATACATCTATATCTACACATCTATATCTATATATTATACATCTATATATATTACAATATACATATATCCATACCTGTACATCTACATATCTATATCTATACATCTTATATCTATTACAATATTACCTATTTCAACAGGATCCCACGGATCCCATTGGTGTAATGAATAACACAATAAAGAGCATCAACTTCTGGAAATAAATTGTTCTCCAGCCAGACAATGTTAGGTGTTAGCATCAAATCGAACTGACGCCTGGTATTTTACATGGATTTCGGCTTATTATTTTCAATAATGAACCTTTGGAACCGACCATGAAAATTTTTACCCCCCCCCACCCCCAAACATTTCATGGTTTACGACGTAGAATATGAGTATCAATATAAATATTTCCGTTCGTCCGCCGTACCGTACGCGGCTTTTCCCTTAGTCCCCATGAAGCAAAATCCACGAAATTTGGTATATGGGCCTCCTTTGGGCTCTACTAGTTGGTCCTCGAAGCTCGCCGCTCCTGTCACTCAACTCCAACGGGTGAAAAATAGGGGTTGAAATATCCTTGGTTTCCCTATCTCGGAAAATTTTGAGGTTTGGGTTTTTTCGCATTTTTAAATAGTTGGATTTTTTTCTGCATTTTTGAGACCATCTGGAACATTCTACGACGAAATTGTATGGCAACATCTGTAATGGATGAGGGGTTTAACTACACCGCCCATACAGCGTAGTTTCCCCCTCTCCATCCTCAAGAAAGGTAGGGAGGCAGTGTGACAGCTGCCCCCGGAGACACTGGTTAGATTATAACGCGATGCCTCCAGGAGTTGACGATTCGTTTCCGCGAATCGACCACCCCTTCAGCGGCGTGTCAAAAAGATCGGGAAGAGCCCGCATCCAAGATGGACGGGATTCCCATATATACCGTCACACTCCTCCCCTTGAAAACATACTTCTTTGAAGAAGAAGTATGTGAAGTTAGACACGGGACTGAAAGTAGTATGGAGTTCTGATTCAGGAAGGTTCATCTGAAAAACTCCAAAGCTGATAGCTTCCATCGTAATGCTACTGAGAATTGTTACTGGTTGAGAATTTAGCTCCTTATCAATATCACTTGGCCGACTTGGACAAAAAAGAAAAGAAGTCGTTGTCAGAGGTTCTGGTTCAGGAAAGTTCATCTGAACAACCTCTGGGTGACTAACCCCCATCATAAGATGGAACAACTGAATATAAATCATACAAATGAAAGTAGTTGTCAGAGGTTCTGGTTCAGGAAGGTTCATCTGAACAACCTCTGGGTGACTAACCCCCATCATACTCGTAAGATGGAACAACTGGGAAAACAAGGAGAAAAATTGGCATTGAACGCCAGGCATTGAGCGCCTTAAGAATAATAATCAAGTTTGATAATAATAATAGTAATAATAATAATGAGTTTGATTTGATGAAAAAAGAAAATCCAATGGCCGAAGTGTATATTGATTAACAAAGGGGTTATTAAAAAGAGAAGATATTAAAAACCACAGTCATGCAGCATGGCTATAAGAGCGAATTTTCGAAGTTTTTTTTGTAGATTTTTGTAGATTTTCCAACTCTGAACACGATGGTGAAGTCAGAATTGCGATATCCCATTCCGGTGTCAGATTAGAGCAGACGAACCAGGAAGAACATCTCAAGAAATAACCACGTTCCTTCATCTTCAAAGTGCTCCAGTTTGAGAATGGAATGAGATATCGCAATTCTGATTTCACCATCGTGTTCAGCGTACAAAAACCTTTAAAATGAGGTGTCACTTGTCAGACTTTTTCATTTTGGGAATTTATGGGTAATTTTCCCCCCCTAAAACTCCCCAAAACTCCCCCTTAGAGTGACCCGATTCTGCCCATCTTCGAACTTAGCCTGTCGATTGCCAAGACAGATTTTTCGTGCAAATTTGAACTTTTTATCTCAATTCTTTCGAGAGTTATCGTCTGGAATGACACATACATATATAAATATACTTATATATAAATATATAAATATATAAATATATAAATATATAAATATATAAATATATAAATATATAAATATATATATATACATATAATTTTTGGTGTCTTTCGGCAGTGAATTCAGGATGGTCTGAAACGGATTTTGGTATAAAAATCTTTCGGAAATTCGAGTTTTAAAAATTTTGGACCGAGAACAATAGCTTCCTTTTCTTCGAAAATTCGCTAAAAGAGGATTCCTTCTGAAAACCTCAGAGCTATTCCTTCTGGAAAAGCTCTCAAAAAGTGGAGGGGGTACCGAGGATAAAATCCAGCACATACTCACCAACCACGCTCTGCTACCATGTAATGGATGAGGGGTTTAACTACACCGCCCATACAGCGTAGTTTCCCCCTCTCCATCCTCAAGAAAGGTAGGGAGGCAGTGTGACAGCTGCCCCCGGAGACACTGGTTAGATTATAACGCGATGCCTCCAGGAGTTGACGATTCGTTTCCGCGAATCGACCACCCCTTCAGCGGCGTGTCAAAAAGATCGGGAAGAGCCCGCATCCAAGATGGACGGGATTCCCATATACCGTCACACATCATAGAATGTTCCAGATAATTTGCCATACAATTTGCTACATAATTTGCCGTAAATACCAGGGTGCTTGCAGGCATCAAGCTGAGTTGAGAGCGCAGATCAAGTTCCGGAGATCAAAATCCTACCTACCGGGACCGAATATTTTATTGACGTGGACATCGACAATTTTCCTTTAGAACTTCAATTGTGTTTCTTTTCCCCATTTTAGCTACTGTTTGTCATTGAAAGAATTATTTTAGCAACATTTAACACGTGATTTAGGTAGGCACCCTGTCCGGTTAGGTACTAAATTACGGGTCTCTGATCTATATAGAAGGGTTATCTATACAGAGAGCTGTGGTCTGCAACAGAATGGTGTTCTATACAGAGAAACGTGATCTGCAACAGAAGGGTGTTCTATACAAAATAATAAACAGTTTTGCAGCGGGATTTGCAGCGTTTTTAGGATCTAATTCTATCTGATCTGCTCGGCCCGCTAACGTCCTTTTGGTGGCGTCGGTCTCCAGAGGTAAAATTCTTTCAAGCAGTCCCCGTTCCATTTTTCATTGGTTTTCCGAAAGATGAAAAGCTCTCCTGCTTATATATTTATGTTGGAAGACCGCTGGAGCGTTAGATGACATCGATTATAACAGTTTAGCAGGAAACACCGTTGAACTAAATACAATGGGCTTTCACCACAGCAGGTGCTAGTGCAGAGGAAGGTGTCCCGCGGTTTTTACCGCAGCAGACACCGGGCGGATGGAAGCTAACACCCCGCGGTTTTCACCAAAGCAGGTGTTAGTGGAAAAGGAGGTATCGCGGTTTTCACCACAGCAGATACCGGGAGTGCACCCCGCGGTTCTCACCACAGCAGGTGCGAGGAAAGTAGAGAGAGAGGGTCGAGAGAGAAGTCGTAAGTCCAGGGTCGGATCGTCCAATGGTGAGCTGGGTCAGAAGGGCTGGTTTTATAGGGACTTTTCCACCCAACCCCTGACCACAATCGGCCGTTACGACCGTTGAGGCAGTTGGCAGTTGGCGAAAACCCTCGGTGTTGACCAGCTCAACGTTCTCCGGGTTTATTTGGTTAAATCTCTCGTAATATTACAGCAGTGGTTTTTGTGAGGGAATCACGGCACCACCCCTCCAAGTAGTCTTTGAAATCAATAATAATTTCTCTCCGCACTCCATTTGAAGGAACTTGATAAAATACAGATGGTGCATTGCATTACACGATAGCAGGTAATCATCATCATGCCCTTTACAAACAGAACTGGGGCCGCACTGGTGCTCACGCATTAGCCATCCCCGGGTATTCCAATAATCACACATGATGACTGCTCTCATTACCTCGTATGGGACAGATTCGTCACGACGGACCTCCATTAGCAACAACGACGGTGGGTTAGTCGAGAATGGACGAAAATGAGAAGTTGGGTTAGATAGAGGCAGGGGATGGGAAAAGTTGAACGACCCTGAGCTCTGGGAGTGTCGGATTGGAAAGAGGGAGTTAGTGATCCCGGTGGACCATTTTGCGCGGTCACTGGAGGAGTTGTGGTTGTGAACTCCAGGCAAATGTTAGCAGTCTGTTCCCAAGGGTGAACGATTACAGTGGATGTTCCTGAACGATGATCAGTTGACGGCTGATTGGTACTTGGAAAACGAAAATCGTGTTGAGTAACTTCAGATAACATTACCTATAACTTATGAGTCAAAAACCGTGGGAAACTGTCTGATATTACCATCAATTTGTATAACACTAGAAAAAAAAGTCAACAGGTGACAATTAAACAGCACTATCAATGATCAAAGATAGTTTGGAAAAAAATACGGAAAAAAAGGAGCACGATTCGTGTTCTGGGGGCCAAAATTGGTGGTAACCATCAGAAATAGCTATTTCAATTAATGCACATTCAAATTCCAAAGGTTCATTATTGAAAATAATAAACCAAAAGAAACAAAAAATGAACATCCAACATTTCTGTACTTATCTCCAGTAGAATAATAAGCCCATGTGACAAGGACTTTACAGCGTTTTTTTTTTCAACCAAGAAAAATAATTAATTGAAAAACTACGTCTAGTCCCAGGTCTTCTCTACCAGCTAAACGTTTGTCTATGTGTAGGTACATAATAATATTATCTTCTATCTATTCTGAGTGTTTAATAGTGGGAAAGTGGTGATAGGTTTTGCGTGTATATGTCATCTCTACAGCCAAATTGTTTAGCTGGTAGAGAAGACCTGGGACTAGACGCAGTTTTTCAATTACTTATTTTTCTTGGTTGAAAAAAGAAAAAAATAGAGCCTACGGCTAAAATTCAAGAAACATGGAACATGCTTTAGCCACGCTTATACACATCGAAACAACCAAGTGACAACCAAAAAAGCGTCATTGTTTACTATCGATTTATAACATCCATTTATATAGTTATATTATGAAACTAGGAAATAAATACCAAGAACAAATACGAAATAAATGCGTGATAAATCAAGAGCTTTCCAACGAATGGAAATCGATTTTTGTCCGATGAAAATGAAAGAAGTTTCATTTCCCTAGCAACTATTCGGTTGTACGTGAAAATCATAAGAAAATTTCGTCACCCATCCGCGTCACCCATTCCGCGTAACGTTTTTTGGCTAGTTAGTCCAAGGCTAAAGCATGTTCCATGCTAAAAACGCTGTAAAGTTCTGTAAAATCGCTGTAGAGAAGACATAATATATACACACAAAACCTATCACCAATTTCCCACTATTAAACACTCAGAATAGGTAGAAGATAATTATTATGTACCTACACATAGACAACGATAGGAGACGATAATACAATATGTGATTCGTGGGCACTTTACCATCAAGGTTCTCTCTGAATCTCCCTTCCTTCACAAGCATTCAGTATCTGAGAATTGACGCTCCAACAATATTCCGCCCCACAGTACCCCGTATAACCAACCCTATACCCACCCCGGGCACCCGAGGGGAAACGACTCGGAAATTCAATCAACTAGGGTACCCATCAGAAGTTCCTCGATTTTTCACTCCTATCGTTTTCCCTTAGACACCTCGCGGACGGACTCTTCCATCGTGCACAATCCATCAGCTCGCCGAGCCCAAATAGAATTATGATCCTCCCACCAATTTAGGCGGACTCGCACCGACACAATATAGTAATAAATGAGCCAAAACTTCGTCTGTTTCCCTTCGAAAATCGAGTTTTCCACAGAGCACTTTCTTATCTGTCACCAGACGTTTTCTATCTTGGAATTTCTTGTCTTTTCCCACCCTTTTATTCGTTACCGCTCTAAAGACGTCCGAAGGATTCTCGATAAGAAACCAATTACAGTTATCTACTCAGAAAGATCTCGCTCTGCCTTATCTCAACTCGGTCCGCTCGTTTTGCTCCGAAAAGGAAAATTATTTATCTGTAGACCGGAGCAGTAGTCAGAGGTCTTAATTATAAAGCTGGCTCCTGTTCATCCTCTTTCCAGGCCTAAACGGGTTTACGTGGGATTTTCATGAAACCCAAACCCTTCCGACGATCTCTTCTTTCCAAAAGATGTCTTTATGAAAATGTGATTATGATCGCCTTAGCTGACTTTGACGAACAACGGTTTGAGTTATAACCATTATCTGCAAGAAACAGAGCAATTTTGCTATCAAGAAGGTATCAATACTCCATACAAAATTTAAAAGTCTTGCCAAGTTGGGTGGGTAGTATAGCTTCCTCATTCATTGCAACACGGATGTGTAGAATCAGTTGGTAAAAATAGATGCGTCAAAATGGTTGAATAGCAATAAATTACCTAACATGCGTAGGTAATAGGATCAAATATTTCAACATTTTTTAAAAACTTCATGTCCGCGCATGCGCAGATGAAAGTTACAGTACGATTCCAATGTAATTCATATGGAACTGTCAAAGTATTCTTCCTGGTCGACCCTCCAATTATGAACTCATTTCAACGATATTTAAGGTGTTATGGGCGTTTCAAAAATTCCATGTCTGCGCATGCGCAGACAAAAATACGGTACGATTTCAATGATTTTGATAAGGGACTATCTGCGATCCAACCCGCGTTCACCCTCAGAATTTCAGCTCTCTGCGACTAGGTTTCGTGTAGTTAGAAGCGTTACTAGGAAATAGCCAACATTTCATGTTCGCGCACGCGCAGACGAAAGTTACTGTACGATTCCGATGAAATTTATAAGGAACGATCAAAGTATTATTCCTGATCGACCGTCTCTGTAGGTGCGAACTCATTTCAACGACATTTAAGGCAGTTATGGGCGTTTAAAGTATTTCACGTTCGCGCATGCGCAGATGAAAGTAACAGTACTTTTCCAATGATTCTGTATGGGACCATCTGCGACCCTAACCGCACCTACCCTCCAAATTTCAGCCCATTTCGACCATTATTTCGGGTAGTTATGTGCGTTACAAGGAATTGACCACAGACACACAGAATGACAGACAGACAGACAGACATGGAACCCAAAATGTTCCTTGATGTCTGAAACGCTGAACATTAGTGGAAATTCTCATTTTGGAGGATATAAATTTTTTTTCTTCTGAATTACCTATGAGAATCCAAGGCCGGTAGTGATGAAGCAAAATTGCCAAATTCGAGTTATGGGGGTACAAAATAATATGTAAAAATAGCTTACATTAAAAACATTTTTATTGAAATTTGCAGATATTGGTACAAGATGGAGGCTTGCGACAGAAAAATACGATCTCAACAAAAAAACTATTCTTCACAATAAAGGAGGTGAAATTGCTGTTTTGGGAATTTGCAAGCAAGTTCACTACGGTCATGCCGCATGACTGGTACTTCTCTTTGCTTCCCTTTTCCCCTTTATACCCGAGAGCGTTAAATATCAGAAGAGCTTTAAATATGAGCAGAAATATCAGAAGAAACGGTGTTGTTAACTTGAATTTCAAGCTCTCGGGTGTAAAGTGGAAAAGGGAAGCCACTCATGCGGCATGGACGTGATGAGCTCCCTTGCAAATTCCCAAAACAGGAATTTCACCCTCTCTATTGTGAAGAATAGTTTTTTTGTTGAGATCGTATTTTTCTATCACAAGCCTCCATCTTATACTAATTGCTAATTTCAATAAAAAAAGTTTTAAATGTAAGCCATTTTTACATATTATTTTGTACCCCCATAACTCGAATTTGGCAATTTTTCTTCATCACTACCGGTCTTGGATTCACAATTGAGTTAAAAAAAAAATTGATGTCCTTCAAAATGAAAATTTTCACTAACGTTTTGCGTTTCAGACATCAAGGAACATTTTTGGTTCCGGGTCTGTCTGTCTGTGGTCAATTCCTTGTAACGCCCATAACCACCAGAAATAACGGCCGAAATGGGCTGAAATTTGACAACACAATTTCTCATGATGTTTCTCGAAAAGCTATTTGAATTATTCAATACTGCATCAAAAGGTTAAGGTGATATTTAGCAAACGCGCATGTTCTAAATCATCTAATTACATCAAATAACTACACCAGGGGGAAAAGACTTGTCTCGGCGAAGTTATTCACTTGCCTGAAAAAAGCTATATTTATATCTCTGAGGGGAAGGGGGGTGGGGGCTTTCATTCTTCAACCTTCCCGACTCGGTTAAAACTCAAAGAAACAAATAAAAGAATTCACGGAAAAAAAAAACTTGGAAAAAGAAGAAAATAATGTTGGTCGGTTGTCAGGAGCGATGCAGAGCTCCCCTGATACCTCGAGGGAACCTTCCATAGAGCAATTCAAAAAGTTATTTTTTAATCTGTTTTCCACAGGGAGAAAACAAAACGTAGCTGCCCGCCCAACGAGTTTTGAAAGTCTTGGGGACGCCGTTTTTACGCGATGGAAGAGGCGGAAAGTTTGGCGGACGTGAGTTGGGTTTGTGGGACACGGTCTGGGCCGTTTTATAGGTTTGAACCTGTAAGCGAATTTCCAGAGGAAACGCGGTAATCCAATGGGTTCAACACTTTCGGTACCTACATAGGTAAATTCTTGAAGAGAATTCAAAATGCAAGCCAGAATTCTGAAAGTCGGTATGCAGATTTGTAAATGTTTATGAGTCATGCCGTACAATGTTTAGTATTGGCTACTCGACGAAATAACTATAAAATACGAACTAAATCACTCGCGACGAAATCGTGGAAACCCATTTCAAAGAAAAACGGAGTTATTGAAAAATAGTCTATTTCCACTAATACACGAAAAATAACAGTGTTTTTTGCGTTTTTCGTGTATTAGTGGAAATAGACTATTTTTCAATAACTCCGTTTTTCTAACTATAAAATGGTGAGTTCATCCATTCTGACTTTCCTAATATTCCCATTCTGACTTTCCTAATATTCCCATTCTGGCTTTCAAAATATTCCCATTCTGGCTTTCCAAATAATGTGGTCATATCGCGTTCAATGGTCGTAAGTCGCCAAGCCTTGGCTGATAAATATACACGCATAAAAAATATTTGGAAATAAAATAGAAAAAGGTTAATGTTGGTACGAGGAGTGCTGACAGTGCCACGCTCAAAGCTTGGAAAATGAATTCGTACCTATCACGAATGGGCCATTTTGTACAATTTACTTCCTAGTGAATTGTTAAGGAAAGATAATTTGTCACTAAATATATTCAAAAGCTGAATAAAAGTTTATTACTATTTCAGTTTAATAGAGGGACATTTCACTGAATAATGACACTGGCCACGATATTGGAAGGTACCTACTTCGTTTTACTTCATGAAAATTGTCGTAAACCTATAGGTAAGGTAGGTATGGGTAGGTTGAAGGAGAAGGATATGCTTCTAAGGAGTCTTTTTGGACCAGTAACGCCCCACGGTTATCACCAGAGCAGGCGATAGAGGAAGAGACGTCCCACGGATATCACCACAGCAGATGCCAAATTTCAATGAAACATCTAAACATTTAAATGAAATTTTATTTTACCTATAGATTTTTGTTGTGGTACCGCTCCTATGTAATGTGTAGATTTAACCAAATAAACGAGGAGAAAGACGAGCTGTGCAACGCCCCTCCATCAAGCTGCCAACGCTTCTCAACGGCCGTAACGGCTGTTGGTGGACGATGGACGAAGTGGAGGCACCTTTATAAGGCTCACCCAGCTCTTCATTCGACCGATCTCCCCCTTACCAATGACTTCTCTCTCTCACTCACCTTACACCTCCTCTCTGTCTCTCTCCTACCCTTCCTCGCATCTGCTGTGGTGGTAGCCGTGGGATGCTTCCTCCTGTAATATTCGCTGTGATGATAGCTGCGGGGTATTAGCCTCCTTATCCTCTTGTGTAGAAGGATACTAGCACCCCGCGGTTATCACCACAGCGAGCAGTAGAGGACAGAGCGTCCCACGGTTATCAACACAGCAGACTCGAGAGGATAAGGATCCTAATACCCATAGTTATCACCACAGCGAGTATTAGAGGAAAGAGCGTCCCGCGGTTATCACCACAGCAGACAGAAGAGGATAAGGAAGCTTATCACCACAGCGAGTATTAGAGGAGGAAGCATCCGGCGGCTACCACCACAGTAGATGCGAGGAAGGGTAGGAGAGAGAGTGAGAGAGAGAGAGAGGCTAAGGTGAGTGAGAGAAGTCACAGGTAAGAGCGAGATCGGTCGAATGGAGAGCTGGGCGAGCCGGGCGCCTTATAAAGGTGCCTCCACCTCGTCCCTCGTCCACCAACGGCCGTCAGAAGCGCTGGCAGTTCGATGGAGGGGAACCCCTTTGGGCTTCAACGGAGGCGTCGCACATCTCTTCTTTCTCCTCGTTTATTTTGTTAAATCTACACATTACATGGGAGTGTTAAATGTAATATTTGAGAGATACCCCGACGTAAATCTTTAGATGAAATAAAATTTCATCAAAAATGTTTAAATAAAATTTCATTGAAATTTCGTCAGATTTTCATTAGATTCATTTCAGATAAAATTTCATTTTATTTTTAGATAAAATAGATTTTAAGTATGATATAGATAAATATTTTGAGATACGATAGATAAAACAAGAGATAAAATTTAGAATAGAAGATAGTAAAATAACATAGATAAAATAGAAGATCAATAAAATAAGATAGATACATTTTTATGTAAGATAATATAAAATACGATTTTAGATAAAATTAGATAAGATTTCATTAGATTCATTTTAGATGAAATTTCATGAAGAACACAAGGTTGTAGACGCTCCAGTTCCCAGTAACAAGAACTTTTCTTGAAGGGAACTGTGGCATTATATTGATTCAAAATTATTATTTTTTATTATTTAAATTATTTTTTTTAAATCAACGGTTGGGTACATCATCGCTGAAAGATTAATTTGTCAACTCGAGCTCGATTTTTTCCTGCTGAATCCACGGACACATGGGAATGTCCGCCTTACGCGATGTAACGGCAGACTCATACGATGGATCTGCATGTTTCCGGCCGAGAACATTGTCGCTCAAGGAGGGCGACGAGGATGACCACCTGTTGATCCACATCAGACCCTCTGCGGTGAGTGTGTACATCGGCCGATATCCCTACCCAACCCCGTATCTCGGGAAAAACAACTCTCAGGATGACCCCGGAACAAATCCCCGAGACCACCGCGAAGGCCCGCAACGCCTCCACGAAGGGGAAAACATCGTCGGTTATCTTGGAACACCGATCGACCCAGTGCGAGGAAAACGTTGAGCCGCCTTCGGGGGGGAAGCAAAACGTTCAACGGGTTGGGGGATGTCGAGTTTCCGCTTTGATGTTTCCCCAAGTAATACGGAGACAGATATTATTGCCCAAGTTCCGGGCCCCGTTTCAGAGATGGCTAAACATAGCTGGGCGAAATTGGCCTTATCCGACCAACATCTACACTCACTTATCTCTGACTCCACCGCTCCCTTCCATACCCTCAAAACATCTCGGAAGGCGAATCTGGACCAATGGACCGTTAACACTACGAGGACTAAGCGAGAATTCGTGGTATCCACACTTGCCTGCACCGGTACAGATGCTGCGGAAGATTTCAACTCCTCAAACAACCAACATAAAATTATAATTAATACACTGCCAGGGACATGGCACAGAAGCTTCCTCGTGGCCTTCACAGTATGTCACCATTAAATTTTCATACATAAAGATTCAGACTAATTAACGGAATTATTTAACTGTTATTTAATAATAAGCGTACCTAATTCGAAGTGAGTATTCATGCTTCAAGATAAAGTAATTAGTCCACACATAGAACTGAGAACGCAAAGAGTCCCAATCAAATTTCAACTTTCCAGGGTGAACAGGAGAGAATTTAACACATTAGCTGAGCAGGGTGCGGAGCTCGTCATTTCATTCGTCAACGCCCTTCCAGGTTTACAGTTCTATGGTCTGGAATGCTCGACGTTTGGAATGTACGCGGTGCCAGTGCCACGTGCCACTGCCACCGCTGATTCAATCATAGTGAATGTCGTGTGGGACCTCAACGGACCTTACCCGAATCATCCCTGAAAATCTGACCAAAATCCGTTCAAAATTGATGGAGTTATGACCGTAACAAGAAAATATCGTTAGCGCCTGCGCAGTGGCTACCGTTGACTCGATCATGATGAAACTGATAGGGGACCATCTAGCGCTAAACCCACACAATTCCTGAAAATTTGATTGAAATCTGATCAAAATTGTGTTAGTTATGGCTGTGGCAAGGAAATGTGGACAGAGACGGACAGACAGACACGAAACCAAATTTGTTCAGGAGGCCCTGAAACGCAAAATGCAAGTGGAAATTTTGATTTTGGAGCACAAAAAAATTTTCATTTCGAAAGTGAAAACAAACCTTCCGCTGCCTTGCAGACTCGGAAGCAAAACCGCGCAAACACGATGTGTCTACCTATGCTATGCGCGTGTGAGCGAAGGAAACACTGGCAAAAACTCCCAGGCCTGAGACAGGCCAAACTTTTCGTGTCGTTCTCGAAAAAACGAGCCCGAATTAACTTCCCTTCCCAAAAAGGAGGTTGGAATCTTGGTGGGCCTGTTAGCAGGGGGCCTATTCACTAAGCAAAGGAGACATCTCTTTTCGGCCTGACTCTCTTTTGGGAGAAGACATTTTATAGTATCCATGGCAGAGTTATTCACTAACTTCTAAAAGAGAGAATTGGCGGCCATCTTGGCATTTTTGATCTCTTTCAGAGAGACACCTAATTAGGTGTCTTCTCGAAAGAGAGAGTCCCTTTCTCATTCCTCGTTTGTTTGATATTGAGTTTGTACCATCCTCCGTTCATCGGCTACCATATTGGTCATTTTGATGGATGTTTTTTCATCTCTTAAAGGTAAGTCGAGTGTTCATTAAAATATGTACATATTATCGATTCATGAGTAAAAACGCCTGAGTAGGGTTGAGAGCTATTCAGTAAAATAGACGAACCTGAAGAGACTGTCTCTCGAGGGAGACTATCTCTCCCAGGAGATTTTCAAAATATATATATCTTTTCACTATATCTTTTAGTGAATAGGCCCCCAGGCCACTGCCCACTTCGCTATCACCAAAAGAAGATGGGCAAGCTAACATCGGACGTCTGTCGGTTCTGTGAAATGGAAACCGAGGACGTAGAACGTGCTACTGTGGTGCACTTGGTCGTCACAGACCTAATATTCTTGGAAATGATGTAATCAACCCAGACATCATTCCTAGGGTAGCATATCCTGCTCGGTGGGCCCCTGATGAGAAGCCAGCGGGAATTCAACCGTCTGGTAAGTTTGTCAGAAGTGGACCTACTCTGTTTAAGTGAAAGTATTTTCAAGAGACAGGCCAAATTATTATTATTTTGAACACAAATTTTCTTTTAGCGAATTTTCAAAGAAAATGAAGCTATTGCAATGGCTTCGAAATTTAAATAATATAAATTTTTGGAAATTTTCTTCATAGAAATCCGTTTCAGACCATTCTAAAACGATTCCTGAAATTTAACACTTTTTTATATGTATATATATATTTATATATATATGTGTCACTCCAGACGATAACTCTCGATAGAATTGAGATAAACAGCTCAAATTTGCACAAAAAATCTATCTTGGCAATCGAAAGGCTAAGTTCGAAGATGGGCGAAATTGGCCTACTCTAAGGAGGGTTTTGGCGCATTTAAAAAGCGCAAAAATTACCCAAAAATCCCCAAAATGTTATTTTCCAACAAGTGACCCCTCATTTTAAAGGTTTTTGCACGCTGAACACGATGGTGGAATCGGATTTTAGATATCTTGATCCGTTCTCAAATTAGAGCATTTAAAGTGCGCAAAAATTACCCAAAAATCCCCAAAATGTTATTTTCTAACAAGTGACCCCTCATTTTAAAGGTTTTTGCACGCTGAACACGATGGTGAAATCGGATTTTAGATATCTAAATCCGTTCTTAAATTAGAGCATTTAAAGTGCGCAAAAATTACCCAAAACTAGGATAATCTTTAAACTCTTACCCCCCCCCCCCACCCCCTTAGAGTGGTCAGATTGAAAAATGTGAGAAGTATTAATTGAAGACGAGAGTTCGAAGCAAAAAAGGGGGAGGCAAACGATTAGTACAACTCCTTGAATTTCCCATTTGACATATAATTGTTATGATACCTTCATAGATAGACAAGTACCGGCCCACGTATTACTAGAAGGAAGACGAAAGAAAAAATCTATTTCAAATTATTCAATTTAGGTACTAACAGTAGGAGGAAGAAGTTTTCCTTTATTCAAAACCATAGCCATTAATTCGAATATTTCTTTGAAAATTCGCTCATTAAGTCATGCTGCATGACTGGTTTTTTTTATTTTATAAATGAAGTGTAGGTACCTATTATTCAGAACAACGTGATTTTAGTTGCTAGTTATTAATTCTTGTAAATTGGGCAATTGTTGCCCGTATAATAATAATAAATAAATAAATACCAAGATCTCCTACGCTTAGAAAGTGGGGAGGGAGGGTTTTTGATAAAACCTTCCCAGAAGGCTAATGCAGCCTGTGTAGAGAAACCACAATAGATCTTGTAGGTCGCAGTGGATAGGGGCTGATACAGACCCCACCAAAATCCCCCGTACAAACCTTAATACAAAATTAAAAAAAATGTTATGCACGTATGTAATGCGTTGTGATTACGTATGGCAGTACTGGAGTCTGACTTGCTTGTTCTTGGATATAAGTAGCGTTCAAGGAAAATCTGCCACAAACGTTTCGGTCTCCAACGTAACGGTTCCACTAAACCGTTCGTTACATGAACTGTTCCTCAACTAACATAACTTATCAGGAACGACCCACCATTAGGTATTTCGTTTATTATTTTCAATACCTAATGAACCTTTGGAATCGAGCATGAAAAAGAGGACAAAAAAAAATCACCTCATGCTTCCCACAAGAAAGCACTAAATCGAGCACTGCAGCCTGCCGGGCAATCACGTAAATCTGCGGTCGAATCAAGAATCATAATAATTATCACTAATTTTTTGTTGATTTCATACAGCCATGCATGATTATAATCAGGTGTTCCCTAGCAATTATGTTATCTGAGCCGAAATTATAGAGTTTCATTCACGATCACGCTGACGAAGGTTTTCGGTGCAAACTAACGGCTGGCCTTACAGTGCTCCAGGTGGTCTCAAAATATTCTTTGGTTCGATACCAGCTTAAAAACGCTTAAAAAAAAACCATACCCTTCTACTGTAAGTTTTCGAGCTACAGCGTTCGGGAAAGTTCAATTCTATATTTCACCCCTTAGAGATGGCTGACATTAACGCCGAGCTTCAAGGACCAACTAGACCCCAAATAACAAATGACCTATAAACCAAATGTCATTAATTTTTGTTCATGGTAACTAAGAAAAGTGCAAATAATAAAACTTTAAAACTGATAAAAGTTGTATAGCGAAAACCGTACCACCGCGCATTGTTTCGTGTGTCGTATAAATATATTACTTCGAAGTATTTGGCTGGTCTAAGTTTCTAATAGTTCTTAGTTACATTAGATTTTTTCAAAAGTTTATTTTAATTTATTTCATGTACACTTATTTTATAAATAAGAAGGCAAAAAAAAAAAAACCGAAAAGCTAAGATCTTTATACCTCACGGGCCGACAAACACAGAAGTTGAGATGTAGAGAATAAAATAAATAAACCTTTCGTTTACCACAATGTAGAATGCAGATACATGTAGATACATTATTGTGGTGGATGCATTGGTGAGGGGCGAGGTAGGAAGAGGTAGCGTACCCGACACCCCTGGTTACCACCTAGAAGGTGTCCACCACTGAAGCGTCAGGAGGACCTAACGCCCCTGGTTACCACCCAAAGGGTGTCCACCACTGAGACGTTAGGAGGAATATGAGTGGTTACGACCTAGAAGGCACACACCACTCTGGGATCTTTTATGAGAAGGGGAGAGGAAGAGCGAGGTGAGAGAGATAAGTCAGCGACTGAAGGAGAGCGTAGAATGAGTTGGAAGGCGAAGGAGCCGAGTTTTTATAGTCCCTGGGACTATCTCCCTCCACCATCCATACTGAAGGAGGATGGTGGGGATCCCCACCAGGTCCTCCGGGTCTCCTGCGTCTGCGGCTCCATTCCTTTGTTTATTGCGAGATCTTATAATAAAAAATGTACAAGGAGTGGTTCTGGGAGGATACCACGAAAATTATGGTAAACAAAAGGTTTGTTTTATTCTCCACATCTAATGATGGCTTACCATTATAAGGTCTACATGAACTGATAAACATAGGAGTAGTAAAATAATATGATCACTCAGAAGTAATACGACAGTGTGGGCAGTTGGAAGGGAATCCCTACAGTAAGTTGTATATATGAAACCTTACCTTCTCACTGCAGCTTGACAACCCTCTCATGCCGAGGCTCGATCTGGAAAAAAAAACCTGATTAGTTATACACAATATGGGATAAAATGCTAAACATTACTTATTATTATGTGCTACGATCCTAAACAATGAAGTTGATACGATCCTAAACCTATGTTATCATTTATTACAACTTGAACTATTGTTCTCCAGCATGTACAGCTGACTCGAATCTCAAGGGACCTTGCAACATGTTCGTTCGATGTGAGTTCGACTTGTTGAATAGTTTGAATTGACGAAAGGACTGAAAATTAATGGAATTATGAAATTAATAAATTAATGAAAGGAGAATTAACGAATCAAACTGGTCTAATAGCTGTCTTATACTGACTGTCTAATAACCGAGAAAGTTATGAACTGAATTCGAATAATTAAAGCGTGTTCTGAGGCAGGCTGCTACTGAAATTAACAAGTATAACAAAACGCTATGATTTATACAAAATATTAAAATAATAAGGGAGTTATTAAAAATTTGTCTATTTCCATTAATACGCGAAAAAAATTGTGTTTCTTGAATATTTTGTACAATTATAGGTAGCAAACTACGGAGGGGCTGTGATCTATAACAGAATGGTTATCTAGATATATACAGCGGGCTGTGATCTGTAACAGAAGGGTGTTCTATACTAAATAATAAACCGTTGCGTAGGGATTTGCAACGTTTTCAACTACTACCATCGAACTAACAACTAAGTTTAAAAACGCTGCAAAGTCCTTGTCACATGGGTTATGGGTTTATTATTCTACTGGACATACCTACAGAAATTTTGGCTGTTCATTTATTGTTTCTTTGATGTGCAATTATTGAAATGGCTATTTTTGAGGATTTCAACCAGTTTTGGCCCCCAAAAACACGAATTAGGCTCGGCTTTTCCTTTCAACAGGTTATTTTTGATCATTGATAGTACCATAATTTTAATTGTCTTGATTCAACTGTTGATACTACTTCTAGTGTTATTATACATATCTATGGTGATTTCAGACAATTTCCCATGTTTTTGACTCATAAAAAATGAATTTCGGGAGCTTAACCCTCGTTAAAACCTCAATTTTTCACTCTTCGGCCACAATCAACCACATATTAGGTCTTCTCACCGAGAAAAACATGGGCCTCACAAGCTCATGTTCACTAAAACCTCAAAAATCCCTCGAAAACCCCCATTTTTACACTCATTTTTCTCCCATATCACCCCTCGGTGTATGCCGATCGGGCTGCTGTGTTTCGGAGCACAACTAGGACCCAAATGTGTTCCAAAATGGGGACCCAAACTGCGTGCGGAAAAACGAAGATTTTAGACCAAAATTTACCGTAAATTTAAGGCTCAAAGTTCCTTAGAACCTCAATTTTCCACTCTCTGGTCAAAATCGACTTCATATTCGGTCTTCTCGTCCCAAAAACATGGAAAACAATACCTCAAAAGCTAGTGTTATTAATATGTTACTAAAACACAAAAAATACCTATTTTTATACCCATTATCACTTGTAACACCCCTGGGTATATTACGATCGGGCTGCAAAGTTTCGGGACACAACCAGGGCCCAAATGGAGCATGTGTGCGAAAGCACGAATTTTTTAGACCGAAAATGAAGCCGGAACCCGTGATATACGGCGGACGGACATTGCATTTTTGTTTATTATTCTGCGAATAATACACCTATGTAATCGCTCAGCAAAAATTTTTTATAAAACCCCCTCAAATTTTTTTCTTTTCCGTTTCAAGGTGCGTAGACTCCAAAAATGCAATGTCCGTCCGCCGTCCACCGTATCACGTGTACCGGCTTCATTTTTGGTCAAAAAAAATTCGTTCTTTCGCACACATGCTCCATTTGGGCCCTGGTTGTGTCCCGAAACTTTTCAGCCCGATCGGAATATACCCAGGGGTGTTACGAGTGAAAATGTGTATAAAAATAGGTACTTTTTGTGTTGTAGTAACATGTTGGTAACATGAGCTTTTAAGGTATCGTTTTCCATGTTTTTGGGGACGAGAAGACCGAATATGAAGTCGATTTTGACCAAAGAGTTGAAAATCGAGGTTCTACCAAATGTTCAGCTCCCAAAATTGATTTTTTATGAGTGAAAAACCCTTGAAACGTAAAAGAAAAAATTTTGAGGGGGTGTTATAAAAACTGTTTGCTGAGCGATTATATACTGTTGTATTATTCACGGAATAATAAACCAATAACACGGCTATACGCGTATTTGCTCCCACTCACTCAAGCTGCTTCCCATTCTCGTAATTTTCCTTTCAGTTTTGATTCTCCATTGAAGCTATTCAATAATTTCATCCGAGCTTTCATGGTCTGAAAGAGTTCAACGTCTAATTTACCTTAGATAACTTAATCCGCAGCTCCTTGCGGGCTGAATAACATCTAATCCACAGACACCGAATTATGAAACCTGGTCCCCTGCCGAAGGCCGCCTATTTAACTCCCACACAAAGTAACACAAAGCTGACGACGTCTGCCTCCGATCTGAAGAAAGCAACGCTAAGCTGAGAGCGCTGCACGTCGGGTCTTATCGACTAATATATTACCAAACCTGTTCCAATACCCGTTTTCTCTCGTCTTTTCAAACTGTATCCGATGAAACAGCTCAAAAAGGGGGAAGCCGTTCAGGTCCTCACTGGAACCCTCGCTGCTGCTAATCCTTCCCTTTTGTCGATCTGTTTAGTAAAAGATCCCAGCGAGCCCTTCATGAATTAATCCGAAAGCTTTTGAAATCCGTTTCCTCTGACGGAGCCGCGGAGAAGCCTTTTAGCCTGAGCGCGATACGAATTTCGGTTGAGCGCCCCGCGGCATCCACCGCGCTGTTGCCTTCGGCCGTCGATCCCATTGAAAACGCAGCTAAACCTGAATGGGAAGAAAAATATTTGCTTGGAGGAAAAAAAACCGCTGCAAATTATTACACAAAGGTTCATTATTCACCTGTATAGATGCCCCTTCTGCGCAGATCACCGTTTTCTGTGCTTAATACCCTCGAGCTCCCCCCAGGAAAGCCCTAAATTGAGTACTGGAGCCGGTCCCGGAATTAAGGTTTCCTACAAATGCCCGGGATTCAATAATTCTATCATTAATTATTTGTAGTTATTCATGAAGCATAAGGCAAATAATAAACCGTTGTGTAATAATTTACCTTTGAGTGATAATTTACCGTTGTGTAATAATTTGCCCATCAATAATACTTCAACGGTTGTACAAGTTGCTAAAGTACCTACCAACAAACTCCAAAAGAGCCATTTTCCAAATGAAATAATATCCCAGGACAACCAACTCCGACTTCATACTCCGTGATTATAATCAGGTGCTCCCTAGCAATGATTGTCTCGGGCCAATTCCCGATTGTTGCCGCGTCCCTAGCGATGATATCTGGGCTGAATGTATACCATTTCATTCACCCTTCTGTCGAAAAAGCCTGTCGGTGCAAACTTCTGGGCCTTACTGTGAACGAACGGCTCGACGTACAATAATCCGGGTGGTCTTAAAAAAACTCCCAAGTTCGAGAACTATTTAAAACCGTTAAAAAAATCGAGATAACGGCGTCCTGGAGATTTCAACCCCTATTTTTCACCCCTTAGGGATGACTGACATTAACGCCGAGCTTCGAAGACGAACTAGACCCCAAATGAGACCTATAAACCGAATTTTGTCAATTTTGGTTCATGGTAACTAAGAAAAGTGCGAAGTACGGCGGGAGTACGGTGTACGGCGGACGGACAGAAATTTTTGTATTGCATTTTTGGATTCTACATACCTTGAAATAGAAACCATCAAATTTTGAGGGGTGGGAGGGGGGGGGGGGGGGGTTAAAAATTTATTATTCATGCTCGATTCCAAAGGTTCATTATTGAAAATAATAACCAAAATTACTAAAAGAAACTCAAATAAATTTTCAGATCGAAACTGATAGAATTTGGGTATTTAGGAATGAATGGGTGTTCTTTCGAGCGGCCGCAGCGCCATCTCTTATCAGAATCTCACTAGAGCCCCGTCCACATTGGCGGAATTGTGTTAGGTAATGCATCAGGCTGTTGGCCCAGCCCACCACCGCCCTCGCTGTGAGTTATTCAGTTCTACCATAAGGATTTCACCGAGTTACACAATTATTATCCTAAAGCAAATCCCCCCGGCGCACGTTCTCGCCGCTTTATTCACGATGGGCTGATTTGTTGTACAAACAGGCGGTAGCGAGCGTAATAATTTCTCCCGCGGTTTTCAACAGGGAAAACAACAACCCGCTCGCCAAGGTGCTGGGTAAGGTTTCTTTAAAATTAATGGCATTACCTTCGAGGCCCGGAGGAAGAGTAAATTCCACTTATAACGCAGGAAAAGTGGGAAGAGGTAAGTAGGAGATTCATTAACGTCACTCGAGGAAGGTTTCATAGGAGAACGAGTTTAATAAAAGACGTATTTATTCGAGGGAACAGAGTAACTCGGTGTAGAGGTGGGTGGTTCCTAACTGAACTACTCTTGAAGAACCAACTCCGCCAACTGAACTACTCCTCGACTTAGTTCACTTCACTGAACGTTCGTTCACTAGGACCACAGAGTAAAATAAGGACCCAGTGTGTCTAGAGATGGATTTAGGGAGGAGGAACTAAAGAACCATCGCTCTGTGCATTATATGAACTAAGAACTAAAAAACTAATAATTCACTCACTCACAAGGCGACTGAGTTAGTTCTTTAGTTCTGTAATTATTTGGTTCTTGTAGTTCACAGGAACGGTAGGATACTACATGAGTATTTGATATAGGAATGTCCATATCGGAAAAATATATCGTTTTAGTGGTTCGATACATCGCAGAAAAATTTCGATATATCGCCCTTTTTTCAACTCTGTAAAAAAAAAGTATTCACAATTTTAGTTGACCAATAATAATGCTTCAAGGTTCTTCGTGTAATCAATCTCTTGTTTATCCTCTGAAAAGTTGCGTTGTTATGCCCTGTCCAGGCCCGTATTCAGTGAACAGCACTCGCATTTTTAAAATTATTAAGTACTCAACTGCTAGGTAAGGTGGTTCTTGAAACAAATTAAAGGTAGAGGTCGAATCGTTACAAAAAGTTACTGTAATTTTGATGAAAAAGAATAATGGAACATCAGAATTGCAAATCAAATCACTCAAACCAGTATCTTGGGTGGGATTGACGCGAGGAACACTCAAGCAGGGCCTACTCGTTGAGTCGGGAACGGTACCTCTCGGACAAAACTGAAGATACGCTGGAAATCAAATATTTCAGCACATTTTCACTTAGCACTGGGGTGAAATGCCGGCTGTCGATCCAAAATTTGATAGGATCAGACGTTCTTGGGGAGCTGGTCCAAGTACTGCTTAAATTCGCTCGGAACTGCACTCAGCACAATTTCACTTAGCACTGGGGTGAAATGTCGGCTGTCGATCCAAAATTTGATAAAATCAGACGTTCTAGGGGAGCTGGTCCAAGTACTGCTTAAATTCGCTCGGAACTGCACTCAGCACAATTTCACTTAGCACTGGGGTGAAATGTCGGCTGTCGATCCAAAATTTGATAAAATCAGACGTTCTAGGGGAGCTGGTCCAAGTACTGCTTAAATTCGCTCGGAACTGCACTGTGTGTGATGTGATTAGATGCAGTCGCTGCTCTGATTAAAATTACTCCCTCTTCGATCCGAGATCAGTTTCTGGTGTTTGGTTTTATTTCTGAGCAGAAGAGAAAAATATCGGTTCCGATGTTGCAAAAACATATCGATATATTGTGGTAAGAAATATCGGCAAAATATATCGATATATCGAGAAAAATGTAGGTATGCCGAAATATCGATATTGAGCATCCCTAATTTGATAGTTTCCACAACGATAGTTCCTTTAGTTCACTAGGGGATTCAGATAAATACTGAAGAGTTTATAGAATCCATAGAATGACAGTTCCTTTACCACACGAGCAGCTGATAGTATCCACTGAACGATAGTTTTTAGTTCATTGGGAGTCATTAAGATCGGAGTTCATTCAGATGAGGGGTATAGGATCAGAGAACGACCGAAAGTTCAAAAGAATAAGGAACTAAGTTGTTATCGTTCAGGAAATAAGTTGGCATCGTATAATATGATGTTCGTTCTAGTTCAGTGTTTGTGTCCTGTGATGGGGGGAAAACGCTGCAATTATTACACAAAGATTTATTATTTAGGTGTATAGATGCCCCTTCTCCGTAGATCACTGTTTTCTGTGGTCAGTACCCTCGAGCTCCCCCCAGGAAAGCCCTAAATCGAGTATTGTATCTGGCCCGGGAATTACAGTTTGATAAAAATGCGCGGGATTCAATAATTCAATAATCAATTATTTGTTGTTATTCATGAAGCATAACGTTTGATCAAGTTGCAAAAGTACCTATCAAATAAATCCAAAAGAGCTACCATTTTTCAAATGGACTAATTAGAACAACCAACTCGACTTCATACAACCATCCGTGACTATAATCAGGTGCTCCCTAGCAGTGATATCAGGGCTGGATTTATATAGTTTGATTCACGATCATGTTGACGAACCTTTCGGTGGAAACGAATGGCTGGTCTTACAATGCTCCGGGTGGTCTCAAAAAATTGTTTAGCTCATGACAAATTTATTAACGTAAAAAAAACCATACCCTTCAATCGAAAGTTTTCGAGCTACAGCGTTCTGAAAATTGCAACCCCTATTTTTTACCCCTTAGAGATGACTGACAGTAACGCCGAGCTTCGAGGACCAAACAGACCCCAAACGGGAGCTAAAAATAAAATTTCATTAAATTTGGTTCATGGTAACTAAGAAAAGTGCAAAGTACGGGGTACAGCGTACCGACAATAATATAGGTACCTTCCGATAATGAACCTTTGGGAACCGATCATGGGAAAAAATCCCCCCCCCCCCCCCCCCCCTAAACATTTTATGGTTTACGTTTCTAGCTAAGTAGAATCCGAAAATGCACTGAAAAATTTCTGTCCGTCCGCCATACTCCGTACTTCGCACTTTTGCTAGTTACCATGAACCCAAAAAATGAAATTTGCTTCGTAGGTCCCTTCTGGGGTCTGTTTGGTCCTCCAAGCTCGGCGTTACTGAAAGTCATCCCTAAGGGGTGAAAAATAGGAGCTGGAATTTTCAGAACGCCGTATCTCGAAAACATTCACTAGAAGGGTTTGGATTTTTTTACGTTTTGAAATTGATCTTGAACTAAATGATCTTTTGAGACCATCCGGAGGATTTTACGACCAGCCGTTCGTTTCCACCGAAAAGAATCGTCAACACGATCGTGAATCATACGGTATAACTCCGGCCCGGATATCATCACCAGGGACCACCTGATTATAATCACGGACGGCTGTATAAAGTCGAGTTGGTTGTTCTGTGATATTATTCCATTTGAAAAATGATGGATCTTCTGGATTTTGTTGGTAGGAACTTTCGCAACTTGAGCAAACGTTGAAGTATTATTGGGTAAATTGTTACTCAAAGGTAACTTATTACCCAATGGTAAATTATTACATAACGGTTTATTATTTACCTTATGGTTCATGAATAACTACAATTAATTAATAACGGAACTACTGAATCCCGCGCATACGTGTATGAAGTTTTAATTCCCGGGCCGGCTCCAGTACTCGATTTAGGGCTTTCCTGGGGGGAGCTCGAGGGTACTGACCACAGAAATCAGTGTTCTACGCATAAGGGCCATCTATACAGGAAAAAAATAATAATCCGTTGTGTAATAATTTGCAGCGTTTTTTATTGCATTTTCGGATGCTAAATACCTTTAAACGTGAACCATCAAATTTTGAGGGGGTGTTAATTTTTTTTTTTTAATGCTCGATTCCAAAGGTTCATTATTGAAAATATTAAACCAAAAAGGAACTGGAAGGGAACTGGAAGGGAACTACTGAGCTAACTCAATAGAACTGTTCCTTTCCAGGAGCGAACTAAGTGAACTGGAGTCCCTCAAATGAACTACTGTTACCCACCACGAGCTCGGAGTGCAATGGACGGTGGGTGTCGAAGGGGGAAAACTCCCTCGCACACAGGGGAGGGATGCGACGATATCGCAAATTATCTCGACTGGCCTCGGATGAGCTATCGCCACGTTCGACGCTCAGGTTGCGATGTACCGACGGTTTCTATGTGCACCCGACACGAGAGTTTGCATACGAGGGCGTGTTGAACAGTTTCAGTATCAAATGTCCTCAGCACCTCGGCGGCCTGTTCAGAAGAACACATCGGCTGTTCACAGTGAAGGAATCGCATTCCTCTTCGAACGTGTGACAGTGTGGGCTGTTCTCGAGTTGTATTTTGGTCCGGTGGAGACGGGGTCGTTTGGTGGAAGCCTAACCGGTGATAATATCGCTGGTCTAGGAGGGGGACTCTTGAGGGTCCACCGTCACTCTCCTCACCACACTGACACATGGTAGCAGAGCGTAGTTTCACCATACTCCATCCACTTTTTGTGGGCTTACCAGAAGGATAATCCCAAAGGTTTTTGTGATGAATTTAAAATTGGCGTATATTCATCACGGTGGTGTGAGGGAATGTCCAGGCGGTTATGAGCGAATCACCACCGTCATCTGGAATCTTTTAGGAGAATTTGCCTAGGCGGTTATGGGCTGACCACCACCGTCATCTAGGATCTTTTAGGTTTGGATAGAGAGCAGGGTGGGAAGAGAGAGAGTAGCCAGCGGCTAGAGGAAGCGTCGAATGGTTAAAAAGGCAAAGGATCCGAGTTTTTATAGCCAGGGAAGCTGTCTCCCTCCAACCCCCTGTTAGGGGTTGATGGAGGGGTCCCAGGTTGTGCACTTGGATTCTGTGGCTTGTCTCCCCACTCGTACCGTTTATTTTGTAGTAACTAAAGTTTGTGGGTCAACATTTGGTGAGAACTTAATGCTAGATGGAGTGGTTCCTGGAGGGACCCACGACAGTTTTCCAGAAGGATTCCTTTACTAACAACCTGTCCCTTTGATGATACATACAACTATTGGCTTCCCCACCCCCTTTCACACCTTTAGAGTGTCAATATAATTAAAATATAATCAGATCATTCGACGGCGATTGATGCCGTACCCCAGGTTACAAGTCCCAATAGTTGTTCCATCCTTACAATGGAGGTTGATCACTTGAGGGGTTCTTTTGGTTCACTATTTTCAGTAATGAACCTTTGGAATCGAGCAAGAATAATTTTTTTTTTAACCGCCCATCAAAATTTGATGGTTTACGTTTCAAGGTATGTAGAATCCGAAAATGCAATAAAAAAATTTCTGTCCTTACGCCGTACTTGGAACTTTTCTTAGTCACCATGAACCAAAATTAATGAAATTTAGTTCTAGGCTCATATCCAACAAAGAGGGATGGAACAGGTTTATGTACTCATATCCAACAGATGGGGACTGAACAGGTATATATACTTATATCCAACAGATTGCGATGGAACAGGTTTATACACTCATATCCAACAGATGGCGATGGAACAGGTTTATGTATGTACTCAAATCCTAACGGGGGGGGGGGGGGGGGGGGGGGGTGTGCCCTACTCATATCCAACAAAGAAGGATGGAACAGGTTTATGTACTCAAATCATAACAGGGGGGTCTATATTCATATCCAACAGAGAAGGGTGGAACACGTTTCTATATCCATACCCTACAGAGGGGAATGGAACAGGTTTTTGTAGACATATCCAACAGAGAGGGGGGGATGTAAACGGTTACTATCATACACACGACGGGGGATGCGCTAGGTTTCTATGCTCATATCCAACAAAGAGGGATGAAACAGGTTTATATACTCATATCCAACAGACGGGAACAGAACAGGTTTATGTACTCAAATCCTAAATGGAGGGGGGGGGGGGGGTCTATACTCATATCCAACAGAGAAGGATGGAATAGGTTCTATGTATATTCATATGCAACAGAGGGGAATGTCACGGGTTTTTGTAAACATATCCAATAGATATGGGGGTGGAACAGGTTTATATCATACCTAGGAAGAGGGAGGGGTAAGGTTTCTATGCTCATGTCCAGCAGAGGGATGGAACAGGTTTCTATGCTCATATCCTAAGGCGAAGGGAGGTAGGTTTATTTACTCATATACATCAAGGGTGGGGGGGAGGGGGAGGCTATACTCATATAGTACAACTGATGGGGAACGAACAGTTTTCTACTACAGGAGGATAACAAATAACCTTCCCCCTCTGTTAGATATGCTTATAAAAACCTGTTCCTTCCGCCTCTGTTGGATATCTGTGTAGAAACCTGCCCCCCCCCCCCCTTCTTTAGGATATGGCTACAGAGCCCAGTTCCTTCCCCCATAATTATGTTGGATAAGTATTCGTAATTTGTGGATACTTTCGACTACCACCTTATTCGCTGTTCGTGAGTTCATTCAAGTATTCGTAATCGAATAATAAATAATCCCTCAACTCCGTTCTGAGGAATACATAATGTATTTGATAGGTCGGATTAGAGAAGATTTTCTCGTTGCCGGGGAAAGCGACTCGCATCAATTATTTAGTTAACTCGAGTTAACTTGAAACTGGAAGCAGGTCCGTCTCGTCAAGTTGAATAATTTAAATTTATAAAGTTAGCCGACCCCCCCCCCCCCCCCCCCCCACACCAACAGCATCAGCAGGTCAAAACTTTGTAAATGAGACGGGGCCGCATTCATGTGATTCGTTCGACGCTGATTCTCCCGTCTCGTTCTAATCCACTTGAATCTCCCTCGTAACCTCCTGACCCACGGGTGACGGCAACCTGGTGACCCACGGGTCCCGTCAAAGACCTCGGGCTGCCGTTTTCAATTTGTTTTCTCCACTTTTAATTAACCGGAGCTGACGCGGTGGAGTTTTCATTTGGTCCACCCACCCACCCGCCCACCGCACGCTCTTCAAACTCAGGAGAGCGGCGGCGGGTGGGGACGGGTGACGGGAGCGGGTCACAACCGTCCACCGCTGGTGATTAAATGAAAATTATGGGCGGCCCTTTCCGTCAACCCCTCGACGAGTCCACTCTGTCGTCCGCCTCGCCGCACAACTATCCGCCACTCTCCTCCCACCCAACTATCCGCCTCTCTCCTCCCACCAAACTATCCGCCTCCCCCACCAAACTATCCGCCTAACTGATATTGCTTCTCGTCCGAGTTGGTCATGACGGAATGAAAGGGACCGAGGAGTCTCATTTCCCTCTGACGCGAGTCGGAAATGAAAACGCGTGTTCGGCGCAGTCAGTGACGACGGTTTACTTTCCGAACGGATTGTTTAACCATAATTTGACCTGCCGTCCTCCACAGCTCGTAGTTTAACCGCATTGAACGCCGGTTGAGGCCACTCACGGACATCCCCCTTCGAGCCTCCATCAAAATTGTGGAAACATTTACTTTTTTAGAGGATTAATCACTCAAAATTTAGCTATTTGGCTCGTTCCAAAATTTCAGAGACGCTCCCTGTGCACCGGAAAACCCTACAAAATCCGTTTCATGCATCTGACCTAAGAAATGATTTTAGATCTGAGATGAATTATTTATTTATTTATTTATTTATTCTCTCAAATATACATTACATCACGATCACATACAATAATAATTTACAGATGTAATATAGTATTTGCAACGTAGGTTAAAATTTTTCTCAAATATTATATAGCATTCGCAAACTGAATTACACCTTTCGCAAACTGAATTAAACCTTTCGCAATTAGAAGTGAACCTTTCATAAAATTAATCCCCTGCAGTAAACGGTATTGCGAGTGAAGTCCCCAAAGCAATACCTTGTCTGTGGCGCGTAAATACCTTCCCTGTGGACCGTCAAACATTCTTTGACGTTCTCTGTACAGCGTCAACCTTCTCTTCCTTCAATAGTTTGCCACGGCAGCAATCATTTGCACCAATACCAGGGTTTGTAGGTTTTTTGGTTTATTATTTTCAATAATGAACGATTGGAATCGAGCATGAAAAAAAAAATTCTTACCCCCTCAAAATTAGATGGTTTACGTTTCAAAGTACGTAGAATCCGAAAAGGCAATAAAAATATTTCTGTCTGTCCGCCGTTGGCCGTACTGGCCACTTTTCTTAGTTACCATGAAGAGAATTGATGAAATTCGGGTTATAGGTTCCGTTCGGGGTCTAGTTGGTCCTCGAAGCTAGGCGTTACTGTCAGTCATCTCTGAGAGGTTCAAAATAGGGGTTGAAATTTTCAGAACGCCGTAGCTCGAAAACTTTCGATGGAAGGGTATGGTTTTTTTTACGATATTAAATTAGTCTTGAGCTAAACAATTTTTTGAGACCACCCGGAGCACTGTACGTCCAGCCGTTCGTGTGCAACAAAAAGCTTCGTCAACACGATCGTGAATCAAACGGTTAAATCTGGCCCGGATATCATCACTAGGGAGCACCTGATGATAATCAAGGATGGCTATAATGAAGTCGACTTGGTTGTTCTGCGATATTATTTCATTTGATAAGTGATGGACTATTGGGTTTTGTTGGTAGGTACTTGTGAAACTTGGACAAACGTTGAAGTATTATTGATGGGTAAATTATTACACAATGGTAAATTACTACACAACGGCAAATTATTTCATAACAGTAAATTATTACACAACGGTAAATTATTACACAACGGTAAATTATTTCACAACGGTAATCTACCAAGAAGGGGTTGGATTTTGTTGATCGGTACTTTTGCAACTTAAACAACCGCTGAAGTATTCTTGATGGGCAAGTTATTACACAACGGTTCATTATACTTGACCACTAGGGTAGGTACTGACCACAGAAATCAGTGATCTACGCAGAAGGGGCATCAATTTCACTCCACACCAAAAATTTTCCTTCAGAACTTCATTATTTGCGTTTCTTTTTGCCATTTTAGTTACTGTTTGTCATCGGCTGTATTATTTTAGCAACATTTAACTCGTGATTTAGGTAGGTACCCAGTAACGAGTACGGGGTTAGGTACTAACCTAAGGAGGGTCTGCGATCTACATAATATATATAGAATAGTACATATTATATTATATAGACGGGTTATCTATACAGAGAGCTGTCATCTGTAACAGAAGGGTTTTCTGTACAAAATAATAAACCGTTGTTTTAATTTCATCTTCCGTCGAACGTGAGTACAGGTTCATTTTCACTTCTGAGTTGTTTCTCTTTTTGTTTTCTCTATTTTGGTGTAATAGCCAAGTACCTACTTTTCTTTTCCCATTCTTACCTTTTTAGCCTTTTTGAGCATCTCTAGGTTTCCACCTTTTCCAATAATACCCTTTTTTTTCCACTTTATTTTTGAATTTTTTAAATAATTCCTCTTTTTTCTTCTTTTGGGAATTATTAGAAAATTATTTTTGGCGGTTTTTTGCACTTTTATTTTGATTTTGGAATATAGATTTCCCCGAGGGCTATATCACACGTAATAAACATACTTTTTTCATCGGCACCTCAAAGGCATCTCGTAAGTGAGGAAAATAATAATTTCAACTCGAGGCCTCGAGCGGTTCCAATTATAACCTTTTTTTTCCACTTAATTTTTGAATTTTTTAAATAATTCCTCTTTTTTCTTCTTTTGGGAATTATTAGGAAATTATTTTTGGCGGTTTTTTGCACTTTTATTTTGATTTTGGAATATAGATTTCCCCGAGGACTATATCACACGTAACACACAGACTTGTTTTTTTTATCGGCACCTCAAAGGCATCTCGCAAGTGAGGAAAATAATAATTTGAACTCGAGACCTCGAGCGGTTCCGTGAAAAAAACGAGGGAGTCGCAGGAACGGATTCGGTACCAAACGTGAAAACGTACTTTCAATCCGTTCACACTCGAAAGCTCCTCATCGACGACCGGTTTATTTCTCTCGAACGTAATATAATACGACGTGAGAAACGGGAAATGTGTACCACCTGTCCCGCATCTGGCTGCCGTTTATTCTCCTAGAAGATTCACTTCCTCTCCGCCAACGTTGCTTCGAGTTCCATTTCGACTTCTCCCGCTCAAGACGATCGCGCGTCAACTTGATGAATAACTTCAATCAATCAATCAATCAATCAATCAATCGATGAAGAAATCCCAGTCATGCAGCATGAATATGGTCAATGTGAGCGAATTTTAATAACTTTTACCAACTTCTAATAATTTTTTGCGCGAATTTTTCTTTGCTGGTAATCGAAATCGTCCACCGTCGTCGTCGATTCCATTCTATACGTCTACCACTTTTGATTTCTCACCTGTAAATGTAGATAAATAGGTACTTTTATACCGATTTTTGGTGTATAAAAACTCAATTGACCCGAATTTGACCTACTGTTCACGTCAAAATTAAGTTACAATATGAATGATTCACCGATTCACCGTTCGGTAACAACGCTTTGACCCCCAATGTTGCGAAAAATTATTTTGTGCCAAATTTTAATAATTGTTTGGGGGAATTTTTCGTCGCTGGTAATCGAAATCGTCCACCGTCGCCGTCGATTCCATTCTATACCTACCACTTTTGGTGATTTTTCCCCTATCAATGTAGTTAATACATTTATAACATTTTTAGTGATTTTTTGTGTATAAAAACTTAACTGACCCGAATTTGACCAACTGTTCACGCTAAACTCGAGTTACCATTTGCATGATTCACCGATCCACCGATCCGTAATAACAATTTGACCCCCAACGTTGGTCTACATAATATTTATAGACTAGTACATATTATATAGACGGGTTATCTATACGGAGACCTGTTATCTGTAACAGAAGGGTATTTCGTACAAAATAATAAAGCGTTGTGCAGGGATTTGCAGCGTTTTTTTCTTCATCCTCGATTCCGAAGGTTCATTATTGAAAATAATAAGTTAAAATGATGCTAATTTATATAAGAGTATGACAAATTATTAGGTACCGACCAACCTATAGGAAATTGTGACTCGAGACATAAAACGACTGTCAACAGTCAAACATACCGTTCCTCCAGAAAAACGCTGCAAAGACCTTGTCGCATGGGTTTATTATTCTATTGGACATACCTTCAGAAATGTTGGCTGTTCATTTATTGTTTCTTTTATGCGTAATAATCGAAATAGCTATTTCTGATGGTTTCCATTAATTTTGGCCCCTAAAACACAAATTAGATACGCTCCTTTTTTCTTTTTTCATTTTAAATAGCTATCTTTGATCATTGGTAGTGCCATTTAATCGTCTTGATCCACGTGTTGAAACTTTTTCCAGTGTTATTATACAAACTGATGGTGATTTCAGGCGATTTCCCAGGTTTTTCACTCATAAAAAATCAATTTTGGGAGCTGAACATTTGGTAGAACTCAATTTTCCACTCTTTGGACAAAATCGACTTCATATTCGGTCTTCTCGTCCCCAAAAACATGGAAAATGATATATCTCAGAAGCTCATGTTACTAACATGTTGCTAAAACGCAAAAAGTACCTATTTTTACTCATAACAACCCTGAGTATATTCCGATCGGGCTGAACAGTTTCGGGACACAACTAGGTAGAGCCCAAATGGAGCATGTGTGCGAAAGATCGAATTTTTTAGACCGAAAATGAAGCCTGTACACGTGATAAGTACGGCGTACGGCGGACGGACATTGCATTTTTGGAATCTACGCACCTTGAAAAGGAAAAGAAAAAAGTTTGAGGGGGTGTTATAAAAATTTTTTGCTGAGCGAATTCATAGGTGTATTATTCACGGAATAATAAACCAAAAGTCGGTCAAATTCAAGTTTTTGTGGATCACAAATCGCAAAACAATCGTCAAGCAATATCCATCTAGAAGATAGTGACTTGGAAAATTCGCTCATATTGTCATGCTGAAGAGGGGACATTTCAATTACTTTTCGACGTCCTTCGATCCACTCAATTTCAATAACCTGATTCAGGGCAAATACAACACCGGTAGGTTAATTGTTGTGCGTAATTAGGGCGCGTGGGCAGCCGCTGGAGGATGAGGAGGTCACCGGCTGAAGCTCCTCGGGTTCGGCTGCTGAGGCAGACGGGGGAATTCAGTGAGGTCTCTCCGTCCCTGAACTCTTACAAGGTTAATTCTGGACCCGAGCCAAAACCTACGGAATTCATGAGCCCGAAAGGGAATGGAATCGATTTCCGAGCTCGAACTGTTACGAGGCCATCCCGCTGAGGTCTGGTGCATTTCCGATTCGTCTACCTCCCTAGCGAGCGAATTCTTCTACAAAATGAGCTGACCAGGGGAAAGTGAGGAGGAAGGTACTTAGTGGGGCCAATTTTGGTTTATTATTCTGTTAATAATACACTTACGTATTCGATCAGCAAAAAATTTGTATATCACCCCCTCAAAATGTTGTCTAATACGTTTCAAGGTGCGTAGAGTCCGTCCTCCGTCGGCCATACGCCGTATCATCCAGATCTACTTTATTTTTGGTCAAAAAAATTCGTACTTTCCCACAAAGGTGCCATTTGGGCGCTAGTTGTATTCCGAAACTTTGCAGCCCGATCGGCATATACCCAGCGGTGTTATGGGCGAAAAATGCGTGTAAAAATAGGGTTTTTTGGTGTTTAGTAACACGAGCTTACGAGGTATCGCTGTTATGGTTTTTACGGCGAGGAGACCGAATATGAAGTCGATTTTGACCGAAGAATGGAAAACTGAGGTACTAACGAAGTTTCAGCTCCCATAATTCATTTTTTATGAGCCAAAATCCTGGGAAACTGTCTGGTAACACTAGAAGTAGTTTCAACAGGTGAATCAAGACAACTAAATGGTAATAGATCAAATGGTAATTTGTCAAGAATAGGAGTCCAATTCCAGTTTATGGGGGACAAAATTGGGGGAAACCATTAAAAAATAGCTATTTCAATATTATTTCACACGAAAGAAACAAGTGAACAGCCAACATTCCTTGAGGTACGTCCAGTACAATAATAAACTCATGTGACAAGGACTTCGCAGCTTCTTTTGGTTTATTATTTTCAATAATGAACCATTGGAATCGAGCATGAAAAAAAAAATTCTTACCCCCCCTCAAAATTTGATGGTTTACGTTTCAAGGTATGTAGAATCCAAAACTGCAATAAAAATATTTTCTGTCTGTCCGCCGTACGCCGTACGCCGTACGGGCCACTTTTCTTAGTTACCATGAAAAAAAATTGATGAAATTCGGGTTATAGGTTCCGATCGGCGTCTAGTTGGTCCTCGAAGCTCGACGTTACTGTGAGTCATCTCTAAGGGGTTCAAAATAGGGGTTGAAATTTTCAAAACGCCTATACCATTTTTTTACGTAAATATTTTTACGGTTTTAAATAGTTCTTGAACTTGCGAGTTTTAGCGAATTTTCAAAGAAAATGAAGCTATTGCAATGGCTTCGAAATTTAAATAATATAAATTTTTGGAAATTTTCTTCATAGAAATCCGTTTCAGACCATTCTAAAACGATTCCTGAAATTTAACACTTTTTTATATGTATATATATATATATTTATTTATATATGTGTCACTCCAGACGATAACTCTCGATAGAATTGAGATAAACAGCTCAAATTTGCACAAAAAATCTATCTTGGCAATCGAAAGGCTAAGTTCGAAGATGGGCGAAATTGGCCTACTCTAAGGAGGGTTTTGGCGCATTTAAAGTGCGCAAAAATTACCCAAAAATCCCCAAAATGTTATTTTCCAACAAGTGACCCCTCATTTTAAAGGTTTTTGCACGCTGAACACGATGGTGGAATCGGATTTTAGATATCTTGATCCGTTCTCAAATTAGAGCATTTAAAGTGCGCAAAAATTACCTAAAAATCCCCAAAATGTTATTTTCTAACAAGTGACCCCTCATTTTAAAGGTTTTTGCACGCTGAACACGATGGTGGAATCGGATTTTAGATATCTTGATCCGTTCTCAAATTAGAGCATTTAGAGTGCGCAAAAATTACACAAAAATCCCCAAAATGTTATTTTCCAACAAGTGACCCCTCATTTTAAAGGTTTTTGCACGCTGAACACGATGGTGGAATCGGATTTTAGATATCTTGATCCGTTCTCAAATTAGAGCATTTAAAGTGCGCAAAAATTACCCAAAAATCCCCAAAATGTTATTTTCTAACAAGTGACCCCTCATTTTAAAGGTTTTTGCACGCTGAACACGATAGTGAAATCGGATTTTAGATATCTAAATCCGTTCTTAAATTAGAGCATTTAAAGTGCGCAAAAATTACCCAAAACTAGGATAATCTTTAAACTCTTACCCCCACCCCCTTAGAGTGGTCAGATTGAAAAATGTGAGAAGTATTAATTGAAGACGAGAGTTCGAAGCAAAAAAGGGGGAGGCAAACGATTAGTACAACTCCTTGAATTTACCCACAGCGATCAAATAAATAAGCACTTAGTACAATTACGTAATAAACAAACGGTAGAATCAGGATGGACAAAACGTACAAATTAAAATAAATACGAAGAGAATATACATAGAAAACCAAATTTTAGACCGAAGTTTTCCTTTATTCAAAACCATAGCCATTAATTCGAATATTTCTTTGAAAATTCGCTCATTAAGTCATGCTGCATGACTGATTTTTTTAAGACCATCCGGAGCATCGTACGTCCAGCCGTTCGTTCACAGTAAGGCCCCGAAGTTTGCACCGACAGGCATTTTCGACTCCAGTGTGAATGAAATTGTATACAATTCAAACCAAATCTCGTAACCAGAGACGCGCCCACAATAGGAATTTGTGAATACGGCCAATCATTGGTAGGGATCACCTGATTATATGGGCGGAGTGTGAAGTCGAGTTGGTTGTTCTGTGATATTATTTAATTTGAAAAATGATGGCTCTATTGGAGTTTGTTGGTAGGTAGTGAAACTTGAACAAACGTTGAAGTATTATTGATGGGTAAATTATTACTACGGTAAATCATTACTCAACGGTAAATTATTACACAACGGTTCATTATACCATCTACGTAGAAGGGGGTGTAGTTTGTTGGTAGGTACTTTTGCAACTTTTTTCACTCCCCATCAACAATTTCTTTTCAGAACTTCATTATGTGTGTTTCTTTTTGTTAGGTACTGTTTGTCATCGGCAGAATTATTTTAGCAACATTTAACTCGTGATTTAGGTAGGTACCTAGTAACGAGTACGGGGTTAGGTACTAACCTACGGAGGGTCTGCGATCTACATAATATGTATATAATAGAATAGTACATATTATATTATATAGACGGGTTATCTATACATAGAGCTGTGATCTGTAACAGAAGGGTATTCTATACAAAATAATAAACCGTTGTGCAGGGATTTGCAGCGTTTTTTTGTTTGGTTTATTATTTTTAATAATTAACCTTAGGAATCGAATATAGAAATTTAAAAAAATTTAACCCCACTCAAAATTTGACGATTCATGTTTCTAGGTAGGTACCAATGTAGATTCCGAAAATGCAATTAAAAAATTTCTGTTCGTCCGCCGTATACCGTAAGCAAGGCACACTTAGCGCTTTTCTTAGTTACCATGAACCAAAATTGATGAAATGTGGGTTATAGGTTCCGTACGGGGTCTAGTTGGTCCTCGAAACTCGGCGTTACTCTCAGTATTCTCTAAGGGGTTTAAAATACGGGTCGAAATTTTCAGGACGCCTGTACCTTTTTTTACGTGAATCTTTTTACGTGTTTAAATAGTTCATGAACTTACGAGTTTTTGAGAACTCCCGGAGCACTGTACGTCCCGCCGTTCCTTCACAGTAAGGCCACCAATTCTGCGCCGACGGCCTTCAACAGAAGGGCTAACCAAATTGTATACATTCAGCCCAAATATCATCACTAGGGAGCATCTGATTATAATCACGGACGGCTGTATGAAGTCGAGTTGGTTGTTCTGTGATATTATTCCATTTGAAAACGCTGCAAATCCCTGCACAACGGTTTATTATTTTGTATAGAATACCCTTCTGTTACAGATCACAGCTCTATGTATAGATAACCCGTCTATATAATATGATATGTACTATTCTACACATATTATGTAGATCGCAGACCCTCCGTAGGTTAGTACCTAACCCCGTACTCGTTACTAGGTACCTACCTAAATCACGAGTTAAATGTTGCTAAAATAATTCTGCCGATGACAAACAGTACCTAACAAAAAGAAACACACATAATGAAGTTCTGAAAAGAAATTGTTGATGAGGAGTGAAAAAAGTTGCAAAAGTACCTACCAACAAACTCCAGCCCCTTCTACGTAGATGGTATAATGAACCGTTGTGTAATAATTTACCGTTGAATAATGATTTACCGTAGTAATAATTTACCCATCAATAATACTTCAACGTTTGTTCAAGTTTCACTACCTACCAACAAACTCCAATAGAGCCATCATTTTTCAAATTAAATAATATCACAGAACAACCAACTCGACTTCATACTCCGCCAATATAATCAGGTGATCCCTACCAATGATTGGCCGTATTCACAAATTCCTATTGTGGGCGCGTCTCTGGTTACGAGATTTGGTTTGAATTGTATACAATTTCATTCACACTGGAGTCGAAAATGCCTGTCGGTGCAAACTTCGGGGCCTTACTGTGAACGAACGGCTGGACGTACGATGCTCCGGATGGTCTTAAAAAACTCGCAAGTTCGAGAACTATTTAAAACCGTAAAAATATTTACGTAAAAAAATGGTATAGGCGTTTTGAAAATTTCAACCCCTATTTTGAACCCCTTAGAGATGACTCACAGTAACGTCGAGCTTCGAGGACCAACTAGACGCCGAACGGAACCTATAACCCGAATTTCATCAATTTTTTTTCATGGTAACTAAGAAAAGTGGCCCGTACGGCGTACGGCGTACGGCGGACAGACAGAAATATTTTTATTGCAGTTTTGGATTCTACATACCTTGAAACGTAAACCATCAAATTTTGAGGGGGGGTAAGAATTTTTTTTTTCATGCTCGATTCCAATGGTTCATTATTGAAAATAATAAACCAAAATGAAGGCTGTTTTGGATTTGTTGATAGATACTTCTGCAACTTGACGAAACGGTGAAGTATTATTGATCGGTAAATTATTATGCAACGGCAAATTATACACAACGGTAAATTATTACACAATAGTTCATTACAGTATCTAAGTAGAGGGGGCTGGATTTTGTTGATAGGTACTCTTGCAACTTGAACAATCGTTGAAGTATTATTGAAAGGCGAATTATTAACACAACGGTTCATTATAGTACCTACGTAGAAGGGCATCTATGCAGGTAAATTATTACACAACGGTTTATTATTTGCCTTACGCTTCATAAATAACTACAAATAATTAATGATTGAATTATTGAATCGCGCGAATTTGTAGGAAACTTTAATTCCGGGACCGGCTCCAGTACTCGATTTAGGGCTTTCCTGGGTAGCTCGAGGGCACTGACCACAGAAAACAGTGATCTACGCAGAAGGAGCATCTATACAGGCTGTAAATAATAAACTTTTTTTAGGTCTTAGTGAACATGAGCTTGTGAGGTATCGTTTTCCATGTTCGTTAGGGCGACAAGACCGAATACGAAGTTGATTTTAACCAATGCATGAAGAATTGAGGTTTTGACATTTTATGTCTTTACTTTGCTACATAAACTCGAAAATGAAACGCGGGACATGCAACGGAAACAACGTCACGAAAATATTTCTGATGATTTTCGCTTACAACCGATTCGTTGCTACGGAACTTTATCTCCGCCAGTTATCATCGTACAAAAATCGTTCACCACTCGTTGGATAGCTCTCGATTTACCTAACCATACTACGTTAACCACTGCGGACTGCGTGGCCAACAAGCTGCGGTATAAGCGTGATTGTTTAAATGAATGTTTACGTACATAATACAGTGGAGTCCGGCTAATCCGAACTAACTGGGACTGAAGGCTGTTCGGACTAGGTGACCAAAACAATTATGTACGAAGTACTTGGTGTGGGTGCGGGAGGGGGCGCTAAGACATCAAATGTCCCTCGTGGTTGCGTACTTGTACGGAAGCTGCACCCACCGTTTGTGTTTTTTCTCTAGTTTTCGAATAATTTCATTCCAGTCTTGTTGATACACGATCGTTATCTTCATTAAGTTTGGTTAACTCAGAAACATTGTCATAGATGCAAAAAAGATCGTCGACATAAAGTAAAATATAAATTGTTGATTTCTTTGTTTTACGATAATAAAGACACAATTTCGTTATAATTTGTCGTTTTCTCTATTGACGCCATTATGGAGTTTTCACTCCTCATCAACAATTTCTTTTCAGAACTTCATTATGTGTGTTTCTTTTTAGCGAATTTTCGAAGAAAAGGAAGCTATTGTTCTCGGTCCAAAATTTTTAAAACTCGAATTTCCGAAAGATTTTTATACCAAAATCCGTTTCAGACCATCCTGAATTCACTGCCGAAAGACACCAAAAATTATATGTATATATATATATATATATATTTATATATTTATATATTTATATATTTATATATTTATATATATATTTATATATTTATATATGTATGTGTCATTCCAGACGATAACTCTCGACAGAATTGAGATAAAAAGTTCAAATTTGCACAAAAAATCTGTCTTGGCAATCGACAGGCTAAGTTCGTAGATGGGCAGAATCGGGTCACTCTAAGGGGGAGTTTTGGGGAGTTTTAGGGGGGGAAAATTACCCATAAATTCCCAAAATGAAACAGTCTGACAAGTGACACCTCATTTTAAAGGTTTTTGTACGCTGAACACGATGGTGAAATCAGAATTGCGATATCTCATTCCGTTCTCAAACTGGAGCACTTTTAAGATGAAGGAACGTGGTTATTTCTTGAGATAAAACAGTTTTACATAAAATCAGTTATTTCTTCGAAAATTCGCTCTTATAGCCATGCTGCATGACTGTGGTTTTTGTTAGTTACTGTTTGTCATCGGCAGAATTATTTTAGCAACATTTAACTCGTGATTTAGGTAGGTACCTAGTAACGAGTACGGGGTTAGGTACTAACCTACGGAGGTTTGAGTTTATATAAATGAAAACGTCAGTTTATATAAGTGAAAACGTCTCCTTCTACATAATAAGTGGTGGGGGGTCCCTAGTCGGCCGAGTAAATAGAACATGGTTCTGCCCAATATCACACGCCCGTTACTAGGCCGAGTACTGTCTGGGCCGACCACACTGCGGTTATCTCGGCCGAATGCACTGTCTCGGCCCAGTACTCGGTAGGTGTAATTGGGGCCCCATCGAAGTGCTCCACCGACTACTCGGCCGAGCTACTCGTGGAGCCTTTGAGGCAGTGGACGTCTGTCATCCTCAGTAGCTCGTCCGTAAAGGGTTCACGGTAGATGGTTACGGACCCTTGACGGACGATGAAGGAGGACGATGACGGAGGGACGTGCACTGTAGAACGACATGTAGAACACGTCTCGCCGTTGCTCGTTCATAAAGGGCACGTATGTTTCTACGAGTGGCCTTCCTCAACAGAGAAGCAATGGAGGGTTGCGCTTCCTCAACCAGTCCGTTAACCATCCGCCATGATTCCCTCGACCGTCAGTCAAATATGTGACGGAATAATCACGGATCATTGAAGGAAGGGCACGGAAGCATTTAGGATAGTGACGGGTGGGCTACAGAAAATCCACGAATCCTTCATACAGTGGCGGTAAGTCACGGTATGAAGGAAGAGCAACATTCAGTGAAGGATGGGCTACAGAACGTCTTGGGAGAGCCCACGGATATTCACGGGAAAATCATGGATGGTCTACGGGGAAGGCGAAGGAGTGTTACGGGATAGTCACGGATGGGGCTATGGCGATCCGTACAAAGGTCACGGTACAACCACGGGCGTGCGACGGAACGTTGGAGGATTAACAACGGAAATCACTACACTTATACGGGGATTTTCGGGGGGTGCTTCCGTGAAAATGACCATCCGTTGATTTCGCCTAAATAGTACACCACGGAAACCGCGGGTGTTTCCGTTGACGATCCTTCAACAATACAGAGGTTATGGATAAATTTATACAGTGCATCCGTGACCGCATAATATTTACGGATGCACCACGACTGAGGGCGGTTCCGTGACAAAGAGCATCCGTGAATTATCGTTTAGTGCCAATCTACGGCGGCGCCTCCGTTGTTTTTTTAACGGAAAACGGGGTGTTATAAAATTCGGCTTGGTCCCTGTCATGGTACCCTCCCCCTGTCATATACCACTCCTGTAAATATGTTAGATTGATACCAATAAAGACGCGGAGAAGTCGAGCTGCGTGATACAAGGGACAAGGCCAGGCAGCTCTCCCTCCAGACGGCTTCTAAAGGCTAGCGTCCACTGGAGACGGGTCGCATCGGGGCGGGCCTCATCGCAAAAAGCGGGCATTTCGATCGTGAGTGTTTGCATGGAGGTGCGTCCACTGGAGACGGGTCGCATCGGGGCGGGCCTCATCGCAAAAAGCGGGCATTTCGATCGTGAGTGTTTGCATGGAGGTGCGTCCACTGGAGACGGGTCGCATCGGGGCGGGCCTCATCGCAAAAAGCGGGCATTTCGATCGTGAGTGTTTGCATGGAGATGCGTCCACTGCAGGCGGGTCGCATCGGAGCGGGCCTCATCGCATATTTCAATCGCCCCCCAGGCGGATTTTTGCGGCTGTGCGAGGGGTCCCGGCCCGCCCCGATGCGGCCCGTCTCCAGTGGACGATAGGCAGACGGATTTCAGATTTGACATCGAGGAGGGAATCTAATAAACAGGGGTGACTGTTTTATTTCATTAATTTTATTTTCGGTTTAATTATTTTCTTTCATTGTTTTCATGGGTGTCGTCGGTACACGCAAATAGTAGCAACAACCATGTGGTAACTTGGAATTAAATGTACACTGAATGACTTGAAATAAGGTATATATTTTGAGAGAATCCGGAGGTGTAAAAACATAGGTAAAACATAGAGCCATCGAATAGAATAGAATAGTTTGGTGGTGGTTGTAGTATTGGTTACAGTATGGATACTACAAACCACAACAACTTTGTGTTTTGATTTGAATTTTCGTCAAGTTTACGAATCTGCCATCAGTGAGACAGTGATAAATTGCTGTTGATGCCCGACCATTCTCTAATAATTATTAGGTAAGGTACCTATTTGTAATTATATATTTTCATTAGCGAGCATTTTGTAGGTAGTAGAATGGAATGAAATGATAGTGTGCTTTTGCATGGCAATAGGTTGTAGAAATGCACGGTGTTTCCGCTTTTTAGATAAAACGCTCACGGTATGGACGAGGAACTACTCATTTCTTACTCATTTAATTTAATTTTCATAACTCATCTTTCTTCGTTCTTCGTCAGAAGAATCCATGGTGGAACGACACAAACAAACAAAACACGGAACAGCAGAATGAGCACGAAACCGATTCAAAATCCCGCCTTTTTTCTCGTTCCCGCTCAATTTTTCCGATGCGATGCGCCCCGCCCCGTCGCCCACAGTGGACGCACTATCTATTTTGCGATGAGTCCCGCCCCGATGCGGCCCGTCTCCAGTGGACGCTAGCCTTAACGGTGCACCGCGGGAGGGTGGAGGCGCCTCACTCTCACTCTCTCTTACCTTGCCTCGCCCTCTTCAACTCACCCTTCTCCTCAACCCTATATTCTCAATGTGGTGAAAACCAGGGGAGGATTTCCTTCCCAGCACAATGATGTGAGAACCAGACGAGTGATTTTTCCAAATATCCAACGTGGTGGAAACTGACGGATATTTCCTTATCTCAATATCCAACTGGGTGAGAACTGGACGGATATTTTCCTTTACTCGAGACGCATCCAAGATGGTGAAAACCGTGCGGATGCGCTCTCACACTCCTCTCTTCATCCATCCTCACCTTCTCAACCCCACCTCTTTAACCTCACCTCCCCAAGCCTACGTCAAACTTAACATTCCCACAGTACCCAACTGGTCCAATATGTTTTACGAAGGTTCAGCTCCCAGAATTCATTTTGTATGAGTCAAAAAAACCTGGGAAATTGTCGAAAATCACCATAAATTCGTATAATAACACTAGATAATATATAAGTGTATTTACGAACTACTTAGGGATAACCTGTAAATACTGTTGGTTCTTGATCAATGTAACTCATTCTCCAAACACTTAAGGTGTGTTTTGTCAATGAAACTGCTGGTACATGCATACGCAGTAATAAATAGTGGTGGAAGAGACGAGCCTGGACGGGTCATTGACCTTAGGCTCATAAACCAACATAAGTTTAGAACTTGTATTATGTATATAGACTCTCTAAAAATCATTATATTTGTTGTATAAAGTATTTGCTGAATAAAAAATTTGAAATTGAATTGAATTGAAAATAATCCGATCAACAACTCGGGACCAAATGGAGACTGTCCGAAAGAATGAAATCTTTCAGACCGGAAATAAAGGTAGATACGGATGATACGGCGGACGGACATTGCATTTTTTGAATCTGAGCACTTCGAAAGGTAAAGAAAAAATTTTGGTTTGTTCAACAAATTATCTGCATTCGCGGAATGATAAACCAAAAGAGGTCAAAGTCCCCGTCTCTAAAGAAGTGTCCGTTGTTGAGGGACGCATTACTGTTGATGCATGTTTTTAGAAGTGCATATCGGTTATAACGACCACCGGCTATAACGGCCGAAATTGACTTGATCTCATAGCCGCTGCAATATAAAGCTATTTTCAATGTATACTGTTAGGGTTCTAGCTCTTGCAGTATATCTATGCTGTCGGGAACAGCAATCAGGGGAAAGAACTCAATACCCCATCAAAATAACATTTTACACTCACTCAGGAGTAGCTCTATATAATTCAGGATTGAGGAATGACCAGTCTAGTCTTGTTTTTGATGGTTGTTTTAATTCCCACAACGTTTCTACCCAGGATCTGGGTCCTATTCATGTGGATTTGTGGTCCAAAGGTAAGTGTGATTGGTGGATAGGTGGTAATTTCCAATTTGATTCACTTCACTGACCAGAGATGAAAAGCAGATTACTTAAGGTCAGTGAAGTGAATCAAATTGGATCAAAGTGAATTTCATCTCTGGTCAGTGAAGTGAATCAAATTGGAAATTACCACCTATCCACCTATCACACTTACCTTTGGACCACAAATCCACATGAATAGGACCCAGATCCTGGGTAGAAACGTTGTGGGAATTAAAACAACCATCAAAAACAAGACTAGACTGGTCATTCCTCAATCCTGAATTGTGTTCATCAACCTAGTCATCTGAATCAACTTGTTTTATATATATATATATATATATATATATATATATATATATATATATATATATATATATATATATATATATATATATATATATATATATATATATATATATATATATATATATATATATATATATATATATATATATATATATATATATATATATATATATATATATATATATATATATATATATATATATATATATATATATATATATATATAATTATACGAGAGCTATGAGAGCGCTTGGGGATGGATAACGTCGCTACGAGGGTTCGAGGATAAAAATTATAAATCCGACCCCGTGTTGAGTCGACAGGGAGCGGTTAGGTGTAATGTTCCCGGCCATTGGATTCGATTTCAGCTGTAGGCCCTGGCGAATAATTAATGCGAACTGAGGAGAGAAGGGAATCATCCGGATAAATATTTCATCGGGCCGCTGTTTAGTTCTGTTGAATGGAATGGATTACGCATGTATGAACTTGCAAGATATATTTTCAGGATATTACAAGCTCTGGGAACAAAACAGGAAAAAACGGACACCGAGTTTTCACGAAACTTTGTATGTACCTGCCTATCTTTAACACAAACACAACTTGGGCGGAGGGAAGAATATCTGCAAACTGTCTGTTTCATTTGCCAGTCCATTCTAGCGAATTTATCAAAGAAAATAAGCTACCCCAACGGGACAAAAGTGATTTTTTTTCTTCTAAAAATAGTAGGTCAAATTCGAGCTTTTCGAGGTCGCAAGCGCTGTACTTGAAGCTTCAAAAATATCCAAATCAGCAACTCTGAAAATTTGCTGATACGGCCATGCTGCATGATTGTAACTCGTTGCGAATTTTCGAAGAAGCCTTTTAAAGAGAGAGCTTTTATAATCTACTTTGGTTTATTATTTTCAATAATGAACCTTTGGAATTGAGCATGAAACCCCCCCCCCCCCCACCCTACCGGCAAAATTTGATGGTTTCCGCTCCAAGTTACGTAGAATACGTTGATTTAAATTGATTTTGAACTAAAGAATTTTTTGAGTCTACCCGGAGCAGCCGTTCGTTTGCACCGAAAAGCTTCTTCAACATGATCGTGAATCAAACGGTATAAATCCGGCCCCAATATCATCGCTAGGGAGCACCTGATTATAATCACGGATGGCTGTGTGAGGAAGAGTTAGCTGATCCTTGATACTGCATGTATCATTTGAAGAATTATGGCTCTTTTGGAATTTGCTGATAGGTACTTTTGTAACGAACATCAAACGTTACCTATGCTTCATGAATTACAACAAATAATTATGACTGAATTATTAAATCCTGAACATTTTTATGAAACTTAATTCCCGGGCTGGCTCCAGTACCCGATTTAGGGCTTTTGGGGTGGGGGTGGGGGGTTCAAGGGTAGGTATTGACCACAGAAAACAGTGATCTACGCAGAAGGGGCATCCATACAGGTAAATAATAAACCGCTGTGTAATAATTTGCAGCATGCTCTACGTTTTTAAAGTGATCTCTAACTAAAATATTTTTTGAGATCACCCAGAGCATTGTACGACCACCGTTCGTTTGCACCGAAAAGCTTCGTCAACATGATCGTGAATGAAAAACGGTATAAATCCGGCTCCAATACCATTGCTAGGGAGCACCTGATTATAATCACTGATGGCTGTATATGAAGTCGAGTTGGTTGTTCTGTGATATTATTTCAACTGAAAAATAATGGATCCTTTGGAGTTTGTTAATAGGTACTTTTGTAGCTTAAACAAACTTTATATGCTTCATGAACAACAAATAATAATTTAATGATTGAATTATTGAATCCTTCGCATTTTCATGCTGTCATTCCCGGGCTGGCTCTGATTCTCGATTTAGACCTTTCCTGGGGGGAGCTCGATGGTAGGTGTTCACCACAATAAATAGTGATCTACGCAGAAGTGCTACCTATACAGGTAAATAATAAACCGCTATGTAATAACTTGCAGCGTTTTCATTTCACAACCTTCAGTATGTATATCGAATCCGAAAATCGGACGGGAATTTTAGGCAACTGGATGGGCATAACTATAGAAAGAAACCTAACCTAAATTTTTTTATTTGAATGTAACTTGAGGAACAGAACAGATCATCTTGAGATCTGAGCTCATCGAAATCGTACGTATTGGACTGTGAGGGGATTACGGAAAAGAGTGGTGGGGCAGGGTAAACTGAATAATCGTAGGAAAATACCTAACAAGATGTTTTTATTTAAATGAAAAACGGTAGCTGCCTCTACGGTGCCCCAGCGTGACATCTGAGTATTACTTGTAGCAAAATTGCTATGAAACATTTTTTGAAACTAAGTGAACCAGATGGAGACTATGACGTCCGGATGCTGCTGATGGTGATGTTCCGTATTATAAGACAACATAATAAAAAATTCCAAATGCTGCTAGTGGGTAGAGTGATCAATCAGCTGCGTACCACAAATAAGATTAGCTTTGTCGCATGGTCGTAGCTCGCACTAGTGATAGCGGATGAAACGAAATGTGGTGATACCGTTCGAAAAACGCTGCGAAGTCCTTGTCACTTGGGTTTGTTATTCTATTGGACATACCTACAGAAATGTTGGCTGTCCATTTATTGTTTCTTTCATCAGCAGTGATTGAAATAGCTATTTTAGATGGTTTCCACAAATGTTGGCCCCCCAAAACACGAGCTCGGCTCCTTTTTTTTTTTTCAGATCATCTTCGAACGCTGATAGTGCCAATCAACTGTCTTGATTCACCTGGTAATAAAACTTGTATTGTTATTACACAAATTTATGGTGAAATAAGACAACTGCCTGGTTTTTGACTCATAAAAAGTGAATATCGGGAGCTTTACCTTTGTTACAACCTCAATTTTCACTCTGGTCAAAATCAACTTCATATTCGGTCTTCCCGCCCAAAAAAAACGTGGAAAACGATACGTCACAAGCTCGTGTTCACTAAAATCTCAAAAAAACCTCAAAACCCCCTATTTGTACACCCCTTTTTATCCTATCACGCCCCTGGGTGTATTCCGATAGGGCTGCCGAGCTGTGGAGCACAACCAGGACCTAAATGTGTCCCCAAATTGGGACCCAAACTCTGTGCGGAAGAACGATGATTTTATACCAAAATTTAACGTAAATTTAAGGCTGAAACCTCGTTAGAACCTCAAACGCTCATGTTACTAAAACACAAAAAATACCTATTTCTATGCCCATTTTCACTCATGACACCGTTGGGTATATTCCGATCGGGCTACAAAGTTTCGGGACACAACTAGGGCCCAAATGGAGCATGTGTGCAAAAGAACGAATTTTTTAGACCGAAAATGAAGCCGGTACGCATGAGACGGTGGAAGGGCACTTTCTGAACCTACGCACCTTGAAACGTAAAAGAAAAATTCTTGAGGGGGTGTTATAAATTTTTTGCTGAGCGAATATATAGGTGTATTATTCACAGAATAATAAACCAAAATCAGGCGGGACGACTGATTTGACGAAGGGGCGTGTCCGAAGGAAGGATAAAGGGCTTTTCCGTATTCCAGACACTGAAAATATTGTTTCAACACGGACGGGCTCAAGATCCCTCGATGCTGGGTAATCCGCAGCGTCCAAAAATAGAAAATATACGGTTCAGGGACGAACTCCGGTCCAGACGGATTACAAGGCCGGCTCGGCTACGTACGGATCGTGCGGGCCGTTTGAAATATCCTCGCGGCGAAAGTATTTCTACGTGTGGTGAAAAACCGCGACGTGAGGAGAAAGACGACGAGAGACGACAAAACAGCGAGTTCCGATAGGTTTCTCGATCAGGTCGGAGGGGGAAGATGTGAGCAACGCCCTTCACGAGATAGAAGCGAGTCCTGCAAGACACTGCACGTATACAGCAATATAATTAAATGTAACATATTCAGCTCAAAGAAAAACATTTAATTCAATTAATCGAGCCTCACTGGGATGCACATTATGAATATTAGCAACTGGGAATGCAAAAGCTCGAAAACGAGGGCTGGCCCGTTCCGGTCGGACCCCGGGCCCACCCACCGGAATAACTCGCCATTTTTGGTTTATTACTCTGCGAATAATACACCTGTGTATTCGCTCAGCAAAATGTTTCTATACTACCCCCCTCAACATTTTTTCTTTTGCGTTTCAAGGTGCGCAAATTCCAAAAATGCAATGTCCGTCCGAAGTATCATCCATATTTAATTTATTTTTGGTCTAAAAAATTCGTTCTTTTGCACAAATTTGGGCCCTAGTTGTGTCCCGAAGCATACAGCCTGATCCGAATATACCCAACGGTGTTATGAGTGAAAAACAGGTGTAGAAATAGGGTTTTTTTTGTTAGTAACATGAGCTTGTTTAGCATCTGTAGTGAATGTGTATGAGACGCACATCCACTACGGAGCGGCGTCGAGGGGGGATGTGCCCGATTTGGTTATGGGCGGACCACCACCATGCCCGAGATCTTTTAGGGTGAATTTGCTTGGTTTGGTTATGAGCGAATCACCAACATGCCCAAGATCTTTTAGGTAAGGAGAGAGACGAGGTAAGGAGAAGAGAGAGTAGTCAGCGACTAGAGGAGAGCGTAGAATGGTAAAAAAGGCGAAGGAGGCGAGTTTTTATAGGCTTGGGAGCCGTCTCCCTCCATCCTCCAGCTAGTGGAGGATGGTGGGGATCTCCAGGCTGGCCCTCGGCTCTCCTGCGTCTTCCGTCCCCACTTCTAAGTTTATTTGGCGAGATCTTATTTCTATATATTGAAGTTGTGGTTCTGGGAGGATACCACGACAGTATCGTTTTCCATGTTTTTAGGGCGAGGAGCCCGAATAAGAAGTTGATTTTGACCAAAGAGCGACGAATTGAGGTTCTAACAAAGTTTAAGCTTTAAATTTACATTAATTTTCTGTCTAAAACCGCCGTTCTCCCGCCCACAGGCTTCATGTCCTAGTTTTGATCAGGAGCCCGGCAGCCCGGTCGGAATGCACCCAGGGGTGTTATGGGCGAAAAATGGGTGTACAAATAGGAGTTTTCGAGGTTTTTCCGAGGTTTTAGTGAACATGAGCTTGTGAGGTATCGTTTTCCATGTTTTTTAGGGCCAGAAGATCGAATATGAAGTTGATTTATTGAGATTTCAACAAAGGTTCGGCTCCCAAAATTGATTTTTTATGAGTCAAAAACCTGTTCATCATAAACCTGTATAATAACACTATAAGTAGCGTCAACAGGTGAATCAAGACAATTAATACGGGTGAATCAAAAATACGAGCCGAATACGGTGTTGCTGGGGGCCAAAATTGTTGGAAACCATCAAAAATAGCTGTCTAAATTATTGCACATGAAAGAAACAATAAATTAACAGCCAACATTTCTGCATGCATGTCCAATCGAATAATAAACCAAGGACTTCGCAGCGTTTTTCTTCTGCTTATTCTTTTTCTGTCAATCGCTAATTGTTTCCATTTGCGCATTGGGCTTGTACGTATTAAATAAAATGAATACTTTTCTGGGCGTAATGGTCTTCAATTGGCAATGAGTTAAACAACACTACCTAATAGCCAAGGGGATGATAGCCACATATTCACGGAGTTTTGGAATTTTGAATAAGATTGTTTCCTTGGCCTTAAATCCATAACGACAGTTTGTGCTTCAACATATAGCAAAGCGGTGAGTTGTTTGCAATATTCACCAATAAGTCGAGTATGGCACTTATCAATGCTCAATCATACCTAAATTCCCGAGTTATAATCGTTATAGAGCAGAAAACAGAGGGGGATCTTTAGAGAATACCACGTGTAATGTAGGTATCAAAGCTGCCATCAGTATCAATGCCAGAGTATATACACAGTGCCCGTGTGGGCGCATGGGCGAACAACTTAGAACCCCTTATAAGGATATTACGACCCTCTAGTTATCTATAAAAAACAATTTTTTAGGGTTTTGCGAACACCCCCTCACCCCATCCAATGGAACATTTTTATGCCTCGCTGCAGAGAAAAACTCAAATTTTACCCGACATTTTGAAGAAAACACACGGACAGTTAAAATAGGTAGTTTTTCTTCTGTTTCAAGTCACCATTCTACAACCACTTCTAGTAAATTTTAAATTTTTTCTTCCTCACTGCCGAAGGTAGGAAGCCTTGGATTCGTGATTGAGTAATTAAAAAAAAAAAAAAAAAAAAAAAAAACATGCCTCCAAAATGAAAATTTCCACAACCATTTTGCGTTTCAGACATCGAGGAACATTTTTGGTTCCGTGTCTGTCTGTCTGTCTGTGGTAATTCCTTGTAACGCCCATAACTACCCGAAATAATGGTCAAAATGGGCTGAAATTTTCAGGGTAGATGCGGGTTGGGTCACATATAGCCCCACACAAAAATCACTGAAAAAGTAAGGTAACTTTCGTCTGCACATGCGAAAGCGTGAAATATTTAAAACGCCCATAACAACCCCATATATCGTTGAAATGAGTTCAAACTTGAAGGGTCTATCAGGAATAATACTTTGATACTTCCAAATGAATTTCATTGGAATCGTAATGTAACTATCGTCTGTGCATGCGTGAACATGAAATGTTGACCATTTCATTGTAACGCTTCCAACTACGCGAAATATAGTCGTAGAGAGCTGAAATTTAGAGGGTACACGCGGGTTTGATACCATATGGTCCCAATTCAAAATCATGGAAATCGTCCCGTCTGCGCATGCGCAAACGTGAAATACTTGAAACGCCCGTAACTACCTTAAATAACGTTGAAATGAGTTCAGATTTGGAGGGTCGATCAGAGATAACACTTTGATAATTCCATATGAATTTCATTCGTCTGCGCAGGCGCGTACGTGAAATGTTGCCCGTTTCTTTGTAACGCTTCGCGAAAAATAGTCGTAGAGAGCTGAAATGTTGAGGGTACACGCGGGTTGGATCGCGAATGGTCCCGTATTAAAATGAACCTACCCCGCTCCCCATATAAAACACTTGGGAGTTGTTTTTGATCACAATATGAAATGGAAGAACCATATCAACGACGTAAATAATAAACTTAGAAAATTAATATATGTATTTGCGAGGATGAGAAGGGTGGTTCCTCTAAAAGTTTTTAGGGTTGTTTATTTAGCACTGGTGCAGTCGGTTCTTCTCTATGGATCGCCGTCCTGGGGTAGTGCATACATTACCTCTTTGAACCCGGTAGTGTGCACGCAGAAAGCGTTGCTAAGAATGATTATTTTTTGAGTTTAAAAATGTCCGAAACATTTGTTTTTTTAAATAATGCCGGCGTATGTTCTAGATACCCACTATTGGTAATCTTCAATAGTGGGTATCTAGAACATACGCCGCCATTATTTAAAAATACAAATATTTTTGACATTTTTAAACTCAAAAAAGTTTCCTTGGTACGGCAGGTCCTGAGGGAGAAGTCATTTTCGCTCCCTCAGCATACTCCGCCAACCCGCTACCAGGTCTTTGGATTTATGGTCCTCCCCCGTTTCGCCACCACGGCGGGTTTAAATAGCTATCGGTATTTCGGGGACCAAAGAATTTAACCAATTACCGAATGAGTTGAAACTTAGGCTTCTAGACCATCCTAAAGGTGCATTATATAAACCTAGATTAATATTATTAGCATAGCACTAGTTCAAGTGATACCTTTTTGTAATATTGCTTAGGAGACAATTTATTTATTTTTTGTATACTTTCTCATTGAATTGATGTGTAACGTTTAGAACGGAACTCTTCTCCCTAACTCGGGCATTAGCTCTCATAGTGGAATATTTTCCTTAGCTAAAAATTATTATTCATGTTTTCTATTATGTTATTTGGAAATAAAAAATATATTTAAAAAAAAACTATTCTATTTACGTTCATGTGATTGAAGTGAGGAAGCTATACTGCCTAGGTACTCGAATTGGCAGACTTTTTTTTTGGAATTTCACCTAAAAATTCAAGAAAAAATTATTTACAATTATTGAATAGGTAGGACTTATCCTTTGAGACACCATTTTATACTTACCACTTTGAGTGAGTTTATATACCTACAGTTTTGGGAGTTTCTAACCATTTTACCAAGTTCTTGACCCCCAAAAACTATGACAGACTTTTCTTATCGAAAGTTTCCCACCCCCGAACTCATCACTTCGCATTTCATTTGCCGTTACGAAGAACTTGAGCTCGCAGCCAAGGTCTAAAGCGACAAATTACATAATATCATATAATTTAATACACTCATACATACATACTATATATTATAATAAATGTTGAACTCCGCGGATTCAGAATGCCCTGATACCGAGAAGAACCGACCAGTTTTTCAAGAACGCAAGAAATAAACATTTCGGGCTCATTGCAACAGCGTTACCTTCGAAAATTCCGCTCAAAACGCGTACGTAAATTCGCCCTAGAAGAATTTAATTCATCGCCCATGAAATTCCCTTGCGTGACCGTTACAAAAAGGAGAATACGACGTCGTAAAGTCTGAGTGGTTTTTAACATCAGCGGGATCATGCGCCATTCCGAGTTTACTGTAAGTGGGTCGTAAGGAGCGAAAAGAGGTCCGGCTGGGTGTAAACCGTGGATGGGCCTATCTACAAGGAAAAGGGCTCTCGGACACTGCTCGGCGATCCCGAGAGTGAAAAATTCATTTGTCACCTTTTTTCATGGGAAAATTCCATATTTTTAGAGTTATTGGGAGGAGGGGACGTTCATTTTTGACGGTCCTTCGACCGCAGTGGAGTTTGATGCTGCCGGATGCCGGAGTCACAATTGAGGGATTTTGGTTTATTATTTTCGATAATGAACCTTTGGAATCAAGCTTGACAAAAACAAATTTAACCCCCCCCCCCCCAAACCCTTCAAAATTTGATGGTTTACATTTCAAATTATGTAGAATCCAAAATTGCAGTAAAACAAATTTAAGTCGTACTTAACACTTTTCTTAGTTACCATGTACCAAAATTCATGAAATTTGGTTTCTAGGTGCCGTTTGGGGTCTATTTGGTCCTCGAAGCTCGGCGTTACTGTCAGTCATCTCTAGGGGGTGTAAACAGGGGTTGACATTTTCAAAACGCCGTAGCTCGATAACTTTTTTTGAATTGATCTTGAACTAAACAACTTTTTAAGACCACCCGGAGCACTGTACGACCAGCCGTTCGTTTGCACCGAAAACCTTCGTCAACACGATCGTGAATCAAACGGTATAAATCCGGCCCGGATATCATCACTAGGGAGAACCTGATTATAATCAATGATGGCTGTATAAAGTCGAGTTGGTTGTTCTTTGATATTATTTCATTTTTGAAAAATGATGGCTCTTTTGGATTTTGTTGACAGGTATTTTTGAAACTTGAACAAACGCTGAAGTAGTACCTATTATTGGGATATTGGGAAAATTATTACAAAAAGGTAAATTATTACACTATCTACGTAGAAGGGGCACCTATACAAGTAAATTATTACACAACGGTTTATTATTTGCCTCATGCTTCATGAATAACTACAAATAATTAATGATTGAATCCCGCGCATTTTTATGAGCTTTAATTCCGGGGCCGACTCTAGTACTCGATTTAGAGCTTTCCTGGGGGGTGGGGTGGAGGGGGGGGGGGTTCGAGGGTAGGTAATGACCACAGAAAACAGTGATCCATACAGGCAAATGATAAACCTTTGTGTAATAATTTGCAGCGTTTTTCAATGAGTAGCTAGGAGGAAATTGAGAAGCGCTACAGCTATAATTGGCCTGGCCTCGTCCGGCTTGTCGAACTAACGTTTGAGCCTGTGGTTATATCCAGTTGTGTATCAACACAACACAATGTACAGAATCAACACATGGTTGTTACCTTTGAAGTTCATACGGTAATAATAATAATAATGATTAATCCAGCGGCCTGTTGCATAATATACAATATACCAATTTGCACAATGTTTCATCAACTAATAATATTGAAAACATGGAAGGAATAATTTCTGTTGCACCATTCGAAAAATATTAGTAGTGATATTAGCGAGTTAGGTAATATTGCTAGTCCCTAATGGTAATATTATTAGGATTCTGCTGAACAATCGTCTGTAATATAATTATTAGTGACAATATTAATGTTGATTATCATTAGCAATATAATAATTAGAGATCAATTAATAGTTATATAATTATTAGTGCTTATTAATCCTCAAGGGCCCTTAACAAGCTGAAGCCGGAAGCAATCCCTCTACGAGCACCCAATCAACCCTCAGAAAACTCCGTTATGAATGTGATCATACCGTCCTTTATCATGCACATATCTGGGCTACTGAGCTGAAGCTTTCCTCAGAAGACAAGTTAGACGAACAGACTAACAAAACATCTTAACAGCACTAATACAGCGCAGTCTCGATAATCCGACACTGTCGCAGTCCGGCACACGCAGTAATCCGGCGTCGTTGCAGAAGGCAAACCTCCACAAGGAGTTTTGTGGGCTTTGTTCCACCTCTATGTTCCCCATATGTACCTCATTGTTCTTCGCTGTCTCAGCTCATAAGTGTGAACCTAACACTGAACTGTCCAATGTTGGCTTGTTGGCTCATTGGACAAAAATGCTCAACATCTGCCAGACGACGAAGTTGAGGTAGAGTTTGCTCAAAGGGAAAGTACGCGCCAATGAAGAAATGCTAATGCTCAAGAAAATGCAGGAGGAAGTTCGGGAGAGAATGCTCAGTGTCTAAAAAAAAATAAAAAAAATATTTTAAGCCTAGCTTTTTGGTTTATTATTCTGGTCTGTTGTTCTGTGGATTTCTATAAAACCCTCTCAAAAATTTTTCTTTTACGTTTCAAGGTGCGTAGATTCCAAAAATGCAATGTCCGTCCGCCGTTCGCCATATCACATGTACCGGCTTCATTTTCGGTCTAAAAATTTCGTTCTTGTGCACAAATGCTCCATTTGGGCCCTAGTTGTGTCACGAAACTTTGCAGCCCAATCGGAATATACCCAGGAGTGTTATGAGTTAAAATGTATGTAAAAATAGGTACTTTTTGTGTTTTAGTAACATGATAGTAACATGAGCTTTTGAGGTATCGTTTTCCGTGTTTTTGGGGACGACAAGACCGAATATGAAGTCGGCTTTGACCAAAGATTGGAAAATTGAGGTTTTAACGAAGTTTCAGCCTTAAATTTACGTTAAATTTTGGTCTAAAATCGTCGCTCTTCCGCACACAGTTTGGGTCCCCATTTGAGAACACTTTTGAGAACATCGAAACACGGCAGCCCGATCGGCATACACCCAGGGGTGCTAAAGGAGAAAAATGTGTAAAAAACGCTGCAAATCCCTGCACAACGGTTTATTATTTTGTATAGAATACCCTTCTGTTACAGATCACAGCTCTATGTATAGATAACCCGTCTATATTACATACTATTATGTACTATTCTATTATATGCATATTATGTAGATCGCAGACACTCCGTAGGTTAGTACCTAACCCCGTACTCGTTACTAGGTACCTACCTAAATCACGAGTTAAATGTTGCTAAAATAATTCTGCCGATGACAAACAGTACCTAACAAAAAGAAACACACATAATGAAGTTCTGAAAAGAAATTGTTGATGAGGAGTGAAAAAAGTTGCAAAAGTACCTACCAACAAACTCCAGCCCCTTCTACGTAGATGGTATAATTCACCGTTCTGTAATAATTTACCGTTGAGTAATGATTTACCGTAGTAATAATTTACCCATCAATAATACTTCAACGTTTGTTCAAGTTTCACTACCTACCATCAAACTCCAAGAGAGCCATCATTTTTCAAATTAAATAATATCACAGAACAACCAACTCGACTTCATACTCCGCCAATATAATCAGGTGATCCCTACCAATGATTGGCCGTATTCACAAATTCCTATTGTGGGCGCGTCTCTGGTTACGAGATTTGGTTTGGATTGTATACAATTTCATTCACACTGGAGTCGGAAATGCCTGTCGGTGCAAACTTCGGGGCCTTACTGTGAACGAACGGCTGGACGTACGATGCTCCGGATGGTCTTAAAAAACTCGCAAGTTCAAGAACTATTTAAAACCGTAAAAATATTTACGTAAAAAAAATGGTATAGGCGTTTTGAAAATTTCAACCCCTATTTTGAACCCCTTAGAGATGACTCACAGTAACGTCGAGCTTCGAGGACCAACTAGACGCCGAACGGAACCTATAACCCGAATTTCATCAATTTTTTTTTCATGGTAACTAAGAAAAGTGGCCCGTACGGCGTACGGTGTACGGCGTACGGCGTACGGCGTACGGCGGACAGACAGAAATATTTTTATTGCAGTTTTGGATTCTACATATCTTGAAACGTAAACCATCAAATTTTGAGGGGGGGTAAGAATTTTTTTTTTTCATGCTCGATTCCAATGGTTCATTATTGAAAATAATAAACCAATAAGGGTTTTCGAGGGATTTTTGAGGTTTTGGTAACATGAGCTTGTGAGGTATCGTTTTCCATGTTTTGTAGGGCGAGAAGACCGAATATTAGGTTGATTCTGACTGAAGAGTGAAGAATTAAGGTTGTAACGAAGGTTGAGCTCCCGAAATTCATTTTTTATTAGTCAAAAGCATGGGAAATTGTCTTAAATCACCATAAATTTGTATAATAACCTAGAAGTAGTATCAACAGGTGAATCAAGACAATTAAATGGTACTATCAATGATAAAAAATACTCTGATAAAAAAAGCGGGGCCTGATTCTAGTTTTTTGGGGACCAAATTTGGCGGAAACCATCAAAAATAGCCATTTCAATAATTGCACATCAAAGAAGCAATAAATTAACAGCCAAAATTTCTGTACGTATGTCCAGTAGAATAATAAACCCATGTGACAAGGACTTTGCAGCGTTTTTGAAAACATATTTGGTACATTAATAAATAAATAAATACACATAAATAAATTCTTTATACGCACATAATTCGTGTAATTTCATGTTATTTTTCTCACCACTCCAGTGATCCGGAGTTTTTCATAATCCGATAACCTTCGGTCCCATATACTGTCGGATTATAACTGCGCTGTAGTTATATCAGAACTACTAGAATATTAAAAAATATTATATATTAGTTAATGAAAAATTGTGCAAGTGGTCAGGAGTGTGCAATTTGAAGGACATTAGCGTGGATCGGATGATAGACGTAAATGATACGCGTACTTTGATTCGTTTGAAGCCCGGGAAATGCTGATAACTATTTTTTAAACGTAGAACTAGTAGAAACGTGTAGAATGCGCTACTCCAGCAAACCGTACGCGTATCAGTGAATTGTCGCAGGTACTTTAAGGAAAACCGAATATTGTGCTTATCGTCGTTCTCAAGATTTGACTAGTTCTTAGTTGAACGGCGTGACTGTTTCATTGGAAACACGACCCGACCATCACTCGGTTAAGCCTGGGAATCACCTGGAACACGCGAACGGCTCGTCGGTGTCACGCTAACGCCGCCTCTGCACGTGAATTTCAACCAGAAGTTGAATAGCCCCCGGCAAATTGAGCTAGTTCTCACAACTTTCTTCTCGCTGTTCGCTATCCAGTTGACACTTCTTCGATGGCAACTTGGGAAATACATTTCGTTGCTCCTCGTCCTGTTTCTCAGTTGTTGACTAAGTTCCTAAAACGCCAGGGATCTTTCAATTTATGAGATGTCGTTTTGATACGTCCCACGAAGGTCCGCAGATTATTAATAGCACACTCAGTAGGGTAAATATGAGAGAAAATACAGTTTTCAGGCGTACGATTAGGCAAAGCCCGCAACGCGAGTACCCCACCCAACGCAACACTGACAGAGGCAGTGCAAGAAAATTTTTTGTCACTGGGAAGAATCGAACCACGCTATCCAGTACGCTACTGGAGCCAGTTGAGGAGAGTGGTTTAATTTTTGGTTTATTACACAGATGTAATCGCTCAGCAAAAAAATTGTATAACACCCCCCGCAAAATTTTTTCTTTTACGTTTCAAGGTGCGTAGATTCCAAAAATGCAATGTCCGTCCGCCGTATCAAGCATATAACTACTTCACGTTCGGTCTAAAAAACTCATTCTTTCGCAAACATGCTAGATTTGGGCCCTAATTGTATCCCGAAACTTTGCAGCCCGATTTGAATATACGCAGGGGTGTTATGGGTGAAAAATAGGTATAAAAATAGGTACGAACTAAATCACTCGCGACGAAATCGTGGAAACCCATTTCAAAGAAAAACGGAGTTATTGAAAAATATTCTATTTCCACTAATACACGAAAAACACTGTTATAACAGTGTTTTTTGCGTTTTTCGTGTATTAGTGGAAATAGAATATTTTTCAATAACTCCGTTTTTCTATAAAAATAGGGCTTTTTTGTGTTTTTTTTGTGTGTATTTGAGTAACATAAGCTTTTGAGGTATCGTTTTCCATGTTTTTAAGGACGAGCAGACCGAATATGAAGTCGACTTTGACCAAAGAATGGATAATTGAGGTTCTAACGAAGTTTCAGCCTTAAATTTATGTTAAATTTTGGTATAAAATCGTCGTTCTTCACAGTTTGGGCCCCCATTTGAGAACACGTTTGGGTCCTAGTTGTGCTCCGAAGCTCGGCAGCCCGATCAAAACACACCCAGGGGTGTTACGGGTAAAAAAATTGGTGTAAAAATAGGGGTTTTCGAGGTTTTTTTGGGTTTTAGTAAACGTGAGCTTGTGAGGTATCGTTTTCCATGTTTTTTAAGGTGAGAAGACCGAATATGAAGTTGATTTTGACAAAAGAGTGAAGAATTGAGGTTGTAACGAAGGTTCAGCTCCAAAAATTCATTTGTTATGAGTCAAAACCTGGGAAATTGTCTGAAATCACCATAAACTGGTATAATAACACAATGGCAGGTGAATCAAGACAGTTAATGGCACTTTAAATGATCTTGTTTTTGGGGGCCAAAATTGGTGGAAACCATCAATAATAGCTGTTTCAATAATTTCACATGAAGGCTAGGTATGCTCCAACAGAATAATAAACCCATGCGACAAGGACTTTGCGCGGCTCGGCTGGTGGCCCAAGAACGAGGCTGATAGCTGTGGTTACCGTAAACGTAAAGAGAGGTAGGATGCACGTAGGATTGCTCTACAAGGATGAAGACCCCAAAACAACCCCTACAAAATTGACAGATTTGTGGGTGGGGGGGGGGGGGGACTGTGGCCGTACACTCATATTCACCCTACTATCCTCATATATCATCTTTTAATCAAAACTATTTACAAGATAAATTATGAGAATTCCTTTCTGGAAGTTTATGGACGAGATCGGCCTTAACAGTGTTTAGTCAGATTTGCCGAACGAATAATGAAACAACCGCACGTACTCAATTTAAGATGAATCGATTCAGTTATTCTTGGAATGATTTTTGAATTGAAATTTGACCATTTTCCGGATTAAATTTTTAATTGCTGACTTCTCCATTTGAAACAGCGTCCAAAAATTAGGGGGAGGGGGGGGGGGTATGTGAAAACCCTATTTTCGACAATTTTCGAGATGAGGCATTCCTTCTTTTTCACGGCAGCACGGGTGTTTGTGGAGTTTCTAATTTATTTATTTATTTATTATAATAATTATAATAATACGGGGATGACCAATACAAATGTACAAAATATAATATAATGATAATTAGAAGAAGAAAAAAAAAACAGCTAAAATGTTCGCATATGACTGTGTATGAACTTGATACTGCTAATGTCTGTCATTATTCAATAGAACTAGAACTCACCTCCTAACAGCCTCATGAGATCGAAAATCAATAGATAAATCAAAAATTTCATGCTGATTGGTAATCAGCATGAAATTGTCTATAACACCTCGCACAGTCTACTCATCCACTCACAGCTTGTGATCGGGACACTTGCATAACACTTCCTGTCAGGCTATGTTACTGTAGGTCTCTATGGATGTCCTCTTGTTAAGTTACAGACCCCAGTGCGGGACTTTCTACGACATGACGGAATTTCAAGCCGTTGATTAGATCCAGGGGGTTTTCAAGAACGTTGCATCCGATTTTGAGGTAAGAAAAAAGCCAGTCCAAATCATCCGTCAATCCGTATCGTATAATAACAAGATTTGTTGCTAGACGGACTACAGTTGTTGACGTACCGTAAGACGGGTACTTAAGTGCCCTGTGGGGGAACTTGAGGCCAACGCAGGATTTCAAGTTTGAGCGCGAAGTGCGGTCATATTTCTGAACGGAATTTGCTCTGCTAGGTCCCGCTAGATAGCTGACTTGTAGCTCTACCGAATCTCGTTTGTTGGGACCTCCTGACGCGTTGTTATCTGGTGTTATCTCTGTTATTGTGTTTTGTCAATTTCGCAGCTTTTTGTGACCAAAAATAAGTCCTTCTTGCTGCCCGCCTCTCCGTTTTCCTGCATCCCAATTAAGTTATCAGTTATGTGCGTAATTTATCGACGATTACGACTGTATAATCGCTCTTTTGGAAGTAGTGGTTAGTTAGTTTTTAATTTCTTCATGAACACGGAATGGGTCTACTTGAGCCACATCACTTTTTCGAAAATGTCAAGAGTTTTGGAGGTGAAAACGTGGTTTTAGTTTCATAATTATTCCCTAATGTAATCAAACGGTTTGTTACATGTATGCCCAGTAAATATAAGAGAAAGGTTGGTGGCCTTACGCCAACTACACGACGGAGCAACTTGAGGACGCCCTCAAAGAAATCGCCAGTGGCTTGTCAGCCAGAAAAGTTATCGCCTCTAAAACCATTAAAAGAATTGTTTTTGTACATTTCAAAGTTTTTTGAAGTGATATAAAAACACTAGACTCAAGAAATGTGAGGTAACATGAGCCTAACGTCTTATTTTCCTGGTTTTTAGTGGAAAAACAGGAGGTGGCTCAAGTAAACTGCAATGCGGGGGAACTCGGGCCGGTTTTAAATATTTATTTTCTTTCTTAACATCCATCCGAGGATGAATTTGGAGAAAGGATTTTATAAAATTTACAGGTCGATTGCTATCTTTTTAAAAATGAAAAAGTGGCCTCATGTCTTACGGCATTTCATCTCACGGTATGTGTTGAGACGGAACAGACCTGAGCCGAGTGGAGCAGAAGTGTTTTCCACCTGTCTACGAAGGCCGAGTGGTCAAGACGCAGAGAAAACATTATACCAAGAGGGAAAGGAAGAAGAAACATTACAGGTTTAGCTGGATCCACGAAAGGACATCCAAGGTTCCATTAGATCCCTGAGCTTTCCCGCTGTTGTAAAGCGAGGTCGATGCCAGCGGATCCACAGGGCCACACAGGAAAGAGGAGTAGTAGTAGTGGAAAAAGCTTATTAACGAAAAATAATTCCTCGACTAACTGAAAGAAACATTAAGAAGAGACTTGAGGGGGAAGTAAAAAGGAATTGGCGCTCCAAGCGGATGGCACGCTAATTGCGAAAACGGCAGTCGCCCCTCAACCCCCGGACGTTGCCCAGGTCTCATCGCCATCGTCAAACGCTCTTTTCCGAAAAAAAGGGCTATGATGTCTCCCCAATCAAACTAAACGGGCCGGTAAACTCCCAATATCACTCCTGAAGAGCCTTTTCTTTTGTAGGCACTAACAGAAAAAAGTATAAAACTTCTATTGCTCTTTTCTCCCTAATGATCCGTGCTGTGACAGCGCAAGCTATTTTCTCGTCCCCAAAGGATTGTCCTCTCATCCAGGCTGCCGCCTCTCCATTTATAACGTTTCCCTCCAGGACAGTACCCAGTTTGTATCAAGGGACTTATATTCAACCACCTTTCAGACTGAGTTATGGGCAATTCTCAGCATCTTCAGATGAAAGGGAGCTTTGAAGAGTGACGACTTCAACGGGTTTATGATAAGCGACCATTAAAGGACTTACATATTAAGCTTCATTGAATAAGCTTCCTCGGTAACAGGTCCACGTGCCTGTTTGTCGTGTCCACTAACTCTGTTATCTGTAAGGACACAGCATTTTGAATAACCTGACGCTGTACAGTAGAAACATAAACCTCTTGTGAAGATTAAAGTAAAAAGCAATAACAGAAAATACCTTGGCTCAGAGAAGGAGGCAGTCTGCCTTATGCCATATATTTTGTAAAACAAAATCATTATTTTGAATGGGCAGTTAACATAAACGAGGTTTATATTTTGATTCTTGAAGGTGAAGTGTGAATGAACGAAGTAGGGTCGAATCGGATTAAACGCTTTCTTTATTGTTTGAGAAGCTCTTTAAAAAAATCAAGATTTCAAAAATGAAGCAGAAAAAACGCTGCAAAGTCCTTGTCACATGGGTTTATTATTCTAATGTTGGCTGTTCATTTTTGTTTCTTCCACGTGAAATAATTCGAATAGCTATTTCTGATGGTTTCCACCAATTTTGGCCCCCAAAACACGAATTAGGTACGCTCCTTTTTTTTTCAAATTATCTTTGATCATTGGTAGTGCCATTTAATCGTCTTGATACACGTGTTGAAACTGTTTACAGTGTTATTATACAAACTGATTGCGATTAGAAGATTTCCCAGGTTTTTGACTCACGAAAAATCAATTTTGGGAGCTTAACATCTGATACAACCTCAATTTTCCACTCCTTGGTCAAAATCGACTCCATATTCGGTCTTCTCGTCCCCAAAAACATAGAGTACGATACCTCAAAAGCTCATTTTACTAACATGTAAAACACAAAAAGTACCTATTTTTGTACACATTTTCACTCATAACACCCCTGGATATATTCCGATCGGGCTGAGAAGTTTCGGGACACAACTAGGGCCCAAATGGAGCATGTGTGCGAAAGAACGAATTTTTTAGACTGAAAATGAAGCCGGTACACGTGATAAGGCGGACGGACATTGCATTTTTGGAATCTACGCACCTTGAAACTTAAACGAAAACATTTTGAGGGAGTATTATACAAATTTTGGCTGATCGAATACATAGGTGTATTATTCACGGAATGATAAACCAAAACAGCCTGTAGAAACTGGTGACGTCATGCCGGGAAGCCCTGCTGATTGGGTGATACCTGATGTAGCTTAGCTGGACGCTGCCATTTGCATTCCCCGGATGACGTCACTTCACCCCTGCGTCTGGAAGTCGCGTAGGACATACGCAATGCACTCCTCAGCCCTGAAAGCAACTTCTCGAGAAATTCGCTGCGAATACAAAATCGCTAAAAACCGTACAAATCAGCTGAAATTCACCATCGACACTACAAATTCTACTGTTACAAGGTAGACACTAGAGTCTTCAAAATATTATTTGATCTAAAATAACTCAAACGGCTCAGTTAGTCAAATTTGCATTTCTGGAGGGTAAAACCCGTCAAAAGGGTAAGACACAAAACAATTTTTGGTGAGTTCTTTATTAGGAGATCGGTTTCGGGAACAACCCCGTCGTCAGTAACCAAACACTGAAATACAAAGTTCTCGATATTCTCACTACTTACAGGAATAATGCATTTAAGAAAATGACCATGATACATAAGGAATAAGAAGATAATGGAAACGATTTTGAATATTCAAAATTGAATTGATTATCAAGTCAATATCAAATTTTTTAAATATATTTCTACGACACATTTAAAACAACTTAAATTAAAACAACTAAAAATTTAAATTTGAAACAACTTCCCTCACTCGGTGGTATTGGACATAACAATTTAGAATAACAAGAACTTGTGGATACAAGAGTTCTGAAATTTGTGGACAAAACCATAGAAAATGTTCCCTAGAAATCGATGATAATTGACCATTCTGTCTCGCAAGTAGGTACCAAAAGGACTTTCAAAAATTAAAATTAAATAGCCTATTCAACAGAAGCATCCGTGCGCTTGTAGTTACGTGGCTAGCCTGGACATCGCCTCCTACACAGACAAACAGAATATGATTATAATATAATCGATTATTTAAGAATGGGAATAAGTCACTTTTTTGGTCAAATACGATTTTTTACAGAAATTTTTTTTTCATACAGAGACCCTTCGTTTACTAATAAAACGGTACAAGTCAACCTATTAGAAGCTGCGATATCAGCCTGGAAATAACTCTTTTGGTTTTGAAACGGAGTAAGTCAGTGACTTGTTCCGTTTCATGAATAAATGACTGTGGTTGGCAACACTGGATATATTCTATGGAATGGTTTTCACACTGTTGGACCACCTGTGGATTGTTAGCTTGTTTTTACACTGTTTATCACTGTTTTTCTTCGTTCCATTTTGTACTTTATATCCGCACATGAAGCCTTTCTGTTCAGTGGTGATAATTTGCTCAACTTTTGTTTGTCTCGTGAAGTGATTTTTGTAATTAAATTAAAATGGCTGATGACGAAGATGACTCGGAAATGCCCAAGAGGAAGAGAGGAGTATTGAACGTTGATTCATACAAACATCAAGTAGTGAAAATCGCCAGGCTTGAAGGTAAGCAATACGTCAATTCTTCTGGGAGTGTTATAAAGGGAGGAGGACTGGAAAATCGTGTAGCTGCAGAAAAAAGGGCTTTGAAGGTATTTCTGAGGAACAGCAGAATAGAATCTTGCAAGATTTACTATCTTTAGAGACGAAAGACCAACAAGATTAGTATTTGCAGAGACTTATGGAGACGGCTCCCATAAAGCATCGAAGATCTCGTAACCTAGGAAGTGCTCGTATGAAAAAATGCACGCAAAGAAGTACTTCTTTCAAATATTGGGTACTTATTAATGAGTGGAAAGACCATGTTTGTAAAGGAAATGAACGCTCTGAAGAAGAGAAAGAACAAACAACTGATGAGGATGAAAACTTCCAGAGCCCGTCCAAAATTGGAACAGATTATAAGAAAGACAGCTTCAAGATTTCAACTTACCATGAGTTTGTATGTGAAAGTTCTAAAAAAGGTGTTGTCAATGTGAGTGAGTTCGTGAATGGGATCACAAGGAAAGACTTCACACTTCGTTCTGCTGGCGATGGGGAGTTGAGAGAGCCTGAGCTACCAAAAACCAGGGCTTATTCACCAAGAATACCCATACTGGCTACAAAAATAGCAGACATAAAAAAATCGATGCAGTACATACCGGAAGAGTGGACAAAATTTTACAACAAAATCTTGGAGTGGCCAACTCGCACAACAGGAAGTGACGACTAAACCTCCATAAGCAAAAATTTGTCATCTGAAGCGAATTTTTTTTTCCTTTGTAATTTTAATAAATAATGCTGTAATTGATACAGTTTGTGATTATATTGGTCTCCTGTCAGTTCAAAACAAGTGAAAACATGGGTGTTACATATGATTTCTCATTATAATTCTTGAACAATCATAATTTATTTACAAACCGGAATAAGTCAAGGCAATTGAAATCCCATAATTAGCTATAGAACTTTAAAAAAAATTGTTTTAAACTCTTGATATTAGAGGACAGGTAAATTCAAATTTTAATGACGTTTTCCTGATTAGTCATCCAATCTGTGGTGAAGGAAACAGTTTTTTGTGTCTCCTGAAAAATTTGGATCCAGGGACTCATTCCCATTCTCAAATAATCGATTCTAATTGTGGGTAACACCAAATCCTCACACCATACTTAGTTCACGTCACCAAAAACATGACGATGGAAAATGTCGCGCAATTCATTTCATCCTCAAATTTGAAGAAAAAAAATGATAACCCACCGGATTACATTCTATTAGCAACTGCAGTTATCAGGGTCGCAATTCTCCCACGTTCTCTCGGTTCTTTCACTAGTAATACGAAAGGCCGGAACGAGAAGCCCTCATTGTCGCGAATTGTCTCGCGGAAGAGAATAATATAACCAGGGATTTTCTCTGCGGGAAGGCCGTTTAGAGGAAGGGCCTTGTTAAAATGCGGTAACCCCCGTTCGCCCAGTGGAAAGATCATCTCTCCGCTAACTCGAAACCCTGCGAAAGGAAGGATTACTCCTTCCACCAAACTCCCTTTTTCCCCTCTGATGATCTCCCACGCAAATTTTCATTTCGAAAAATGTTTGTTCTCCCCGAAATGAAGACGGCGTCGAGCAGGGTTTTCTGTGCTGAGAAACGATTTGCCGTTAGAAATTACTTTGGCAAAGACCAATGTACGCTCAGAGTAAAAAATAATTAAATTATTATGGGAAGTGGTACTTATAGGGTGATCCCAAATACTTAGCCGTTGGCGAATATGCTGACTGAAAATAATATGTATACGATTTATTTTATGGGACCCTGCTTGGTTTTCAGGCAAAACACAATTTTTTTTGGGCACATGAGAGTATTTGAGCATAAAAAGATTTTGATCGTTGAGTGAAAAAAACAGCTGCAAATTATTACACAACGGTTTATGATTATTTACCTGTATAAATAGATGCCCGTTCTGAGCAGTTCGCTGTTTTCAGTGGGGAATACCTACCCCTCGAGCTCCCCCCCGCCACCACCAGGAATGCCCTAAATCGAGATCTGGAGCCAGCCCGGGAATTACTGTTTCACAAAAATGCGCGGGATTCAATAATTCACTGAATGTTGTTATTCTGAAGCATAACGTTTGTCCAAGTTACAAAAACATTTACCTATCAAAAACGCTGCAAATCCGGGCACAACGGTTTATTATTTTGTACAGAATACCCTTCTGTTACAGATCACAGCTCTCTGTATAGATAACCCGTCTATATAATATGTACTACTCTATACATATTATGTAGATCGCAGACCCTCCTTAGGTTAGCACCTAACCCCGTACTCGTTACTAGGTACCTACCTAAATCACGATTTAAATGTTGCTAAAATAATTCTGCCGATGACAAACAGTACCTAAAATGAAAAAGAAACGTCGTCAAAGATCGTTAAAAAAAGGAACGTACCTAATTTGTGTTTTAGGGGCCAAAATTGATGGAAACCATCAGAAATAGCTATTTTGATTATTACGCATGAAATAAACAATAAATTAAAGCCAACATTTCTGTATGTGTGTCCAATAGAATAATAAACCCATGTGACTAGGACTTTGCAGCGTTTTTGATTGTTTTAGTAACATGTTGGTAACATGAGCTTTTGAGGTATCGTTTTCTATGTTTTTGGGACGAGAAGACCGAATATGTAGTCGATTTTGACCAAAGAGTGGAAAATTAAGGTTCTAACGAAGTTTCAGCCATAAATTTACGTTAAATTTTGGTCTAAAGTCGTCGTTCTTCCGCACAAGGTTTGGGTCCCCATTCGAAAACACATTGGGTCCTAGTTGTGCTCCGAAACACGGCAGCCCGATCGGCGTACACCCAGGGGTGTTATGGGAGAAAAATGGGTGTAAAAATAGGGGTTTTCGAGGTATTTTTGAGGTTTCAGTGAACATGAGCGTATGAGGTATCGTTTTCCATGTTTTTGGGGACGAGAAGACCGAATGTGAAGTTGATTTTGACCGAAGAGTGAAGTACTGAGGTTGTAACGAAGGTTAACCTTCCGAAATTCATTTTTTATTAGCCAAAAACATGGGAAGTCGTCTGAAATCACCGTACGTTTGTATAATAACACTGGAAGTAGTATCAACAGGTGACTGAAGACAATTAAATGGTACTATCAATCATACAAAATAATCTGGTTAAAAAAAATGCCGACCCTAATTCCTGTTTTTAGGGGTCCAAAATTGGTAGAAACCATCAGAAATAGCTATTTCAATAATTTATTGCATATGAAAGAAAGAATAAATGAACAGCCAAAATCTCTCTACTATGTCCGACCCATGTGACAAGGACTTTGCAGCGTTTTGGTTTATTATTCTGTGAATAATACACCTATGTATTCGCTAAGCAAAAAAATTTTATAACACCCCCTCAAATTTTTTTCTTTTCCGTTTCAAGGTGCGTAGATTCCAAAAATGCAATGTCCGTCCGCCGTACGCCGTATCACGTGTACAGGCTTCATTTTCGGTATAAAAAATTCGTTCTTTCGCACACATGCTCCATTTGGGTCCTAGTTGTGTTCCGTAACTTTTCAGCCCGATCGGAATATATCCAGGGGAGTTATGAGTGAAAATGTGTATAAAAATAGACGTACTTTTTGTGTTTTAGTAACATATTAGTAAAATGAGCTTTTGAGGTATCGTTTTCCATGTTTTTGGGGACGAGAAGACCGAATATGAAGTCGATTTTGACCAAGGAGTGGAAAATTGAGGATGTACCAGATGTTCAGCTCCCAAAATTGATTTTTTATGAGTCAAAAACCTGCGAAATCGTCTGTAATCATCATCAATTTGTATAATAACACTAGAAAAAGTGTCAACACGTGGATCAAGACGATTAAATGGTACAATCAATGATCAAAGGTAATTTGAAAAAAAAAAAAAAAAGGAGCGTAGTAAGTAAGTACCTACCTTTAGTACGTAGTAGTTTTGGGGGCCAAAATTTGTGGAAACCACCAGAAATAGCTATTTCAATTATTTTACATGAAAGAAACAATAAATAAACAGCCAGAATTTCTGTAGACCAATAAAATAATAGAATAATAAACCCATGTGTCGTGAGTCCCTCCCGGGAACACTCCTATATTATTAAGTTCTCACCAACATTCAAACGCCAAACTAAAGCTCCGTAAATAAAGATATGAGTGGGGACAGGCGACAGAACCCAGGGTTACTCAACCTGGGGCCCCACTACCAGCTCCCTGCAAGGAGCTGGAGGGAGAGGCCCCCAAGTACTATAAAACCCCGGATCCTGGCGCTCAAGCTTCATTCGACACTTCCTCTAACCAGCTCTCTCTTCTCTCTCTTACCTTACCTCCCAGATGATCGGTTGACTACAGCCGCCTGGGAATTTCACCTCCTCTCTCCTCCTCCTTGTCTAGATGATCGGTTGAATACAGCCGCCTAGACAAGGGACCTCTCCTCTCCTTTCCTTTACCTAGATGAACGGTTGACTACAGCCGCCTAGGTAACATTCCCACATCCACCTCTCTCTCCTCCAAAGTCGTAGATGTTCGGTTGACTACAGCCGCCTGCGACTTTTCCTCACCTTCCTTCCACACCACCTCTCTCTCCTCCAAAAGTCGTAGATGTTCGGTTGACTACAGCCGCCTGCGACTTTTCCTCCTTTTCTCCTTTACCTAAATTCACTCACTCACCTTCCTTCCACGCCACCGTGATGAGAATTTTAAATTCATCACAGTGGTGAACCCGACGTTCACTCAACCTTCTTCCTTCCCACCTTCCCACCTCATGTGTCGCCCCAGTCAAATAGTTCGGTGTCCCAAATTTTAAAACTCAATTTAAAAATTCAAACAGTTCAGTAATTCTCGCAATTTTGGCCCAACCTCGACCGCACGGAGATCACACCTCTCTTCACACCTCCGCACAGCCACACGCCCATCCGCTCACCTAAATTGCGAATTTTGATCGACAAATTTTATTTTGAGTTACAGCCATGGACCCGAACTCCCCGTCGCCGCCGCTCCTGCGACCAGCCACACTGCAGCCGCCCGCCGCTGCGACATCCGGCGCATTGGCCGACAACCCTTTCTCCACGCTCTCCCCGCCGACCTCTGCAACATCAGACGCCTCCGCCGCCGCCGCCGACGTCATGACGGCATCCGCAGCGTTCCCTCTATCGCTGCCCCCCTTCTACACGCACGACCCGGCGCTTTGGTTTTTCCAAGTGGACGCAGCGTTTTCGGCCGCCAACATCCGCAGCCAGAAAACTCGATATTCCCGGATCATCTCGTTGCTGCCCTACGAGATCCTGCTGCAGACTTCCGATATCTCCCCCGACGCCGCCACTGCGTATGACGACCTCCGCAGCCGTCTCATCAACACCTACCAGCCGTCAAAGCTCGCCCGAGTCGCCGCCCTCTCCCAACCCCAACACCTCGGCGACCAGAAGCCGTCCCACCTCTACCGACGGCTGCGACACCAGCTGCACGACATTATGACGGCCGACATCGCACGTACTTTCTGGTTACGCGCCCTTCCCCACCCCATACAGATGGCCCTCGCCAGCCACGTAGACGGTCCCGATGAGCCCCTTCTGCGACTCGCGGACACCGTCCACGACTTAGCCGCAGCCGCCAGCGTCGGCGAAGTACACGCCCCCCGTCATCCCCCACCTCTGCGTGACCGCACCGCCTCCCGGGGTCGCAGCCGGACCCCCTCCCTCGACAGACGCAGGCCCACTTCCAGGGATCGCCGACACTACCCCTCCGCCGACCGCCGACGCCAGCGCTCGCCGGAGCGACGCACCTCCCCTCCCCATGAGCCACGTAGGGGTAAATCCCCAACGACCGCACCCCCCTCCACTACGAGACGCCCCACCAAGACCGACTACCTCCCTGCGGATCCCCCCCACCGTTGTTTCTATCATGTAAACTTCGGTGGGGAGGCCCGAAAGTGCCAACCCCCCTGCTCCTTCGCCCCTAAGCAGGGAAACGCAGACGCCCGCCGGTAAATCCGGCGGGCCCCCCTCCTCGCCAACACGGGGGGGACCATGGACAAACCCCCCCCCGCCCGCATTCACACAGCCACCACCACCAAGCCACGCTACCCCTCCTACGCCGCCGCCACGGCTGCCAACCTCCCGGCCACGCCTACAGCGCCGCCGAAACCCTCACCCCACCACCACCGAAACGGATCCTCCCCGCCCGCCACCAGGGCAACCAACCTTCCGGCCGCCACTCACGCCGCCGCTACCGTTCCCCCACCTCGGAACGGCCCCTCCACGCCCGCCACCAGGGCAAACAACCTGCCGGCCGCACCTCACGGCGCCGCCAACACCCTCTCCCCGCCAACTACCGTTCCCCCTCCCCGGAACGAAGCGAAGCCACCTCCTACCAAACTGGCCAAACCCCCTGCAGACCCCACCGTTCCCCCCCTCCGGAACGGCAAGAAACCGCCCCGCGTCTCCTTCGCGGCGGACCAGCAAACGCCGCAACACGTCCCTACCTCCGCAATCAAACCCAACGCCCTCCCGACCCACCAACGACTTTTCCTGCGCTGCAGGAAAACTAATGTTCCTTTCCTGGTGGACACGGGGGCGGCGCTGTCAATATTTCCCAACAACATCCTCCGTCGTCAGGCGCGCTGCTACCGGCAGCTTCTCTACGCCGCCAACGGTACCACCATCCCCTCGTACGGGACGTACCGCTCCTCAGTTTATATGAGCGGGCTCGCGTACGAGTGGGAATTTACCGTGGCGGACGTGGAGAAGGCGATCCTGGGGGCCGATTTTCTTGCATATTTCGGTCTCCAGGTCGACGTCCGGAACGCGCGCCTGATTGACCCCTCCACCAAAACACCCATACCCGGATTCATACACGCCATCAACCACCCCCCCACACAGTTTGAACGCCTCCTCCTCAACTACCGTCCCCAGCGCCGCCCCTCTGCACACATCTCCACTGTCCAGCACCACATAGAGACCACAGGACCACCCATCACCGCAAAAGCCCGCCGCCTACACCCCCTTCAGTTATCAAAAACCCGCCAACACTTCGACAAACTCATTGCCGACGGTATCGTCCGCCCCTCAAAATCCCCTTGGGCTTCTCCGCTCCACATAGTGCAGAAGCCCAATGGGGATATCCGCCCCTGCGGGGACTACCGGCGGCTTAACTCTAAAACCACACCGGACCTCTATAATGTCCCCCACCTGCGAGACTTTTCGTCACATCTCCATGGCGCCACCATCTTTTCCACCCTTGATATTTCACGTGCGTTCCATCACATCAACATCCACCCCCCCGACGTCCCGAAAACCGCTATAATTACCCCGTTCGGTTTATTTGAATATGTGAAGATGGGCTTCGGGTTAAGGAACGCGGCGCAAACTTGGCAGCGGTATATGGACAGTATCTTGCGAGGCCTACCGTTCGTATTTTGCTTCCTCGACGATATCCTGATCGCCTCCAAGACACAGGAAGAACACCTCGCCCACCTACAGCAAGTCCTAGACATCTTTTCCACCGAAGGCCTCCTCGTCAACACAGACAAATGTGTCCTCGGCCAACCCTCCGTCCGCTGCCTCGGCCACCAAGTATCCTCGGACGGCATCACACCCCTCCCGGACAAGGTCCACGCAATTATTGACTTCCCGCAGCCCCGCACGGTCACCGAGCTCCGCCGCTTCCTGGGTATGCTAAATTTTTACCGTAGACACATAAAACACGCCGCTCAACATCAACAACCACTCATACACGCCATTCCCCAACCCTCCAAAAAAAATGATAACCGCCCCATCACCTGGACCCCCCAACTTTCCGCCTCCTTCAAAATTTGCAAACAGGACCTAGTAGACGCCGCTCTATTAGCCCACCCCGACCCTCACGCTCCCCTTTCCATCACTACCGATGCGTCCGATTGGGCCATCGGGGCAGTGCTCCAACAGCACACCGGCGCCACCCCCCAACCCATTGGCTTCTTTTCGAAAACTTTATCCCCCACCCAAAAAAATTACTCTACCTTCGACAGAGAACTCCTCGCCATCCACGAAGCCATCAAGCACTTTCGTGACTTCGTGGAGGGCAGGCAGTTCTCTGTCGTCACAGATCACAAGCCCCTGACCCACGCCCTCCTTCAGAATCGCAAGTCCGCCTCCCCGCGTCGCCTCCGGCAGCTCGAGTTTATCGGACAATTCACGTCCGATATCCGATATTTGCCGGGGGCCGACAACTGCGTGGCGGACGCGCTCTCCCGACCCACCCCCACCCCCGCGCCGGTGGCGGAGCTGCTGCCGTTCCCTTCCCCTCAATCCATCAAGTCAAAACAAGATCCAACCTCTGACCCCGCCCTCTCCAACCTCATTTCCGCATCCAAGTTGGAACAGCTGCCCCCCCTCGACCTCTGGTGCGACGTAACGGCCGATTCACCGCGCCCTTACGTCCCACCGGGGTTGAGGAGGCAGTTGTTCCTCCACTACCATTCCCTTCACCATCCTGGCATTCGGGCGAGCCGGGACCTCATCAAGACGCGGTACTTCTGGCCCCATATGAATACAGATATTCGTAACTGGGTTCTGGGGTGCCAGAAGTGCCAGCGTTTCAAAGTCTCGGCCCACCCGCATGTCCCTCCTCAACCAATCCCCGACTCCCTCCCGTGGGAGCATGTACATTTGGATCTAGTGGGCCCCCTTCCCCCGTCCGAGGGGAAGAAATACTGCCTCACGATGATCGATCGTGCCACCAACTGGGTGGAGTGCATCCCCCTCTCCACCATCACCGCGGACGCCGTCGCAACGGCTTTCCTCTCTCAATGGGTTAGCCGTTACGGTTGTCCGCGGACAGTCACGGTCGATCAAGGGAGGCAGTTTGAATCGGCCCACTTCTCCGAATTGCTACGCTCCCTCGGGATCCAAAAAATCCACACTACCCCTTACCATCCCCAATCCAACGGGAAAATAGAGCGGTGGCACTCGGTCCTGAAGCAAGCCATTTCTACATCAGCAAATTCCCCTTCCTGGACAAAATCTCTCCCCTACATTTTACTCAGCCTTCGAACATCCGCCCGTCCTTCAGACCAAACTAGCCCCGCACAAAACGCCTTTAAAGACCCACTACGTTTACCGGCCGACATTTTCATCCCAAACCACACCCCGTCAATTAACAGGGAGCCTCTACACTCCACAACACCCACAAACGACACCACATATCCCAAACGCTTTTTCACCACCACACACATGTACCTGAAAGAGCCCGGCATCCATAAAACTTTCCGACCCCTGTATGCCGGGCCCTTTCAGGTCATCCGCACAACACACTCCACCGCTACCCTGTTAATTGACGGGAAGCCCCACACCGTGCCATTGGCACGGTGCAAACCAGCCCCAGTCCTCCCCGACCACTCTCTCAGCACCAATCCCACACCCAGCCCTACACCACCAACACCACACATCGCCTCCATTTCACCCGCCGGACCCCGGCGTCGCCGCCTCTCTCCGCGACGCCCCGGGTACCGGCTCCCACCGGCTCTTCCCCTTCACCGCCACCCTGGCAGTGAAGGGACCCCTCTCTCAGACTTCACTAACGTGAAGACTGTTAGAGGGGGTCGCCTCCCTCACTCACACACTTCACACACACACAACCACTCGCCACACACTAACCACACCCAGGAAACGGCGGATTCTCACGACCGCCTCCCACATGTTGACCAAATTTTTGCACACCCCTCAACTTTTGTAAATACCTCTTTATCTTCTGTAAATACTCCTTCATCTTTTGTACGTACTCATCCATCATCTGTAAATACTCACCCATCAATTGTAAATACTCATTCATCCTTTGTAAATACTCCGTCCTCCTCATTGTAAATCATCACCCAATACTTATGTACTTACTCTGTCTTATACGCTACTTACCATATCTTATACTCTACTTAATCTGTCTTATACTCTACTTACCATCTACTTACTCTATGTTTACCATTCCTTCCCATGTACTTACCTTATATATGCTATACTACTTACATACACTTAAGCCTCCTAGCTTTAAGACTGGCCTTCAGCCCAACCGCCTGTTTGCATCGGCCTTCAGCCCCTGTCACCTTGCGCCTTCAGCACCACCTTTGTTTGCCGTAGCCCTCAGCTCCTGTCACCTTGCGCCTTCAGCTCCACCTTTTGTTTGCCGTAGCCCTCAGCTCCTGTCACCTTGCGCCTTCAGCTCCACAAATCTTGGTTCAAACTGGGGGGACCTCTGTCGTGAGTCCCTCCCGGGAACACTCCTATATTATTAAGTTCTCACCAACATTCAAACGCCAAACTAAAGCTCCGTAAATAAAGATATGAGTGGGGACAGGCGACAGAACCCAGGGTTACTCAACCTGGGGCCCCACTACCAGCTCCCTGCAAGGAGCTGGAGGGAGAGGCCCCCAAGTACTATAAAACCCCGGATCCTGGCGCTCAAGCTTCATTCGACACTTCCTCTAACCAGCTCTCTCTTCTCTCTCTTACCTTACCTCCCAGATGATCGGTTGACTACAGCCGCCTGGGAATTTCACCTCCTCTCTCCTCCTCCTTGTCTAGATGATCGGTTGAATACAGCCGCCTAGACAAGGGACCTCTCCTCTCCTTTCCTTTACCTAGATGAACGGTTGACTACAGCCGCCTAGGTAACATTCCCACATCCACCTCTCTCTCCTCCAAAGTCGTAGATGTTCGGTTGACTACAGCCGCCTGCGACTTTTCCTCACCTTCCTTCCACACCACCTCTCTCTCCTCCAAAAGTCGTAGATGTTCGGTTGACTACAGCCGCCTGCGACTTTTCCTCCTTTTCTCCTTTACCTAAATTCACTCACTCACCTTCCTTCCACGCCACCGTGATGAGAATTTTAAATTCATCACACCATGTGACAAGGACTTTGCATCGTTTTTACCTTGTAATTTGGGCTTTGTCCGTGAAAGTCAATAAAATAAAATAAAGTAGAGTAGGTATACATGAAAGCGGCGCCAGTTTGGATTTTAAATACCTTCAAGGGCTTGGAAAGGCAGAAATTTCGCTATGGGATAGAGAAGGGTCTACCTGATCCCTTTAGAATGAAAATCTAGGCGGCCCGATATAATGAGTGATGGCGTGAGGAGGGGTTTGAAATCCGGGGGTGGGGATAACTTCAGAATGAAGGGTAGTTAAGGAGGGGAGAGTGGATTAGGATGGTGTAGCAGGATGAGATGGGATCCCGTCGAAAATTTGGAAAGTTCCATGCATAAGGTAAGTTGGGGGGAAGTGGGAAGGTAATGATGGCCCTGTAAATATTCCGGTGGTTACCTCCGAGTCATGTGGAATTCGCACAACTTGTTACTTACTGTAGGTACGCAAGCGTTCAAAATGAAATTTCCCTTCGAACCGACCGCCGCCGCCATTTTAACTTATTTCAAGTGCCTCAAAACACGCTATATCAATCTCCTCTTAGTTCCAAAGAACGTCTTTCCAAACGATCGGAAACACGTATACTACTCTCGGCACATTTACGACTATTTATTTTTCTAAATAAATCGCTTTCTAAACAAATTTTGCATAATACAGATAAATTCACAGGTAAAATTATAAATGCAACGTTCCTTTGTTTATTACCTGAGCCTAAGGTCAGTGACATGTCCAGGCTCGTTTCTCTCCCAGATCAGCTTGTGTATGCGTTCGTTCGGTAATACATTTTAGATTATAATTCTTATACATTTTATCTACTTCTTAAATATCTTAATTTTAACAAATTTAAATCTAGTGTACCTACTTAATGTCTAATGAAGGTGGTTGTGGCAGTACATTTCTGTTATCCAGAATGGTGGATTTTTGGAGGGTCATTATGAAAGTACATTTCTATTATTCAAAATTCAAATTTCCAGGGCCATCATTACTTTCCCATCCCTCCCAAACCTTACTACCTAATGCAAGGACCTTTCAAAATTTTCGATGCCATATCTCAGCTTATCATCCTAATCCGCTCTCCCCTCCTTAACTAGGTACCTTTCACCCTAAAGTTACCCCACCGCCGAATTTAAAATTCCCTTCATGCCTTCCCTAATTATCGGACTGCAATATTTTCACTCCACGCCGGCAAGGTAGACCCTTCTCTATCCAATCCCAAATATTCAGCCCTTTCTAAGCCCTTGAAAGGCTTTAAAATCCAAACTGGCGCCGCTCTCATATTTACCCTACTGATAATTCACAGTGCTCTAAAACGGAAAACACCCGAAACATTTTTCAAAAATGCATGCACCTTCTAACTAAAAATTATGAACTCATTGCAAAAGCGTAATTTTAACGAAAATTCGCTAGAAGAATTAGAGTCGCCCGGGAGGACTGGATGAAAGAAAGATACAGTCGAAGTCGCTTAGTATAAAGACGGTTAAATGAGTAAGCCGGATATAAGGATAGAAATCAGGTCCCGATCGTCTGCATGTAAACACACAGTGAATTGACCAGTTATAGGCATCAAAAGGTCAGTTATAGTGATCAGCTTTTGAGTTTCTGGGTGCTAAAAGTCGGCAAAATAGGTGAAAACGGCTGAAATCTCTCAAAAATGGTATAAAATATACGATCCGAAATAGAAGATAACCCTATTGGCCTTAATAAGGATAGGCCTATTGGGTTCAATGAAGATCCCCTAAAAAAAAAAATTAATCAAAATTAGGTTAATTCTGGGGGTCATAATTCGCCAATATCGGTAAAAATGGCTAAAATTACCACCTAGTATATTATTACTCAGTAGAAGTCGCTTATAGAGATTGGTCATGTAGTGATTGTTTCCAGTCGGTCCCAATTCGATCACCATAAGCGACTTCTAGCCATCCTAAAGACTTTCACTCTACACTCTGCACTTCGCGAAAGAATTTCGATTCCTAAAGAACGCTCTTGATTTGAAGAGGAATAGTGAAATGCGAAGCTTAGAATTCCAGAGTTGTACACTGTTTTCAACAGTTCCGTTCCTAAAGGTTATCTTTCGCAAAGTGCAAAGTGAAGACTCCCCGTTTCAAATGAAGAGTTTACAACATTTTTGCAGAGTCCCTAATGACATACTTTTCAGATATTCCTTCATTATTTCATACTCACATACTTCACATTTCTTCGTTAAATTCGCATTAATGAAGTAATTTTCTTTGCACAATACGAAGAATTTGCAAACGCCAAAGTTATGTTCCTTAATGAAAAAAATAAACAACACACATACCTCGTACCTGCCCTGAACCACTATAGTTTTGTTCAATTTAAGCCTCAAATAATGCAACAAAAAGTTAATAATGAGGTTCACAATTCAGTTTGTGAACCTCATTACTACCACAGTAATGAGATGTTCAGTTTCACATCTTGCGCTGAAGTACGGGAAGGTTGAATTTAAAATGGAAAAAGTTGAATTTGAAACCGAAAAAGTTGAATTGGACTTGGAAAAAGCTGAATTTGACTTGGAAAAAGTTGAAATTGACTTGGAAAAAGTTGAGTTTGGTTTAGAAAAGGTTGAATTCGACTGTTTTTTTTTTTTTAGTGGATAAGAAGTGGCAACCTACCGTTTTTTTTTTTTTTTTTTACTGAGATTTTCCGATACTTCTCATCAGAGGATGATGATGAATTATGTTGAATTTGCTCGGCCGCATTCACCGAGCGCGAATCAATTTCGTCGTCAGCGCCACAACGCTCAGGGAGTCGTTTTGCCTAACAAAATCCCAGCTAAGTGAACTTACAGAAAGACGGTTTGATGAAATCGGATTCGGAACAAAACAATCGGAACATCCAACGACAAACTGTAACACCTATTGGAGGATACTCCACAAAACGAAGGTTACTCTTAAGAACACTCTTCGTTTCGAGTAAAACTGCAGAGTGCTAGGGGTGCGAAGTCTTTAGGAACAGAAATTTATCCTACTTTTCATAATTCGCAAAGTGAAGAGTACAAATGAAGACTTGCAAAGTGAAAAGTTGAAGAGTCTTTAGGAGATCTTAGCGGGATGGCGGGCGGGAATCTGATCTCTCCGCTGCGCCGTATCTTTGGTGTCTTAGAACTTGAAAAGCGGCGTCCCATCGGCAGTGGCTTCCTTTAATCACATCCTCACAATGGAAAAAGATCGAAAAGATAAGCGTTGGAGTTGCTTCAAAGGGCTTCTTTTGATACCGTCGGTCTAACCGACGTTCCAATTCTGTTGACAACTTCTTTTGATGAAGGCAGAAGAGTCGGAACGGATATAGGGGAAACAAGAGTTTTGGTGATCTTATTTGAAAACTAATTAAGTAGATACGAATAAGAACGTTCAAATATGAATCAATCAAGATCGCAGTGGGGAAAAGAGGGAAAACCAGTCGATAAACAATACACACATATCGTACTCCACGGGTAACATTGCTCATCACAGGTGGTACGAAGAGAAAAATGATGCCTTGTCATAGTAACAGGTAATAGTACGATATCTTCCGTTAAATGAAGACCCTATTCAAGAATAAGCGCGGAGAGTAATCGGCGATTCGAGGGACGCGTCAGTGCACGGTCAGACACTACAATGAGTCTCGAACATGGGACTACTAATTTATGGGTGTCAACCCGCAGTAACTTTTCAAACACATTGTTGCGGTTCTCCTCAGCCCTCTACATATACCACTCCCATGTAATATAGAAAGATTCAACCAAATAAATGAAGGGAACGAGCCAGGTAACGCCACGGGAGAAGGGCTCCTTCCATCAACCGCCGGTCGCCCTCAACGGTCACAGCAGCCGATTGTGGACCGGGGATGGGTGGGCCTATATAAACAGACATTATAGCCCAGCTCGCCATTCGACCGATCTCGCTCTTAACCACGACACACTCACTGTACCCTCGCCTTCTCTCGCTCACTCCCTCTCTGCGCCTGCTGTGGTAAAAACCGCGGGGTGCTCTCTCCTTGAGTCCAGGACTGGGCACTTCCTTCTCCTCTAGCTCCTGCTGTGATGAAAACCGCGGGGAGCTATCCACTACCTTCCCGGTGTCTGCTATGGTAAAAACCGCGGGGTGCTCTCGCCTTCAGTGTCTGCTGTGGTTAAAACCACTGGACACTTCCTTCTCCCCTAGCTCCTGCTGTGATGAACACCGCGGTGAGCTATCCACTACCTTCCCGGTGTCTGTTGTGGTGAAAACCGCGGGGTGTTAGCCTCCACCTTCCAAGTGTGTGTTGTGGTGAAAACCGTTGGGTGTTAGCCTCCACCTTCCTGGTGTCTGCTGTGGTGAAAACCGCGGGACATATCCTTCTCCTCTGGTACCTGCTGTGGTGAAAACCGCGGGGTAGGTACTAGCTACCACTTCTTAGGAGCCTGCTGTGGTGAAAAACCGGGGAGCCACTGCCTTTAGTGCCTGCTGTGGTGAAAACCGCGGGGCGTTAGTAAAAGACTCCTACGGAGCACATCCTTCCTCATCCTCTTCTCATCTATCCATCCTATACCCAAGCCTACACAACCAACAGGAGTCAAAATGCACATCTTAAATGAAACTTTCATAACCAATTCGCAGGAGTTCGCACGAGACGTGGGGTTTAAACGAACAATGTAATTCATGTGGCGCCATAGTAATAAAAGTCATCCCAGGACATATCCTATGTCCTGGACATGATACAAGTATTACTTACTAGATATCTATTATTATGGGTTGTTGTTTGCTGTTTAGTTACAATTGTTAATATTAGTTTGTCATACATGTATACCTACCTACTTTCACAACGTGCTGGTATCAACGTGCCATGCTTCCTGATCCGGCGACGTACCTATAACTAGAGCTCGGATATAACCCAACCTTTTAATTTATTACACATGTGCACAGTTATTTGAAAAACTCCTCGAAATAGCAATCCACCACGATTCTGATTGAACCACTGGATAACCACCGATGTCTAGCCACCTAAGGGGGTTACTGGACCTCATCACAATTCTCTTTGGAGAAACCAAAGGCGTAGGAGTATTCCCTAAGGGGGTATTCCGACATGAGAGAGGAAATTCTGGAATGAAACACCACAAGAAAAGGTGACGGCGTGGAAACAGTTTCCTAAATTGCATTTCACCGAGGAGATCGTAAAAACCTGACCCAAATATTTCAAGACTGTAGTTGCTAGTGGGTTTTCCTCGTTTATCCAGAGCCAAGAGGGAATTTATACAACAAAAATCGTCTAGTCCGAGCGGGAAGTCGTTTGAATCACAACCACGAATCCATTTAATCTACATTTCCATAACATTTCTTCTACTTCAACATTCATCAAGTATCGAGTTGTAAATTTCGTCTTCGAAAACGTTTTTGAAAAAACGCACCCGTCAAGTTGAAGCTGTGTCAGGGAAACCAACAAAAATAGCTACTTCAATTATTGCAGAATAAATGAACAGCCAACATTTCTGTAGGTATGTCCTATAGAATAATAAACCCGTGTGACCAGGACTGAAGCGTTTTTGGAATCTACGCACAATGGGAACTTCAGAGAGATTAAATGCAAAATTAACGAACAAGGGGCGAGGAGACCGAATATGAAGTCGATTTTCACCAAAGAGGGGAAAATTGAGGTTCTAACGAAGTTTCAGCTCCCAAAGTTCATTTTTTATGAGTAAAAAAAGTGGGAAATAATTTGAAATCACCTTACACTTGTACGATAACACTGTAAGTAGTATCAACATGTGAATCAAGAAAATTAAATGGCACTATCAATGATCAAAGATGATTTGTCAAAAATCGGAGCCTAATTCTTTTTTTTGCCAAATTTGGGGGGAATCAACAAAAATAGCAATTTCAATTATTGCAGAATATATGAACAGCCAAAATTTCTGTAGGTATGTCCAATAGAATAATAAACCAAAAAAGAAACGCAAAAGAAAAAATGTTGAGGGGGTGTTACAATTTTTCTTGCTGAGCGAATAAGTAGACGTGTATTATTCACAGAATATTATACCAAGCAAAATATGCTAAAATCTAGGGATGAATTTCTATTTAAAAAAATTCACGTACAACAATCTTTGGACCCAGTTTATAAACTTATGTTCCTACGAAATTGGCTAGTATGGGCTTGTGATGGTACGAGGCGTCAGATGGTGAGATACGTGGGATATCCGTTCAAAGTTCCCGCGAGACGCCTTGTTACAGGGTTCAAGAAGTGTCACGGACCGTCAAGTTTGCCTCGAAAGTTTAAACCCGACAACAAAAGGGTTCGGACGTGGAATCTTGAAGCGGAAATCGACTGGCCTTGTGAAGTCCCCTTTTATAAGGTCGCATTTCCATCTGAGGTTCGTTCGCCCCACATACGACGCTTGGGCTTTCGGTTCACGCCGTAAATCATCAACCGCAACGCGTCCACGGGATACAGCGGAACCCGGAGGCTAATTTCGGCAGATTTCACCTTCCCATCGCAGACGCTTCTGCCCTCGATTTACATTTTGAAAAGGGTCCTCTCACTCAGCCCTGTTCTCTGCTTCGGTTTTAACCGCAAAATGCAGACCGAAATTACCTCCCCACACGCCCATCAGCTTTTCAACGCCTATTCACACGCCAGCTCGAACCCCAATGTGGGACAGCCGAGCAGGTCCCCGCGCGTCCGTTCTCGCGGTGACTATTCTTTGTAAATCTGTTGATTGTGAATTTATTTATTTTTTTCCCAACTGCCTTCGTTGGAAATTACGCGAGTGGTTAGCGTCAGGGGGATAGTGGCGGCTTAAAAGTGGTTATCGACGTCATCCACACGCGACGAGATTCATCACTCAAACTCAAGTCATTGAAAAAAAAAGCAGCAGCAATCAAAGCCTTTTAGGTAAATGCTGCATGATATGAGAGGGTAGGTACGTAAGTTTCATTTACAGTTTCATAAAATACCTAATTCTAATTATGTCTCCCTCCAGATTAAGAAACTCAAGACTGAAATTTCATGTGATAAAATGTAAATTATTTCAAAAGAATTTTTGACATTTTATGTCTTTACTATGGCACATAATATAATATAACTCAAAAAAGTGTGACGTTACGGTGTGACGAAGAAAGCGTTATGAAAAATGTCTAATGATTTTCACGTACAACCGATTCGTTGCTACGGAACTTTAACTTCGCCAGTTATCATCGTACAAAAATCGTTCACCACTCGTTGGATAGCTCTCGATTTACCTAACCATATTACGTTAACCACTGCGGAGTGCGTGGCTGACAAGCTGCGGTATGAGCGTGATTGTTTAAATAATTGTTTACACACAGGTGATCATTCTCAATAATTTATATTGTGAACACGATTGCAAGCTTTATATAAGTAAAGACATAATTTTAAGACCAAACAACCGATAAACGAATTATCTCTTGGAGATGTACGAGTCTTGGAGATGAAGCTCGGACTGTGTTTATGTTTAACAAAATTTTTATGAAGTGCGCTCGTGAGTGTGTATATAAGAAGCTGTGTATAAGGCACCACCAGTTACGACGAAACATTACATGGAGCATCAACAATCATCCAATGGACCATCGACGAAACGGAAACTTCCCAAATCGGCCAAGGAGCTGATGCGTGAATATCGTTTGCTCAAAAAACTGAGTACGAGTACGATAAATGCCGATGACACACTTACCACATCACAAACGACTGACAACATAGTGGAACTTCCCAAGTCGGGCAAGGAGCGGACGGGTGAATATCGTTTGCGCAAAAAACTGCGTACGAGTACGACAAATGCCGATGACACACTTACCACATCACAAACGACTGACAACATAGTAGAGCTTCCCAAGTCGGGCAAGGAGCGGACGCGTGAATATCGTTTGCGCAAAAAACTGCGTACAAGTAAGACAAATGCCGATGACACACTTACCACATCACAAACGACTGACAACATAGTGCAACTTCCCAAGTCGGGCAAGGAGCGGACGCGTGAATATCGTTTGCGCAAAAAACTGCGTACAAGTAAGACAAATGCCGATGACACACTTACCACATCACAAACGACTGACAACATAGTGCAACTTCCCAAGTCGGGCAAGGAGCGGACGCGTGAATATCGTTTGCGCAAAAAACTGCGTACAAGTAAGACAAATGCCGATGACACACTTACCACATCACAAACGACTGACAACATAGTGCAACTTCCCAAGTCGGGCAAGGAGCGGACGCGTGAATATCGTTTGCGCAAAAAACTGCGTACGAGTACGACAAATGCCGATGACACACTTACCACATCACAAACGACTGACAACATAGTGCAACTTCCCAAGTCGGGCAAGGAGCGGACGCGTGAATATCGTTTGCGCAAAAAACTGCGTAAGTACGAGTACGACAAATGCCGATGACACACTTACCACATCACAAACGACTGACAACATAGTGCAACTTCCCAAGTCGGGCAAGGAGCGGACGCGTGAATATCGTTTGCGCAAAAAACTGCGTACGAGTACGACAAATGCCGATGACACACTTACCACATCACAAACGACTGACAACATAGTGCAACTTCCCAAGTCTGGCAAGGAGCCCGATCGGAATATACCCAGGGGTGTTATGGGTGAAAAATGGGTGCCAAATAGGGGTTTTCGAGATTTTAGTAAACATGAGCTTGTGAGGTATGTATCGTTTTCCATGTTTTTCTTTTTTTTAGGGTGAGCAGACCGAATATGAAGTTTATATTATTAAATCTAAAGGGTTAGTTCAGCTTGTAAGAAGTAATATTACCACAACTTCCGGAGGAGTCCGTCGTCACTAGCTGGTTGAGAACTGAAGGCGAGCGCTTTCGCGATGTAAGGACACCATCTTCAAGCCGTACCGAAAAGATCCGTCATCCCGTATCACCGCTTCAACGGCTGAACGTGTCAAGACGACGGGAAGTACAAAAACTGCCTAATATCGTGTGACTAATCCGTGTGGCGGTTGGTGTCACCAAATGAAGATCCCCGGATGAACATCTTCATGCGGAGGTTTCGGGGAAGGATCGACGAGACGTGGAAGGAGTGCGATAGGAGGCAGGTGGCGCCTGCCGCTCTAATTAGTCTCGGGCCATTAGTAAAGTTTCACAAGCAACCAACTCCGACAGCCACGAGGCCCGTGCCGCCGCGGTGCCTTTGCCCCCACTTCGTCGACCTCGCAGTTTTCAGGGTTTCCAATCTATCGGGATCGCTCATGAAAAGGCTGGTGATGGATAGAACCCAAACTAAATTGGCAAAATTTCCATGTTAGTCATTGCACGGCTGCGCTCACACTTGGGATAAAAACGCTGCAAATTATTACACAACGGTTCATTATTTACCTGCATAGATGCTCGTTCTGCACAGACCTGCATCATGCCCCCTTCGAGGACCAACTAGACCCCGAACGGAACCTATAACCCCAATTTCATCAATTTTTTTTCATGGTAACTAAGAAAAGTGACCAATACGGCGTACGGCGGACAGACAGAAATTTTTTTATTGCAGTTTTGGATTCTACATACCTTGAAACGTAAACTTTCAAATTTTGAGAGGGGGTTAGAATTTTTTTTTTTTCATGCTCGATTTCAATGGTTCGTTATTGAAAATAATAAACCAAAACAAATTCACAGGTAAAAACGAATGTGAAAAATTAAACGAAAAACCATAAATAAATGCAATCGATACCAGAACTCACTGAATACCTTATTACAGGACGAAATGTTCACTTCATTTTGAAGACACACGAACCGAAACGTCCGGAGCAGATGACCAATAGGAATGGAGAAGGCTGTGGCGCCATTTGTACTCCTAATCGTCTAACCTCGCTCAACGTTCTGTCGGCCTGAGTTTCTTCACCCGAATGCAAATGGCGGCCCAGCGTTCTCCATTCCTACACTGAAGGTTTAGCTCTCATGGATAATACCGAGCTACCAATAACTTACTTTTGGTCAACATTGCACTTCGTTCGTTTGATACCGCATTCAGAAGGCAATGTGTATCAGGACTTCCAAGCGACTGTACCTGATTATGCCTGACAGTACCTCATTAGTTAGAAGAAAATCGTATAAGTGTGATTCCTAACGAGGCCAAAAAAATAAAATAAAATAACTGAGATACACCACACATCAAACGGACAACAATGCCGACACACGGGCCGTTCCATCCAAACATCGTAAATTAGTAGAGAAATCCATGTTTGGAGTTTTTCGTCAGGAAACCGTTATTTCACACGAACATATGACTTTCTCCTCTATTTACTGACGGTTTTCACCACATTTTTGAAAACTATGTTAAATTTCACGTTATATTTGAGCATCAGCATTTCCTAGAGCTCACGACGGGCTCAAACTTACCAGAAAACAAGAAAATGAAAATTCTGTAGAACCTTGAAAAAATCAGTGGGTGTATTGAGAATGCCTCTAGCACTTCGCAAATCTCAAAACCTCCCAAATCTCAAAACCTCCCAAATCTCAGGTTTTCAACAGTGCACCTACGCAATTTTATTTCTACGGTGACTTTCAGGGAAGAAAATGGAGTGTGAACATCAAAAAACGTAGAATTTTCGCCAAAATCACGGGTTTTTGCATGTAACACCCTCAAATTAGCTCTCAAAACTACTGATGGTCGTAAAAGTAATGCAGTTTTCAAAACATGAGGCGAAAAATAGAAAAAAACGCGAGTGAATAGAGGAGAAATTCAAGGGTTTGTGTGAAATAACGGTTTTCTGACGAAAAAACTTCAAAAATTGATTTCTCCACTAATTCACGATGTTTGGAACCCCGTGTTTCGGCATTCATCTCCGTTTGATGTAGTTTCACTCATCATTTTTCCCCGGACTCATCAGGAATCACCCTGTATTACGCTCAGATACCTACCTGTAAACTATGCAAGACTCTGGATGAGGAAAAGGGTTTTTAACCGAATACTTATTTTTCGGGACGGCTCTATTCATACAACACAATATCATTTCTGTAATATAATATATAAACTCCACTGTTACCTTCTACTTCAAGATGTTATATACCAACATAAATACACTGCCAAGGACATGGCACAGAAGCTTCCTCGTGGCCTTCACAATGCCACCATTAAATTTTTAGAAAAGTAGAAATGACCGGTTCGCCATGCTCTTGACGATAAAATGCTGGGAAACCAAAAGTTTAAAAAATCGTTATTTTTGGGCAATACAAAGAACGGGGGCAAAAAAGATTCAAACGATATTATGGAATTCCGTAGCCATAGAGATGGTGGACAGGACTGCTCGACGTTTGGAATGTACGCGGTGCCAGTGCCACTTGCCACTGCCACCGCTGATTCAATCATGATGAACGTCGTGTGGGACCTCAAGGGACCTCAACCGCACCATCCCTGAAAATCTGACTAAAATCCGTTCAAAATTGATGGAGTTATGACCGTAACAAGAAAATATCGTTAGCCCCTGCGCAGAGGCTTCCGTTGATTCGATCATGAGTTAACTGATAGCGGACCATCTAGCGCAATACCCACACAATTCCTGAAAATTTGATGGAAATCGGGTCAAAATTGTGGAAGTTATGGCAGTGGCAAGGAAATGTGGTCCGACAGACGGACAGAGATACGAAACCAAATTTGTTCGGGCGGCCCTGAAACGCAAAATGCAAGTGGAAATTTTGATTCTGGAGCACAAAAAAAATTTTCATTTCGAAAGTGAAAACAAAGCTTCCGCTGCCTTGCAGACTCGGAAACAATAATATGAATGCGACACAATTACACAACGGTAAATTATTACAGAACGGTCAATTATTACACAACGGCTCATCTACCAAGAAGGGGATGGATTTTGTTGATCGGTACTTTTGCAACTTGACCAAACGTTGAAGTATTATTGATGGGCAAGTTATTACTCAACGGTTCATTATACTTGACCAGAGGGTAGGTACTGACCACAGAAAACAGTGATCTACGCAGAAGGGGCATCTATTTCACTCCACATCAACAATTTTCCTTCAGAACTTCATTATTTGCGTTTCTTTTTGCCATTTTAGTTACTTTTTGTCATCGACACAATTATTTTAGCAACATTCAACTCGTGATTTAGGTAGGTACGTAGTAACGAGTACGGGGTTAGGTACTAACCTACGGAGGGTCTGCGATCTACATAATATGTATTATGTAGACTATGTAGACGGGTTATCTATACAGAGAGCTGTGATCTGTAACAAAAGGTGATCTGTTCAAAATAATAAACCGTTGTTTAGGGATTTGCAGATTTTTTCTGCTCTGCTGTGCCCGGGCTTTTACAGTTCAAAGATTTTCAACTGTAAATCAATCCGAAGTGCCGTTTTCCAACAATCAAACGTCGTTTTTGAGGCACTTCCCGTGCAGTATGGACTTCAAAGATTTGGATAATCGGCAGAAACCATCCCCCGAAATTGTAAAATGCCATTAATCATGAGAGAACGCTAGCTACTCATATTTAGTCACATTTAACACAAACATGTCTCATTTCACGACAAAATGTCCGCCCAAACCACATCCACAATGTTGACAACCTGATTTTCCATAAAGTGTATCGGCCGTACAAATGGAGGGAATAAACCCCCATTGCGCCCATTCGACCAATCTTTTCTCTATACAGTCGAGCTTTTCATAGTAGATCCCCGTAAAAGCTTTGGTTGGGATTTTTATTCGATTTCAAGAGGGTTGGGATGGATGGTCGAAAAAGAAATCCTAAGCTACGAATGAAAAGGGCCCACGTGAAATCTGTTTTCCATCTCCGTTAAACCATTGCCGTAGCTCCCACCTAACGGTTCTGTACCACCCACGGAGCTTGCTTGCTAAGCCCCATGCGGTGAATATGGAGTACCGCAAGTTGGATTTTTTCTTTTTTCCCCCCAAAAATTGTGGCTATATAATAATACTTCTCGGAATCGCATTTTATGAAATAATGCGAAATAAATTACTGGCCCTTGATCATTTTGAACAGTTCTGTTTTCAACAAACTAATTCAAACCCATTTGTGGTGAACACTTTATCGATAATAATTTATTAGATTAACAATAATAATTTATTTATTAGATTGAAATTTTCAGTGGCCCTCTAAAAATGGGTTTCGTGTATTACACTTCATTTTAATGGGGAATAATGCATACGTTTCAAACGCAAACAACCTATTCGGTAATTTCTCGAGTGTTGAAAATAGGTATGAACCAAAATGCTGGATACTAATATAAAGCAGTTCATTATTCACCTGTATAGGTACCCCTTCTGTGTAGATCACTGTTTTCTGTGGTCAATACCCTCGAGCTCCGCCCAGGAAAGCCCTAAATCGAGTACTGGAGCCGGCCCGGGAATAACAGTTTCATAAAAAATGCGCGGGATTCAATAATGTAACCATTAATTATTTTTTGTTATTCATGAAGCGCAAGGTAAATAATGAACCACTGTGTAATTACCTTTACTGCTGCCTCTTCTGCGAAGATCACGGTTTTCAGTGGTTACTCGTTAATTTAGTACACCGTACAATTCACACTCGCGTTGACGAAGCTTTTGGGTTAAAACTTATTCATGGCCTTATTGTGAACGAACGGATGGTGTCAAAAAAATCCTCAGATTCGATATCAAATTAATAAACGACATAGAAACAATATGCTTTTATTGAATGTTTTCGGGCTTTGCCGTTTTGAAAATGTCACCTCCCTATTTTTCACCCCTCAGAGATGTCTGACAGCAATGCCGAGCTTCGCGGACCAAGTACCCTCGCCCACCACCAAATGGGATCTATTAATGTGGTTTCGGCCGGACCCAAATGGGACTGGTATTAATGGGGCTTTGGCCGGACCAAAATGTGACTGGTATTAATGTGGTTTCGGCCGGACCCAAATGGGACTGGTATTAATGGGGTTTGGGCCGGACCAAAATGTGACTGGTATTAATGGGAGTCTTGGCCAGACCCAAATGAGACCGGTATCAATGGGGTTTTGGACAGACCCAAATGGGGCCGGTATTAATGGGAGTTTTGGCCGGACCCAAATGGGACTGGTATTAATGGGAGTTTTGGCCGGACCCAAATGGGACTGGTATTCATGGGGTTTTGGCCGGACCCGAATGGAACCGGTATTAATGGAAGTTTTGGCCAGACCCAAATGTGACTGGTATTAATGGGAGTTTTGGCCAGACCCAAATGCGACCAGTATCAATGGGGTTTTGGACAGACCCAAATGGGACCTGTATTAATGAGGTTTTGGCCGGACCAAATGTGATCAGTATTAATGGGGTTTTGGCCGGACCCAAATGTGACCGGTATTAATGGTGTTTTGGCCGGACCCGAATGGAACCGGTATTATTGGAAGTTTTGGCCAGACCCAAATGCGATCGTTATCAATGGGGTTTTGGCCGGACCCAAATGGAACGGGTATTAATGGGGTTTTGGCCAAACCCAAATCTGACCGGTAGTAATGGGGTTTGGCCGGACCCAAATGCGATCGGTATTAGGCGATGGGTGGTATTGGCGTCTGGATGAAAATATGTAGGTACCTCAAATTGGTAGCTATCTACTATCCACTGGGATAGTGAGTACAAATGAGGGAGCACAGCTTTCCTGGTCGTCATGCAATGGATTCCGAATTGTTTTCTTCACGCGCCAGACCGGAAAGAAAAGCTGCAGAGAAAGACTGCTACATTATTACTTGCAAAGTAGTCCCAGAGGTGCGGGATGCCCCCAAGGCCGGTTCGAAGGGTAAGTAGCCCACGGGCCAACGCCGCCATCTGACAGTCCTCTCTCGGAGGATCTGCATTTCAAATGGCTCCACCTCGTACACAGATCACCAACCGCCACAGCGGGAGAAAAAAAAACCGGCAGGGAGCCTCCCACCGCATACATTGCCCCGAGCCTGAGTTCGGAAATATTGCTCGCCGCCCCGACCTGCCTCGGCTGTCTTTATAACAAAAGTCGACTACACTTCCTACGGAGTTGATCGAATTCCTCTTCGAGGCTGAACACAACACTCCATTCGATCTTCGTCGGTTTTATTTAGTTCCACGAACGATAAATACTCGTTCAAAGTCAAGATTAAATCGTTCGACAGGCGTACTAACTAATTTTATATCTACGACGGTATTTCTCAATCTTAATCTTTTTCGTTCTGCACCCCCCCCCCCCCCCAAAGCTTTACCAATGTAAACTTTACTTTACCACGCCCACCTCACTTCTCATTGAGGTTTTAGTGGTTAACGTTAGTTGCGCGGGTTATACAAAGCTGGCTGGCCAGGGTTTTTGAGATAAACAGTTTTTTCCCGAAGTCAAATTAGAGTTTTCGTCGGTTAAAAATAGCTATAAATCCCTAAAAATAACTGGAAAACAACATAAAAACGCGGCAAATTATTACACAACGGCTTAGTATTTATCTGTAGACGCCCCTTCGGCGTAGATCACTGTTTTCTTTGGTCAATACCCTCGCGCTCCCCCTAGGAAAGCCCTACATCGAGTACTGGAGCCGGCCCGGGAATCACAGTTTCATGAAAATGCGCACGATTCAATCATTCAATCACTAATTATTTGCTGTTATTCATGAAGCATAACGTTTGTTCAAGTTACAAAAGTACCTATCAACAAAATCCAAAAGACCCATCATTTTTCAAATTAAATAATATCACGTAACAACCAACTCGACATCATACACCCATCCGTGATTATAATCAGGTGTTCCCCAGCAATGATATTTGTGCCAGATTTATGCCGTTTGATTCACGATCATGTTGACGAAGCTTTTCGGCCCAAACGAACGGCTGGTCGTACAATGCTCCGGGTGGTGTCAAAAATTCTTTAGTTCAAGATCAATTTAAAAACGTAAAAAAACCATACCCTTCTATTGAAAGTTGTCGAGCTACGGCGGTCTGAAAATATCAACCACTATTTTTCACTCCTTAGAGATGACTGACAGTAACGCCGAGCCTCGCGCAGACCAACCAGACCACAAATGGGACCTACAAACCGAATTTCATTAATTTTGGTTGATGTAACTAAGAAAAGTACTAAGTACGGCGTACGGACAGACATTTTTGTAATGCATTTTCGGATTCTACATACCCTGAAACGGAAATCACCAAATTTGGGAGGAGGGAGGGGGGGGGGGGTCTTTATTTTCCCATGCTCGATTCATTAGTGAAATTAATAAACCAAAATCAAAGTGAAAAAGGCCAGCGATTGTGCTTCAAAGAACTTATTCCACTGCAATAACCCAGTCGCCATTGAGATAATGTTGAAATTAGATGTGTAAATCGTTTAAATATGATCGGTGCCAACATCCGCGAGACATTTCAAGCAGCCAGCTTCGACTTGGTCCAATATGTTCTGACGAAGTTGAAAGTTATTCAGATATACTTTGATGTGTGCGCAGGCACGCATGACACAAGGGGTTCGCTGATGGACCGTACACGGGAAATGAGTCGTGAAACGCAGGCGGGTAAATCCATACCATTAGCTGCAGACAACTTTACCATAAAACCATCCTCTCTTGACGTACTTTTACTACAACGAGAAGGTTGATGCTGGTTTTATTCCACGCTTAGCCTTCCCGTGGATGTTGTTCGCCCCGAAGGCTCGCGAACCGTTCCGGAAATAGTTTCTCGCCAGGGAGGGCGGGAAGCGGATGGAAAAGGGAGCAGGAATGCGCGGGAGAGTTCCATTGTTTACCCAGGAGGTCTCCCTTTGTGAACGGAAAGCTTTAAAGGCTCCGGTGCGGTTCGCTCGTGGACGAGGAAAAGGGAAAACTGAGAGCGAGAAGGAAACTCGACGAAGAATGTTCGGCAGAGGGAAAGAGGCGGGGAATCACAGCAAAGTGCTAATAGTGGCTGATTTTAGTGGTGTGGCCAATATTATGTTAGAGCCAGTAGAGAGAGAGAAAGATCAGGTGTAATACAAGCTACTGTAAGGACTAGAATAACGATAACAAAACGTAGCTGATTTCAATACCAAATCAATTATTATTGTAGCCAATTCGATGAGAAACACTCGATCTTAGCGACAGAAACCGGGTTCGTCAGACCTCCGCCAAGGGTAAAACAGCTCACTGGTGGCCGAGCCCGCTCAATTTAATTCAAAACCACGCTGGTTTGCTCCCTACCTATTGCAGTGGTAATTTTATTTTATTTTATAGTACGGCTAAGCCAATTTACGAGAGTTGAATAAAGGATCTATCTTTACTGTATTAAGGAGGACTTGACCACACGCTGATCTGTGCCTCTACTGCCCGTCCCCTAGGGGGACGTCGAGGGGGCCGGAATGACTCCTAGCCATGCGCCTCGTGTGACGTGACGAAATTCCCAAATTAACTGTTAATGTAATAAATTGGAATATTTAATGAAATAAGGGCGAATTTCGTCATGTCCCTCTTTCGATTTGTCAACTATATAAACTCTCCAATATTCGGAAATAATCTCTCTCAGTATGGCTTCAGTCATCAATCAACAGTTTTACCGGAGCCCCTTTTCCTGGGATTCGCTCGGTCGCCCCTCTCCTCAGAGTATAAGATTTTCTTATTAAACGGGGAGTGGGAGGTCGGAGTTGACTTGGGAAAGGGAGAAGTCGGAATCTGGACATTTGGCTGCTGAAGATTCCCTGGGCTGCTCTCCTCCTGCTGCATTAAGGTAAGATCTTGGTTCTTTCCTCCTAGTCCAAATTATTAGAGTTTCCTAACCAAAGTTAAAGTCCTAAATGAAAATGCTAAAACGTAAAGGTGTTACAGAATCTAGGCACTTTAAAGAAACCTATATCTTTTTCAAATTTACCATAATAGTTTCGAAAATCTCGTGGGCAATTGGCCGTTATTAAAAATTATTCTTTGTGGTTTGATCAAGTGAGAAGTATTATAAGAATATATGGGGATAGGGTTAAGTTTTTTTCCCCTTTTTAAATTAACTTTGCCCTCAAGGGGTTTTTTTTCTAACTTGACTCTATCTCCATGACTTAGAAATAAATGTAAAACACTAAAAGTTGTTTCAAATCTTGTGATGGTGGTTCCATCTCAAAACTCTTATCTTTGTGGTTTCCGTGAGAGTATTTTCTAGGATTTAGGGGAGAATTTTCTTTTCTAAGTTACTTAACGGAAAAAGGTCACTCATTAAAGAAAAATTTGTTAATTTATCGACCAAATTGTAAATGTAGGTTCTGGTTAGATCATTTTATAAATTCATTTGTGGGTAGAAGTTTAGGCTTTTTATTATTTTATCCTTTTTTGGTCTTAGTACATTTCTAGTTTATTAAGAATTTTTAGAATCTAAGAACTTAATACCTTTGTACTCACTTCCTATTCATGTTTTCCGATATCACTTTTCATTCTTCATAGTTTAATAAATCATGAGGGCTTGAACGTGGATTTTGCTCCTATTTATCATAAAACCCATGTCCTTTCCTTGTGATTCAGTTTTGGTAGCATCTTGTCCCACTTCGCAGGTAGTACACACTTTTCCAAGCGTTCCAAAACTCCATCTAGACTTCGTTAGTTTCTCTCTTGGCTTACTACCTAATTTCTTAATCACAGTATTTTTCGTCTATCCCCTCGAGAGAAGCTAGGCTTTATTATTATGTTTTCCTTGAAGTAACTTTAAATGTGGTCACCTCCTACCATGTGGCTATAGGCTGCTCATTGTCGGCTTGGCCGCTCTTCTCATAGGATCCTGAGCTCAAGTAACTTTTCAAATTCAGAAAAACATTTCTCTTTTTGTTCAATAGGTTGAAAAGCCGAATTTTCGTAAACTTCCTTGTCTTTTGGGATGGACCTCGGAGTTTTCGGGAGCTAGTAAGCCTGGATCCGTCCCTTGGGGATCGGGGTTTATTTCCTCACGAATTCACCGTGGCCTATGATAGTGCATTGGGATAAGAAGGATCTTTTGGGAATTGCCGCCCTATAGTTCCAACTTTCCCCCTTTGTGATGTAAGGTATGCTTCCATTCTCAAAAGACAAGCAAGTTGGGTCAGGGAGATTCTAGAGCCTGAACTATAATACTCCAACGTTTTGGAGTTTTGCTAAATTGAGCTCAGGTCTTATAGTGGAGTTCTAGGAAACAAGGTAAGTCCATGATTGATGGTTGCGTTCTTCTGGAGGTGATCTAGACTTCTTGCAGTGCTTTTACTGACACTACACTATCACTTTTACAAGTTAGGCTAGGTCCGATTTTCAGAGTAGGTTCGTTCCAGAAGTGGAGGACCCATCGCTAATAATCCAATAATCACCCGATAGGTCTTTTAATTGCAAAAATTCAAAGTAGGTACACTATTAGAATTGGGGACAAGATGAGTTTGACAGAGCTGCGAGACCGACGATGGTATGGAAGTCACTTGCTTCTTGGGTTGTGGGGATGGTGTATGAAGAGTAGCTCTACCTCGTTTTTTGTATAAACTAAAAACTAATTTTTTTGTTTACTGTTTCCTCTCTCTTTCATGGGAGGGAAACAGTTGGTGGAACGCCCCCTTTTAGAATAATAAAGTAAAGATAGGTAATTTCATTTTTCCTAGTATTTCAATTCTCAAAAGTGTTAGTTAGTAGTTTGCATTTATTTCCCACGATTCAGAGAAGGATTAGGAGTACGGCAGGGAGAGAAGGGTTTAGCGGGGGTGGTTTTGGGGGCTTCTTGCCGCAATGGGGTGAAAGCCTCTACCGAAGCTATCCCTGCTACACCCCGAAGTCCCCGCTTCGTAACACCTCGGGTTGAGGCCGAGTGTTGTAGCTCCACTCTACCAACTTAGCAAGTTGGTACCCGAGTTCGTAACAGAACTCACATGCCGGGATATGTCCTCAGGGAACGAATTCCTTGAGCATGCGATACCTCCCTCTAACGCCCCAGTGAGTCAAAATGAACTCCCTGTGTGATGTACACGCAACTGAGGGGGCAGACCGGTGATGATGTGCTGGGCAAACCATGCGGTGCATCTGTGGCCTGGGGCTCCCCCTCGCCCGTGGTACTGACTTTGGGAATGCGGCACCTTCCAGTGAACTGGCAGTGCAGACTATCCCCAGATTCCAGATCAGATGTCAGGCCTGGGACAGAGAAGGGGTCTCTGTCCCTACTGCTTTACCACCAACTGCTCAGCCCAAGCTGGCAGCCTGAACATTACAGGGGTTTGGCGGAGGGAGGCAAGGGAGAGTTTGGCTCGCGCCATCCTCGTCCTCTTGGGAAAAACGGCGTGGCATCTGGTAAAGGGGGCGCTGGAGCATGTGGTTGTGGGCAGCAAAGGGGACGTGGAACAGTGGTGTGTGGCGAGTAACGTAGCCCAGCACGTTGAAATTAATCCTGGCAAGCAGAGCAGGGCAGTCAAGCATGTCATTCACCAGCTTGTGGTAGAACGCCACATCTGCCAGCAGTCTATGGTCCTCCAGACTGGGGAGGCCATATTCCGCCGATAGCAGCGCGTAACCCAAAGAATCGCCCGGTATCCTCAACTTAAAGGCGACATAACGAAGGAGTTTACGTTGGACCCTCTCCAGCCTGTCCTTGTGCACCCCATAGAACGGGGACCATACTGGGCTAGCGTATTCCATGATTGGGCGGACCAAAGATTTATATAGTAGTACTATAGCCTCGACAGAGGTTCTTCAGGAAACCCAGCATTCTTGATGCCCTTGCCACCACAACATGCACATGGTGGTCAAACGAGAGCCCCCGGTCCAGGAGCACACCCAAGTCCCGCGTCAGTTCCAGCCTAGCAACAGCTGCACCCCCAATCGTATACGAATGATCGATGCACTCCCGGGATCTTGTATATGATGCGACGGTGCACTTTGCAGGATTGAGAGACAGGTGGTTCTGCCGACACCGGCCCAGAAGAGCGTCGAGACCACACTGAAGCCGGAGGCAGTCAGTCGACGACGAGATCGTGCCATAGATTTTCAGGTCATCCGCAAACATAAGCACCCGCAGTCCATCTGTTGAAAGCAGGGCACTGGTACTGTTGGTGCATACAGAAAATATTAATTTGACATCTTTCGAATATCTCTTTCAAATGCATTTCTTGAACTCGGAGAGATCTCAGATAACAGACTGGGCATATTACAGATAAGCTGATAAGAAGCTACTAGCGCTACCTACCTATAATATTACAGTACATAGGTACATAAAGAGAATATTAATTTGACATCTCTGGAAAATCTCTCTCAAGTGCGTAATTCATCTGTCCAGTACCTACCTAAAATTGGCGGATAAATACTCGAATTTTGTTTGGGTAACCAATTTTGCGGCAACATTTAATAGTTTAGTCTAATAGTTTAGATATATAACCATTAGTTGCTACATTCGAAGGTATGTACAACTTCGTTTGTTTTTATCGCCCGGAAATTGTTCACAACTCATTGGAGATATCTCTGATAACAGAATGGACAGGTATTATGAGCTAAGCCAAGAGAAGCTCCTAGTGCTCTTGCCCCTAGCGGAGCTCTGACGAACCCGGCCCCGTTTCTGTCGCTACGGTCGAGTTCAGAAACGTTTCTTTTCGAAGTTCACAGACAAGATAGGCGTGCACCAAGGGGATGCGCCAATTCTAACAATGAATTAGCGAATTAATAAAACTATTTCAAATGTACAAGACCTTTTTACATCACAAGTTTTTAAAATGTTTATATACATCTATATTATATTATGTATACAATATCAATATATATACATGACTTCAGAACCAAGGATTTTAACCAAATAAGTCCTTTAAAACGCGATTTTCAAGGTTGATGGTTAAAAAATTTTCCGCGGGTCCCCCTATATTTTCCCCCTACAACTATAATACTATAATTACTTTGTAGTTTGCCGGAACACCAAAAATATACTCCGGAATTATATATTTAGACTCATTTCCGTGTCTGTATGTGTGTGACTGCCTTATATATAGGCGTATTTACGGATCCCACGTCCTACGATGCGGTGAGGAGGGGGATGTTGTATTGGTTGTAAACCGAGCCCTTTCCGTCAGCCCGTTCGTGCTTGTTTACAACCCGTCGGAAATCTTGTTCGTCCATCCGCCACCTCTCCATCCCGCACTATGAGTTGACGGTACCGTCATCTTCACGTCCTTTTATTGGGTAATCGACGCCTGAGCTGCTCTCAAGACTTGTGATATCTCTCGTTTCCTTCCACAACCCCTCATGTTTATGGGGTTGCCGTTGCACTCAGAACTCCTAAAATGTATCTAAATGGGCTATTTGCATGGATCACAAAAGCGGTTTGTATTATTTTTTAAATGAAAGTGCATTCCATTCTGAGAATTTTGACACCAACCGCACTGTCCTACGATAAGCAGTTATTTTTCTATGATTTTTCAAAGTTTCCAGAACTTGTGACGTCACAATGAACGGGGGGGGGGGGGGGGATCCGGCCCAGGCGAGAGGGATGTAATGACGTCATAAGTTCTGGAACTTTTAAAACTACTTATCGTAAGACAGTGCAGCTGGTGTCGAAACTCAGGATGGAATATAGTTTCATTCAAAAAATTAAATAAATATGTCCAAATAGCCCACTGTGAAAATGAATGGTCTAGGCTAGGCAATGCATAGATAATAAATAGCTCTACGGCACGAGTGGTATTTGGCTGGTAGATCCTCAAGTCAACCTGCAACTCAAGACGGCTTTGGGGGGGGGGGGGGGGGGGGGCTGACAAAATTACTTTCTTCCAATCGATATATTTTTTGGTATTGGAGTTACGATGGTACGCACTTAAGTAGCATACGTTTTATACACATGTGAAACTTATCTTAATACTCGCATTAACATTATTTTACAATATGTCTGTCCATTCATTGTGTAGCTAAGTAATCAATATCTATAGTTAAGCAATCAATTAGTTTTATAAATTGTGAACTACTGAAGAGGCGCACAGCAAGTTTGGTTCCTGAAAACATTAAATGTGCGGTTCCAAACAATACTAGCGAACCTACTTGAATTGGGAATTGGGCTTGAAAAGGTAGCGGTAACAGTACACGGAAGACACGAGTAGGTATTTTTTATTAGAAAGAATTTGAATAGAAAACAGGAGCTCCCCTAGCGACTAAATAACTGTGTACGTACACAGTAGGTACAAATTTATTTATATATACATATACATAATATATACACAGTATGATAGTCGTGAGCACTTTCCGTTTGTCCTCTTATGGTACTTGTAGGTGTCCCGAAGAACGGACAGACCTGTGGATCCAGAGTTGTTGCAGGAGATTCCAACCACCTTCCGGAAGGCAGCCAAATTAAGGCTGCCGGTTGCGTCCTCTGCAGGCTTCGTGCTGAATCTGCGCTGAATTAGGTGAGCCTCAAGATCGACTGGAAATGGCTGGGTAGAACGCCGATTCTGCATTCCAGATTCCCTTCATTATTAAATCTGACCAGCACAGCAGAAGTGGCCCGAATTCGTTGTTGGGACCCAGGGCTGATTTCCTTGTGGTTAGGCTGCTTGAGGAGTCTTGGAAGGCGAGAAAGAAAAATAGCTGTGTGCGGAAGACAGCTGAAGCGATGCTGGCTCCTGAGGGCGTCGAGGAGTTGGGGCTGGAGGTGAGACACGCCTGGGATGGTTGGCACAAACAGGTAAGATGTGACGAACGAGGATGTTGTGAGTGACGACGGTCCAGTCAACAAAAGATTAGATTTATACGATGATAATTGTAGTGATTGGGAGTCTAATAGACGAGTCGATCGCTTGATTGAGAATGGTTGTTTAATTGGTGGCACGGTGGCTCGGGCGAATTTCGCATGTGGCGTCGTGAGGCCTTCGTGTGCGAGGATGATCTCGAGTTGGGCGAACCAGACGTGCGGAAATGCGGGGTCAAACGGCTGAGGCTTGAGAGTTGAAGGAGCGCTCGCTTCGGGTGTCTTTTGCGGTTTCTGCTCGGTCATCTTCGGTTTCTTCTTAGGCGCCAGTCCGTTGAGGTGTCAGCAGGAAGTGTGCTCGGCGCCGGCGTCCGTTTCCTTATATAAGGATCGGAGATGGTGGGGCGAAGTAGCGGGAGGCGCTGCGATAGCCGTCGAGGCGGGCGTCGGAGTGGGGCGCCGCTGTGGCGTCGGTGGGGGCCGCGCGTGGTGGGGCTCGTTGATGCGGAGGCGGGGCTGCGACGCAATCGAACGGCGGGCGCTGGGCGATGTAGTCAACGTCGGATGTCACCAGTGTAGTGATTGGGAGTCTAATAGACGAGTCGATCGCTTGATTGAGAATGGTTGTTTAATTGGTGGCACCCTGGCTCTTTTATAGTCCCCTGACAAGGTCAGAGGGGGGTCGGGGGGTCCCCACTCTGAGTCACATCATGTTCTGACATTGATTGAGTTGTGGAGGAGCAGCCGATCACAACACTGCTCCCCCCAGAATTTAAGTAATTTACATTATTAAATTTTCTTGCTGGTGCGTTGGCGGGCGGTGGGGGTTGCGTGTGGTGTTGTTGCGGTGGTCGGTTGGGTCCGATGGGGCTGTCCGAGGATGGCGAGTGTCGTTGTCGTGGGGTGGTGGCATAGAGCGCGTAGCGTTGGCGGGCGAGGCTCGGGCTCCGGGCGTGGTTCGGCGGGAGCGGCGGTTGCCGTGGGTGCTGTGGTGGCGAATTTATGGCCATCGCTGTGTGGTGGGGGGCGATTTGCGGTGTTGCGGTGGGTCCCATGTTGTGCGTAGGTGGGGGTGCCGGCTTGCATCTGTCGATGGACACCGATGGGGTTCTGCGATCGTCCGTGAGGTAAGTGACTGTCTTCCCATCGTTCGTCAGTACTTGATGGGGGCCGGTGTAAGGTGGCTCGAGTTTAACCCTCGGTGTGTCTACACGGACGTACACATGGGTCGCTGTGCGCATGGTTGTTGGCATGTAGGACTGTGTGTAGTGGCGGTACGATTCGTTTGTGCGTAGGGGTACAGTTGTTGGTGGCGGTTGAGTGAACAGATCCCCTGGGAGGCGTGGTGTGGCCGAGAAGAGGCGTTGGGCCGGCGAGTAGCCGTCGGGGCCCGGGCGGTTCCGTAGGCCGAGGAGGAGGCCGCTGAGTTGCGTCGCCCAAGTGCGGGACGTGGCTGTGGCGAGGATTGCGTCCTATAGGACTCTGTGTAGTCGTTCGACGAGGCCCTTGGTTTGGGGGTGGTAGGTGTTTGTATGATGTACCTCCGTGCCCATGGACGTGCAGTATTTGTGAAATTCGGCGGAGGTGAACTGGGTGCCCTCGTCGGTGGTTACGTGTGCCGGGGAGCCGTAGCGGGCGATCCAATGTGTGTGTAGGGCCGTGATTACTGCGTCGGCAGAAATGGTCGAGAGGGGTGCGCATTCGAACCAGCCAGTGGCGCGGTCGATCATCGATAGTATGTATGTTTTCGTTGCCGACGGTGGTAGCGGGCCGAAGAGGTCGATATGTAGGTGCTCGAGTGGCGCTGCGTCGGGAAATTCGCCGAGGGGGGCTCTGATGTGCCGTGTTATTTTGGCCCGGTTGCAGCTCGGGCAGGCGCGGGTGAATCGCCGTATTGATGAAGTCATGTTTGGCCAATAGTATCGAGCGCGGATGAGGGCTGTGGTGGCCTTAATCCCTGGGTGTGTCATCCCGTGTATGTGTCGGAAAACTGCGAGGCGTAGCGGCGTGGGGATGTAGGGGCGAGGCGAGGCGTCGGTGTTTTCGCACATGATTTCGTGGCCTTGTATTCGGTGCGCTGTGAGAGTCATGGTGGCGATGTGATCATCGGCGGCCTGTGCGTCGGCTAGTTGTTGTAGCGTGAAGGGGTGCCGTGATCCGTGACTGCGTGGGCCGTGTTGGCTGTTGGTGGGAGTCGCGAGAGGTAGTCGGCGACGATGTTCGTTGGGCCCTCGGCGTACCTGATGTCCGTTGTGAATTCGGATATAAATCGAAGGTGCCGGAGCCTCGTCGGCGGGGCCGCGTTTGACTGAGTCGCTAGGGAGGTCGTTAGGGGCTTGTGGTCCGTGTATACGGTAAGTGGGCGCCCTTCGATTTGTTGGCGAAAATGTACGATGGCGAGGTATATAGCCAGTAGTTCGCGGTCAAATGCGCTGTAGTTACGTTGAGCCGGGTTGAGGGTGCGTGAGAAGAAACCTAGCGGGCGTAAGTGCGTATTGTCGATGAAATGCAGCGCTGCGCCGACGGCGAAATCCGATGAGTCCGTGTGTAGGACGAGCGGTTGGGTCGGGGCCGGATGGGCGAGTGTGACGGAGGTTTCGAGTAAGCGTTTTGCGCGGTCGAATGCGTCAGCTGCGTCGGTGGTCCACGTGAGCGTGCGGTTGTCCTTTTTCTTCGCGTCGGGTGGTATCATTTCCACTAGGGGGCGGAGAGTAGGTGCGGCTCGTGGTATCGCTCGGTGATAGAAATTGATGAGGCCGAGGAATGTTCGAAGCTCGTGCACGGTAGTGGGCCATGGGAATTTCTTAATGAGGTCCGTGCGTTCCGGTAGGGGTGTTATCCCGTCGGCTGAAACGTTGTGGCCGAGAAATTTGACTGAGGGCCGTGCGAGCTGGCATTTTGCTGTGTTGATTTGGAGGCCGTATTTAGCGAGGGTCTCGAGGAGCGTGCGTACGTGGGTGTAGTGTTCTGACGGAGTGGCCGAGGCGACCAGTATGTCATCTAGGTAACAATACACGAAGGGCAGGTTGCGTAGGACGTGGTCCATGTAGCGCTGCCACGTCTGCGCTGCGTTTCGTAAGCCGAAATTCATTCGCTTGAATTGCTAGGCGCCGAAAGGTGTTAGGATCGTTGTCTTCGGTACGTCGCGTTCGCTGATCTTGCAGTGGAAGAATGCGTGTGCGAGGTCGAATGTGCTGTACACGGTAGTCCCGTACAGGGCCGTTGTGAAGTCGTGTAGGTGTGGGACGGTGTAGCGATCCGGTATAGTGAGTCTGTTCAGCGCTCTGTAGTCACCGACGGGGCGAATGTCACTGTCGGGTTTCGGGACGATGTGGAGCGGGCTGGACCACGGCGCTTCCGAAGGTTCGATGACCCCCGCCGCTAGTAATTCGCCGAAATGGGCCTTCGCTTTCGCGTATAGGTCCGGTGATAATCGGCGAAGTTTTGCATGACACGGGGGTCCCTTCGTGACGATGTGATGTTCGACAGGAGCATCGCATGGTGTCTCTGAAGGTTTGTAGGCGTCGAGGAGGGCTTGAAATCGAGGCTCGTTCGCTGTCGTCGTGCAGATGGACTGGCTCGGAGGTACGAGGTCTACTGTCCCGGTGATGTACCGCTGCGTGGCCGCGTTGATGAGCCGTTCGTTGGGTAGGTCAACGAGTAGGCCGTGGTACGTCAAGAAGTCGGAGCCGAGGATCGGAGTTGATACGTCGGCGACTGTGAAGGTCCACTCGTACGGAGGGAGATCTGGTAGGTGTACTGATGCGGAGTGTGTGCCGTACATCTTGATCTCGGTGCCGTTTGCGGCATGTAGAGCGCATGGACGTGTTGTTTTTCGGTTGAGCAGGGTGTTCTGGACGATCGAGACGTCAGAGCCGGTGTCCACGAGGAAGTGTAGGGCGGTTCGTTTGCAGCGGATGAAGAGCCGAGATGTTGGTGGGTTGCGCACGGCCGTTACGGCTGGTCGGGCCGTGCGTTGTCGTTTCCCGATGGTTTCGAGCGCCAGGTGCAGGGGCTGCGGCATTTCTGTGCTCGGGGGCCCCATGTGCGGTGGTAGAAACATAGGGTGGTCGGCGGGCGGCGTGTGGTCGTTGTCGGCTGCGTCGGCGAGCGCCGTTGTCGTCTATTGTTGATCACTTCTACCTCTTCGGAGACAGTAGCCACCCGAGGAGGCGGGGCGAATGGTAGGAGGCGATCGGCGAGCGCAGCGAGTTTCACTATGTTGGGTTCGTCATGTGCCGCTATGTGTAGACGTATGCTCTCGGGTAGGGCGCGGAGTAAGAGCTGTCGGACGAGCGGTGCGGGTGTGTCAGCCGGGAGTGCTCGGGTGAGTCGGCGAGCGAGGATCGACGGTAGCTCGTCGTCAGATGTCGGCTGGAGGAGGGCGGTGAGCGAATGGTAGGAGGTAACTACTGGTGTTCGAGGGGTTGATGTCGGCGCATAGATCCGCTTGTCGAGGTTCGAGGGCGAGGAAGGCTCGGGCGAATTTCGCATGTGGCGTCGTGAGGCCTTCGTGTGCGAGGATGATCTCGAGTTGGGCGAACCAGACGTGGGGAAAGGCGGGGTCAAACGGCTGAGGCTTGAGAGTTGAAGGAGCGCTCGCTTCGGGTGTCTTTTGCGGTTTCTGCTCGGTCATCTTCGGTTTCTTCTTAGGCGCCAGTCCGTTGAGGTGTCAGCAGGAAGTGTGCTCGGCGCCGGCGTCCGTTTCCTTATATAAGGATTGGAGATGGTGGGGCGAAGTAGCGGGAGGCGCTGCGATAGCCGTCGAGGCGGGCGTCGGAGTGGGGCGCCGCTGTGGCGTCGGTGGGGGCCGCGCGTGATGGGGCTCGTTGATGCGGAGGCGGGGCTTCGACGCAATCGAACGGCGGGCGCTGGGCGATCTAGTCAACGTCGGATGTCACCAGTGTAGTGATTGGGAGTCTAATAGACGAGTCGATTGCTTGATTGAGAATGGTTGTTTAATTGGTGGCACCCTGGCTCTTTTATAGTCCCCTGACAAGGTCAGAGGGGGGTCGGGGGGTCCCCACTCTGAGTCACATCATGTTCTGACATTGATTGAGTTGTGGAGGAGCAGCCGATCACAACAATAATATTTATATACCTACAACCCGATCAGCTATCGCTTACAGACTGAAGTTGAAAGTCCCAACATTTGCCCAACACCTATTGCTCGTGAGAACTGAGGTGAGAACAGCTAAGCATGTACGTCGAGGTAAATCAAAGTTTCGTAACTGAATGATAAACTGAAATTCCCCTGAAATTGTGTGACGACCCCAACTCACACTGATCACTCCAGTAGGACCTACTAGTACATTAGTTAGAAGGAAGATTAAGGCGTGATAAAATAATACAATATTATGTAATGTAATTTAATTGTAATGTAATTTAAATATGATAAAACCTCAGAATAATGATTCTTTATGCAATATTTGTTGAGTGGCGCATTTCCTTGGAACACAATAATATCAATGTTCCTTGGATCTGAGTAGCGCATGACCAACTAGTAAGCGAACACAATTACCGGGTGGGGGGGGGGGGGGGTCGTGGGCGAAATGGCGCTTTAAAGGAGATGGTGGGGAAATGCATATTTATTCAACTAAAACACCCGGAAGTTAGAGAGCTTATATGTAATTCGACTACGGTGGCATTTCTGTCGTGTCGTTTCTGTGCGTAAGACAACTGCCAACCACCGCGAAAAACTACCCTAAAATTCAGGATCTTACGCTAATAGGAATTCAGAAATCAACGCAGAAGGAGTATGTACACAGGAAAATGATTAGCCGTTGTGTAATAATTTGCTTCTTTTTTTGTGTTAAGCCAATTTTACACTAAGCACTGTGGTCATGACTGAAACAAACAGAAAAGCCTACTATTTTCTGCTGAAACTAAACTTCTGAAACAAAACAGTTCGTGAACAGTATCCCAACTCCGTTGTCCGTGTTTTGTTTTCTGTTATCCGTTCGGATTCGGCAAATTCAGGGAATTTCAGTCTCGACTAAGTACTTGATGCGAAATATTCAATGAAAAAATAGATGCTGTTTTCCCAAACGCAGGACTGAAACAAAATTCGGATAGGCTTCGATGCTTCATCTTAAGACGGTGGAGCCCGAAAACTAGACTTGTTTTCATTCGGCAAAGTTCGGGTTTCGTTCCTCACAATGAAAACTTACATAGTACCTACCTGTCGCGATATCCTCCCAGAACATCACTCCTTGTAATATTCAAGATTGTACAAAATAATAAACCCGAACGAATGAGGTGGCGTACATGACCGGCCTCAGGCAATCCTGAGCTTTCCCACCATCCCTCAACAGCTGATGACGGACTGGGGGAGAGTGGAAAGGGTCTTATAAAAACCTGCCGTTCTCGCCTGTTACTTCATTCTACGCTCAAACCATGTCGATGACTTATCTCTCTCCTCTCACGCCTCCTTACCTTTTACCTAAAAGATCCCAGATTGGTGGAACAGGTCCGGTGATAACAGACCTCGAGTGGCAACCACTGGGCCAATCCCTCTACCGTCTTTGACGGCACTGACTACTATAGGTGTTAACCTTTTAGACGTTAGATCCGGCACCTTCTCCTCCATCACTCTCACTCTCTTTACCATACCTCACCAGTACCTGTTTTGTTTTTGTCCCTAAAACCACGGACCAAACACAAACAGTCGGGTGCATAGTGTAAAACAAGCTATATCCAGATAATCATCCGAAGCAATACTACCCTGCGCAACGCCGGGTAATCCAGCAAGTGATGAGTAATGAAAATCTATAATAAATATCCATATCCATATGGAGGACCCAACAACGGCCTTACAAAACTCTACACAGGCTCCACATCATTAGTCGCCTTCAAACTAGTAACAATTTCCCTTCTGATATCCGTTTCCGGCTCAACTTTACACCCTCGTTTTGATAACTAACGTGGAAAACACTCCCTTGTATTTAACTGCTCGCTAACAAACACCAACTTTGATGTGAATCCGGCTTTGTACTGAACTTCTTTACAACAATTTCCGGTTCATCTGTTGGCTTTATGTAACTTCCGCCTCGAGAGCGAATTCCTCTTTATGAAATCGGCCAACTTCTTGCAACATCATTGTATGCACGCAGTTAGAAGTTATTTCCAAGGAACAGGGGATTTTTTGGCGCGGGGGTTGGGGGATTTATTCCCCCCACAAACGTTGTCTAAACAACTGCGACGGGCGATATTCATTTTGAAAGTTTGTTTTCGACCACTTTTCTACAATGCTCCGTCTCTTCTCCACCGCCAACTTCAATATTTGACTTATTTCCAGGGTTGGTTTACCTAAACATTATCTCGGCTGCGTGTCGCTCGAAATAATAAACGCGCTTGACAATATTTACAGCTACACCTACATTCCGGGTTTACGTTACATGTGCGAGTCCTTTCCATCGTACGATCTCTTGCCATATCCCCATAGCTCCTATTGTAACGACTATTTTGTGTTTACCGATTAGTGGTCATAGTTCCGTATGTGTCCCCACTTTTTCCAATTCCATATTTCCCATGTAAGCGTCGGAGAAAGTCAATTCATCATGAAACCACGGGAAACAGGAGATTCTGGGGTTTCCGAAACATCGTCAAATTCATTTCTTCATAGGATAATGACAGAGATGTGCGCTGGTTTCAAAGTGGGGACACATACGGAACTCTACAACCCCAGCGTATTGTGGGAAATTGTCAACCGCCCGGAAATACAGCAAAGTATCCTTGAAAAAATGATTGGGACTCAAAATGAGCTCAGCGGAACATACCCTGAGGTCAAATTGGCGGTTTCAATCCCACAACCCGAGAATACGATTAGGAGATCCGAAGCCCTTTAGGAGAAAGTCCAAACTGATTTTGTCCTGAATAGCGAATTTCAGTTAGCGGCTACAAAGCGGGAGACCAATCATTAGCATGGAGAGAGGACCCACCATGGAGGAACAATAAGGGGAAGGGATGTGCCGGTTGCCGTTCTTTGCCTCGCTTGGAGGAGAGGAATCTCAATTGCTAATGTATTCGGACCCTTCTGGTAATGGTTGGGTCGGAGAGCTTTGTTGTACAGATGATGAAAATATCTCGGTACTTGTTGGCCAGCTTTTGGCTCTTATCTTGACAGTCTGATTCAGATCGGTGGTTTTTGGTTATTATTCCGTGAATAAATAAATAAACCTGTGCATTCGCTCAGCGAAAAATTTTTATAACACCCACTCAAAAATTTTTCTTTTACGTTTCAAGGTGCGTGGATTCCAAAAATGCAATGTCCGTCCGCCGCACGCCATATCACGTGTACCGGCTTCATTTTCGGTCTAAAAATTTCGTTTTTTGCACACAGGCTCCATTTGGGCCCTAGTTGTGTCCCGAAACTTTGTAGCCCAATCGGAATATACCCAGGGGTGTTATGAGCGAAAATGTGTATAAAAATGGGTACATTTTGTTTTATAGTAACATGTTAGTAACATGACGAGAAGACCGAATATGATGTCGATTTTGACCAAGGGGTGGAAAATTGAGGTTCTACCAAATGTTTGGCTCCCAAAATTGATTTTTTATGAGTCAAAAACCTGGGAAATCGTCTGTATAATATAGTTTGTATAATACACTAGAAAACGTGTCAACATGTGGAACAAGACGATTAAATGGCAATACCAATCATCAAAGATAATTTAAAAAATAAAATAAATAAAAGGAGCGTACCTAATTCGTGTTTTGGGGGCCAAAATTGGTGGAAACCATCAGAAATAGCTATTTAAATTATTTCACATGAAAGAAACAAAAATGAACAGCCAACATTTCTACAGCTATGTCCAATAGATAATAAACCCACGTGACAAGGAATTTACAGTGTCTTTGGTTTATTATTTTCAATAATGAACCTTTGAAATCGAACATGAAAAAAAATAAAAAATAAAAATTTAACCCCCCCCCCCTCCCAAATCTGATGGTACCGTTTCAAGGTAAGTACAATCCGAAAATGCAAAAATCCAAATTCAGTCCGTCCACCGTAGTTAGCAATTTTCCTAGTTACCATGAACCAAAATTGATGAAATTTGGTTTGCAGGTCCCGTTTGGGGTCTAGTTGGTCCGCGAACCTCGACGTTACTGTCAGTCATCTCTAAGGTGTGAAAAATAGGGGTTGAAATTTCAGAACGCCGTAGCTCGAAAACTTTTAATAGAAGTGTATGGTTTTTTTTAACGTTTTTAAATCCGGCAGGAATCGTATTTACATATTATACAAATAAGAGTTGGATTTTGTCTCATTCGTCGCGGAATTTGATGCCATGGAACATCAAAAAAAAAAAAATAAATGTTCGAGGTTTTTGAGTGTTTGGCGGTTTCGAGTGGTATGTTTAAAATCATCGCGAAATTTCCTATCCGAAGAACGTGGAGAGGAGCATAGTTTTAGGCGAGCAGCCCTCTTTTTGCCCCACTGTGCTTTATTTTCGTCGCTCGAAATTGTGTTCTTTCCAAAAATTCGTTTTAGTTAACTGGGTACTGTTATTGGTCATGTATATGTATGAAGTTATCGTACTCTGAATTGAAGGGGACTTTGATACAGTTTTGAGGAAGTCGAAGGAACCATCAAAAAGTTCTCGTTGAATTGAAAACAGAATTCTCCGGGAAATTATACGAGTCGAAACGTAATTTAAAAGCAACAACGCTGAGCGACGTTAAATTGGACGTTTACTCGACTACAATAAAGTTTACGACCACGCTGTTGATAAGCAGTATGAAAACGATGAGGATAGTTTCTGCAATGACGAGGTTCGACGTCTCGTTTGACAGTTAAATTAAGGGGATTCGGCAGCGCCTGTAAGTTATTAGAAGTTGCTATAGACCGGTCGTGAAAGGTTTGCCAAGGTTTTAATAAGACTGTAATGGGTGAATGGGAAGAGTGGAGTTCGGAACAGGATTAGTTTCGATCCCCTCCCGTTTCGTCCTGAATTATGTATAGGAGCTGAGAAGAGGGGGAAGTGCCTTTCTAAGGAATGATGGTCGATACTGTGGAACGTAAAGAAAAAAGAAGAGAAAAAAAAACACTTCGACATGGGCATAAATATTCTGTAAGTTTCAGAGAAATAATTAGGTAAGTTCAGCCTGTTTGGTGCAGGGGCGGAAAAAACTCGTGGGAGGATTCTTAAGGAGTTTTAATAATTTGTATCGAGAGGGCCATGTATTTTGATGTATTTATGAAGAATGATGGAACACATGACCTGAAAACCTCGCTCGAAGTGTGCAAATAATATAAGGGTTCAGCGAAGATGTGTACTGCACATCGTACATTTTTCATTCTTGATTTCTCGTGGTGAACCGGGTAGCTTGTCTGATCTCAATTACTGTGGTCCAGGGTTCGAATGACCAGCAATGACACAATATTATTTATTTTATTTTTGCTTCCTCACTACCGAAGGTAGGGAAGCCTTGGATTCGTGAATGAGTAAAAAAAATGTATGTCTTCCAAAATGAAAATTTTTCCACTTTCATTTTGCGTTTCAGACATCGAGGAACATTTTTGGTTGCGTGTCTGTCTGTGGTAATTCCTTGTAACGGCCATAACAATACGAAATAATGGTCGAAATGGGCTGGAATTTGAAGGGTAGGTGCGGGTTGGGTCACGGACGGTCCCATACCAAAATCATCGAAAAAGTACGGTAACTTTGGGCTGCGCATGCGTAAACGTAAAATACTTGAAAAGCTCACAACTACCCTAGATATCGTTGAAACTAGTTCAAACATAGAGGGTCGATCAGGAATAATACTTTATGGTTCCAAACCCATTTCATTAGAATCGTACCGTAACTTTCGTCTGAGCATGCGCGAACATGAAATGTTGACCATATCCTTGTAACGCTTCTAACTACGCGAAAAACAGTCGTGCAGAGCTGACATTTTGAGGGTACACCGTTTCAAAATCATGGAAATCGTCCCGTCTGCGCATGCGCAAACGTGAAATACTTGAAACCCCCGTAACTACTTTAAATATAGTTGAAATGAGCTCAGATTTGGAGAGTCCATCAAGAATAATTCTTTGATAGTTCCATGAGAATTTCATTCGTCTGCGCATGCGCGAACATGAAATGTTGCCCGTTTCCTTGTAACGCTTCGCGAAAAATAGTCGTAGAGAGCTGAAATTTTGGGTGTACACGCGGGTTGGATCGCAGATGGTCCCGTATCAAAATGAACCTACCCAACTACTCTGTACGTTTATGTGATTCAAGTGAAGAAGCTATGCTGCCTACTCGAATTGGCAGACGTTTACTACCTGTAGAATTACCACCGTCCTTCACCTTTTCACTATTAAATAGTGGTACTATATTATACTCCTTAGTTCAGTGCTTTGCTAACAGAATTTGTGGGGAGAATTTTTTGTATTTTGATCGCAGAATTGCTGTTTTCGAGAACAAGAGGCGCCACGCCCTTTCAAAGTTGCTGCTGCCGTAACGTGTTGCTCACAGCTTCTGCAAGAAGCGCTGTAATTTTTCGTGTTTGTGGTGTAGACTTCTTCTCTCCTGGGGGGGGGGGGGGGGGGTACGAGGGTTGGTATTGACCGCAGAAAAGACCGCAGAAAATATTGATACACGTAGAAGGGAGCTACAGGTACATTATTACAGAGAAGTTTATTATTTACCTATGCTTCATGTAACAAATAATAGGTGATTGAACTATTGAATCCCGTGAATTTTTATGAAATTGTAATTCCAGGACCGGTTCCAGTACGCGATTTAGGACTTTCCTTGTGTGTGGGAGGGATGGTGGGTGGGGGGTGGGGATCATGGGGGTTGGTACTGACCACAGAAAACAGTGATCTACGCAGAGGGGGCATCTACACAGGTAAATAATTAACCGTTGTGTAATAATTTGCAGCTTTTGTAACATTTCAAACAAAAAAGATATGGGGGTGGGACGCTGTTCAGATTTTGTGACTTGTAATCAAAATTTGCAGTATTCATCTAACTTTTGGCGTATTATAGTATTTTTAACCATGATTTGTCAAATACGATACCCGCACTGATCACCCAAAAATAGTCCCGATTTCAAGATCGTCGATCGATTTTATGCTTGATTCTAAAGGTCAATTACCTGCCTACTGAAATAATGAACAAAAATCAGGTAAACTGAGAAACCAATGTAGTACCTCTAGCAGCCGCTCGGTTGCGCTGGCTCTTGTTTTCAGGGGGGGGGGGGGGGGGGGTAGTGTGTACCGAACGTCACCTGGCGAATGGCTTTTCCACAAGCACGGAAATTGAATAAATCGCTCGAGAAGCCCTGAAGTTGAAGTCATCTGTGTTAACGGATTTACAGATGGGAGTGACAGAATGTTCCATGCGCAGTGTTCCATAATGAGACGTGATGTTCGTTCCCGCTGGCTTTTTCTGACGGTTCGCTGACTATTCATAGAGAACCATAAGAAACCACCCATGAACCAGTGCCAATTTGATAAGCGTTCGAGATAGGTTTGATAATATAATTGGTGGGAATTGAGGGGGCAGCGCATGACAAGTTCTCCTCCGCCGGATTTTCTGTGTACTGGAATGACGATCAGAAAACTGGCTTAGGATGGTTAGGAAAACACTGCCAACAGCCGATCATGGATACTATGCAGTCAGAAAAGAGTCAGAAACATCTTATCTGCAGAAATCGTGATGAGAGTTTCCAAAGACTGTGACGGTGTGACTGTTCTCGAGAAGTTTTTAGGTCCGGTGAAGACAGGGTCGTTTGGGGAAGCCTAATCGATATCCCTTCTTAACCGGTGATAATCTCGCTGTTACAGAGGGAGGGGGAGGGGACTCTCGAGGGTCCACCGTCACTCTCCTCACTCTGTCACAAGACTTAAGACTCCCTCCAGAAAATAATACCTAGCGCTGACAATAAAAATAACCCATCAATATTACCTCTCTCAGGCAATTAGAAAAACCCCTCAGGCTCACAGTGAATCGACCTTGGATAAAACTCCCAACTTCCCTCCGAAGATAATCCGGAAAAAGCTATAAAGTGCCACTATCACCAATATCCCCGCGGTTTACAGTCAAATAAAGAAGTTTGCCGAGACCTCCTCCCCCCATCACCAAGCCCCAGTTAAGAAGGTGGACCCATTAAATCCGTGAGAGATGGTATCTCGCTAATGGGTGCTGTCAAGTAATTAAGGATTCGTCGTTGATACGACCAAGCCGACGGTTCTACGCTTCCAGGCCCTTACCTATCCGACCCAACCAGGCTAATTGTGCCTCCGGGTCATGTCGCAGGGACTGTGTATATTCCCGATATCCGTCCTCTCTCCTGCTTTGTTTCATCCGCGGATATCCTAATAATGGCAATTGTAATTGCTTCATCGAGCTTCAGTTGATTGGGGCTTCTTCGGGTTGATTAGGTAACTGTCGTACCAACCTTCCCGTGGTCAGGTCCTTTTGTTCAGGATTCCTAATGCTATTTGAATCCAAGAAATGGATTAGGTAAACTGAAACGGAGAAAAAAAATTAAATGAGATTGATTTCCAAACAATATCAATATACATTTATAATAGGTGAGTGCTCGAGTAGATACAGATTGTCGTTTTAGTATATAGGCTTAAATATAATTCATAAAGTACAATAGCTATTGTAATGGATTATACTTTTATTAATGCACAATACTGTAATTATGGATGTAAGACCTAATTGTTATCATTCAATGAAAATACAGTGCTTAGCGTCGGAAAGCCGAGGCCCGACAACGAATGGCTCGTTTCTCAAATATTCGTTTTAACTGTATAAGGATGCATTATAATTTATTCGTTTTATTAGTTATATTTTGTTTCATTTTACTAGTGTTTGTTTTAGCAACATTGATTATTGGGGTATGCTATTAAAAACAAATCCAAAATCCAACAAATACTATCCAACACATTTTATTGTGTTTAGTGTGTTCAAATTCCTATTTATACCTCTGAGGATGGATGGCGAGTGAATAGAGGTGAACTTAAAATTGGAATCTGACGCAATATTACCTGAAGTTTTTGTAGGCGGGCAGATGGCCCTGTAAACGGCTCTGCACAGTGCGGCTACAGCTTTAGGTTTTGCAGGGCTGGATAACTGCAGCTGAAAGGATAACAAAATGTGGTGCCTGTTGGCTAAATAAAACAAGTTGGAATAAAACAAGTATACAAGTTGGGGGTTCCCGGGGTCGGATGAATGAATATAAAAGATAAAGTGAAGTTAACTTGATTACGGGGATACACGGGATTTTATGATACAATCACAAGGAGTAGTTATGGGCAAGAATGAGATTACATGCAAAGTGGTAAGAGGTGAATTGTCGATGGGGCACCAGAGTCGGGGTCCATTTCGGTGGGTCCAATGTGGGTTCTATGGCTGGGTTCATGAGGGTCCAGCTGGCAGACTTTTGGGGTTATTTCTGCGGGACCAAGGCTCAATTTAGACTCGTAAGACTGATGTGCCTGGAGAATGCCTGAAGGATGCTATCACAAGACAAGTGCGGCTTAAGTACCAGAGGTGAAATAAAGGGGTTTCGGGTCTTACCTCCTGATTCTGTCCTGGCTCGTCTAGGGTGGAACTCCTTCGTCCTGGGCTCCTGGATCATCTCCTGCAACTGGACGGGGATTACGGCAGTACCTGGTTTCAGCTTCCCAAAGGTTCACCGTGTGCTTCCTGGCCGTGGTTGCTCTTGCAATGCTCTCTCTCGGTCTCTCTCTTATCAACAATATAAGTTCCGTTCAAAGGGGAATTCAATTTGAAAGGTTCAAGTCACAACTGAATTTATACTGGGGTCACAATGGCTACTCAACTACTACTCTGATCACCGGGCTACTTCACAAGGGGTGCATTCTCAGGTAAGGTCTCGGTTGAAGTAACATGGTAGCGGGGAGCGGGGATATTTATATGCCTCCCTCTCCAGCTGCATAGGGAAGTGGCGCAGACGGTCCTTTTCCTTCTTCCCATACTGCCCAAGTCAAATTGGCAAGGGACCGCCTGAGTCAAGAAAGGGGCTTTTGTATAGTGCGCAATTTGACTTTTATTAATGCACAATAGGTACTGTAATTGCGGATGTAAGAGCTAATTGTTATCATTCAATGAAAATAGAGTGCTTAGCGTCAGAAAGCCGAGGCCGGACAATGAATGGCTCGTTTCTCAAATATTCGTTTTAACTGTATAAGGATGCATTATAATTTAGTCATTTTATTAGTTATATTTTGTTTCATTATTGGGGTACGCTATTTAATAAAAATAAATCCAAAATCCAACAAACACTATTCAAAACATTTTATCATTGAGGTATATTTTTTTTATAGGTATTTATATATATATATATATATATTTTTAATCCTGAACCTATAATTCATAGCAAAACTATTAGTCGTTATTTTACGGACTTGATTTTACCTTCTGTTACTAAATATAGCATGAATCGATAAAATAATCAAACATATATAAATTTCTCGTTCATTACGCCGTCGTATAAACTCTATCACCCATAGTTATTTGATTTAATGGAATGATCTGAATATTTCGCAGTAGCTATGCAGTCTATTTTAGGAGTCATCGTCATGCACTGTAATGCTGAGGAGGAAGTTGCGTTCCATACCACTTTCCCAGATGTTATTAAACACTGATGATGGCCTAATAGTTATGAAAAGTTAATGAGTGTGCAGCATATTACGAGATGTGTACTATCAAGTTTAAAAATGTCGATCATTTTTGTAAAAGATAAACTACGGAAAAGACGCGAAGCACATTTTTTGGCGAAATGACCCGCCTGTTTTCCAGGTTCCCTTCCAAGTTTAATAATCGTTCCATTTACGAGTACCTACTATTTTTCGAAGGGAGAAAAACAAACACGTAGAATTCACTATCACTCGAGGTAGGCGGACGGACCACCTTTACGTTAAAAAATAAAAATTAAAAAACGCTGAAAATTATTACGAAGCAGTTTATTATTTACCTGTATAGCTGCCTCTTCTGCGTAGATCACTGTTTTCTGTGGTCAGTACCTACCGTCGAGCTCCCACCATTAAATCGAGTACTGGAGCCGGCCCAGGAATTACAGTTTCATAAAAATAATTCGATCATTAATAATTATTTGTTGTTGTACATGAAGCATAACGTTCCTTGTTCAAGTTGCGAAAGTGCCTATCAACAAAATCCAGAACAGCCATCATTCTTCATATGAAATAATATCAAAGAACAACCAACGACTTCCTACAGCCATCCTTGATTATAATCAGGTGCTCTCTAGCAATGATATATGTAGTGAATAAGGATGGAACAGACGAGGCCGAAAGTTAGCTTGAGAATGGTTATGTATTTGTTGGCCCCTCGGCTCTTTATAGGCCCCTGACATGATCAGAGGGGGGTCGGGGGGTCCCCACTCTGATGTACAACATGTATGTACATTACATTGGTTGTGGAGGAGCAGCCGATCACAACACTATAATTATTATCTGGGCCAGATTTATATAGTTTCATTCACGATCATGTTGATGAAGCTTTAAGGTGAAAACGAACAGCTGGGCGAACAATGCTCTGCCGATTCTTCAGTTTTCTTTTTTGGTTTATTATTTTCAATAATGAACCATTGGAATCGAGCATGAAAAAAAGAATTCTTACCCCCCCTCAAAATTTGATGGTTTACGTTTCAAGGTATGTAGAATCCAAAACTGCAATAAAAATATTTCTGTCTGTCCGCCGTACGCCGTACGGGCCACTTTTCTTAGTTACCATGAAAAAAAATTGATGAAATTCGGGTTATAGGTTCCGTTCGGCGTCTAGTTGGTCCTCGAAGCTCGACGTTACTGTGAGTCATCTCTGAGGGGTTCAAAATAGGGGTTGAAATTTTCAAAACGCCTATACCATTTTTTTACGTAAATATTTTTACGGTTTTAAATAGTTCTTGAACTTGCGAGTTTTTTAAGACCATCCGGAGCATCGTACGTCCAGCCGTTCGTTCACAGTAAGGCCCCGAAGTTTGCACCGACAGGCATTTTCGACTCCAGTGTGAATGAAATTGTATACAATCCAAACCAAATCTCGTAACCAGAGACGCGCCCACAATAGGAATTTGTGAATACGGCCAATCATTGGTAGGGATCACCTGATCACCTGCGGAGTATGAAGTCGAGTTGGTTGTTCTGTGATATTATTTAATTTGAAAAATGATGGCTCTATTGGAGTTTGTTGGTAGGTAGTGAAACTTGAACAAACGTTGAAGTATTATTGATGGGTAAATTATTACTACGGTAAATCATTACTCAACGGTAAATTATTACACAACGGTTCATTATACCATCTACGTAGAAGGGGCTGGAGTTTGTTGGTAGGTACTTTTGCAACTTTTTTCACTCCTCATCAACAATTTCTTTCCAGAACTTCATTATGTGTGTTTCTTTTTGTTAGGTACTGTTTGTCATCGGCAGAATTATTTTAGCAACATTTAACTCGTGATTTAGGTAGGTACCTAGTAACGAGTACGGGGTTAGGTACTAACCTACGGAGGGTCTGCGATCTACATAATATGCATATAATAGAATAGTACATATCATATTATATAGACGGGTTATCTATACATAGAGCTGTGATCTGTAACAGAAGGGTATTCTATACAAAATAATAAACCGTTGTGCAGGGATTTGCAGCGTTTTTTAATTATTTTCAATAATAAATCTTGGTAATCGAGCATAAAAAAGTGGCCCGTACGGCGTACGGCGGACAGACAGAAATATTTTTATTGCAGTTTTGGATTCTACATACCTTGAAACGTAGACCATCAAATTTTGAGGGGGGGTAAGAATTTTTTTTTTCATGCTCGATTCCAATGGTTCATTATTGAAAATAATAAACCAAAAATGAAAATAAGGATGTTAAAAAGTCAACCCCCTTCGAAAATAGCTTTATGTTTCAAGATAACTAGGATTTTGAAGTCTTCAGGGCTGTTTCTATCAAATGTGGTAACGTTGAGAAAATTTTGAAGTATCACAAAAAACAATGGCCACGCAACCGGACAGGTGGAACTGATCTCATCCGAAGTGGAATTTGATTCTCCACATTTCCTCCATATAGAACGCAGTTTGGTCGACTCCCAGGGCCAAAATTGGCTATGTGCCAGGTATGTTTGGCTTCTCCAGTTAATAGGCGGTATCAGATTTAATAGGCACATGAGTTACAATACTCGGATTCAGTAGGAAATTACCATAGATCACAGAGAGCAGTGGTGGGTAGAGTATAATACAGAATAGGAATGTACATACAGTACTATTTGAGTACGGATCAGGCATTCCATTTATTTCGTGGGACCAACTGCGTATTTCTATATATTCACTCTATATATTCAATACCCCCATAACTGTAAACAAGAGAAATGCCGAATACCGAATACAGTGGCATTGTTGAATTATCTCAGCTTAGAATTACATGAGTTATCGAAAAGTAGGGCCTAATTGTCGTAAAATACTCATTTGGATGCTGTGATTTGAATTATGTAATCTGGATCAGTATGTTGAAATAGTCCAATGCGAAATGTGCGAGCATGTAATTATATCAATAGGAAGACCTGGCCAAAGGTGGAAGAAATGAGGAAACGATCTGTATAATAGGTACCTACTCGTACCAACCCATCACCAGCTACCTACCTGAATAGAGGAACTTGATATCAATAATATTTATTAATTTGACGTTCTGTAAGTAGAAACCAAGAGTAAAAATTAGGGAAATACAGTAAGAATTAATGGGTCGTAATGACTGCTAAGATACCAAAGAAATACCTACGTACTGTTCGATACCTAGCCGTTATAACCGAGATGTATTATGTAAGAACAGGTTTATGGTGCACGAAATTTTCATGTGGACCTACCTACGCAATTAAATTCTGTTGGCAGCATTTTCAATTTCAGGTAATCTCATATAACTTTTTTTTAAGTACCTAGCAGAATCCTCATAATTACATCTTCTTTAAATACTACCAACCTTTTGGACACGTATCTACAATGAGGGATGGACGTGAGTTGGAATTTGCTGCTTTTGACCTCGGAATCGGATTCAGTACCCGAGAAAACCCCTGTATCCCAATTTTCAGCTCCGAAATCCGAGTAGTTTGGCGGTATAAGCTAAAGCAAAAACTCGTGACATCACCTGCTATAGGTTTCTCCCTCTCACTCGGTTCCCACGTGCCGGAGCGAAGAGGGCAATATATACCAGACTTTTCCTTTCCCCATTTTTCACCCATTTCCGTTCATTTCGGACCAGTCATACAGCATCTTTTTCAAAGCCTCTCGGCTGAACCAATTTGAAAGAATTAATTAAAGCTCGCCAATTCCACACTGTCTACTTCAAAATTGAAAAAGCTCGTGACACCCCAGTCTGTGATTACTGAGAAGCGGGAAAATGACCTACATTGGTGGTGGTGATAATAAAACTTCTCTGGCTTATGTTAAGTAGAAACCAGATGTAAACAGCCGCACACAACAATTTATTCTATTTATTTATTTAATTATTCTCTCAAACGGACATTACATTACTATCATATAAATAACAACTTAAAAATTAATATAGTGGTTTGACAACTACTGCAGTTAGTTTCTGGCCTATTTATAGGTCACTGCCCTGTCCAGGCCTGCTCTCTTGGATCTATAGTATAGGATATCTATCTTATACCTAGGTATACAATGATATCATGACAACATAAAGAGTTAGAAAGACAACATATCATAGCATAATTTATTATCCTTTATTATTAACTAATTATTATAATATTAAGTCTATCTTATAAGTTATTGTGGATGAGTTCATAGCTTGAATGCATGCAAAAATGGGCCATTATTAGCAGTATTTTTTTAAAAAGGAAGTTTCGAGAGTTTTTATTAAACACAGCCATAGACTTAGTTGCTCTTAGTGTTCAAATAATGCAGCAGCGAGCCAGGGAAATCGCTCATTATTTGGCCAGGGAATTTCTAGGATATAATTATGACATGTTTATTCTTGTAGTTCTGATATTGTCGCTTGCTGAGCATGTTTATCGTTTCGTAAACTAGAATGATCAATCTATACATATACATGACCTGAACAACCTTCTCCTAAATATCAACTGAGAAACTGAAGCATTATTCTCTCGATTTCAACCAGCTTGTATCTAAGAGATATTTCAGGGCGTGCGGTTGTTCGCAACCTGCTATTGTTCTCGGCTGTTTGACTGATCCGGTGTTTCGCAACCCAAGTAAACAAGAAGCCGTACGGTGATTTGCAACCCAGAGAAGGTAAATATAAACATGTGTGTGATAAGGCAACGCTTGTCTGCTCATCACACAACGCAGGTTCTCAGTTTTCACTATGTCGTCTCCAACAGTGCGTGTGACGAGCAAACGATCAACGGCAATACTCGTGGAAAAGTGTCGGTTTTAAAAATAAAAAACGCTGCAAATTATTATACCCTCGAGCTCCCCCAGGAAAGCCCTAAATCAAGTACTGGAGCCGGCTCCGGAATTAAAGTTTCCTACAAATGCGCGGAATTCAATAATTCAATAATGAATTACTTGTAGTTATTCACGAAGCATAGGGCAAATAGTAAACCGTTTTGTAATAATTTATCTGTATAGGTGTCGCTTCTACGTAGATAGCATAATGAACCGTTGTGTAATAATTTGCCCATCAATAATACTTCAACGGTTGTTCAAGTTGCAAAAGTACCGATCAACAAAATGCAGCCTAGGTAGACGAACCGTTGTGTAATAATTTACCGTTCTATTATAATTTACCGTTGTGTAATAATTTGTCGTATAATAATATGTCGTTGCGTGATAATTTGCCGTTGTGTATTAATTTACACATCAATAATACTTCAACGTTTGTTCAAGTTTCACTACCTATCAACAAACACCAAAAAAGCCATCATTTTTCAAATGAAATAATATCGCAGAACAACTAACTCGTCTTCAAACATCCAACCTTGATTATAATCAGGTGCTCTCTAGTGATGATATCCGGGCCGGATTTATACCGGATTCACGATCGTGTTGACAAAGCTTTTTGGTGCACGCGAACAGCTGGACGTACAATGCTCCGGGTGGTCTCAAAAAATTGTTTAGCTCAAGACAAATTTAATAACGTAAAAAAACCCATACCCTTATATCGACAGTTTTCGAGCTACGGCGTTCTGACAATAGAATCTATTATGTACTGACCATGGTGTAACAACCAAAACCGGTCTACAGTTTGCTAGCTTACGTGGAAATAGACTATTTTTATTTTTATCCTGTAGTTTTTTTAACATGTTTAATGTTTTAGGGCTGGGGGTCATTCTGTGAATTCCGACACGCAAATATGCAACGTTTTTCATTGGTTACTACACAGTTACTACCTTCTGTTGTAGCAACCATAAAGAATATCGCACTCGAAAGAAACAAGAGTCAATAGCTACGTTTTTCATTGGTTACTACACAGTTACTACCTTCTGTTGTAGCAACCATATGTTGATGGCGAGTTCTATAATAAGCACAGTAAATGCAACATTATACTTGTAGAGTTCAGTGAAATTGTGGCTTTCATTTTTTCTTGACATTAAAAAACTATATCTAATTTCTCCCTTGCGAGGGAAAAACATTAAACATGATTTAATGTTTTTCCCTCTCAAGGGAGAAATTAGTCCTGTAAAATGGAAGTTTTGTACCTGTACTGCAGACGATTGCTGATATTGTTCCATTAGACGCCACAGCTCGTTTACTATGGATTTCCACTACTCCGCCGCAAGTGATTTAAGTTATGAAAGTACATTTCTATTATTCAAAATTTAAATTTAAGGATGATGGATTTGGCATTTGTTCCATTCATCAAGTGTTGAAATGTTAGTTTTTTTTTTTAAATACGGCTACAGAATTAGTTGATTTAATTTCTGATGGTAGATTTTCGAAAACCGAGGGTGCTAGCCAAGGCAACTGCCTAGTGTAGAAGTCACTGCTTGGGCGGACTGTTGATAAAATACTTTGTGCGTTCAACCTGGTAGGTTTCACATCACTTCTTTTCTTGGACAAGCCGAGGGATTTATGCATATATAAAGCCAATCTGTAAACATACGTCGTTCTTGGAGAAAGCACTTCAAAATCCTCGTAAAGGTTCACTATTCGGGCGCGCCTCTGTGATTTCGTGGCTATACATAAGTATTCACAACCAAATTTAGGCTACCAAAACTACTCGCGAAAGCACCTCCCCAAATGGGTATACAATAGATCAATATGCTATAAACATAAACCATTCATGAACGTGGTTTTCTCATGTTTCTGTACTTATATTCTTCATATGTACTAAATCTGTTTTTGAATAAAGAATTGAATTGAAGGTTCGATAAGCACAGAAAACCATAGGTAGTTTTTTCCGGCTAAGCCAGCTTCTCAATAAGACGAAGAGTTGGAACGTTTTCCTAATCCTTGCTACCAGACATTGTATGTGTTCCTTCCACTTCATATGCTGAACAAGCAACAGCCCCAAATATCTGATGAAGTTTTACTTGGAGTAAAATGTAAAGCGAAATCCGACGAAAAAGTGACGGTTCAAAGTGATGTGCCCAGTGACAACTAATACTTGAATTCGATATACACACACTTTATATTCTACTCGCGGCTGAGCCTCCCGGGTTAAGTGCCTGCATTCAAGTGAACGTGAAACATAATATTTTCGGAACGCTAACAGAAAACTAGGATCTTCTGCTGGGTTGTTCGGGATATCGATCATTCGGTTATTCAGTTTATACCGGGATCGTCCGACTATGTGCGAGGTTCGCAGACTTATTCATTCATTGATCGAAACTTTTACAGGTGGATGTCCAATTATCACAAAAGAAAAGAAAAAACGCTGCAAATCCCTGCACAACGGTTTATTATTTTGTATAGAATACCCTGCTGTTACAGATCAACGCTCTCTGTATAGATAACCCGTCTATATCATATAATATGTACTATTCTAAACATATTATGCAGTATCGCAGACCCTCCATAGGTTAGTACCTAACCCCGTACTCGTTACTAGGTACCTATCGAAATCACGAGTTAAATGTTGCTATAATAATTCTGTCAATGACAAACAGTAACTAAAATGGCGAAAAGAAACGCAAATAATGAAGTTCTGAAGGAAAATTGTTGATGTGGAGTGAAATAGATGGCCGTTCTGAGTAGATCACTGTTTTCTATGGTCAATACCTACCCTCTTGGTCAAGAATAATGACCCGTTGTGTTATAACTTGCCCATCAATAATACTTCAACGGTTGGTCAAGTTGCAAAAGTACCGATCAACAAAATCCAGCCCCTTCTTAGTAGATGAACCGTTGTGTAATAATTTACCGTTCTGTAATAATTAACTGTTGTGTAATAATTTGCCGTTGTGTAATAATTTACCATTGTGTAATAATTTACCCATAAATAATACTTCAAATGAAATAATATCGCAGAACAACCAACTCGACTTCATACAGCCATCCTTGATTATAATCAGGTGCTCCCTAGTGATGATATCCTGGCTGGATTTATACCGTTTGATTCACGATCGTGTTGAAGAAGCTTTTTGGTCCACATGAACGGCTGGACGTACAATGCTCCGGGTGGTCTCAAAAAATGGTTTAGCTCAAGACAAATTTAATAACTTTAAAAAAAATACCCTTCAATACCCTTCAATGTTTTCGAGCTACGGCGTTCTTAAAATTTCAACCCCTATTTTGAACCCCTTAGAGATGACTGACAGTCATCGAAGCCGAGCTTCGAGGACCCACTACACCCCGAACGGAACCTATAACTCGAATGTCATCAATTTTGTTTGATGGTAACTAAGAAAAGTGGCCCGTACGGCGTACGGCGTAGGCGGACAGACAGACATATTTTTATTGCATTTTCGGATTCTACATACCTTAAAACGTAAACCATCAAATCTCTAGGGGGCATTAATAACGGCTTTAACTACCGTTGAAGTATTATTCATGGGCAAGTTATTACACAACGGTTCATTATACTTGACCAAAGGATAGGTACTGACCACAGAAAACAGTGATATACGCAGAAGGGGCATCTATTTCACTCCACATCAACAGTTTTCCTTCAGAACTTCATTATTTGCGTTTCTTTTCGCCATTTTAGTTACCGTTTGTCATCGACAGAATTATTTTAGCAACATTTAACTCGTGATTTAGGTAGGTACCTAGTAACGAGTACGGGGTTAGGTACTAACCTACGGAGGATCTGCGATCCACATAATATGTTTAGAGTAGTACATATTATATTATATAGGACGGGTTATCTATACAGAGAGCTGTGATCTGTAACAGAAATCAAATTCGGTTAGCGCAACCATGAAATCCTTGCAACGCCCATACTATACTAAAGACTATACTAACTAAACTACACCAAAGAAGATCAATTTACAGGTGTCAATAGCATAGGCACATTTCATATCGATCAGGCTGCGATACTGCATAATTATTTATAACATGTTTCACATGGATTTGGTTTAAAATAGTTGTAAACGGAATCGTAGGATGTTAGACTGAAGCCTAAAGTAAAATAACCCACTATGATTTCTGTGGTGGTATCCTCCCAGAACTGCTCCCTGTAAACTTAAGATCTCACAAATAAACTCAGAAGTGGGGACGGAAGGAACCTAGTGGGGATCCCCACCATCCTCCACCAGCTGGAGGATGGAGGTAGCCCTCAGGGCTATAAAAACTCGCCTACTTCGCCTTTCCAACCATTCTACGCTCTCCTCTAGTCGATGACTACTCTCTTACCTCGCTCCTCCTGTCTCTCCTTAACCTAAAAGATCCTGGGCATGGTGACATCCTCTGCGTTGGAACCAAACCAGGCAAACGCATCCTAAAAGATCCTGGGCATGGTGACAGCCTCCAGTGTTGGAACCAAACCGGGCACGCATCCACAAAAGATCCCAGGCATGGTGACATCCTCTGTTTTGGAACCAAACTGGGCATAACCTAACGCCTCTAGTAGTGAATGTGCGCAAACTATACATTCACTACAATTCCGTTTAATCGTTTTCTACCTAAATTGAAAACAATGAGGGGCCTGTCAGCTACAAGCCTGGCTGCTCAGGGGCGCCCTAAAAGTGCATTAAGGTAAGGAATCGCAGTCGACAGTTCCCCGTTCTACTGCTGCATTCGACGAAGTATTATTAGCGAATTTTCGAAGAAAAAGAAGCTATTGTTCTCGGTCCAAAATTTTTAAAACTCGAATTTCCGAAAGATTTTTATACCAAAATCCGTTTCAGACCATCCTGAATTCCCTGCCGAAAGACACCAAAAATTATATGTATATATATATATTTATATATATATTTATATATTTATATATATATTTATATATTTATATATATATTTATATATTTATATATGTATGTGTCATTCCAGACGATAACTCTCGAAAGAATTGAGATAAAAAGTTCAAATTTGCACGAAAAATCTGTCTTGGCAATCGACAGGCTAAGTTCGAAGATGGGCAGAATCGGGTCACCCTAAGGGGGAGTTTTGGGGAGTTTTAGGGGGGGAAAATTACCCATAAATTCCCAAAATGAAAAAGTCTGACAAGTGACACCTCATTTTAAAGGTTTTTGTACGCTGAACACGATGGTGAAATCAGAATTGCGATATCTCATTCCGTTCTCAAACTGGAGCACTTTGAAGATGAAGGAACGTGGTTATTTCTTGAGATGTTCTTCCTGGTTCGTCTGCTCTAATCTGATAACGGAATGGGATATCGCAATTCTGACTTCACCATCGTGTTCAGCGTTGGAAAATCTACAAACCGAGGTGTTACTCGGCAAAAAATGGAACAAAAAATTTGTTACCTACGTACCCAATACCTACTCTTCTGGTATTCAAAACATTTTTGATTTCCCCCTCCCCCTCCTTCCACCCCAAATTTTACTTTGCGTAAAACTACTCCTGTTTTAATTTTTTATGGTATCAAGTTGGGAAAACATTGACCGAAAATTAATTTTCAGAAAATTTTAGGCGGAGGAGGAAGATGCCGAAAACTTCGAAAATTCGCTCTTATAGCCATGCTGCATGACTGTGGTTTTTTTGAAAATGTGAGACGCTCAATACTGCTCAGCTGCTAGTTAGAGGTGCAATAGTATGGAACAGTAGTAAGTGGGCACATTCAGGACACTTTTGGCTCAACGCTAAATGTACACTACCTCGATCAATGAACGTTTGACGAACGTTAAATTAACGCTACCTCGATCAATGAACGTTTGGCTCAACGCTACATGAACGATGCCTCGATCAATGAACGTTTGACGAACGTTAAATTAACGATCAATGAACGATACCTCGATCAATGAACGTTTGGCTCAACGCTACATGAACGATCAATGAACGTTAATTTAACGTTCGTCAAACGTTCATTGATCGAGGCATCGTTCATGTAGCGTTGAGCCAAACGTTCATTGATCGAGGTAGCGTTAATTTAACGTTCGTCAAACGTTCATTGATCGAGGCATCGTTCATGTAGCGTTGAGCCAAACGTTCATTGATCGAGGTAGCGTTAATTTAACGTTCGTCAAACGTTCATTGATCGAGGTAGTGTTCATTTAGCGTTGAGCCAAAAGTGTCCTGAACGTGCCCACTTACTACTTGGAACTATATGGATTTTTATTATTCATAAAGCTCACTTTCATTGAAGTCAATTATTCAATTTTAATTCGCCGTGAAAATACAACCAGTGGAATTGATCTAGGGGAAGGTGGGAAATGCCTCGGCCAGACGAAGTTCATTATGAATTCAAAGCCTCCGCGAAGAAGTGAAGTAGAACAGAGGAAGTGATCGAGAAAGCTGAAGTAATCAAGAACCTAATATCACGGAGGGCTAATAACTTGGAGCAAATATTGAGAGGACGAACTTTCCAAGATTTCCGGAAGTAAAAGGGAGTCAAAAAGGGGAGAGTTTATAATGGTTATAGTTGGATGTCGGGCGTGAGGGGCGCCGATAAAGCGTTCCCCAGGTCCGGCGTCATTCCCTACATTTTCCCTCACTCCAGGCTTCAGCCGATCAACACGTAATGGTTTTTTAATGACCGATGTTTACAAGAAAAAGCGTTCCTGACCTAATTACGAGTATACTGATGGTGGAATGATTATCCGTGAGTTTATGACATCGTGATTAATATAGGGCTCGGATGTATGCACGACGAAACTTCGAATTATGCTTAAGGCTAAATGTCCCCGATTTTATTAAGAAATTTTTTCAAGAGATGGCAGCACTATCGGGGGCAAATTTGGAAAAGGTTTTGTGCCTGGACGGCTGAACCGATTTTCGTTCCGGATTTGTTTTTGGAAACCATTAGTAAGTAGAATTGATATGACACTCGTTTTTTCCATTTCCGTTTTTCATATTTTCCGCTATGATACTCTACCTATGAAAAAAAAAAGTTATTCACGAATTTAAAGGTCCAGGCGCGCTAGGGATATTTATTTGGAGTTCAAATCAGTTTGAAAATAGAAAATCGGATGAATAGCAAGCAAATAGTTTTCGAATAGTATTGTTATTACGAATGGGGGGGGGGGGGGTGATTGTGAATGGAGGCGCCAGCGCCTGCAATGAGAAGGGGGCAGCCGACGACCTTGGATGGGCCAAGGTCATTCCCCTGTGTTCTGCTTCTCATGAAATTATTTTGACTGATGATATATCTCAACATTCTGCTTAGTGGGCACCAAGATATTTATTAATTAGAGATACTGAGGGATATCATTAGGATTAGGGGTGGGAGATACCTACTAACTCATCTAAATCAGATATTTGATTTAAAAAAAGTTTAGGTAGGTAAGTTTACCTATATTTATATTAGGTTTACCAGCTATTACCGATTGATTTTCCGATCGACTTTCGAACATGCCGCCAATGCCCCTGACTTGAGACAAATTTTACCATTCAAACTAGAAACTCAGAGTAGAAAGTGGGGGTGCTTATCGAAAGAGAACCACCATTCGAATATGGACATCGAAATTGAGCAGCACGTAATCCAATAACTCGTCCATTGATGAGCTACACCAGTTGCTAGGCGAGGGGATGGCGCGACAGAAGTGTACAGCGACAATTATAAGCGTAGGTACATGACAAAAGAGTGGCGAATGACGGAGGTAAGTTTTTGAAAAAAATTTTACCAGCCCGGCCGATGCTCCCCGCAATTACACGAAAGGGGTGTAGGGATCATCGGGATACTACAACAAACTAGCTCGTCTCCGCTTACCCTCGTCATCTTTCAGACCTTGATCCTGTACGCTTTTTTCCTAAGATTCCTTGTATAGGCTTATTTGGCTGTACGCGTTTTTCGTGACGAAAGGCGTCTTCCCGCCAGTTTCAGCTTCAGGAGATTTCCCCGCCTAGCTTACGCAGACAACCGACTTTTCGCTTCATGTGCAAGGATGGGTAGGTATTGATAGCAAAAACATCTATGTATTTGATTTATTATTTTCAATAATGAACCTTTGGAATCGAACATGAAAAAAAATTCTAACCCCCGCTCAAAATTTGATGGTTTACGTTTCAAGGTATGCAGAATCCGAAAATGGAATAAACAAATTTTTGTCCGTCCGCCTTACACCGTACTTAGCACTTTTCTTAGTTACCACGAAAAAAATTGATGAAATTCGTGTTATAGATTCCGTTCGGGGTCTAGTTGGTTCTCGAAGCTCGGCGTTACTGTCAGTCATCTCTAAGGGGTTCAAAATAGGGGTTGAAATTTTCAGAACGCCGTAACTCGAAGACTTTCGATGGGGATTTTTAACGTTTTTAAATTGATCATGAACTAAGGAATTTTTTGAGACCACCGGAGCATTGTACGACCAGCCGTTCGTTTGCACCAAAAAAGCTTCGTCAACATGATCGTGAATCAAACGGTATTAATCCCGCCGGGATATCATCACTAGGGAACACCTGATTATAATCAAGGATGGCTGTATTAAGTCGAGTTGGTTGTTCTGTGATATTATTTCATTTGAAAAATGATGGATCTATTGGATTTTGTAGGTAGGTACCTACTTTTGAAACTTGAACAAACGTTGAAGTATTATTGATGGGTAAATTATTACACAATGGTAAATTAATACACAACTGCAAATTATTACACAACGGTTCATCTACCTAGAAGGGGCTAGATTTTGTTGAAAAGTAATTTTGCAGCTTGAACAACCGTCGAAGTATTATTGATGGCCAATTATTACACAACTTTAAACTATTACACAACGGTTCATTATACAGGTAAATTATTACACACCGGTTTATTATCCGCCTTATGCTTCGTGAATAACTACAAATAATTAATGGTTTAATTATTGAATCCCGCGCGTTTGTATGAATCTTTAATTCCCGGGCCGGCTCCAGTACTCCATTTAGTGATTTCCTGGATGGAGCTCGAGGGTACTGACCACAGAAAACGGTGATCTGTTAGGGATCCGGCTTCTGCCGATTTTTGATTCTCCGAATACGAACGCGATAGCACGGAGAAAAGTCGGGTTGAATGTTTATGTTGCCACTGTTGCATTGGGCCAAACCCCACCGACACCGACCGAACTGTTTTTTTCCGTTGCATTTTGACCTGAAATTCTGCCACTTTGTGGTGTGGCCTCTTGCTTACTTCCAACAACTTTTGAGGGTGGGTTTCAATTTTTTTCTTTTCATGCTTGATTCCAAAGCTTCATTATTGAAAATATAACTGAATAATAATAATAATAATAGAAATAATTAATATTTAAAAAAATTATAAAAATAATACCTACATACCAATAATGTACAAATAATGATATTATAATGACTATTATACTAACAATACCTACATAACAATAATAATATGTTAATATAATACCCATAAATATAAATTATAATAATAATAATAAACTCGGCCCTTCGGGCCTCGCCAGGGGGCAAGCCCCCTGGACCCCCAAAGGGGGCTCCGCCCCCTCGGAACGGCTTCGCCGTTCCTCACCCCCGAAGGATGTGTTCTTATACTTCGTATAACAAAGGAGAATTTGCTATGCAATTTACCCCCCCCCCCCCACACCACCAACACACAAAAAATAACGTTGGTAATTCTTTATCACATTCCTCTTTGTGCTCATCTTTATCACATTCCTCTTTGTGCTCATCTTTATCACGTTCCTCTTTGTGCTCATCTTTATCACATTCCTCTTTGTGCTCATCTTTATCACATTCCTCTTTGTGCTCATCTTCATCACATTCCTCTTTGCGTGACGCGTTTTTGTGACAGGATATTGTGACAGGACATTTTTTTCACATGACCCCCGGCGTTAAAATTGCATAGCAATTAATACCTACTAACTATATAATACCTACCTATATGAATATTATTATAATACCTACATATATATTATTATTATTATTGTTATAATAATAGTAATTGAAGACCACGGAAAACGGTTGAGAATTGAGGTCCAATGATTTGGATTCAGGATGGCAGGCATTTCCCTGATCACCCATCGATTCTTAATATGATGTCAACCGAATTCTTTTTTACGCCGAATGCAGTGCTTTCCTTTTTTTGTTCACTCTTCTTTTCCTTTTGACTAATCGAACTTATGTTTTCCATTTGGGTGTTCACTGCCTATATAGAAAGAATAGACCTGTAGCAGTGGAATATTGAAAAATACAGCCTGAACACAAAAGTGCTGTCATGGACGGGGTCAGTGACCCTTCTCGATAGACCAGGAGATGTGTGCACCCCTTCTAAGGCAGGTCTCCATTCATAAGTGGCATTTCCCCCACCCAAATCGTAATAACAATACTATTCGGTTGATACTCATCCGATTTTCTCATTTCAAACGGATTTGAACTCCAAATAAATATCCTTAGCGCGCCTGGACCTTACAATTTGAAAATAGGTTTTTTAAATAGGGTTTTTGTTTTCTTTTTGTGGAAAATTTGAAATGAAAATAGAAAAAAGAGTGTCATATCAATTCTAAGTACTCATGGTTTACAAATCAATTTTTAGAAGGAAAATCGGACGAGCGATTTAGTCACAGTATTCTAATTAGTTTTAGCTCATTTTGAAGCACAACGTGGTGGCAGCTTTTTGAACTAAACCGGGGATATTTAGCCTTAAAACCCTTCTAAATTATGCTCGCTAAATATTCTCGATAATACCCTTTTATGCCGTTGAATATGCTCAAAGAAACCCCGTTAAAATCTGTCGAAAAGAGGTGAAACAAAAAATGTACAACTTGTACAAGTTTTTTCTCGACCTCTCTCTCTCTCTCTCTCTCTCTCTCTTTCCATCCCTTCCTCGCACCTGCTGTGGTGAGAACAGCGGGATGCTCCCTCTTCAATACTCGCTGTGGTGAAAACCGCAGGGTATTCACTCTCTTCCTCTCAGCGTTTGCTGTGGTGAGAACGGCGGGACGCCTCCTTCTCCTCTAGTGTGGAGAAAACCACGGGGTGTTAGCCTCCATCTTCCCGGTTTCAGCTGCAGTGAAAACCGCGGATCACCTTCCTCTCCTCTAGTGCCTGCTGTGGTGAAAACCGCGGGTAATAGCTGGATTACCGATCGAATTTCGAACCTGCCGTCAATGCCCATGACTTGAGACAAATTTTATTCAGACAAGAAACGCAGAGTAGAATGTGGGGGGGAGGGGGGGCTTTTATAGAAAGAAAACCACCCTTTCGAGCAGAACGTAATCCGATTGTACTTGTCCACAAGACCCAAGCATCCATCGTAGGTACCGCAGCCTCCTCTCATTTCTGACCACAATGATAACAACCAGAGGTTCATCCCTGAGCCTCGTTATCCCCCAGTGAGGAGCAGAACATAAATCAAAGTCGCAAGCGATACGAAGTGGTCAGGCGGGAGGTTTGATGACCTCAAGTGCTCTCGCCCGACATCGGACAACGGTTCTCATTGGGCCACTCCAGTGGGTAGACCCGTCGGCAGGAGCCCTTCAGGACGAGCAACCTGACGCACCATCCCTTCGAGGCTGACCATCTATTATCAGGTTTCAAACAAGCAACTTGTGAACGCAGTACGGTCGACTATCAATAACGGACAATGAGGACTGCTCATGGGGTCGACATCTGCTGCTTTTGACTGCCAGATTTATCCAAATTTTCAGCTCAGAAATCCGAGTGGTTCAGCGGAAATGAACAGAATTAAAAGAAAAAAAAAAAAAAAGAAAAAAAAAACCGCTACAGTTCTTGTCACACGGGTATATCCATGGGCTCTACCCATAGAAACACCTACAGAATTTTGGCTATTGATTTATTGTTTCTTTCATGTGCAATTAAATAATTATTTTTGAAGGTTTCCACTAATTTTGGCACGGAAAAACATGAATTAGGCTCGTATTTTTGATGTTATCTTTCATCATTTATAGTGCTATTTAATTGTGTTGATGCACGTATTGATACGTGTTTTTGACTCATAAAAATTGAATTTTGGGAGCTGGACCCTCGTCACAACCTCAATTCTTCACTCTTTGGTCAAAATCAACTTCATATTCGGTCTTCTTGCCCTTAATAAATAGCAGTGTTTGACGAGCTTATTCTAACACAATATCCCAATTTGATAGTTTTTTGCCATTAGAAGCGTAGATGGTTGAAGTTTTGCACGCGCTAGTACACAGGTAGAATATCATGTTACTTCCCTTCCTTTCCATTCGTACAGCTACGTTAGCATCATGAGCGGGAGCTTACTGCCCAGTTTGATCCAGTGGGGACTTCACGTCCTCCAGCTAAATATGATAAATAAGATAAGATTGATAAGGCAAAAACCAAAAAATAACGCTTTTCAAGCCAGCGCTTTCGTTGGTATACAACATTTTCGGTGTTTTAAGCTATTTTTACCAAGTTTTGACGCGAATGTCTTCAATTTGACTCACCGGACTCATACTGGAGTTAGATTGAGCTACAGTATGGTTTAATAGTTCGCGACGACAATGAAGAACCGGGTAATGGATACCAGGTCGGTATTTAGATCCGAATTGACCAGATTTCCTCTGCAGCATCGTGGACGCCAACGCACGCACTACCCGTCGCCGGGTTTTCGAGAGGGCTTTAATTCATCAGGCGTTCCTCGACACCCGCACATTACAACTTCAACACCCGCACGAAGCAGCTCTTTGAACTCGTCACTGTAGAGCTCCACGCCTACGTCACTTTCCGGCCTCTCACTTTCAGACGAATGAGCCCTTGTGTATTAATAGGCGGGTTGTACATCTCCACCTTTTGATAGGACAGCTGAGAGGTAATTTTGTCCCATTGCTACTAGTGACAGATTCAACTACGACACATACTCGTGTTCAGGAAGACAAAACCCCACCACAAAGCCAGGGGCGTTTCGTCCATAAGGCCACTTGGGCCACTCCCGGGCACCCAAAAACCAGAGTAAAAAACGCTGCAAAGTCCTTGTCACATGGGTTTATTATTCTATTGGACATACCTACAGAAATTTTGGCTGTTCATTTATTGTTTCATGTCCAACTATTGAAATGGCTATTTTAAATGGTTTCCGCCAATTAGGGCCCCCAATAAGACGAAATTAGGCACGGATTTTTTTTCCAGATTATTTTTGATCATTGACAGTGCCATTTAATAGTCATGATTCACCTGTTGATACTGCTTCTCGTGTTATAGTACAAACGTATGGTGATTTCAAACTATTTCCCATGTTGTTGACTCGGGAGCTTAACCTTCGTTACAACCTCAATTCTTCACTCTTCGGTCGAAACCAACTTAATATTCGGTATTCTCGCCCTACAAAACATGGAGAATGATACCTCACAAGCTCATGTTCACTAAGACCTCAAAATTCCCTCGAAAACCCCTATTTTTCTCCCATAACACCCCTGGGTGTATGGCGATCAGGCTGCCGTGTTTCGGAGCACAACTAGGACCCAGATGTGTTCCCAAATGGGGACCCAAACTGTGTGCGGAAGAACGACGAATTTATACGAAAATTTAACGTAAATTTGAGGCTGAAACTTCGTTAGAACCTCGATTTTCCACTCTCTGGTCAAAATCGACTTCATATTCGGTCTTCTCGTCCCCAAAAACATAGAAAAAGATACGTCAAAAGCTCATGTTACTAAAACAAAAGAAGTATACCTATTTTTATACCAATTTTTCGCTCATAACACCCCTGGGTATATTCTCATCGGGCTGCAAAGTTTCGGGACACAACTAAGGTCCAAATGGAGCATATGTGAGCGAAAGAACGAATTTTTTAGAACGAAAATGAAACCGGTATACGTGATACGGCGGCCAGCGGACGGACACTGCATTTTCTGAATCTACGTACCTTGAAACGTAAAACAAAAATTTTGAAGGGGTGTTATAAAAACGTTTTGCTGATTACATAGGTGTATTATTCACAGTATAATAGAACAAAAGACCAACCACTGTGCAATTGGCATCTGAATTTCTCTCCTTACAGTGTACCTACCTAGCATTTTTCACAAGTTCAACAGCCACACGCCAGAGTTCTCTGGCTATGGATATTCAATATTCCAGAAGAGCATCCATGGTGTTTCCTTAATGTTAGCTCCATAGACCAAGCATGTAGAATGTAATCGATGTTCTGCAATCGAAATCGAAATCTAGGCTTCTGAAACTGGAAGTTAGGTCCTGGGACCTAGCGCTACCATGGCAACCGAGAAAAGTGGCCCATCCGCGCATGCTCAGTCGAATAAAAATGTTGTTCGCCACGCCCACTTTGAGCCCCAGCCCCACAATCTGATTTTAACCCAAAAATCGTTCATTTCACAATCGATTCGGTCCCTTCGATTCAATTTGTCATCTCGATACGAGATCCTTCTACTTCTGATTTGTTTTTGTTGTCTCTGAGACACATGTCCGACACTGGCTTACGTCCGACATCTACAGATGACAACTAAGCTGAGAACTTCCACTCCACTGCACTGAATCACATTCGCTTTCTCTGTCAGTTTTCAATTTTTTTTGCGTCAAATTTTGCGCGTTTTGCGTTCGGTCCGGTTCCGGTGACAGATTTGTATTTGTGGTACCTACGTGCGTTTTGTCCTGTTTGCTGTTTGTGGATTGATCGGCGTCAACACACACATAACTATCTACCTTCTAGCCAATAGCTCTTCAATTCAAGTAGGTACCAGCCGAGGAGTCATTGTTTTGTTGTATTTTAGTTTACTATATTTTTGTACCACATGAATTTGGTGGCTAATTTGCAGTAGAAACTGTCGACTTTGTCGTACGACGGTAGAGTGTTGATTAAAAGAGAAGCATTTATTGAATGTCACTCAATCACTCAATAAGGGAAGGGTGTTGTTGCCTTGGGGTATTTTTTAGACAAATCTGTTGGTTTTCTATTCTGGCCTGGTGCACCACAGTTTTCAGTCCCCACGCACCGCTACTGCCTAAAACACTGTACAATTATACGAGCCCTATCCAACCTTTAGGTCTAATCAATTCCAATTACGTTGATAGGCAAACGACGCATGGGCAGACTTAATAGCACTGATAATACAAACATGATTATTGGTACTGGCCGTTATAAATATGAAATTGAAGGCTTCAATTCAAAATATTGTTCCATACTAACTTTCTAATGGAAACAAACACTTGAAACTTGATTCCACAAGCCTACCTGAGTTTGACTGTCACCAACGCACCTGCAACATCACACAAGAATATCAATCTGTTTATTTGTTTGTTGTTATTAAACGGTAATAAATGCTAAGTACAAAATATAATAATAACATATTATAAATTGAATTAATATGATACTCATAATAATTTAGATGCATATAAACTACAATAGGTACAGGTGATGAGGATAAAACTGCTGCAAAGTCCTTGTCACATGGATTTATTATTCTATTGGACGTACCTACAAAAATGCTGGAAATGCATTTATTTTTTTCTTTCATGTGCAATAACTGAAATAGCTATTTTTATGGTTTCCACCAATTTTTGCCCCTAAAAAACACGAATTAGGCTCCAATTTTTGACAAATCATCGTTGATCATTGATAGTGCCATTTAATTGTCTTGATTCACCTGTTGATACTAATTCTAGTCTAACGATACTAGCCTGATGTATCTCCAGTACAACGAATAAAACGTCTACCTACCAGAAATTATCTGTTATGGTTTATTATTCTCCGAATAATATTGGTTAATAAAATTATCTGAATTTTTTTATTTTACGTTTCAAGGTGTTAGATTCCAAAAGTGCGTCCCTGTCTGCCGTGTCTTCGTTAATGTTTTGGTTTAAAAATAAAAAATAAAAATCGTTCTTTCGTACACATGCTCCAGGGCCTTAGTTGTATTCCCTATCTCGGCAGCCCGATCTGAAAACGCACAGGGGTGTTATGGGTGAAAAACGGGTGCAAAATCAAGCATTTTTGAGATTTTATTAGGCATTCTTGTTGTCGTGATCCTCCCAGAACATCACTCCTTGTACTGAATAGATTGTTCAAAGAATAAACCCAAACGAGTGAGGTGGTATACTTGACCGAGTGAGGTGGCGTACGTGACCTAGTGAGGTGGCATACGTGACCGGGCTCAGGGAGTCCTGAAGCTCCCCACCAGTCCTCAACGGCAGTTGATGGGCTGGGGGAGAGTAGACAGGTTAATATAAAAACCCGCCATCTTCGCCTGTCACCTCATTTTATGCTCTCATCAAGTCGATGACTAACCTCTCTCGCTCTCCTCTCATGCCTCCTTACCTATAACCCACAAGAACTCAGATTGGTGGAACCGGCCTTGGTGATAACCGGCCTCGAGTGGCAACCACTGGGCAAAACCCTCTAGCGTCTTTAGTGGTGGTAACCTTCCTGGTTTTCCCAAAGGTGTTAACCTTTTAGACGCTAGATCCAGCAACCTTCTCCTCCATTACTCTCACTCACCTTACCTCACCTCACCACTACCTCACTCTCACTATCAAACCACCACACTTGTCTTAACGACAAGTTGTTACTGTTAATATAGGAGTGAGATCTTGAGGGAATTATTCGAAGGATTCGTGACTGTACCGCCGAACAGCCCCCAAAAGTAAACTCAACAAACTCGAGAGTGTAAGAAACGAACATAATATAATTTAGGTTTGATAAAACTCGAACTTCGTTGGAAACGAGATGAAAGTTTTCAGGGTGGAGTGTTTTCAAGACAAACCGTGTACATTCCCGGTCACAAGACGTCTTCCCGACGATATTAAGTTCGGTAAAATAATCGGGAGTTTTCTCGACGCTATCGTCGAACTCACTGTAAGTAGGAGAGGAGTCGCAGAGTTCTTATCGAGTTTAACTTTCCGTATATTTTCATGAAATAGTTGAGCAGTCATCCGAATGAAATATAAGCACAGTTATTCGCGTTGTAAGTGGGTATCTTTCATCTTTCGTGTTTCAGTCGTACCCGTACGTTCTGTCCTACTCGTACCCAGCATCAATACGAGGCTAATATATACCTACAACCCCCTTCAAACTCCCTTCCAATTCCATTGCTTAACACCATCACCGAACTTCAATGACCGTCACAATAGACGAGGTCGGCTTATGAAAAATTAGTTCTGGCTGGTTTTCAATAATGAAACTTTGGAATCGAGCACGAACAAAACAATTTTAATCCCCCCTCCTCACATTTTGTTGATAGGTACTTTTGAAACTTGAAGAAAAGTTATGCTTAAATAATAACAAAAAATAATTAATGATTTAATTATTGAACCTCGCGCAATTATATTATGAACCAGTAATTCCCGAGCAGGCTTCAGAACTCGATTTAAGGCATTCTTCTAAGGAGGGGGGGGGGGGGGGGGCTTGGTTTTGACCGCAGAAAACAGTGACCTACACAGAAGGGGCAATTATACAGGTAAATTATTACACAACGGTTTTTACTTCTTACACAACGGTTTATATTACTTCCTCACAACCGAAGGTAGGGAAGCCTTGGATTCGTGATTGAGTAAAAAAATGTATCCTGCAAAATGAACATTTCCACTCCCATTTTGCGTTTTAAACATCCAGGAACATTTTTGGTTCCGTGTCTGTTTGTCTGTGGTAATTCCTTATAACGCCCATAACTACCCGAAATAATGGTCAAAATGGGCTGAAATTTCGAGGGGAGGTGCGAGTTGGATCACAGATGGTCTCACACCAAAATCACTGAAAAATTACGGGAACCCACGTCTGCGCATGCGCAAATGTGAAATAATTGAAACGCCCATAACTACCTTAAATATCGTTGAGATGTGTTCAACCATAAAGGGTCGAACAGGAATATCTATTTTTTAGTTACTATATGAAATATATATATAGGAATAACTATTCATAGTTACAGGAATAATAATTTCATAGTTCCAAATGAATTCATCGGATTCGTAATGTAACTTTCGCCTGCGCATGCGCGAACATGAGATGTTAACCATTTCCTTGTAACGCTCCTATCTACGCGAAAAACAGTCATATGGAGCTGAAATTGTAAAAAAACTGAAAGGGTACACGCGGGTTGGATCGCAGATGATGCGACTTCAAAATTATGGAAATTGATCCGTCTGCACATGCGCAAACGTGAAATAAGTGATGCGCCCACAACTACTTTAAATATCGTTGAAATGAGTTCAGATTTGGAGGGTCGATCAGGAATAATACTTTGATAGTTCAATATGAATTTCATTGGAACCGTACGGTAACTTTCGTCTGCGCATGCGCGACCATGAAATGTTGACAGTTTCCTTGTAACGCTTCTAACTACGTGAAAAATAGTCGTAGAGAGCTGACATTTTGAGGGTACACGCGAGTTGGATGGCAGATGGTCCCGCATCAAAACGAACCAACCCAACTATTCTATGCGTTCATGTGATTCAAGTGAGGTTGCTATAATGCCTACTCGAATTGGCAGACCACATGCTTGATGAATAACAACAAATAACTTATTAATGATTGAATTACTGAATCCTGCGCATTTTTGTGAAACTGTAATTTCCGGGCCGGCTCCAGGACTCGATTTAGGGGCTTCCCTGAGAGGAGCTTTAGGGTATTGACCACAGAAAACAGTTATCTACGCAGAAGGGACATCTATACAGGTAAATAATAAACCGCTGTGAAATAATTTGCAGCATTCTTCCTATTGTAAGCGATTTTTGACCTGAAAACTCTCAAATTTGCTACATCTGTAGGGAACTCCGGAATGCTTGACGTAATTGCCACCGTTCAACGACCCCGCACGGGCACTTGCCGCATTAATCGTCGGATAAACGCACCCACATTCGCCCTAATAAAAAGCGCCTCGTGAAAGGGCGAACGGGGAAGAACCTCAGAAAGGGCGTCCGTGAACGGTAATTGGGCGAGGATTAAGTGGGAAGACAGACAAAGCGGGGAGGGGACCGCAAGTATTCACTTCGCCGTCTGAGGCGGGGAAGACCTTGAATTAATTACCGCGGCAAAATCAACTTGGTAATTACCTGTGGCGCTAGGAATAGAACATTTGCTGTACACGTGCTGGTAATGAAGGGAAGGCTGGGGCAACCGCCGGGCTGTTCACACGTCGGAAACTCATCTGGTTGGATGAGGTTCTCCACTCATTTGATGACGTAAAAGACAACGGAGACTGAGCCACACCAAAGCGTGTTTTTACAGGATTTCCTATGAAAATTACAGGGTATTTATTACATCGCAGCTCTTCTTGAGTGATTCAGAACATGTAAAACGCTGCAAACTATTACGCAACGGTTTATCATTCACACGCATCTGAGACCCTTTCTGCGTGGATCACCGTTTTCTGTGGTCAATACCTACCCTTGTGGTTCCCACAAAGGAGCCCTAAATAGAGAACTGGAGCCGGCCGGGAAATTACAGTATTCAGTGGATTCAATATCTCTATAATTCGACTGCGTTAAGCAAATCCCTCCTAAGCGACAGTTCTCCTTTTTGGGAAATCGCAAAAAACGATAGTGACATTCTGTCTTGTATGGAGAGCATAGTTTCCGGATGTTTTTAATGAAAAGTTGATCTGATGACGTCTCGAGAAAAACAAATCCAAAAAAACCAGCCGATTAAGCCGTATTGTCGCTTCTTAGGTTTTTGCAAAACCATAGAATGCTACAAGCCAGTTATGCAAATTCATACCAACCACCAATATTGCATGTAGTGAATGTATATTTGACGCACATCCACTACAAGAGGCGTTGAGGGAGGATGTGCCTGGTTTGGTTACAGGCGTACTACCACCATGCCCGGGATCTTTTTGGATGTATGTCCGGTTTGGTTATGGGCAGACCACCACCATGCCCGGAATCTTTTCAGGAGCGTGCCTGGTTTGGTTATGGGCGGACCACCACCATGTTCAGGATCTTTTTGGATGAATGCTTGGTTTGGTTATAGGTGAACTACCACCATACCCAAGATCTTTTAGGGAGAGCTGCCTGGTTTGGTTATGGGCGGACCACCACCATACCCAGGATCTTTTTGGTATAAGGAGGGATGAGGAATGAGGTGAGAGAGATAAGTCAGCGACTTAAGGAGAGCGTAGAATGGTTGGAAAGGTGAAGGAGGCGAGTATATATAGCCCTGAGGGCTATCTCCCTCCATCCTCCAGCTAGTGGAGGATGGTGGGGATCCCCACTGAGTTCCTCGGTTCCCCTGCATCTTCCGTCCCCACTTCTGTGTTCATCTGGCGAGATCTTAAGTTCACAAGGAGTGGTTCTAGGACGATACCACGACATTGCACTTACTAGGTTATTGCGTATCTAAATTTGGCTGAAAACTGAAAACCTAATACAACTAAGCGCCATTCGTTCACACAAACATACACACACACAAAATGTCATTATTCCAACTCTTATCACCTTGCAATAACTCTATCGGATCAGTTGATACCTACATTATTACCAAAATTCCATTATCTGCCTTTATGAATGGCGGTGCTCTAGTAAAATGCGTAGTGTAAAACTGTTGACAAACAGAGAAGGCTGTCACATTTTATCGTTTGACGGACCGCACAACCATTAAACCCTTCAGAGCCGCACTTACCTCAAACTGAATGAACTGTCTAAACCTCCCACCAAACGTAAGACTTAACTACAGAAAGAAGATAAGCTGGCAAATGACTGGTCCGAACTCACTTCATCGAAGATCACGAGACTTGAGTACGTTAAAAACGTCAGTTACATGAGGCAAGTTGTACGAACAAAATGAAAAGATGATGCGTGATATAAATTATGATTGCATACTATGGTGCGTAATAATAATAAGCATGATAATAAACAACATTTTCACTTTACATTTCTCCACATGTCTTCACTTACTGCCTGAACCCTACACTGAAGTTCACAGGTAGTGATGGACGACGAGAGACAGGAATGACCGACCATTTTTCAGGATAGGACCACTTGCGGTGCAGGAAATAAGCGCCAAAATGGAGAAAAAACCGGACATATGCGCCAAAATGCATGGCCAAAAGTGCCATTACTATAGGACGTAAGCGCCAGCCTACTGGTACATATATGCGCCACAAAATTTGGTGTTGGGTTCAGTTCAGGCAGTAAGTGAAGAAATGTGGAGAAATGTAAAGTGAAAATGTTGTTTACTATTATGCTTATTATTATTACGCACCATAGTATGCAATCATCATTTATTATCATGCATCATCTTTTCATTTCGGTTTATTATTCCGTAAATAATACACCTATGTATTCGCTCAGCAAACAATTTTATAACACCCCCTCAAAATTTTTTCTTTTCCGTTTCAAGGTGCGTAGATTCCAAAAATTCAATGTCCGTCCGCCGTACGCACTCCGCCGTATCACGCCTACCGGCTTCATTTTCGGTCTAAAAAATTCGTTCTTTCGCACACATGCTCCATTTGGGCCCTAGTTGTGTCCCGAAACTTTTCAGCCCGATCGGTAAATACCCAGGGGTGTTATGAGTGAAAATGTTTATAAAAATAGGTACTTTTTGTGTTTTAGTAACATGTTAATAACATGAGGTTCTGAGATATCGTTTTCCATGTTTCTGGGGACGAGAAGACCGAATATGAAGTCGATTTTGACATAAGAGTGTTCAGCTTCCAAAATTGATTTTTTTTGTGGAGTGAAAAACCTGAGAAATCGTCTGCAATCAAACACTGGAAAAAGTGTCAACACCTGGATCAAGACGATTAAATGGCACTACCAATGATCAAAGATAATTTGGAAAAAAAGGAGCGTACCTAATTTGTCTTTTAGGGGCCAAAATTGATTGAAACCATCAGAAACTGCTATTTCGATTATTACGCATGAAAGAAACAATAAATGAACAGCCAATGTTTCTGTACGTATGTCCAATAGAATAATAAACCCATGTTACAAGGACTTTGCAGTTTTTGTTGCAGTTGCCTCATGTAACTGAGTTTTTCAACGTACTCAAGTCTCGTAATCTTCGATGAAGTGAGTTCGGACCAGTAATTTGCGAGCTTGTCTTCTTTCTGTTGTTGAGTCTTACGTACGGTGGGAGGTTTAAGACAGTTCATTCATTTTGAGGCGCATATGTGCCAGTAGGCTGGCGCTTATGTCCTATTGTAATGGCGTTTTTGGCCATGCATTTTGGCGCACATGTCCGGTTTTTTCTCCAGTTTGCCGCTTATGTCCTGCACCGCAAGTGGTCCTATCCTGAAAAATGGTCGGTCATTCCTGTCTCTCGTCGTCCATCATTACCTGTGAACTGTGTTCGACTTGCTTGGAGCGGTACTTGACTCGAGGACATCATCGGATTGTTGGATTTCGTCTCCGTTTCCTTCAACTGACCCTCTGAAATGTCAACTGCCCTTCCCCCTCTCCTCCCCTCAGCAAGTCAGTGGCTGCAGGGCTCTCAGCCGGCTCGAAGGGTTATCCCAACCCATCGTCCAAAATGCCACCGCCGACACTAAAAGAACGAGAAGGGAGCGCTGTAAACTTTCAAAAGGTGGTTATCGGATAAAGGACAAAGTCGTTCAGTCCGCGACGTATGAAAGATAAACCCCGAGGTACCTTGGAAACAGTGAGAACCGTCGGAGGTGGCCCATCCAGAGCCCTTAAGCCACATAAGGGCTGAAGGTCTGTTTTTTTTTGTTTTTCCTTTGTTTTTCTTTTCACATCAACGCCTTTTTCTCTTTTAGCGAATTTTCGAAGAAAAGGAAGCTATTGTTCTCGGTCCAAAAATTTTAAAACTCGAATTTTCGAAAGATTTTTATACCAAAATCCGTTTCAGACCATCCTGAATTCACTGCCGAAAGACACCAAAAATTATATGTATATATATATATATATATATATATATATATATATATATTTATATATATATTTATATATTTATATATTTATATATTTATATATTTATATATGTATGTGTCATTCCAGACGATAACTCTCGAAAGAATTGAGATAAAAAGTTCAAATTTGCACGAAAAATCTGTCTTGGCAATCGACAGGCTAAGTTCGAAGATGGGCAGAATCGGGTCACTCTAAGGGGGAGTTTTGGGGAGTTTTAGGGGGGGGAAATTACCCATAAATTCCCAAAATGAAAAAGTCTGACAAGTGACACCTCATTTTAAAGGTTTTTGTACGCTGAACACGATGGTGAAATCAGAATTGCGATATCTCATTCCATTCTCAAACTGGAGCACTTTGAAGATGAAGGAACGTGGTTATTTCTTGAGATGTTCTTCCTGGTTCGTCTGCTCTAATCTGATAACGGAATGGGATATCGCAATTCTGACTTCACCATCGTGTTCAGCGTTGGAAAATCTACAAACCGAGGTGTTACTCGGCAAAAAATGGAACAAAAAATTTGTTACGTATCCAATACCTACTCTTCTGGTATTCAAAACATTTTTGATTTCCCCCTCCCCCTCCTTCCACCCCAAATTTTACTTTGCGTAAAACTACTCCTGTTTTAATTTTGTATCAAGTTGGGAAAGCATTGGCCGAAAATTAATTTTCAGAAAATTTAGGCGGAGGAGGAAGTTTCTTTATATTATTTTTTCCTTTTTTATTTTCTTTATCTATCAGACGGCGCTCTCTACATTTATCTTCCTTTGCTGAATAATCTTTCGGAAGGCACGCAAGTCCTCGGAGTTCTGAACCCCCGCGATGCTTCTCGGCGGGGAAGTGGGTCAGAGCGTCGTTCACCAGAGGAAGAGATTTCCCATGTAGGTACATCTTTGGGTATTAATATTACGAAGAGGTGTCCGGTGTGTGTGTGTGTGTGTGTGTGTGTGTGTGTGTGTGTGTGTGTGTGTGTGTGTGTGTGTGTGTGTGTGTGTGTGTGTGTGTGTGTGCGCGCGCTCATCATGGCTCCTCCGTTTTTGTCCAAGACTCAAACCTTCCCAAAACACCATGTCCTCACTGTGAAAATACCCCCCCCCCCAACCTTTTTTCTACCTTATTCACCTTATTTAAACTATTGCACACAAATCCCACAACAACCACTATAAATAATTAGAGATTCTCTAGTATCAACAAACCTATTCAAAATTGTATTTCCATAGCTTTTTCCTGGAGTAATGAGCAATTTAAAATATCATCGGTGGGGGGGGGGGGGGGTACCGGCCAACGCCTAAAAATGTTTATCTCTTCCTCAATTTGATCAGGAGTGCTATTCGGCAAGTACAAATTGATTTTATTCCTCTAGTTTTTCTCTAAAAATGCTTCTTCATTTACATAGTTCTTTCTTGTTGTCAATACCATTGACTACTGAATTATCAGAAATCAGACCATCACTGCCTTCGATATGTAAGTATGTAGCGAACATCTACCGTCTGCTGTTCTTCCTTGCCCCGCCATCGCTCCGGTGCATGCCGCTTTGTTATGACATAACACTGTTCAATCTTCAAATTGCGTTCAAATTATATGATTATCACTCACGCACAGTTTTTCATATTCAACATGTTGTAAGCGTGTAAGTGAAGGACAAGGTCGGAAAATGTACCATTATTTCACCCTTTCCAAGCCGCCCGGTATGGTGGATGTAAGGGGCAAAAAACGGCCAGGGCTGCCCTGCCGTTGTAATGGCCTTGACAACTTAAACACAATTAGTTAGGTACATAAAGGAAAAGTAAGCATTTCTTGTAGAGCTAGGTGGATATTGGTAGGATATTGCTACCAGTTTTCGCCGATAGTACTTACAGTTAGCCTAAAGAAGCATTGGTGTGACGAGAGGCAACATATAAATTACGGATCAGGTGAAGTTCGGTAAACGGTTTATTATTAGATTATTGCTCTTCAGTAAATTTTAAATATTTTAAATTATTCGGTCGATTTTAAATTTTAAAGATTTTTAAATTATTAAATCTTCAGATTATTTTATTAAATTGTGTTAGTCCCACAATAATCAACACCAGTTTTAGGGAGCAGGAAGGTTCATTATTGAAAATAATAAACCAAAAGCAGCACCTAGACAACCTCGTCATTTACACTACATTTCTCAGTTTTCCACAACATCAGACATGTTTCAGGAGACCAAAATCAAGTAGCAGACCACTTATCCAGACTCGCAGTCGAGGCATTGAACACAATAGACAACTGTCGAACTGTCGTCGAGGATGGCTGTATGAAGTCGAGTTAGTTGTTCTGCGATATTATTTCATTTGATAAGTGATGGACTATTGGATTTTGTTGGTAGGTAACTTGTGAAACTTGAACAAACTTTGAAGTATTATTGATGGGTAAATTTTTACACAACGGTAAATTATTACACAACGGCAAATAATTACGCAACGGTAAATTATTACATAACGGCAAATTATTACACAACGGTAAATTATTACAGAACGGTAAATTATTACACAACGGTTCATCTACCAAGAAGGGGCTGGATTTTGTTGACCGGTACTTTTGCAACTTGATCAACCGTTGAAGCATTATTGATGGGCAAGTTATTACACAACGGTTCATTTTACTTTACCAGAGGGTAGGTAATGGCCACAGAAAACAGTGATCTACGCAGAAGGGGCATGTATTTCATTCCACATCAACAATTTTCCTTCAGAACTTCATTATTTGCGTTTCTTTTCGCCATTTTATTTACCTACTGTTTGTCATCGAAAGAATTATTTTAGCAACATTTAACTCGGGATTTAGGTAGGTACCTAGTAACGAGTACGGGGTTAGGTACTAACCTACGGAGGGTCTGCGATCTACATAATATGTATAGCCTGGTACATATTATATAGACGGGTTATCTATACAGAGAGCTGTAATCTGTAATAGAAGAGTAGTCTGTACAAAATAATAAACCGTTGTGCAGGGATTTGCAGCGTTTTGGTTTATTATTCTGTGAATAATACACCTATGTATTCGCTCAGCAAAAAATTTTTATAACACCCCCTCAAACTTTTTTCTTTTCCGTTTCAAGGTGCGTAGATTCCAAAAATGCAATGTCCGTCCGCCGTCCGCCGTCCGCCGTATCACGTGTACAGGCTTCATTTTCGGTCTAAAAAAGTCGTTCTTTCGCACACATGCTCCATTTGGGCCCTAGTTGTGTCCCGAAACTTTTCAGCCCGATCGGAATATACCCAGGGGTGTTATGAGTGAAAATGTGTGTAAAAATAGGTAGGTACTTTTTGCGTTTTAGCAACATGTTAGTAAAATGAGCTTTTGAGGTATCGTTTTCCATGTTTTTGGGGACGAGAATACCGAATATGAAGTCGATTTTGACCAAAGACGCGGAAATTGAGGTTTCACCATTGGTTCAGCTCCCAAAATTGTTTTTTTTTAGTCAAAACCGCTGCAAAGTCCTTGTCACATGGGTTTATTATTCTATTGGAGTTGTAGAGATTTTTGTTGGCTGTTAAAATGTATTGTTTCTTTCATGTGGAATGATTGAAATAGCTATTTCTGATGATTTCCACCAATTTTGGCCCCCAAAACATGAAATAGGTACGCTTTTTCTTTCTTTTTTTTAAGATCATCTTTGATCATTGGTAGTGGCATTTAATGGTCTTGATTCACCTGTTTACACTTTTTCCAATGTTATTGTACACATTGATGGTGATTTCAGACAGTTTTCCAGGTTTTTGACTCATAAAAAACCAATTTTGGGAGCTGAACCTTTGGTAAAACCTCAATTTCCGCGTCTTTGGTCAAAATCGACTTCATATTCGGTCTTCTCGTCCTCAAAAACATGGAAAAAGATACCTCAAAAGCTCATGTTACTAACATGTTGTTAAAACGCAAAAAGTACCTATTTTTATACACATTTTCACTCATAACACCCCTGGGTATATTCCGATCGGGCTGAAACGTTTCGGGACACAACTAGGGCCCAAATGGAGCATGTGTGCGAAAGAACGACTTTTTTAGACCGAAAATGAAGCCTGTACACGTGATACGGCGTACGGCGGACGGACATTGCATTTTTGGAATCTACGCACCTTGAAACGGAAAAGAAAAAATTTTGTGGGGGTGTTATAAAAATTTTTTGCTGAGCGAATACCCTAGGTGTATTATTTACAGAATAATAAACCAAAACCTGGAAAACTGTCTGAAATCACCATCAATGTGTATACTAACATTAGAAAAAGTGTAAACATTTGAATCAAGACCATTAAATCGCACTACCAATGACCAAAGATGATCTGGGGGGAAAAATAAAGTGTACCTATTTCATGTTTTGGCGGCCAAAATTGGTGGAAATCATCAGGAATAGCCAATTCAATCATTCCACATGAAAGAAAAATAAATTTAACAGCCAACATGAATCTCTAGAACTCCAATAGAATAATAAACCCATGTGACAAGGACTTTGCAGCGTTTTATTTTTAATGAATTATTATATGTTCCACTGCAAGGCGTCTACAAGAACAATTTGCTGTTATCAGGAAAATTTAAGTATGGAGGAAGTAGTTAATATTTGGAATATTGGAATATTATGCCAACCAATGCGCGAGTGGTGGGGTGTGTCGTACCATGTTCGGGAGATGGGCAGCGGGCCGGCCCGTATGCCAGAGGGAAATACTTGTTTTTGCACAGCCCCCTGCAACATCCGCACAGATGTGTAACGATTAGCATAATTAGTTTGTGTATCTCGGCCCATCAGCGAGGTCCGCCGTCGTATTGCCCTCGCCCTTCACCACAGCCACCATCACATTCTTCGCTCCAGTTGGCCAGTCCGACGCTAGGGGCGCTGGTGTGAGTTAGGGAGGCTCGAACGATCATGTTTACACGTGCCGGGTTATTAGACCGCGGTTCGATGACGGTGTTCTGGCACCACGAAACGTAGAAACTCCATTAACCGGCATTGGAGGGGGGCAGATAATCGTGAACTCCGGATAATCGGATGGTTTATAACAGAAATGGTCACATCAAACATTTAGCGACCGAACTCTCCATAATTTATTAATTGACGTGAAGGAGGCTCAATAACGCGGTCAGGTTTCTCCTCTTTAAACCGTACTTATACATTCATTAATTTGATTCGCTGGCGCTTTCAGGAATGCTTGTTCCCTTCCGCAGGCCTATTGAGGCAAATAAAAACAAAGAAACGTAGGTATTACGTGAGTCCTGTTTCCCCATACAGCATTAAGTCAGACAGTAAACATGGTGTGAAACAACTTCAGGAAAAATTTCGTTCTACATACAAGATAAATATTTACACGTGAATATCACACAATCGTCAATGTGCTGAAAATTCATAAAATTCTGATAGTCAAAACGTAAACAAAAAATCTGCCAATTCGAGTAGGCAGTATACCTTCCTCACTTGAATCACATGAACGTATAGACTAGTTGGGTAGGTTCGTTTTGATGCGGGACCATCTGCGATCCAACCCACGTGTACCCTCAAAATTTCAGCCCTCTACGACTATTTTTCGCGTAGTTAGAAGCGTAACAAAGAAATGGTCAAAATTTCATGTTCGCGCATGCGCAGATGAATGTTACAGTACGATTCCAATGAAATTCATTTGGAACTATCAAAGTATTATTCCTGATCGACCCTCTAAGTTTGAACTCATTTCAACGATATTTAGTGTAGTTATGAGCTTTTGAAGTATTTTACGTTTGCGCATGCGCAGCCGAATGTTAACGCACTTTGTCAACGATTTTGGTATGGGACCGTCTGTGACTCAACCCGCACCTACCCTCCGAATTCCAGCCCATTTTGACCATTATTTCGGATCGTTAGGGGCGCTACAAGGAATTACCACAGACAGACAGATAGACACGGAACCAAAAATGTTCCTCGATGTCTGAAACGCAAAATGGTTGTGGACATTTTCATTTTGGAAGACATAAATTTTTATTCACTCAATCACGAATCCAAGGCTTTCCCTACATTCGATGGTGATGAAGCAAAACTGTCAACAAAGACGTTTTTCGCGACTGCACTGGACTCGTGACTGAGTTTAAAAAAATTATTTCCTCCATAATGAAAATTTCCACTACCATTTTGTGTTTCAGACATCGAAGAACACTTTTGGTTCCGTGTCTGTCTGTCTGCGGTCAACTCCTTGTAACGCCCTTAACTACCCGAAATAACGGTTGAACTGGGATGAAATTTTGGGGGTAGGTGCGGGTTGGGATAGTCCCATACCAAAATAATTTATAAAGAACTGCAACTTTCGTCTGCGCGTGCACAAACATAAAACATTTGAAACGCCTATAACTACCTTAAATATCGTTGAAATGATTTCGAACTTGGAGGGTCGATCAGGAATAGTACTTAGATAGTTCCGTATGAATCTCTTTGAAATCGTACGGTAACTTTCGTCTGCGCATGCACGAACATGACATGCTGACCGTTACCCTGTAACGCTTCTAACTATGCGAAAAATAGTCGCAGAGAGCAGCAATTTTGAGGGTACACACGGGTTAGGTCGCAGATGGCCCCACATCAAAATCATTGAAATTGTACCGTAACGCTCATCTGCGCATGCGCGAATATGAAATTTCGAACATTTCCTTGTAACGCTGCCTACGGAAAGCAGTCGCAGACAGCCGGAACTACCCAACTAGTTCTGTTGGTCCATGTGAACTGAGTCGTTCAGACATTAACCAATGCATGATACTCCACCTGTCCACTGAATGAACCTACCCAACTATTCTATACGGCGTACTCAAATTTGCTGATCTTTTTCTTTTGCCTTTCCAAGTAGGTAGGTAGGTTTGCTAACCGAGGAAGAGACAACCGCCACAACCTTCGTATTCAAGACAGGCATTAATTGTGATCACATTCATAAGGCAACTGGCAGAAGAATCCTGTAATAATGAACTTCTGCCAAATAAAAACGAAAATCGATCTTGCTGTCGCTGTCGTGGTGTCCTCCCAGAATCACTCCCTGTAAATATTAGATCTCGCCAATAAACTCATAGAAGTGGGGACGAAAGACGCAGGAGCACTGAGGAACCTAGTGGGGATCCCTACCATCCTCCACTACCTGGAGGATGGAGGGAGATAGCCCTCAGGGCTATAAAAACTAGCCTCCTTCCATTCTCCTCTTGTCGCTGACTACTCTCTCACCTTGCTCCTCCTCTCTCTCTCCTCAACCTAAAAGATCCTGGAATAGGTTACAGCCTTTAGTGTTGGAACCAGCCGGGCACATGCATCCTAAAAGATCCCAGAAAAAATGGTGACATCCTTTAGCGTTGGAACCAGGATGGGCACATCCTCATCATTATTTGACCAGAAAATTAGAACAGCGTCAAACACGACCTTTCTTGGCCATATTTCTTGGTTATTGCTACAAAACACTGTGAGGAAACTTAAGATTATGATAGGGGGATATTTTCCTAATTTTTTTTTGTAAGCCCGTCCATGCACTTTACGACTAGAATATTCAAATTACCATGGCTTCCATTCTCCTCCCCTTCCCCAAAAAAAAAACAAGTCGTATTTCAGTTTTCTTATTAGACGTTAGGGGCGTGAAGGTTGGGCCGGAATTTCTATAGGAGTCCCCTTCCCTCCGGGTCTCTGGTGGCCCTTTGGCTACCCAAAGCCATTTTCTTGGGGGTTAATAAAGCTGGCGGTTCCATTCATCACCGGAGGTGGGAGGGCAGAATTCATTTTGTACCCGACGGCACAGTCTGGCACCGCGTCAACGGAGAAGTACCTCAGGCAAATGCGCACCATTACTTCCGTGGTCAACAGAACTGACAAGGCTAGAACTGAGTTCGGACACTCGACCAGTAAGTGCGGTGTTTTTGTCAAAAATTGCGAAAGAAAGCGGTAAAATTATAATACGCGGTATGCAGAGTTCAAAGAGCCCTTACTACGTGCATAGAGTCTTTACTTCGCATTACAGCCCTACCGTATAACTTAAATCACTCGCGGCGGAATAGTGGAAAATCCATAGCAAAAAAACTACAGGATAAAAATAAAATAGTCTATTTCCACGTACAATAGCGTACAGTTTGCTATTGTACGTGGAAATAGACTATTTTATTTTTATCCTGCAGTTTTTTTTTAGCCCTACCATCATAGTGCCCTTACTACGGTGGCATAGAGCCCTTACTTAGCATTACAGCCCTACCTTCATAGTGCCCTTACTACGGTGGCATAGAGCCCTTACTTAGCATTACAGCCCTACCTTCATAGCGCCCTTACTACCGTGGCATAGAGCCCTTACTTAGCATTACAGCCCTACCTTCATAGCGCCCTTACTACCGTGGCATAGAGCCCTTACTCATCATTACAGCCCTACCTTCATAGTGCTTCGAGTTGATAATTTCCAATCAAATGCTAACTCAGAAGGTAAGTTTTGGAAGAGAGAACTGCGCAAGTGGATTAGTGGAAACCAAACTGAAGAACAAACTAATGGGCCGGGAAAACATATGAGATTTCGTCGGTGTTTTCCTTTGTTTTTTGACCCCCTGGGAATCTCAGCCAAATCGTATTGTACTGGGAGGAAAATGTGTGTGGAAGTGGATCAGGCAGTTTAATGATTATGTAGGCACATAACCCCAGCCCAGCGGCTGATTGATAGGGAACAGCTGATTATATCACTCATGACTTTATTATGAAATCGAGTTTGATTTCCCATGATATTTACTTATTTATAATATATTGACGGGAAAATATATCATTTTTCTAAATCCACGTTGTACTTACGCTTATGAAATCAGCGATGTACGCCGAAGGGCCCTTCTGCGTACATCACGTAAATAATGATGGTTTTTTTTGTCTAAAAATTATTACAATATAAGCAGATATGAATACAATGATGTACGCAGAAGGAGTATCTATTCAGGAAAATAATGATGGGGTTTTCTAACAATTATTATTACAATAAAACGCAAACTTGACAGGATCTTCTCGTAGAGATTCATGTTTGACAACGAATTTGTAGGTGTTCTCCTTCCCAAGTCACCATCTTATAACATTTTTGTAGATTTTATATCCAATTTTGGTCATTTTTAGCTCTTTTGACTCTCAAAATTCAAATCTGACCCACTAGTTTTGAGACAGAGCAGTTGAATGTGTTCATGAGCAGTGGCGTTACCAGGCTCCCACCCCAACATTTCAACCAACAGGTATGAAATGATGGTTAGCCCAGTGGCGAATGATGCCATCAACCAAATAAGCCTAACATGAATTAGAGCATTTTTGTGGTTGTTGCGTTTTAGCAAGGAATGCCCTACTTCAAAAAATAATAATAATAATTTGTGACTCCTCAAAACATACATGTGATCAAATATTTTGTACAAATCTATTGGACAACAACTGTCTTTTCCGTCTCAAGTCACCATTCTATAGCGCTTCTGGAGATTTAAAACCAAATGTTGGTTTTATCCAAATTTTGACACTTGAGATACAAATTTGACCTTCTTCTTTTGAAACTGATAGAGTTTCAAAGGGTAAGAAGCTGCAGTTACCTCAGTGGCGAACGGTACCCAAGGGAACGGCTAACTGAGAGCAGTTGACTGTGTTCCCGAGATGTGGTCCCCATCCACGATCATTTGGACCAACGCTGACACTTTAACCTTCCTACTCACGAACAAGTTTCTCAGCTGTAGGCCGATCGAATGCCCCCAAACTTTTTCATAACAAACTGTTCGCCCCACACCACCGCCGTCCTCCGGGGAAAATGAAAATACTCTTAGCCCAATCTTGTTCCAACATCTTCGATTTCTCACCCCCACAGCCACGCGATTTTCTCTCGATACTCCCCAACCAAAAACTCAAACTTTTACCCTCAAACTATGCCAATCGGAAGAGGAGAAACCACTCGGCTCCGCGTGACCGAAAAAGAATCTTAGGAGGTTCCCCTCAAGGGAGTTATAAGTGAGTGGAAAGTTGGATAAGTTCAGGGCACGGCCCTCCCACGGGCTCCAAACCAAACCACTTTCCTCCGGCGATTGTCGGAGCATGATTAATCAATGTTGGAACATTTTTGCTCCTCTCGGGAGAAAAGCTCGGAACAGGATGATTGATGGCAGTTAGTAGCAACCCCTTCTCCCCCGGTCTGTGAGCAAATATTTCATTTTCCTTTCGCCCACCCGTCTCCATCACTGTTCTGAATACAAGTTAGTCCACTTCACATGAATGACGTCTGGATAATGAGGGAATTGAACGGTTCCTGTCAAGCTTAAAGGGATTGTTCTCTCGTTATTTTAGTAAAATCGAATATTCACTTGGATGATGATGATTGAGTGTGAGATGACGATGGCATTGCGTCGTTTCGACATAACGCTGTTACGGATTCTTCGTAAGGTGATTTAGCGCACTCGGGATACTTGGGAATTATTATTATTTCTACTTCTTTACACCATGAACCAACCAAACTGTGACCAAACTACCGGAGAGCTTGGGGAAGAAGAGAGCGAAGGAACGTGTTTAGCTAATCAGCGCAGATAATTAGCACCCCGGATATGGTGAGGAGCTGAACACGCAATACACCGCCCATCACAACACATTTATCAGCCAAAATGGAAAAATTTGCCTGTTTTTGAATGCAGTCTGTCACAGTGTGACAGTGGGGGTGGACCTTCGACAGTCTCCCTCCTAGACCAGCGAGATTATCACCGGTTAAGAAGGGATATCGACTAGGCTTCCGCTCACCGATCCCGTCTCCAACGGACCAAAAAACGACTCGAGAACAGCCGCACTGTTACAAGTCCGACCAAACTGATGAATCAAATTTAATATGCAATTTAATGTTTAAGTAGATTAGTCGACGCACAATTTAATGATATTCGATTTGGTATCAGTAAAACTTTCTGGAAGATGCACCGTTTGTGTACGCCGAAAACTGAAAAAAAATTCCTAAAATTTGAGGTTTTTTGGCTGTCAAAAGTTGTCCCAAAGCCGCACGTGCTGGCTTGTTCTTGGTTTATTATTTTCAATAATGAACCTTGGAATCGAGCCCAAATTTGATGATTCCGTTTCAAGGCATGCAGATCCGAAAATGCAATAAAAAAATGTCTGCCCGTCCGCCGCACTTCGCACTTCCCTTAGTTATCATTAACCAAAATTGATTAAATTCGGTTTGTCCCATTTGGGGTCTAGTTAGTCCGCGAAGCTCGGCGTTAATGTCAGTCATCTCTAAGGGGTGAAAAATAGGGGTTGAAATCTCCAGGACGCCGTTACCTCGAGTTTTTGTACAGTTTTAAATAGTTCTTGAACATAGGAATTTTTTTGAGACCACCCGGAGCACTGTACGTCCAGCCGTTCCACAGTAAGGCCCCGAAGTTTGCACCAACAGGCTTCGTCAACAGGAAGGTGAATAAAATTGTATACATTCAGCCCAGGGAATTGTATCATCACTAGGGAGCACCTGATTATAATCACGGATAGCTGTGTGAAGTCGAGTTGGTTGATCGTGATACTTATCCATTTGAAGAATGATGGTAGGTTTTGTTGATAGGTACTTGCAACTTGAACAAACGTTGAAGTACTATTGGGTAAATTATTACACAGCGGTAAATTATTACACAACGGTTTATTGATATCTAAGCAGAAGGGGGATCTGTAAGGGTAAATTACTACAAAATTTTATGTTTTTGCCTCATGCTTCATGTAACACTAATAATAACTACAAATACATAATTATTAATAATTTAATTATTGAATCCCGCGCGCTTGGATGAAACTTTGATTCCCGGGCCGGCTCCAGTACTCCATTTAGGGCTTTCCTGGAGGGAGCTCGAGGGTACTGACCACAGAAAACACTGATCTACGCAGAAGGGGCATTTATACAGTTAAATAATAAACCGCTGTGCATTAATTTGTAGCATTCTTATTTTTTTAAATACAAGAGACAGAAGGCAACGTAAAACATCCAGTGAAGCGTAAAATATAAATATCTACTCACAGAGGCAGGAGAAAAATTCAAGTCCTGAGACTGACTTGTTTTTTACATCTTTTACCAATATAAATTATTATAATATAAGTTAAACAAATAAAACGTACATCACCTTTTGCAACATACGTCATAGCCTATTTCTCTAGTTACAGATTTGTTGTTTGTGAAAACCATTAGAAAAATTTATTGTTTTTCAGTGTAATGGAAATTTTTGAATGACCCTAAGTCAGACCTCATCACGTTTTGAGCATCAAATGCAGGAAATGCGGGAGAAAAACTTGACTGTGTAAAGTGCAAGTTCGCTGAAGGTGGAAGAAGCTCCTCGGGGAGTTCCGTGTCCAGATGAAAGAGCTGGTGGGAGGGTAAGTGGGGTTTTTGGAAAAACAGCATTATCCGCCGTAAAACGTGCCTACGAGGGAGTGGTTACTGGGATGGCGAGAGGGTTTTTCGAGAAAGAGGAAAGCAAAAGGGGGACGGGAAAAGAGAGATGAGAGATGCAACAGGGCGAGAGAGGGAGCTGATGGGGTTCGGAGGAGGGATAAAGGGAGAGGGCTGGCAGGGTTCTTGTAAGGGAAAACAGGCTTGCAAAACAAACACATGATTTGTTTGTGATCGTGGTCAGAATACCCCGGGCCGGAGATTCACCACATAGGCTGGTGTTTCTTATTTACTTCATCTCTTCAGCGGCGGAAAAGGGTTTGAGGTGACCTTGTGTTTGCCTTTGTGCGCCTCGTTGGGGATTTTGAACGCAAAATCTACCGGAAAACATCAGGTAAGGCACCGCGACGAAATAAACGGATTTTCAAAATTGGTGACGAACGGATTTCTGACCACGGAAAACCCGAATTTGAGCCACAGTTGTCAGAATTGAATTGTTTACTCAAGCAGTGTCACAGCGAATTTATGAAAAACGCTGCAAATTACACAAGTTTATTATTTACGACTTCATTCCGCCACGCGCGCGATTATAATCAGGTTTTCCCTAGCAATTGATATGGGCTCGATGTACATAATTTCATTTACGATCATGTGGAAGAAAATTGTTGGTGCAAATTAACGGCTGGTCGTAAATGCTCACTGTCTCAAAAGATGCTCAATTTCAAGATCAATTTAAAAACGTTAAAAAAAATTCGCGACAACGGTTTTGGATGATTTCAACCCCTATTTTTCACCCCTTAGACAGTAAACACAGTTTCATTTACGATCATGTGGACGAAACTTTTCGGTACAAATTAACGAGTGGTCGTAAATGCTCGCGGTCTCAAAAAAAATTCGCGACAAAGGTTTCGGATAATTTCAACCCCTATTTTTCACCCCTTAGACAGTAACGCCGAGCTCCGCGGACCAACTAGACCCAAAATGGGACCTAAAAACCAAATTTCAATAATTCTGTCTGGACCAGCGCCAAGTCGAGGGCTCAGGAGCTGAAGGACGAACTAAATCACTCGCGAAGAAACGTGGAAATCCATTTCAAAGAAAAACGGAGTTGTTGAAAAAATAGTCTATTTCCACTAATACACAAAAAAACGCGAAAAATACACTTGTACCTGTTTCGGTGACCAAACCATCGTCAGTAACAAGCAATAACTGAAGGCACATTGGAGAGGTGACCTTATGAGTAGTCCCAAAAGTGAAATGCGGTCGATAGGGGTTGGTTATGGTAAAGGGAACAAAGGAAGGGGGGGTCGATTCTGATTGGCCCAGGATGAGAATGCCAAAAAGTGAAAGGAACATGAGGTGAAGGGGAGGGGGGAGGGGTGGAACCAAGCTGTTACAGAAATGAACGCAATAATGGAGAAAAACTTAGAGAAATTACATCATTCAAAGATTTACCCAACCTATCACTCTTAATAATTTTGAATTTTTCAACAACCAATCCCAATCGACCATTTTTGGGACTACTTATAATGTTACCAATGTGCCTTCAGTTATTATTTGTTACTGACGATGGTCTGATCACTGTAACCGGCGTAACAGCGTACTTTTCCCGTTTTGGTTTATTATTCTGTGAATAATACACCTATGTATTCGCTCAGCAAGAATTTTTTATAACACCCCTCAAAATTTTTCTTCTTTCACGTTTCAAGGTGCGCTGATTCCAAAACTGCGATGTCTGTCCGCTGGCGGCCGTATCATGCATACCGGCTTCATTTTCGGTATAATAACTCTGTTTCGCACACATGCTCCATTTGGGACCTAGTTGTGTCCCGAAACTTTGCAGCCCGATCGGAATATACCCAGGGGTGTTATGATTGAAAATGGGTATAAAAATAGGTATTTTTTGTGTTTTAGTAACATGAGCATTTGAGGTATCGGCTCCCATGTTTTTTGGGACGAGAAGACCGAATATGAAGTCGATTTTGAACAAAGAGTGGAAAATAATTGAGGTTCTACCAAAGGTTCTGCTCCCAAAATTGACTTCTGTGAGTAAAAAACCTGCGAAATTGTCTGAAATCACCATCAATTTGTATAATAACACTAGGAAACGTGTCAACAGTTGAATCAAGACAATTAAATAGAACTACCAATGATCAAAGATAATTTGAAAAAACGCTGCAAAGTCCTTGTCACATGGGTTTATTATTCTACTTGGAATACCAACAGAAATGCTGGCTGTTTATTTATTGTTTCTTTCATATAAAATAATTAAATAGCTATTTCTGGTGGTTTCCACCAATTTTGGCCCCCAAAACACGAATTAGGTACGCTCCTTTTTTTTTCAAATTATCTTTGATCATTGATAGTACCATTTAATCGTCTTGATCCACCTCTTGATACTTTTTCTAGTGTTATTCTACAAATTGATGGTGATTTCAGACGATTTTCCAGGTTTTTGACTTATAAAAAATCAATTTTGGGAGCTGAACATCTGGTACAACCTCAATTTTCCAATCTTTGGTGAAAATCGACTTCATATTCGGTCTTCTCGTCCCCAAAAACATGAAAAACGATACCTCAAAAGCTCATTTTACTAACATGTTGCTAAAACGCAAAAAGTACCTATTTTTATACACATATTCACTCATAACACCCCTGGGAATATTCCGATCGGGCTGAAAAGTTTCGAGACACAACTAGGGCCCAAGTGGAGCATGTGTGCGAAAGAACGAATTTTTTAGACCAAAAATGAAGCCTGTACACGTGATACGGCGGACGGCGGACGGCGGACGGCGTACGGCGGACGGAAATTGCATTTTTTGAATCTACGCACCTTGAAACGGAAAAGAAAAAAATTTGAGGGGGTGTTATAAAAATTTTTTGCAGAGCGAATACATAGGTGTATTATTCACAGAATAATAAACCAAAAAGGAGCGTACCTAATTTGTGTTATCGGGGCCAAAATCGGTGGAAACAATCAGAAATAGCTATTTCAATTATTACACATGAAAGAAACAATAAATGAACAGCCACATTTTCTGTACATATGTCCAATAGAATAATAAACCCATGTGACAAGGACTTTGCTTTCGTGTATTAGTGGAAACGGACCACTTTTCAGAAACTCCATTTTTCTTTGAGCTGAGACCATCGCTCCGCAGAGCACTTTGCCCTTCTCCACTACTACCAAATTTACAACACTCCTCCGCACACCAGACCAGACACACAACAATCCCTAAAGGAACTTCGTGAATAAATTGATTAATTTTGGTACGTGATAACCAAGGGAGAAAAGATGTACGGCGGACGGACAGAAATTTTGCATAACTTTTGGATTATTATTTTCAATAATGATCCATTGGAATCGAGCATGAAAAAAAAAAATTCTAACCTCCCCTCAAAATTTGATGGTTTACGTTTCAAGGTATGTAGAATCCGAAAATGCAATAAAAATGTTTCTGTCTGTCCGCCGTATGCCGTACTGACCACTTTTCCTAGTTACCATGAAACAGAATTGATGAAATTCGGGTTATAGGTTCCATTTGGGGTCTAGTTGGTCCTCGAAGCTCGACGTTACTGTCAGTCATCTCTAAGGAGTTCAAAATAGGGGTTGACATTTTCAGAACGCCTCTACCTTTTTTTACGTGAATCTTTTAACGGTTTTAAATAGTTCTTGAACTTACGAGTTTTTTAAGACCACCCGGAGCATCGTACGTCCAGCCGTTCGTTCACAGTAAGGCCCCGAAGTTTCCACCGACAGGCATTTTCGACAGGAGGGTGAATCAAATTGTATACATTCAGCCCAAATATCATCACTAGGAACGCGCTAACAATCGGGAATTGTCCCGAGAGAAAATCATTGCTAGGGATCACCTGATTATAATCACGGAGTATGAAGTCGAGTTGGTTGTTCTGTGATATTATTCTCTATGAAATAACACATTCTGTGTTATTTCATTTGAAAAATGATGGCTCTTTTGGAGTTTGTTGATAGGTAGTGAGACGAACAAACGTTGAAGTATTATTGATGGGTAAATTATTATTACACAACGGTAAATCATTACTCAACGGTAAATTATTACGCAACGGTTCATTATACCATCTACGTAGAAGGGGCTGGAGTTTGTTGGTAGGTACGTTTACAACTTTTTTCACTCCACATCAACAATTTCCCTTCAGAACTTCATGATGTGCGTTTCTTTTTGCCATTTTAGGTACTGTTTGTCATCGGCAGAATCATTTTAGCAACATTTAACTCGTGATTTAGGTAGGTACCTAGTAACGAGTACGGGGTTAGGTACTAACCTACAGAGGGTGTGCGATCTATGTATATCAAATGTATAGAATAGTACATAAATATATTATATAAAGGGTTATCTATACGGAGGGTCTGCGATCGACATAATATGTATTGACTAGTACATATTATACAGACACAGACGGGTTATCTATACAGAGAGCTGTGATCTGTAACAGAAGGGTATTCTGTACAAAATAATAAACCGTTGTGCAGGGATTTGTAGCATTTTTTTCGAGTGGGTGAGGCAATGAGTAGCCAAGAGCGAAATATCAGATCGAATTCTGATCCTCTCAGCTGATTACGCCCGCCAGGATGGGAGGGAAGTCGGAGGAAAGGCCCCAGCATGGAAGGGCTGTTCATTTTACTTATCCAGTCGTTCACTGGGCTTTGGATTGGGCTCTACACCGCCAGCACCTTGCGTTTTGAGATGAAGACTACGTTCCACTAATAACAGTTCAGGAAGAATTTGAAGTGTGCACGTAAGAACATGCGGTCTATTTGGAATCACCTCAATTCCCCATAAAATGAAATTATTGTCGCCTCATCGTGGACCAGTACGAGTGAATATGAACAACTAGCTGAATTACCCGTGCGTTTCAGAGTGATTAGCAGAATTCCGATTGCCAGTATCACTGTTTCACCTACCCATCAGGCAACATTCCCTACATCCTCTTATAACGGACGAACGCGGTTCACTGCTCAGAAATCGTTTTGGCGTCGTTGGAATCAGCGAGAAATTCTGCCTTAGTTACAGCGAAATCTGGTAAATTCTGTCATCGCGAAAGACCACCGAAAAATTATGTAGCCCAGTGGTCGGCAAAGTGAGGCTCCAGAGCCGCATGTGGCTCTTTGACACCTTAAGTGCGGCCCTGGCACAAATACCCACGGAAGGCGCAACAATATTTTCATTTAAAAAAAAACTTGCTAAGAAAAAAGTTACATCTTATTTTGATAAATTAAAATTCTTCTTTAAATCGAGAACATGTATAATTTTTTTGTTTAAGCTAAAAGATACCGTAAACCGGGGTGACTACCTATGGTACATACGAGGTGACTATAGTACAACGGCGTTTTCCTCTTGGCAGGCAACAATAACAAGGTACACAAGATAACAAGGTACGTTGGTTATGAAGAGGGAACGTTTTGAAACGTTTCGCTCCCTTTTTCCGAAACTTAAAGCATTTCTCCTTGAGAAGGGAACTATAAAGCTCATTCGTGAAGCTCGGTGGCACCTGTGCTGAACAATGGTAAAATGGCCTCTGTTGTGAAAATTGGTCAACCATAGTAATATTGGCCATGATGGTGGAGAACTACGAGAAAATAATTTTTTGAACAGAATGAAATTTATATATTGAAACCTGTGTCATTTGACGAGCTGTTGATACAATTTGAGCTAATCATCCAAGCACCAAGCACTCTAACGTGAGGAGTATGTACAGCTTTCTGTAGAAGATATGACCTCCCATCGGTCCAATGGACGTTTTCATAGGATCATCAGACAACTCTTCCTCAACATGCAGTTAAGTCTTAGGCCAGCAAAATTCTAGGTATGGGTAAAAACTGCTAAAAATCGCAAAACTTGATATAAATTCACCCAGAGTAATAGTGACGAATGGAGGCCGAAAAATACAATTTCAATGTTTAAAAAAAAGGAAAAAAAGTTGTGTTAGGGGTGATAAATAGCAAACATTCAATTAGATACCTACCTATTGTTAAAGTAGGTGGAGGTTGCGCAGCTGGGGTCTTTTGTCCCTATCCAAAACTTTTATTTCATGGTAGACGTTACGTCTCATCTAAATCAGCTTAATCGTAAACTGCAAGGGAAAGGAAACTTAATTTTTTCGATGTTAGAAGAAGTACTTAATAACATTCGAAAACAAATTATCCATTTTTGCTCAGGATTTTGAAAGCGAAAACCATTGTTTCGCTTTCCGAGCCTGCTGAAGCATCGCCAAGAAAATAATTCCTCTATTGATAAACACCATTTTAAAACAATAATTTTAAATATGAGGAAAGCATTTCTCAGCAGGTTTCGGGAATTTAAAAACAGCAGAGCAACTTTAGCATTTGTCAAAAATCCTCTTAATGCTACGGTAACCGAGTTGAAATTTTCTCGTTTTGAAATTGACATTGGTAGCTTTGAAATACAATTGCTGGATTTAAAAAACAAGGAGATATGGCGCTCTAAATTCGAACGTCTTTGTGTTGAATTGGAAATATTGGAGAAGAAAAAATGTGATCTTAGTTCACAACACCAGTGGTCCGCTTTGAATGACCTGGAGAAGCACATGATCATTTTCAACGCTTGGAATAGTATTCCTGATTCTTACGATCAGCTGAAAAAGCTCGCGTTTGCTGTTCTTTCCCTGTTCGGTTCTACATACATAATATGCGAACAATCTGTTTCAAGCAAGAACATTATCAAGAGTAAACTGAGAAGTCGTCTTATTGATGAGAACTCGGAATCATGCCTAAAATTAAAAACAACAACATACAAACCTGACTTACTCAAACTTTCCAAGGAGATGCAAGCACATTGTTCGCATTAATAAATATTTATTAAGAATGAAATTTAGTTTTATTTTAATATTTAGTGTAATAAAAGTTTATCCCGCCGGTGTCTGACGAGCTCGCCGGAAAACGGCGCGTCAAGATCCGTTCAGTGTTCGTCATCCACTCAAGAAATACAAATATATGTACAAACAAACTTTGAGTTTAATGATCAACATCTCTGACGAAACTACTCGTCTTTTAGACGAAATCGAGTAATTTTGAGTTTTTTTTTAACAAGTAATTTTTGACACTGAATAATATAATCAATGTCAATATCCAACACGTCACTGGCATTTATACATCCGGTGGGAAGTTCTCCCGTCAAAAGAAACATTTGCAGGTTTCCAGTGAGACGTGTTTGATGTACTGAGTATGATGCTACTGGTATAAAGACAATTTAAAACGGGACATTACAGGGTGGACCGAAGAAAATTAATTAGCAGGCTCGTTACAAAGCATTTTCTGCCTTCTCAAACGCATAGTGCACCCCCCCCCCCCCCCCCCCCGGGCCAAAATGGAGTTGGCACGTTTCCAGGGCAGAAGTTGAATCGTGTAGTAAGGAGAGGGAGAAAACCAGGATGTAGGGTACAGGATAATGAGAAAGGGCTGTAATTAAGAGAGGCGGAAGCGAAGGACTGTGGTTTGAGATACCTCTTCTAGAAGTTCTCCAATTTCACGGCTATCCAACCACCTAACATCACCACAGGTGACTGTGGTTAGGGACTGCTTCGAAAGAGACCTTCTCTAAAAAGGCGTAGTAGCCCACCCGAAGGTATAGTTTGAGGCAGAAGTATATCTTTAATATACGAAATCCAGCTAGATCGATCATTATTGCTGCCATCAAAACTGTTCAGGCAGGCTTTCTAAAACATTCATGCAGAGACTATGGTCACCTCGTAGCCTCAAAAATGATCACACATGCGGAAACGCAAGTAAGTACGATTGGTTAATATTCCCATCTCAATTAAACTTATAGGAACAACTGGGTAAGTACTTGACCAAAACAAACCCTAGTGAATCAAAATCCATAATTTATAACGGATTTTATGTGAGTGAGGGGCTTCGCGTTTGCGCATGAGATGGCACACAGCAACCTACGGTCATATTCTGATGAGGTATAAATTTAATTAACACACAAATTAACCTACACAACACAAGAACCACGGAACGACTCCATGATTAAATTTTAACCCCCCCTCCCCACTCCCCATCAGAATCCGATGGATTGCCGTTCAAGGTGAAAATGGAATAAACAATATCTGTCCGTTCCCCGTACTTCCCATAGCTGTACCATGAACCAAAATTCATTAAATTTGGTTTGTAAGTCCCATTTGTGGTCTAGTTGGTCCGTGAGCACGGCGTTCTCTAAGGTGAGAAAAATGGGGGTTGAAAATTTAATAATGCCTAGCTTGAAAACGTCAACAAAAAGGCACCTATGTTTGTTTTTACAATAATCTCGAACTTGGGTATTTTTTGAGACCACCCGGACCACTGTACGTCCATCTGTGCGATCACAGGAAGACCCTGAAGTTTGGCAGAGTCAACACGAATGTGAATTATAATATTCAGCCCAGAAATCATTGCTAGGGAGCACCTGATATAATCACGCATGGCTGTATGAAATCGAGTTGGTTGTTCCGTGAGATGATTTCATTTGAAGAATTATTATGGATACCTCGGTCTCGTCTAACGGCATGTTCTTGGGGTGCGATATCTTCAACAGCATCAAAGGCTGCTGGCGAATGGATCGGGCTCTTGGAAGCCGCCGTGGTGGGTTGATCCGGGCTCGGTTGGACCGCCCATCGGGCGCAGGTGGGAGTAGCATGCAGCTCGACATCCCGTTTTACGAATGTTCAGCGATCAAATGGTTAAGTGCTTTCATGCTGTAATCTGCTGGTGACTATTCCTTCCTCACTACCGGAAGGTAGGGAAGCCTTGAATTCGTGTGCCCTCCAAAATGAAAATGTCCAATACCATTTTACATTTCAGAAATCGAGGAACATTAATTTATGGTTCCGTGTCTGTCTGTCTGGGGTAATTACTTGTAACGCCCATAACTACCAGAAATAATGGTCGAAATAGACTAAAAATTTGAGGGTAGGTGCGGGTTTGGTCACAGATGGTCCCACACAAAAATACTCGAAAAAGTACTGTAACTTTCATCTGCGCGTACGCAAATGTGAAATACTTACCGCAACTATCGTCTGCGCATGCGCGAACATGAATTGTTGACTCAATTTTGAGGGTGAACGCGGCATGGACCGCAGATAGTCCTTTATTGAAACCATTGAAATCGTACCGTAACTTTCGTCAGCACATGCGCAAACGTGGAATACTTGAAACGCCCTTAACTACCTTAAATATCGTTGAAATGAGTTCAAACTTGGGCGGTGAATCAGGAATATTTCTTCGACAGTTCTCTATGAATTTCATTGGAATCGTACTTTAACTTTCGTCTGCGCATGCGCTAACATGAAATGTTGAAAAACTGTTTGAATGTTTCATCCTCATACGCATGTTAAATAGTTTATTACTACTCTATTTATTGCTATTCAATAATTTTGACTCACCATTTTTTTACCAACTGATTCTAGACGTCCATGTTATAATAAGTGAGGAAGCTGGACTCCCCCCCCCCCCCCTCCACTTGGTAGACTTTTCTTTTGTTTTTGTTATTATGACGTGATATTTTGAAAATGAAACACCTAATATAATATATCGACGTGTGAGTAGAATGTTCAGGGTTCCGTTCAAATCCCTTCTACGCCCATCATCATGGAACACGACCGTTGAATTTTTTTTGAACCGTTCGGCCTCATTTTTCAAAAACAAGCTTTTTGCGAGGAAAACGAATGAAAATCATGCACCAAGGAATTATTCTATCATTTTTTTTACCTTTTTTTTTACGCATCATTTTTTTACCAACTGATTCTACTCGTCCATGCTATAATAAGTGAGGAAGCTGGACACCCCCCCCCCCCCTCCACCACTTGACAGACTTTTTTGTTTTCGTTATTATGACGTCATATTTTGAAAATGAAACACATAACCCAACGTCGACCACGTGGGGTCCAGGCGGACCCCATGCACACTGTTTTCCACCTCCCTCATAGCCACCTTGCCCCTAACTGCCTGCTCCTTGAATACTCTCCTACTCAGTAGTTCTCCAGAGGTCAGTGAGGTATCATTGGTCCTCCAGGTCAGTCAACTTTTTGAATTGATTCTTTGTTGTTGAAAAACGTTGTTGGGGTCTGAGCGGACACCACGTGGACTTCCGCGGAAAAAAAAATTGGCACATTCACACATTTTTTGTCTTAGATTTTCAATAATTTGAGCTTACATACACGTAACATCGTCATGAATCATGGATAATCACGTCAGCAGGAAATGGATTCTCGACAAGATTTTTTGAAAAATCTTGCATACAGCTTGGCTGAGCCTCATATGAGAAGGAGGCAGGCTAATGTGAGGATTATGAAATCTCTAAGTCAGGAAATCGGGATGATCCTTGGAACAGAATGTACCACTAACCCAGTCTCTGGTCCGCCACCCCTCAAGAAAATGGGATGCCGCATGTGCGACAGATCGAAGGATAGGAAAGACAACAACACATGCGCCAAATGTTACCGTCCAATTTGCAAGGAACATGAAAAACTAAGCCGATCATGTTTGATGTGAGATGAAGAAGATTCACAAAGTGAATCTGAAGAAGGCTGATTCTGTGATGGAAGTTTCCATTATGTATTTTTATGGTTTCTTTTTATTTTCGAAGTTTATCTGTGCCATTCAGGTTCTCTAGTCTGAATTTTGAAGTGTGATTTTAGTTAGTAAATTCAAGTTTTACTTTGGTATAGTAAGTAGTGGTAGTTATTTTTTGTTCCTCTGAAAAAGCAATTTCCGAAAAAGTTCGAGATTTGTTCCGTGTGAGCTGAAGTTCATTCTTTTATTCAAATAAAGTGGGCTTACTTTGAGTTTATATGCCTAAAAAGTTTACTGGAGTTTATGTTTCGTTATGGTGTCAATAAAAGACTTACCAGTTTTGCTTTTTTCAGTTTGGTATTCAACACTGTACACCTCCAAATTGATTGCATGATGTTTTGACGCTTGTCCCATGCACTAATAAGGCGCCAGTGCCAAAAATGTGAGTGGGGTCCTGGCGAACCCCACGTGGGCGGCTGTGTTTCTCGCTCTCACGTGGTCGACGATGGGCTAATATATCTAAGTGTGAGTAGAATGTTCAGGGTTCCGTTCAAATCCCTTCTACGCCCATCGTCGTGGAACACGACCGTTGAATTTTTTTGAACCGTTCGGCCTCATTTTTCAAAAACAAGCTTTTCGCGAGGAAAAATGAATGAAAATCATGCACCAAAGTATAGCAGTTATTAGGATAAAAGCCCTTCAACCCCCCCACAGTTCAAGCCCTTCAAAGCCTCCGACCTTACAGCGCTACTTCCTCCTTCCCCAGCACCGCTAACGAGTTGTAGGTACTTATGTGAACGCAAAACTTACGTGCAGGCCTCTGAACAGACGGCGAATTGTGGAGGAATTGGAGTTGTAGGTTGGTCGGGCAGGAAGGTTTGCCTTCAACTCGGCTCACCCTCTACGGGCTGACTTCAAAGGCAGTTTAGCTCTATGGATCAAAACGCTGTGATCCTCCCTCCCCATTTAACTTGACGGGAGTTCAACAGAATGATGTCTAATGGGTTTTGACCCTTTGGTCATTTTCCAGGAGAGAAGCCTGGGCGGTATCAGCTCAACAAACCCACCTTTGGCCAATTCATAATAAAACAGCTCGTGCTGAGAGATTTCACTTTTGAAATTACCAGGCTGGTACATCATATACGCAGGTGTACGAGTATGCCATCAAACCATATAAAATGACACATAATATGACTTACATAATATGTTCAGTAGTTGACACTTTCAACACCATTATATCACTAATTCGGGCAGCCTCTACCTACTGAAGATCTAATTGGAGGGGCTGTGACGACAAGAACATGCTCGCCTACCGCCGTTGCAGGTAGTTCTCATTCTTCGAATTTTGGTTTATTATTTTCAATAATGAACCATTGGAATTGAGCATGGGAAAAAAAAAATCTACTCCCCCCCCCCTCCAAATTAAACGGTTTACGTTTCAAGGTAGGTATATAGAATCCGAAAACGCAATTCTGTTCGCCGTACGCCGTACTGAACACTTTTCTTAGTTACCATGAAACAATATTGATGAAATTCGGGTTATAGGTTCCGTTCGGGGTCTAGTTGGTCCTCGAAGCTCGACGTTACTGTCAGTCATCTCTAAGGAGTTCAAAATAGGGGTGGACATTTTCAGAACGTATCTCGAAAACTTTCTATAGAAGACCTTTTGGATTTTGTTGATTGGCACTTTTTCAACCTGAACAAACGTTGAAATGTTATTGGGTAAATTATTACACATCGGTTTATTATACTGTCTACGCAGAAGGGGCATCTATACAGGTGAATTATTACACAACGATTTATTACTTACCTTACGCTTCATGAATAACTGTGGTGGTTTAATGAGAGAAGTAATGGCGGGGTTTGGATAGGTGAGTGAGTCCGATGGAAGAGAAGGTGATGGAGCTAGCGTTTAAAAGGTTAACACTATGGCGAAGCCAGGAATGTTACCACCACTAAAAACGCTAGAGGGTTTTGCCCAATGGTTGCCACCTTGTCGGTTAACACCAGACCGGTTCCACCAGTCTGAGATCTTTTCGGAAGAAAAGGTAAGGAGGAGTGAGGAGAGATAGCAAAGTCATCGACTTGAGGTTTGAGCGTAGAATGAAGAAACGGGTGAGAACGGCGGGTTTTTATGAGACCCTTTCTACCCTCCCCCAGTCACTTGACGTTGCCGACGTTGAGGGATGGTGGGAAGGAGTAGGGTTTGCCTGCAGTTGGTCATGTACGCCTCTTCATTCGTTTAGTTCATTTGCGCAATCTTAATATGAGGTAAAAGAGTGATGTTCTGGAAGAATATCACGATAACTACAAATAGTTAATTAATAATTGAATAATTGATTCCCGCACATTTCTGTGAAACTATAATTCCCAGGCCGGCTCCAGTACTCCATTTAGGACTTTCCTGGGGGGAGGGGGGGGGGGGCTCGAGTGTTGACCACAGAAAACAGTGAACTACGCTCTAGGGGCATCTATATAAAGGTAACTAATAAACCGTTGTGTAATAATTTGCAGCGTTTTTCAAATATCATTCTTCAATGAAGAACGAACTTCTTCCGATCCTAACGACTTTCATCTTATATCAAACGAGCTCCTTTTAGGAATTCCTATATTCCTTTCACCAGAATATTAATCATATTAATAAATAACATTTTTGCTTTCAGTTTGGGATAGAAAATTGTTTCCTTCAGCTCATACGCACATAATATATAAATATAGGGACAAATGACATAGAGAGCCGTTGCTGTGAAAATATTGGCTTTGTTTCTCATAATATCCAATGCGCACTATTCGCACACTGTTAATGTTCTTATACTAAGTAGAGAAAAAAGACGTTGAATAAAAAGTTGCTTTGAGGGCTACAAAACGCACGGTAAAGTGACTTCATGCGAGGAACCAATGACCCGATTGGTTCACATTGGTCGAAGGCGGCCAAATGGCTGTTGAAACGATTCGACCAAACAAAAGTTCGAAAGGCTCTGCACTTTCGGTCGATTCGACGGGCGAACGCGGGTGAAGCGAACAACTGAAATTGTGAACAGATGAGTCGATTCAACCAACGCCGAATGGTCGCAAGCGACGAGCGGTGATGATGCTTCAATCAGCCGTTCGTGCAGTTGAATTGAATGGAAATTGACAGTGAAATACATGGGAAACTACCTCACAAGCTCATGTTCACAAAAACACCAAAAAAACACAGAAAATCGGGCGGCCGAGCTTCGGACGACAACGCTAGGAACCAAATATTTATGTTCCAAAATTTGGACCCCATACTGGTAGCATTGGCCTTCAATCAGTCTGCGTAGCGGCGGTGGTATCCTTTTAGCGAATTTTCGAAGAAAAGGAAGCTATTGTTCTCGGTCCAAAATTTTTAAAACTCGAATTTCCGAAAGATTTTTATACCAAAATCCGTTTCAGACCATCCTGAATTCACTGCCGAAAGACACCAAAAATTATATGTATATATATATATATATATATTTATATATATATTTATATATATATTTATATATATATTTATATTTATATATATATTTATATATTTATATATTTATATATGTATGTGTCATTCCAGACGATAACTCTCGAAAGAATTGAGATAAAAAGTTCAAATTTGCACGAAAAATCTGTCTTGGCAATCGACAGGCTAAGTTCGAAGATGGGCAGAATCGGGTCACTCTAAGGGGGAGTTTTGGGGAGTTTTAGGGGGGGGGGGAAATTACCCATAAATTCCCAAAAAGAAAAAGTCTGACAAGTGACACCTCATTTTAAAGGTTTTTGTACGCTGAACACGATGGTGAAATCAGAATTGCGATATATCATTCCATTCTCAAACTGGAGCACTTTGAAGATGAAGGATCGTGGTTATTTCTTGAGATGTTCTTCCTTGTTCGTCTGCTCTAATCTGATAACGGAATGGGATATCGCAATTCTGACTTCACCATCGTGTTCAGCGTTGGAAAATCTACAAACCGAGGTGTTACTCGGCAAAAAATGGAACAAAAAATTTGTTACGTACCTATCGAATACCTACTCTTCTGGTATTCAAAACATTTTTGATTTCCCCCTCCCCCTCCTTCCACCCCAAATTTTACTTTGCGTAACACTACTCCTGTTTTAATTTTGTATGGTATCAAGTTGGGAAAACATTGGCCGAAAATTAATTTTCAGAAAATTTTAGGCGGAGGAGGAGGATGCCGAAAACTTCGAAAATTCGCTCTTATAGCCATGCTGCATGACTGGTTTTTTAATTTTTCCGCGCGGATTTCGTTTTTCTAGGGATTGCAGTAAATTAATCCTTGGGATTGTAGTGAATTAAAGTAGTTTTCTTAATAATTTACATTTTTCAAAGTTTCAAGTATATCGAATTTTCTCGAAATGGAGAGAAATTTTCTCGAAATGACTTCGGACTCCTTCCACCACTGCACAAACCAGCTGAACACCAGCAGCTGCGGAAACCAAATTTTTAGACGACATCTTGAAAACCTGTTTCCACTCCAGTCGACGGCGATTGATCAATTCCAACTGACTGGCCGCATTGACCAATCTAAACAATTTTTCTTTCCTTACACACTTTGTTCAATCGGCATTCAACCCGACTGGAAGTCAAATCGTCGACCGCAGTCAAAACACTTCTTTTTCAGGCAAATGAAATTCAAGCTATGCTCCAACGAACTGTTACCCAATCACCAAGGCTTCCCAGATTGACTTCACCACGTTGTTTTTCCTGTTCGGGCGAACAATCAAATTCGTGCTTGCCTAATAGAAGAATACTGGATTGATGGTGGTATACGTTGGGATCGATGGCGGTGTTCGATGGTGAAAATTAGTTGGGCCTACTTGAAGGGTTCAAGAGGCAAGTAACCTGTTACAAACCGATATGTTTATGCTCATATTGATGCACTTAGATTTAAAAGTAACGTTGTAGTAGAGTTAAAAAATGATAAACATGAGCAATGGTGAATGGGGGGGGGGGGTTAATTAGACCTCGTAAAATAAAATTTCTATCCTTCATATTCCAGCATAATTTTTATTCAACCAGTCAAGGAAGCGTTAGTTTTATTTTACGAGGCCTAATTAAACCCCCCCCCCCCCCCCCAAATTCACCTCTGCTCATGTTTTCAAACGTTAAATTATCATTTTTTAACCCTACTACAACGTTATTTTTAAATCTAAGTGTATCAATGTAAAGCGTGTTAGATGAAGTTTTTGTGAAATTTGACTAGTTGTTGGTATTTTTTTGTAACCTCAGAAGAAAGAACAATCTTTTTGACAATTTTAAATTTTGAAATTTTCAAATGTTCCAGCTGATATTGACCAACATTTCAAGTAACTCTGACCATTGAAAATAGAAGAATCTTACAGAATATTTGACGTTCTTTCAAACGGTGTGATCGGATTTGTTGTAGTCTCAATATTTTCGAATTCATTAGCGTTTTTATGTGGGAAGGTAATGAGAAGTTTGAAAAACACAAATTGTCGGATTGTTTAAAACGAAGAACTTTTTGACAAATTTCTGCAGAACATTTTTTGTTCCAAATTAAGAGTAGAATCGATTCCCTGAGTTTCTCCAGAAGGAACTGGGACACCCTGTATAGATACAGTACTGGAAGGACACCCCCCCCCCCCCCACCGACAACAAAAAAAAAGCCGAAAGATTTCTCAAAAAAGCAGAAATTGCCTCTTTAAAATGAGGGGCCATACGGAAATACTCCCGAAAATAACTTCACTGCGGACTTCCTTCAGATAGTTTCGCACTCCTAATAAATCACCAGCATACGTCCATTTTCATTTCATTACCCCACAACTTGGGAAGACCGTCTGGTGAACAACATTCTATGTCACTGTCTCTCCACTGGAGATTTGGATTAGACGAGTTTTTCAAGCACAATCCGAAGGTGAGGGAGGATGAAAAGGAAGTGTCTGACTCCATCAGTCTTCTCGCACTCTTGAGTGGTCACTGTTTCCATCACCAGGAGCAGCACTGTCTCGTTCCATTAGTTCGCTTGTCACAGATTCCCTGCCGAGCGGATAACCCGAGATTGACCGTGTGCTGACGTCGCTCGCTCATTTGTTACCTTTCTTCGACGCTGCGCTTCCTGGTATACAATTTTTCACCTGTTCTCTCAGGCTATTTGCCTTGTGGCAAGTGAAATTAACCGGCGAAGTGAAGATGGTACTTTGTCATGAACCAGATGATATGCTATAAGTGATGCTATGCTATTTGGGTTGAATATTTGTACCTAACATGTGCAAACGACGTTAGAAAAGAACAGATACAACACATCGAAGTAAAAATAGATACACGTGGGTAAAAGTAAGCCCTTACAAACCAGAATTTACGCTCATCTCAGAAGAGACGGGCTACGACTACAGAATGGAAGAAGAATGGGAAATAGATGAAGAATGTAACCCCCGCCCATACCTAACCACCAAGAAAGGCGGTTAGAAGTGACATGAAAACATGATAACCCCCTCAACTATTGGCGGGAATTCAAAATATGCACCCCCCCCCCCCCCACCATCAAACGAGAAACCCCTTTTTGTATTGCAGATTTGAGTTATATTTACGCCAATTTCATGGCAAAATGACAAATAAATTGACTACGAGCAATTTCGGGGGTCGCCCACAAATGCCATCCCGAAGACCAGTAACCTACATCCCGCATATTTATGTTTGCTCCCAAGCTCTGTATTCTGACTGGATAAATTATAAGCCGTGTAGGATGTAATGGTTGGTTTTGAACTCGCTCATACTGTTGTGTTCATGTCGAGATGATTAAAAACAGTCCAGGCAAGCAGCATGACCATAGGCGCATATTTTCAAAACTGGTGATCTGAATTTTAACAAAAACTGGTAAAAAGCAAATTTTCAAAGAAAATGATGCTATTGCAATGGTTCCAAAATATACATAATATGAATTTTCGGATTTATTTATTTTTTTTACTTATTTTTTTCATCCCTAGAAAAACCCCCCTTTTTTCCTGAATTCATCCCTATATCTTAACAAAAAGTTATATACCGCACCCTTGCGGAAAAGTGTCAACTCAAAAATCAGTTTTTTTTTCAGAAATCGGGGAAAACTGGTTCGCCTACTTTTCTCGTTGTAAAGAGCTCAATTCATGCCATGTTTCTAGGATAGTTTTTCAAAACAACTTTCCTTGCATTTTGGATATATGTATTATACATGCCACGCCAGACAATATCTAAGTACCTACATCTATCCTTGGGTAGGTACATGATAAAAATTCAAGAAGGATGAGTTCGAAGACAAGCGATTTTCTAAAATTCTAAGGGGTCAAATTTTAGTTTTCAGGGGTCAAAAATAGGTAAAAACGGCTAAAATTGCGAACAACTGATATAAAATCAATAGACGTGGTAGGTATATTAGGCTGAGTGAATCAGGGCCAATACCATAATAAACAATACAGAACAGGGGTCAGATTTGTATTTTTGGGGGGTCAAAAATTGGTATTAAGGGTTAAAATCGATAATAATTCATCTGACGTTCAGTTGGAGGGTGAATCACGACGGATTTTACGAAAGGTGGTATGGTTTCTTGCTATATCATCTTTTTACACAACAGCACGACTATTTCTGTGAAAAATCGCTCTTATAGCGATGCTGCATGACGAACATTTATGGTTTTTTTATATGATTTTTTTACAGATTTTCGACCTACAAAAGCTCAGATTTGACCTCAACCTTTTGTTCGCCATTTTAAACATTTTGGCGAAGTTTTGTCACCGATATACCTACACCAACTACGGCTCCATACCAATGTTATGCGAGTTCTACGGATTTTTAACACGCAAAACTTCAACTGTATCGATGGTCTCGTGCCATATCCAGGATGCCATGTGTTGCGTCGGCTAAAAGCTCAGTTTCCGTCACTAGGTCAAAATATTTAGGAAAGTGAAATAAAACTACGGATTTTGAAAAATTTGGGAATTTATTTATTGCACTCCACCACCCCGTGCGGTTGCTCTAAGCCCCATGTAACTTTGCGAGCAACGAACTCAAATAAATAATTTTATTTGTTTTCAAAAACCTAATTAATTAATTTACCTCAGAATCCGTAATACTTGTTGGACGGGAGTTCATTTGACTAAACAATACGTATTTGGTCAAATTGATTTCATTATTATAAGAAACAGAATGTGAAGGTCACGGGTTTGAACTGTGAAGTGGAAGTCATGGGGTTTTATGACGCTTTTTTTGCATCAGCTTATTAAATTAAAGGAACTTCTTCATCTATCACATAAAGGCACTTCATCCGACGCAATTTAACCGTTATGGCTATATAAAAGATAAAATATTACAACGCGGTAGGACAAGCGATACAGCGATAGCGATAGAGTGGAGAATAGCTTACCAGTAATGGTTGTTCCTTATTTCAAAGCTGAACGCCTGCAAATTAACAGAAAACAAGATTATTATAAGGTACGCAATCAATGACATAAATCATCAATATTTATAAATACAATAGGCGTCCGTATCATATAGGATTCTACGAGGAAAACTGTCAGTTAGGGTGATACATGAAGCTGCCTCGTGAACATCACAATTAGTCTGCACTCTTACCAGGGCTTTTATGCAATTTTGGTTTATTATTTTCAATAATGAACCATTGGAATCGAGCATGAAAAAAAAAATTCTTACCCCCCCTCAAAATTTGATGGTTTACGTTTCAAGATATGTAGAATCCAAAACTGCAATAAAAATATTTCTGTCTGTCCGCCGTACGCCGTACGCCGTACGCCGTACGGGCCACTTTTCTTAGTTACCATGAAAAAAAATTGATGAAATTCGGGTTATAGGTTCCGTTCGGCGTCTAGTTGGTCCTCGAAGCTCGACGTTACTGTGAGTCATCTCTAAGGGGTTCAAAATAGGGGTTGAAATTTTCAAAACGCCTATACCATTTTTTTACGTAAATATTTTTACGGTTTTAAATAGTTCTTGAACTTGCGAGTTTTTTAAGACCATCCGGAGCATCGTACGTCCAGCCGTTCGTTCACAGTAAGGCCCCGAAGTTTGCACCGACAGGCATTTTCGACTCCAGTGTGAATGAAATTGTATACAATCCAAACCAAATCTCGTAACCAGAGACGCGCCCACAATAGGAATTTGTGAATACGGCCAATCATTGGTAGGGATCACCTGATTATATTGGCGGAGTATGAAGTCGAGTTGGTTGTTCTGTGATATTATTTAATTTGAAAAATGATGGCTCTATTGGAGTTTGTTGGTAGGTAGTGAAACTTGAACAAACGTTGAAGTATTATTGATGGGTAAATTATTACAACGGTAAATCACTACTCAACGGTAAATTATTACACAACGGTAAATTATACCATCTACGTAGAAGGGGCTGGAGTTTGTTGGTAGGTACTTTTGCAACTTTTTTCACTCCTCATCAACAATTTCTTTTCAGAACTTCATTATGTGTGTTTCTTTTTGTTAGGTACTGTTTGTCATCGGCAGAATTATTTTAGCAACATTTAACTCGTGATTTAGGTAGGTACCTAGTAACGAGTACGGGGTTAGGTACCAACCTAAGGAGGATCTGCGATCTACATAATATGTATAGAATAGTACATATCATATTATATAGACGGGTTATCTATACATAGAGCTGTGATCTGTAACAGAAGGGTATTCTATACAAAATAATAAACCGTTGTGCAGGGATTTGCAGCGTTTTTCAAATAAATCGACAGAAAACGGTCCAATTTACGCAAAAGATCAAATTTTAACGGGTTAGGCAATAAAAAGATCCCTCCACAGTTTTTTGCCTCTGTTGTAAAATTCGGAAAATGGCGCTTACGATATTCTGCCTGTCAGGGGACAAAAGTCTATTATTTTAGGGCAGGCTGTGATTGCTACAGAAATGTATACAGTAGTTGATTATATTTTTATGAACCTCGCTCCTGGGGAAAGGCGATTCGAATTCATACGGGGATTCTTCACCGAAAATCCGTGAGGATTTTATCATAGTTGTTTGACTAAACAGAAAATGCGAGTAGCACGGATTTCCTATTTGGATGCGTGCAGACCAAAGTTAAGTCCGTCTTTGATGAAAATGATACGAGACTGTTCAGGGCCCGTTCAAATATACTGCAAATTTCAGCTCATTACGATCGTTTTGGTTTATTATTTTCAATAATGAACCTTTGGAATCGAGCATGAAAAAAATGTATAAACCCCCTCAAAATTTGATTGTTTCCGTTTCAAGGTATGTAGAATCCGAAAATGCAATAACAATTTTCTGTCTGTCCGCCGTACGCCGTACTTCGCAAATTTCTTAGTTACCATGAGCCAAAATTGACGAAATTCGGTTTATATAGGTCCCATTCGGGGTTTAGTTGATCATCGAATCTCGGCGTTGTTGTCAGCCATCTCTAAGGGGTGAAAAATAGGGGTTGAAATCTCCAGGACGCCGTCATCTCGAATTTGTTTAGGTTTTAAATAGTTATCGAACTAGGGAGTTTTTTAAGACCAGCCGGAGCATTGTAAGTCCAGCCGTTCGTTCACAGTAAGGCCCGGAAGTTTGCACCGACAGGCTTTTTCAACAGGAGTGTGAATCAAATTGTATACATTCAGCCCAGATATCATCACTAGGGACGCGGTAACAATCGGCCCGAGATAATCATTGCTAGGGAGCAACTGATTATATTCACGGAGTATGAAGTCGAGTTGGCTATTCTGTGATATTATTTCATTTGAAAAATGATGGCTCTTTCGGAGTTTGTTGATAGGTAGTGAAACTTGATCAAACGTTGAAGCATTATTAATGAGTAAATTATTACACAATAGTAAATTATTACACAACGGTAAATTATTACACAACGGTTCATTATACTATCTACGTAGAACGCGCACCTATACGTAAATTATTACATAACGGTTTATTATTTGCCTTATGCTTCATGAATAACTACAAAATAATTATAATGAATGAATTACTGAATCCCGCGCATTTGTAGGAAACTTTAATTCCGGGGCAGGCTCCAGTACTCGATTTAGGGCTTTCCTGGGGGGAGCTCGAGGGTATTGACCACAGAAAACAGTTATCTACGCGAAGGGGCGTCAATACTGGTTAATAATGAACTATTTTGTAATAATTTGCAGCGTTTTCCGTGTTGTTATGAGCTTAGCAAGGATTTCCTTCAGCAAGTCCGTAGTAGAAGTCCGACCTTGACGGAATAAATGGTAAGGTCTCTTGATTTAACCTCATTGAGACCATATTTCCGTATATTACTTGTAGTTAGGCCAGACAGAAATCAAATTTGTTCAGAAAGATCTGAAACGCGAGTGGGGATTGAAGGAAGAACACTGTTTACTTCCCAAAAGCTGTCACAAGGTTTTCGTTATATTGTGTCGTTGGTGGACTCGGAAGCGAAATGTCACAGGTCTGACCGTCTTCGCGGGCAATCAGACGAATTCACCGTGAAATTTACTTGCTACCCTCAAACTCGTGGTATTCACCAGAACAAACCGCTCGGTTTCAATAATCGGGAACAGGATCTGGCAGGACAGAGTTCAAAGCCGCTGAAATATCGATAGCACCCGGTTGGTTCTGCGTTCAGTCAACCAAACCTCGCACATCACGTCGTCCGCGGGCTGGAGACGATCGAAAACGGATTAATCGACGTTCCATCTGAGGGCTCTCGTCACGAGTGTGAGCGGTATTCAAACGGTGATCGGTGCTGTTGAGGATTTGCCTCGAGTAAACATAATATATTAACCACTCAACCGCCACTCCGGTGAGCACATAACCGCTCTGGTGGATGGGTCGACACAAGCAAACGTTCAGATTTCATAAGACAGTAAGACAGTGTGATTGAAAAAATAATTTGCCACGTGGATTCAATGAAATTTATTTATATTTCCAAAAAAATAAAGAAATTTATATACCGGGTGTCCCAGTTCCTTCTGGAAAAACTCAGGGAATCGATTCCACTCTTCATTTGCAACAAAAAATACTCTGTAGAAATTTTTCGAAAAGTTCTTTGTTTTAAAGATATCCGACAATTTGTGTTTTTCCAACTTTTCATTACCTTACCACATAAACACGCTGATAAATTCGAAAATATTGAGACTACAACAAATCTATTTACACCGTTTGAAAGAACGTTAAATTTTCTGTAAGATTCTTTTTCAATGGTCAGAGTTACTTGAAATTTTGGCCAGTATCAGTTGGAACATTTGAAAATTTCAAAATTTAAATTTTAACAAAGACTGTACGTTCTGGTTACAAAAAAAAAACTGTGCAAATCCCTGCACAACGGTTTATTATTTTGTACAGAATACCCTTCTGTTAAAGATCACAGCTCTCTGTATAGATAACCCGTCTATATAATATTATATGTACTACTCTATACATATTATGTGGATCGCAGATCCCCGTAGGTTAGTACCTAACCCCGTACTCGTTACTAGGTACCTACCTAAATCCCGAGTTAATGCTCCTAAAATAATTCTGTCGATGACAAACAATAACTAAAACGGCAAAAAGAGACGCAAATAATTAAGTTCTGAAGGAAAATTGTTGATGTGGAGTGAAATATATGCCCCTTCTGCGTTGAATACTGTGTTCTGTGGCCCTCTGGCCAAGTATATGAACCGTTGTGTAATAACTTGCCCATCAATAATACTTCAACATTTGTTCAAGTTGCAAAAGTACCGATCAACCAAATACAGCCCCTTCTTGGTAGATGAACCGTTGTGTAATAATTTACCGTTGTAATAATTTACCATTGTGTAATAATTTACCCATCAATAATACTTCAACGTTTGTTCAAGTTTCACAAGTACCTACCAACAATATCCAATAGTCCATCACTTATCAAATGAAATAGTACCGCAAAACAACCAACTCGACTTCATACAGCCATCCTTGATTATAATCAGGTGCTCCCTAGCGATGATATCCGGGCCGGATTAATACCGTTGGATTCACAATCGTGTTGATGAAGCTTTTTGGTGCACACGAACGGCTGGACTCAAATGCTCCGGTATGCAGGTATGCTCCGGGTGGTCTCAAAAAATTGTTTAGCTCAAGACAAATTTAATAACGTAAAAAAACAATACCCTTCAATCGAAAGTTTTCGAAATACGACGTAATGAAAATTTCAACCACTATTTTGAACCCCTTAGACTGACAGGAACGCCGAGCTTCGAGGACCAACTAGACGCCGAACGGAACCTATAACCCAAATTTCATCAATTTTGTTTCATGGTAACTAAGAAAAGTGGCCAGTACGGCGGACAGATAGAATTTTTTATTGCATTTTCGGATTCTACATACCTTGAAACGTAAACCATCAAATTTTGTGTGGTGGGGGGGGGGGGTTAGAATTTTATTTTTTTACGTACTCGATTCCAATGGTTTATTATTGGAAATAATAAACCAAAATACACAAACAACAAACCAACCAACAACAACTTGTCAAAACATACAAAAACCCACATCACTGACTTGTCAAATTTCACAAAAACTTCTTCATCTAATAGGTTTTACATTGCAACACTTAGATTTAAAAATAACAAGATCCAAGTAATCCATGGGTTAATCTGGACCATAAGTGTTAAACGACTTTCCGTTTATATCAATATTTGCAGTATCATAAAAAAACGTGTGCCAATTCGAGTAGGCAGTATAGCTTCCTCACTTGAATCACATGAACGTATAGAATAGTTGGGTGGGTTAATTCAGCGGGCAGGTGGAGTATCAATGCGTGGGTTAATGACTTCAACGTTCATTCAGATTTTTATTGCAAAATTTATTAATTATAATAACACGGACGTAGGTATACAGGGTGTCCCAGTTCCTTCTGTAGAAACTCAGGGAATCGATTCCACTCTTCATTTGGAACAAAAAATGCTCTGTAGACAATTTTCGAAAAGTTCTTCGTTTTAAAGATATCCTACAATTTGTGTTTTTCCAACTTCTCATTACCTTACCACGTATAAACGCTAATAAATTAGAAAATATTGAGACAACAACAAATTCAATTAATTACACAGTTTGAAAGAACGTTAAATTTCCTGTAGGATTTGTAATGGAAGGGGGGTTTCCCCCTCTACATTCTCAAGAAAGGTAGGGAGGAAGTGTGACAGCTGCCCCCGGAGACACAGGTTTGATTAAAACGCAATGCCTCCAGGAGTTGACGATTCGTGTTCGCGAATAGACCGCCCCTTCAGCAGCGTGTCAAAATGATCGGGAAGAGCCAGGTTCCAATATGGACGGGATTCCCATATACCGTCACAGTTTCTTCGGTTTTCAATGGTCAGATCACTTAAAATGTTGGTCAGTATCAGTTGGAACATTTGAAAATTTCAAAATTTAACATTTTGAAAAATATTGTACGTTTTACTAAGGTTACAAAAAAATACCTACAACTTCTCAAATTTCACATCATCTCAAACTTCTTCATCTAACAGGATACGTTGGATCGTTCACTCATTCCCCATCACGGGCCCATACGGTGAGTTAATTTCCAAAAAGAAACATTCAATTTATAGAAAAAGGAAGTGTAGGTATATTACGAGTATTATGACTGCATTTTTTTTGTACTTACGTTTTTATTTATTTTTATTTGTTTTTTAATGAAAGACGGTTTTATATTATGTTAACCATTTATTACTACATTTTTGTAATTTTTTATGGAAATAAATACAATTATAATGTAATATTCCATTTTCGATTGGTCCGAACTGAGTCAAAAATGACCATCGAACACCTACACTGGTGAGGAAAGGAAGGTATTCGGTCGAAATGAAGGTGAAGAATAAAGGAAGAGGAAGAAATCAAAAAGTAATGAATGGCAAAAAGGATGAAACGCGGAGCAGTCAAATGGGGTCAGGGCTCAAATGGTTAATCACCAGGGCAAAGGGCCCACCATTCAAAGAGAATCAGACCGAACAAGATTGAAAACTTGATTGGAAGTGCCCTATCCACTTGCCCGCTCCAAACACCTAATGATGGGGCCCCGAAGTCAAGACTTCTAGGCCTCGGATGCCTCGATCCTTAGGGGCCTTTCGGCTTCTAATGACCCGAGGCAGTTGGCACAGCCGGAACAAGCTTTCCGTCCACAATACTTCACTTTGTAATTACGACGGTCCAGTAATTGATTTTCGACTCTCAACAGGTTCTGGGGCTTCGAAGTGGTTTTTCAAACGCTGTTCATCGCCGTTTCCTTTCGACCGATTGGAAATACGTCGGATTCAAGCAATCACAGCGGGAGCCGAGAGACCGTAGGACTTCGAGATCTGTTGATGGAGGTTTTGGGAAGTTCCGCTGATTATTTCTTCAATGGCTGCTACGAACTCTGTGGCAGCAACAGTAGGAAAGGCAGGACAGCTGTATTGTCTGCACCTTGTACCTGTGTCTGAGGTTGTCAAGATACTAGTGACAGAGTGTGACAGTGGACCTTTGAGAGTCCTAACCTCTAGACCAGCGAGAATGTGACCGGTTAAGAAGGGAAATCGATTAGGATTCCACCAAAACGACCCCGTCACCACCAGAACAATAATGACTCGAGATCAGCCTCCTTCACACTCTCCCACCATGATATACTTCTGGGGGAGAGAAAAGGGGGAATGAAAGGTAGCACCAATTTCTGGTTCAGGAAAGAACATCTGAACAACTTCAAGGTGACTAACCTCCATCAGAATGGTACTACCTCAATATTTACTGGTGGAGAACAAAGCTCCTACATACGAGTATTAACTGGCAGTGAAAAAATGTTGCATTGGTTGTTGTCCAGTGAAATGTGCTCATCTGGGCAACCTCTAGGTGATCAACCTCCATCGCTATGACGGAACAACTATGGGGACTTGTAAATTGAGACATGGCATTGCCCGCCGTCAAATGAGCTCAATATAAATATTTTAATTTTATTGACACTCTAAAGGAGGGAAAGGGGGTGGGGAAGCCAATAGATTTATGTATTATCAAAGGGACCGGTTGTTAGTAAAGGAATCCTTCTGGGAAACCTTTGGGCTTACCCTTCTGGAAAGCCCACAAAATGTGGAAGGAGTATGGTGAATTACACAGCGCATACTACCAAACCACGCTCTGGTACCATGTGACGGAGTGAGAGGGGAGTGACGGTGGACCCTCGAGAGTCCTCCTCCTAGACCAGCGAGATTATCACCGGTTAAGAAGGGATATCAATTAGATTTCTACCAAACGACCCCGTCTACACCGGAAGAAAAAACGACTCGAGAACAGCCACACCGTCACACCCCTAAGGTACCAACCACCTTAAAAACACTGGCACAGCCAGGATTGATGCCTGCCGTCTCTGAACTGAGGCAGTAGGAACAGCAGAGCACATCCTATGTGAATATATCGTCAACATGATTCCGGCACTTCGGGAAGGGGTTTATAAATACCAGATGTTGCCAGACAATCTACCTTAAGCGTCCTTCACTTTGTGACAGAAGATGTCATCTATCGGATTCGTAAATGAAAATACGGACAACTTTCAAAGTAGACCTTTCTGGTCTCACTGACGAGGGGCTCGGTACCCGTCCCATTTCAAATATTAGAAAAACTGGAGAGGTCGTGGAAGATGACCTAGTTTGTACAAGTAGGAGCGGGAAGACAAGCAAATGTAAGGGCGATGATAGAAATATGGTTGATCGTACTGATGAAGGAACCGTTTAATTTGGTCGTGAGTGGGGGGGGCGTTCGTCTGACTGCTTACCGACCCCAGCCATTCCTACTGGAGACGCGATTAATTTCCCTGCAATTTCCTGTTAGATCGAGATGAAGAGGGTCGCAAGCTTGACAGCCTATTAGATCCGCGACGCGTTTTGCCTCGCTCCGCTCTCTGATGCCCCCTCATCTCGTTCTTCATTCATCCATCTCGCCCACCGGGTTCCCTGCGACCTCTGCGATTTTTTATCTTAATTTTCCACAGTTAACGACTCTCGCTCCGGGGCACCGTGTTTCGGGTGCGTATCTCCTGGAGTCATCACTAGGACTTCCAAGAAAATCACCTGTTGCAGGGGAACAGAAGGTTGTTGACGATTCCTAAATTCCAATTCAAAATTCTAACGGAACTGAATGAAACTAATATTGTCGCCGTCAATTAATTTTCTGTTATTTGGTTTTCGTTCCAATACAAGTTTTAGTTTACTACTTTGTAGTGGGTTTTAGATGTTAACCAAATTGGTGCGGTTGGTACCAAAATGTGCGTTAGGATGTCTAAATCATGCCAGTTGGTTTTGAGCTGAATCGCATTTGATTTGACCAATTGGCAACAAAAATATGTCAATGGGTCCAAAATTATCCAGGTTTACTAGCTAAATGGCGTTGCTGTGGTGTCAGAAAGTGAGGTTTCTATGCAATTATGTATATCATATTTCCATGTTAATACTGTACATTCTCACGATAGGCCTGCTGAAGCGTCAGGCCAGCGTGAGCAGCCATTCGGGCCGAAATGGGCACCCCTGCCGCCAAACTTGTATCCGTACTCTTATGAAGAACATGGAATTATTGTACGGCAATCTCCTCACTGGAACTTTTCTGTAGGTTACGATAGGTAGGGCCAAAACCAACCGAAAAGTTCCAGTGAGGAGATTGCCACACAATACTTCCATGTTCTTGATAGAATATTGATACAAGTTTGGCGGCAGGGGCGCCCATTTCGACCCGACTGGCTGCTCATGTAGGCCCGACACGTCAACAGGCCTGTCATGAGAATATAAAATATAAACATGGAAATATAATATACACAATTGCATAGAAACCTCACTTTCAACCACTTTCTGGCACCACAGCAACGCCATTCAGCTAGCAAACCTGGAAAATGTTGGACCCCTTGACATATTTTTGTTGCCAATTGACCAAATCAAATGCGATCCAGCTCAAAACCGACTGGAATGATTCAGACATCCTAACGCACATTTTGGTACCGACCGGACCAATTTTAGCCAACATTTAAATCAGCTATCGTTGAAAATTGAAAACCCGTCGTAACAGCCTCATTTCTCCACCCAGAAAGCCCGTTCTCATCTCAAACTGAAGAGTTCAACGAGCTGAAAGAAACCAAAAAAGGAAATATCTGAACAACACCGTATTTTTAGGAAGTTATGAAAATTTAAATTTCCAAAATACATACGTACGGAGCGACACTAAGCGGAAAACTGTCTAGAACCTCGTTTTGAGCACTCCTGAACAACTACAGTCCCTGGTTTTATTGAAGGCCTATTTTTTACGGTATCACCACCCTTCTAGACTTACATTAACAAAACTAAGGAAGTAAAAAATCAGTCATGCAGCATGACTTAATGAGCGAATTTTCAAAGAAATATTCGAATTAATGGCTATGGTTTTGAATAAAGGAAAACTTCGGTCTAAAATTTGGTTTTCTATGTATATTCTCTTCGTATTTATTTTAATTTGTAAGTTTTGTCCATCCTGATTCTACCGTTTGTTTATTACGTAATTGTACTAAGTGCTTATTTATTTGATCGCTGTGGGTAAATTCAAGGAGTTGTACTAATCGTTTGCCTCCCCCTTTTTTGCTTCGAACTCTCGTCTTCAATTAATACTTCTCACATTTTTCAATCTGACCACTCTAAGGGGGTGGGGGTAAGAGTTTAAAGATTATCCTAGTTTTGGGTAATTTTTGCGCACTTTAAATGCTCTAATTTAAGAACGGATTTAGATATCTAAAATCCGATTTCACTATCGTGTTCAGCGTGCAAAAACCTTTAAAATGAGGGGTCACTTGTTAGAAAATAACATTTTGGGGATTTTTGGGTAATTTTTGCGCACTTTAAATGCTCTAATTTGAGAACGGATCAAGATATCTAAAATCCGATTCCACCATCGTGTTCAGCGTGCAAAAACCTTTAAAATGAGGGGTCACTTGTTAGAAAATAACATTTTGGGGATTTTTAGGTAATTTTTGCGCACTTTAAATGCTCTAATTTGAGAACGGATCAAGATATCTAAAATCCGATTCCACCATCGTGTTCAGCGTGCAAAAACCTTTAAAATGAGGGGTCACTTGTTGGAAAATAACATTTTGGGGATTTTTGGGTAATTTTTGCGCACTTTAAATGCGCCAAAACCCTCCTTAGAGTAGGCCAATTTCGCCCATCTTCGAACTTAGCCTTTCGATTGCCAAGATAGATTTTTTGTGCAAATTTGAGCTGTTTATCTCAATTCTATCGAGAGTTATCGTCTGGAGTGACACATATATAAATAAATATATATATATATATACATATAAAAAAGTGTTAAATTTCAGGAATCGTTTTAGAATGGTCTGAAACGGATTTCTATGAAGAAAATTTCCAAAAATTTATATTATTTAAATTTCGAAGCCATTGCAATAGCTTCATTTTCTTTGAAAATTCGCTAAAATGTCAAGTGCTCACATACCGGACGAGCCAACTCAAAAAAGTGTATTTCTTGTTTTTCCCCTTTTTTTTCTTTCCTACGTAAAGAGCTCTTCGAGTAATATATAATATACAGTTTGACAGTAGACCGACTCCCCTAGGTGGGAAAGCGGTCGTGTGGCAGCGCTGGGTACGTCACGCACCACAACCAGTATGCGAAGTAAGTACGTATGTATTTCTTTGTGGTAGTCCTACAGGTAGGGTAGGTTTGGTTAGGGTGAAGGATAGGGAGGATGTGCTCCCTAGAGTCTTATCGGATCGCTAACGCACCGCAGGGTGGTTATCACCACAGCAGGATTTAGAAGAAGAGGCGTCCCGCGGTTATCACCACAGCATACGCGAGAGGATAAGGATGCAGTACCCCGCGGTTATCACCACAGCCAGTAAGTACTAAAGGAAGGAGCGTCCCGCGGTTATCAACACAGCAGTAGCAGGATGATAAGGATGCTAATACCCCGCGGTTATCACCACAGCAGATGCGAGGAATGGTAGGGAGAGAGATAGAGGAGGCGTAAGGTGAGGGCGAGAGAGAAGCGAGATCGGTCGAATGAAGAGCTGGGCGAGCCAGGTGGTATATAAAGGCGCCTCGACCTCGTCACTCGTCCACCAACGTCCGTTACGGCCGATATGAGCTCGATGGAGGCACAGCTCCTCGTTTATTCGGTTAATTCTACACATTACATTAGGACACATAAGATCTACACATTAAGAGTGGTAAATGTAACATTTGAGGGGTACCACGACTGTGTTTTATTGATACTCTCGTATGGATATACCTAAAACATAATTATTATAAGAACAAAAGTACCTAACTGTCTTCAAACTTTCGCCTGCAGGTGATGCGATTTTCCCACGTTAATGTCACCTTTTTTCCCGCTCTATCCCCAGCCAACACCTCCTTCTCTTCATTGTTCTAATTCCCAATTAATAGCCTCCCTCAGATACAGATCAGTCCCCTTCAAGCGATTTGCTTTTGAAACCCCATTCTCTCCACCTTTCTTCTGCCTTCCGGCAATTTTGCTTGCTAATCTCAGCATTTCTTTAAGTACTTACTCTTTTGTACTTTCGCAATTCTTTTTTATTCCCTTTTCCCTATTATTGCGTTAATGCATCTCTTTTTGGAATCGTCTTCCTTTTTCAACGAGCATCGTTCGTAGGTGGAAAAACAAAATTAAAGTAACGGCCATTCCAGGCTGTGGCATTCCGTCCGACTGCCCTGCTATCTAAGTGTGCAAAGGTACAGTGATTGCGATTATTTACGCTCCCCCTAAAATTCAATGCGTTCGCAGCAAAGTAATATAACAAAAACTCTAAATTCAATTTACGCTCCGTGATACAGTGGAAATAAGGGGGATTCCCGAAACACCTAACGAAAATGTAGAGGAGATTTTGAAGGCGCTGGCTAGGCAGGTCGATGTTCCTTGGCAGGATACGGATATCCTAACAAGATATAGGGCCAAGATGCCACCTGAAAATCACCCTGCAACAAGTGGAAAGGGGCTGATAATAGTCGAATTTGGAAGCGTATCTTTGAAGAAAAAATGGATTTCTCAGATAAAAAAATTTAAAGAAACAACTGCAAAGGACGTCCACCCATCACTCCCGGAAAATAAAATTTTCATAAATGATCGCTTAACTGGATATAACAGGAGACTTTTTTGGCTCACCCGATTGTTCGCGAAGAAGTATGAATATCGTTTCGTCTGGACATCGGAAGGTAAAATTTTCGTTAAAAAAGATGATTCAACCCAATCCCGACCGATTCTCATCAGGGATATGGATCAGCTTGTGAAAATGGATTCGCGCGGGTGTTTGGCCACCGAAGTTGGAAACAGCCAGTAACTGTATATATTTAATTCAATAGGAGTTTTCATTAATTTTTGTGTTTATAGTTGACTTATTGAAAGAAATAGATAGCTGTTTCAACGTTCACACGTATGAACTGGCGTCCATGATAGATGTAGAATGATGTTGTTCATTTCCTATTGGAGATTCGATTTTTATTTTTCACGTCAATATCAGGAATGTAAGGAAAAACCTTAATTCGCTTTTGATGGAACTTTCTTTTTTAAAACGAAGTCCAGAGATTATTGTTTTAAGTGAATGTTGGCTTCCTGTAATTAAGAGCGAGCATATACCGCTTAAGGGCTACATTATGTCTTGTTCTGAACGTAATGTAAATCAAAATAGCGGGACAATGTTATTTATAAAAGATGAAATTAAGGACCTGGAAGTGAAGGAATTATGTATGTTTGGCAGTAGTTCATTAAGGGTGGGGGGTGTTTTCAACAAGGTATCTTTTTCACTTTTAGCTTTTTACAGATCGCACGTAAGCAAGGAGGGGGAACTTATGTTTCTGAGGGATTTTGAAGGAGAAATAGGTTTGCTTGGTGTGAACAGCTTTGTAGTGGGAGATAGTAATTACGACATTCTAAAAAATTCGGGCACTCCAAATACGGCTTTGTACATGGACATTTTGGCTAAGCACGGGTTCCTTTCGGTAACAAATGGCGTGACCAGGCCTGAGAGTGGGTCGTGCGTGGATCATATTTTCACTAATATAGTATTCAATAATGAAACAATGAAACCAGCCATAATCCATACAAAAATTAGTGATCATTTTGCTGTTATGCTAAATTGGTCTACGAGCTGTCAAGCTGAACCCAGTTTAAAACAAAATGAAATACGGACAGAAATTAACTTCGAAAAATTAGTAAATTCTTTAAGGGAAGAAAAATGGGAGATGGTTTTGGGGTCCTCTGAGGTTGATGAATGTAGTGTTAACTTTATAAATTGTTTGCAAAAATATATAAATTTATGCTCAAGAAGGAGAAAGAAAAGTTCAAGAAGCACAGCCTTGAAGCCTTGGATAACCGCAGCGTTGCTTACTTCCATACGTAAGAAAGAGAAAATGTATAAGGCCACACAAAGACAACCCTTTAATTCTGATTATTGCGCCTACTTTCACAAATATCAGAAAAAATTAAAAGTACTGATAAGATTAAGTGAAGAGAAATACTAAAAATCTAGGTTAGATAATGTAGTAGGAGACAGCAGAAAAACATGGAGCTTGGTGAATGAAATAATGATGAAAGCTAAAAATAAAAGTATAAAAATGATAAAAAAATTGGCAGTGGACAATAAGCTAGTTGACGCCGTTGAGGACCCTAGAAAGTGTGGCAATATATTTAATGAGTTTTTTGCAAGTGTAGGAAGTAACCTGGCGGCGTCAATTCCTCTGGTGAATCGGAGTTAGGCGAGTGGTATGGAGGAGCATAAAACGAGTGCCCCCACTGAGGGGATGCTCTTTTCGAATGTCAGTGAGAGTGATGTTCTTCGTGCGATTGATTCGCTAAAGGGTGGCTCTAGTCCAGGGTGGGACGAAATAGACTCTAAAATTATAAAACTTTGTAAAAATGCGCTAAGCAAACCGTTGGCACATTTAATTAACCTCAGCTTCAGGTCAGGCATTTTTCCTTCCAACATGAAGTTGGCCGTGGTTGTTCCTCTGTACAAGGCGGGATTAAAAACTCAGTGTACCAACTACCGTCCGATTTCTTTGCTAAGTAGTGTATCTAAAATAATAGAGAGGTGTGCCAAGGAGCAACTACTTGCTTTTCTTGAGAGAAATAAACTGTTGAGTGACAACCAATATGGGTTCCGAAAGACTTATAGCACACAGGATGCAGTTTCTCGTTTAAGCTCCCACGTAATTAACGATTTAGATAAGGGTCTTAAGCCATTAGCAGTTTTCCTTGATTTAGCGAAAGCTTTTGATAGCATTTCCCATGGCCTTCTTTGTGAGAAAATGAACAAGATGGGGATTAGGTCGCGTACATTGGCGTGGTTCAATAGCTATTTAAGTAACCGTCAGCAAATTGTCAGAATAAATGGCGTAAGAAGCGACAAAATAGAACTAAGTGGGTGGGGCGTGCCGCAGGGAACGGTCCTGGGGCCTGTGCTTTTCCTAATCTATATAAATGGTTTGGGTGAGTTGGGCATTCAGGGAATTAGGATACTGTTTGCGGATGACACAGTGCTTTATTTTAATGGGAACACGTGGGATGAAACTTTTTCTAGGGCAAGCGCTGGGTTACGCAATTTGTTTTTGTGGTTAAATGCTGATAAACTTAGTCTGAATGTTAAAAAGTCTCAGTATATGGCGTTTGCTTTGAATTCAGCGGGTATCCCGTCTAATTGTGATCTTAAACTACACATTGATAAATGTTCACCCGAAAACTGCAAGACAACATGTAAGACTTTGGACATGACCGATTGCGTTCGGTATCTTGGCATCTGGTTTGACCGGCATATGAGATGGGAAAAGCAAATAAACCAAGTATCCCAGATGTTGCGGAAGAACATGTATTTGTTTGCCCGTTTAAAGTCCTTCCTCTCCGACAGACTACTGAGAGTTGTGTACTTTGCTCTAGTTCAATCAGTGCTGACTTAATGTCTTCCTTGTTGGGGCGGAGCGTATCAAACTACGCTCGCCCCGTTAATCACAGACCAGAAGGCCATAGTGAGAATAATTTGCAGGAAAAATTCGCGAGAGCACACGATGCCTCTTTTCAAAAAAACGCTGCAAATCCCTGCACAACGGTTTATTATTTTGTATAGAATACCCTTCTGTTACAGATCACAGCTCTATGTATAGATAACCCGTCTATATAATATGATATTTACTATTCTATTATATACATATTATGTAGATCGCAGACCCTCCGTAGGTTAGTACCTAACCCCGTACTCGTTACTAGGTACCTACCTAAATCACGAGTTGAATGTTGCTAAAATAATTCTGCCGATGACAAACAGTACCTAACAAAAAGAAACACACATAATGAAGTTCTGAAAAGAAATTGTTGATGAGGAGTGAAAAAAGTTGCAAAAGTACCTACCAACAAACTCCAGCCCCTTCTACGTAGATGGTATAATGAACCGTTGTGTAACAATTTACCGTTGAGTAATGATTTACCGTAGTAATAATTTACCCATCAATAATACTTCAACGTTTGTTCAAGTTTCACTACCTACCAACAAACTCCAAAAGAGCCATCATTTTTCAAATTAAATAATATCACAGAACAACCAACTCGACTTCATACTCCGCCAATATAATCAGGTGATCCCTACCAATGATTGGCCGTATTCACAAATTCCTATTGTGGGCGCGTCTCTGGTTACGAGATTTGGTTTGAATTGTATACAATTTCATTCACACTGGAGTCGAAAATGCCTGTCGGTGCAAACTTCGGGGCCTTACTGTGAACGAACGGCTGGACGTACGATGCTCCGGATGGTCTTAAAAAACTCGCAAGTTCAAGAACTATTTAAAACCGTAAAAATATTTACGTAAAAAAATGGTATAGGCGTTTTGAAAATTTCAACCCCTATTTTGAACCCCTTACAGATGACTCACAGTAACGTCGAGCTTCGAGGACCAACTAGACGCCGAACGGAACCTATAACCCGAATTTCATCAATTTTTTTTCATGGTAACTAAGAAAAGTGGCCCGTACGGCGTACGGCGTACGGCGTACGGCGGACAGACAGAAATATTTTTATTGCAGTTTTGGATTCTACATACCTTGAAACGTAAACCATCAAATTTTGAGGGGGGGTAAGAATTTTTTTTTTCATGCTCGATTCCAATGGTTCATTATTGAAAATAATAAACCAAAATTAAAATCTTACCATTTTCTATGCTGAAAGAGCTTGCATTTGTAAAGCATTTTGTAAAGCGCAAGCACTTTGTTTACCCGTCGCATGAAATTAGTACTAGATTTAAAACAAATAGTAACATTGTAGTCCCCCACAATGCCACAACACTGGCGAAGAATTTTTATGAATCTTGTTCGATTGGGATCATCAACGGTTTTCCAGTCGATCTAAAGACATTTATATACTCTGGTCAGAATACTGTTAAACAGGTTTCTGATAAATTAAAATCATATTATATAGGCCGGCTAGCTTTAGAACAATGAATTGTTGTCGGTGCATTTTTATGTGCATATGTTTATACATTTTGTTGTGAATTTAGAATTGAGTAGGCAAGAATAATTATTGTTCGATTTATTAAATTTGCAAGTCGTTAGGTTACCTAGCACTTGAATCTTGTATCACTATAATAACTGGTTCTTCTTGCTTGGTGGGAGTCATAGTGACTGCTCTTCCCCTGCCACGGGCATTTGCCTATATAGGGGATTAATTTCCATAATTGTGACAGGCCATTAAATGGCCTGTGCAAGATTCTTCATTATATCCCATACATTTGTATATCTTTTGGAAATAAAGAATTTAAAAAAAAAAATTTCATTGGCCAACTTTCAAAGGGAATTTCACAACAAAATTAAAAACGTACCTAGTTTTTCACATTTTTACACGTTAACCTTCAATAGCGCCCCTGTCACAATAGCGTTGGAATTTTCTGCTACTAGCCGCGATTTATTTTTTTATATGGATTTCAATTTCTTCAGTACAAATTCACATGAATTGTTTTTTGAATTTTAATTTCGAACTTCAAATAATGCGGAAGTTATGCTTCATTTTAGTGGAAATTTTATTTTATTTCTTTCTGACCTTTTGGTTTATTATTCTGTGAATAATACACCTATGTAATCGCTCAGCAAAAAGTTTTTATAACACCCCCTCAAATTTTTTTCTTTTCAGTTTCAAGGTGCGTAGAATCCAAAAACGCTGCAAAGTCCTTGTCACATGGGGTTTATTATTCTACAGAAATGTTGGCTGTACATTTATTGTTTGTTTCATGTGAAATAATTGAAATAGCTATTTCTGATGGTTTCCACCAATTTTGGCCCCCAAAACACAAATTAGGTAGGTACGACCTTTTTTTTTTTTTTTTTTCAAATTAACTTTGATCATTGGTAGTGCCATTTAATCGTCTTGATCCACGTGTTGACACTTTTTCTAGTGTTATTCTACAAACTGATGGTGATTTCAAACGATTTCGCAGGTTTTTGACTCATACAAAATCAATTTTGGGAGCTGAACATCTGGTACAACCTCAATTTTCCACTCCTTGGCCAAAATCGACCTCATATTCGATCTTCTCGTCCCCAAAAACATGGAAAACGATACCTCAAAAGCTCATGTTACCAACATGTTGCTAAAAAGCAAAAAGTACCTATTTTTACACACATTTTCACTCACAACACCCCTGGGTATATTCCGATCGGGCTGAAAAGTTTCGGGACACAACTAGGGCCCAAATAGAGCATGTGTGCGAAAGAACGACTTTTTTAGACCGAAAATGAAGCCTGTACACGTGATACGGCGGACGGCGGACGGACATTGCATTTTTTGAATCTACGCACCTTGAAACGGAAAAGAAAAAAGTTTGAGGGGGGGTTATAAAAATTTTTTGCTGAGCGATTACATAGGCGTATTATTCAGAGAATAATAAACCAAAATGCAATGTCCGTCCGCCGTCCACCGTCTGCCGTCCGCCGTATCACGTGTACAGGCTTCATTTTCGGTCTAAAAAAATCGTTCTTTCGCACACATGCTCCATTTGGGCCCTCGCTGTGTCCCGAAACTTTTCAGCCCGGTCGGAATATACCCAGGGGTGTTATGAGTGAAAATGTGTGTAAAAATAGGTACTTTTTGCGTTTTAGCAACATGTTGGTAACATGAGCTTTTAAGGTATCGTTTTTCATGTTTTTGGGGACGAGAAGACCGAATATGAAGTCGATTTTGACCAAAGAATAGAAAATTGAGGTTCTACCAGATGTTCAGCTCCCGAAATTGATTTTTTATGAGTCAAAAACCTGGGAAATCGTCTGAAATCACCATCAATTTGTAGAATAACACTGGAAAAGGCGTCAACAGGTGGATCAAGACGATTAAATGGTACTATCAATGATCGAAGATAATTTATTTAAAAAAAAAAAAAAAAGAGGAGCTTAGGTATACCTTATTCGTGTTTTGGGGGCCACAATTGGTGGAAACCACTAGAGATAGCTATTTCAATTATTTTATATGAAAGAAACAATAAATGAACAGCCAACATTTCTGTAGGTATGTCCAATAGAATAATAAACCCATGTGACAAGGACTTTGCAGCGTTTTTTAATTTCTTTACTGTAATTAATAAGGCAATTGTTACAAAACTAGATGACATTTTTTCTAGATGACATCATGAATGCCTAGCCGCTAATTCTGGATTGCTGTTATTGAAACATAGGCACACGGTAGGTGACAGTTTCTGAATTCTTATATTCATGTGATTTTGCGAAGTTATTCTCTGTGTCTCGAACACCATGCAATGAAAAATTGATGTCAACCCCAAATTTGGATTCTGCGTGGAAAAATACAATGGGATAGCCTTTTCTAGTGTGGTAAACGCCGCGAACGTGATCAGCGTTCTCCAGTGAGAATACCAGAATTCGATCCGATCATTTCGCTCTTGGTTACTCATTGCCTCGCCCCACTGGGTTGGGGTAGGTAGATTTTCCTTCATTCATTAATACACATAATCATTCTTCCACTTCATTTCAAATTTCTGTGTCCTCCCCGTATTCCCTTTTGTTTAAATTATTTTAGTTTTTCAGCGGTTTTCCGAGATTTAATCTCAATTTTGGATGTAGTCTCAGCGTCGGATACCCTAATCCCCCACTGGTTATATCACGTTCTTGTAGAATCCAGGAATTGTCGCTTGAAATATAATGTTTATTAATCTACATAACATGCACCTCATCAGATATTTCACACAATTCCTTTTGTTTCTCCATAATAAATCATTTCCACGTGAGACGGTAAGAGCAACAAGAAAGACGTGCGAACGAAGAGTTGCGAACATTTGTACAACCTACGCCAGAATGCGCCAGTGACGGTACCTACAAAATTGAGGCGAGCTAGAAACACTCGACTTTCGATTTTGGTTCTCGAAAATCCCCAATTTCGAACTAACCGCGGCACACCGGGGCCACTCTACCAGAAATACGGTTCGGTCGTGCGGTCTAGGTATAACCATCGGCTCCTAACTAATGTTCGTCTGATTTACTTAGGGGATATGAAAACTTCAAGGAGCACCCATGAATTAAATTCTTTTTTAAATGTCACAGTATGACATTTGATACAAAAAAGTCTACTTCAATAATCAAATATGATTTTTTTCTGAAAATATTTGTCAATATAGCATTGTTGCAGGTCAAAAATATCCAGAAACCGCCAAGAACGGAAAAACTGTATCACACATGTAGGTGGCATGCCGTGAAAATTCGTTCATCTTGTCATACTGCATCAATAGAACTTTCATTTTAGACCTCTACAAAGAAAATCACTACGGGCATCAATACTTACTTTTCCCAATTAATTGTATACGTAGGATTCGCGAGCCAAAAGAGCCACATAAATAATGCGCTCATGCTTACTTTATCAATTTTTACGTTAAAGGAGCTCCTTATAAGTATCTTTTCATTTTATATTCAAACTAAATATTAGGAACGTACCTATTTCAAAACAACCATTGTTTACTGCAAAATATAACTGTTCGTCAAGGGAATTTTAGTGCTTTTTGAAACACGTCATCAAACAAACAACACACCTACGTAAATTAAATTTAAAAAAATATAATTGAATTACATTAACGATGTTCTAACGTGTTAGGAATGCTGTTGTTTGGGTATCAGCGCCCATATATTCAAACGATTGACGCTAAAAGAGAGGTAAGGAAGACTGACCCAAACGATATTCGAATATGCTATGCTTAGTTAGCTCTTGAATTCAAATTGAAATAAAGATTTTTGATTTTCGTTCTTATCGCTCTGGTCTGATTGTAGATCTGAATGGTTGCATTGGATCGCCTCTTTGTGCCTTGAAAAAAGAAGGGCACTGGCCTCCGGCGACAAAGATCAAACGAAACAAAATTAATTATCGCGTTTGTGCTGTAATTCGATCGCGCCTGCGCTCTCAGGTAACCAATCAGAGAAACTCGCGGCACTTCCGTGTTTCACGCTTATAAAGACAAACGACTTTGTGTGGAGGTGGAAAGAGAAGGGAGCTTGTTAGTAATTGTATTTCCATTAATCACCAAAGCTTTTGTGATTGTTCTTGTTCTTACCGCCTTTTCCTGGGAGCGAAAAAGGTGAATTGATCGCCTTTTTTTTGGTGCAATATTGGTCCAATCCCCCTCCCACCCAATTCCTTTCCGAGGTCCGGCGTCGGTGTTGTGGTGAACAAAAAGGTGCCCGTTGTTCGTACCGATGAAAAGACGAAAAACGAATGGGCTAATCACCGGGGTTTTGGAAGGTGTTTAACGGCACGTATTGGGAGCGAGCCGGTCGCTCGATAAATTGAGGAAACATTGTGGGCGTCGGGCCTCGGCCGCAACAGGTATTGATGGCGATGGAAACGGGGGCTGGAAGAAGGAAAGACAAAAGAGAAAATTAGAAGTAACCTCTGAAAGGATTTATCGGCGCGAAAAACTCGTTACTTTTAAATGAAGCGTCGGAGTTGTGAAACACCACACATCCAAGATGAACCAGTCGTAAGACCTCATTGAAATCTATTCATATCTGAGTCACTCGTGTAATTCCTCAATTCTTTCCTACCTTTGTAAGTTCTTAGGAGCAGAGGGAAATAAAGCCCTAGCTTGGACTGACCGTTTACCTTAACTTACTTACCTATTAAGTACCTTAACCTCCTACAGGTTAACATAAATAGGATACCTTAATTTACCTACAGGTACTTATCTTCGCAAAATGTATATCAATTTAGCGAATTCCCAAGGGAAATGAGGTATTCATTGCAACGGGTCCAAAATGAAAATATAATTTTTGAACTTACACAAAATACATAAATGAATAAATATAAAATTCACAAAAATTATGCAAATCCATCAAGTAAATAACGAATACACAGATTTTACCAAAAATTTACAAGTATAAGCGATCATAATTGTGATGAATTTAAAATTGGCGTGTATTCATCACGGTGGTGTGAGGAATTGCCCAGGCGGTTATGAGCGAGTCACCACCGACATCTAGGATCTTTTAGGTTTTAGGAGAGAGAGCAGGGTAGGAAGAGAGAGAGTAGCCAGCGGCTAGAGGAAGCGTCGAATGAGTGAAAAGTCGAAGGAGGCGAGTATTTACGTTACATGGAGTCGTCTCCCTCCATCCCCTATTTGGTAGGGGATGGTGGGGACCCAGGTTGTGCTCTGACTCCTGCGGCTTGTTCCCCACTCGTATGGTTTATTTGGTAAGAACTAAAGTTGGCTTATGAAATATTTGTGAGAACTTAAATCTGCTAGGAGTAGTTCCGGGAGGGACTCACGACATGGGTCCCCCCAGTTGGAGCAAAAAATTTCCAAGAGCTGACGGCACAGGATTACAAGTGGTGAGGGCTATGGCAAACAGGATGGTGCTGAAGGCGCAAGGTTACAAAAGGCTGAGGGCTATGGCAGACAGGAGGAGTGCTGATGGCGGTGGAAAGTGAGCAAGTGAACATTCGGATGTGGCTGAGGGCCTAAGTTTACAAAGCTGAGGGCTGAGGCAAACAATGTAGGCTGAAGGCGGTGATTGACAGTAGTTGAGATGGTGGTTTGCTTAATACTAGGTAGAAAGGTGGCGAAGATTGGCGTGAAGTAGTAGTATGTACAAAAGTGGGTACTTAGAGCTAGTATATACAGTTGCATGAGGAGAGTATGCACAAAGAGGAGTGACTTATGGCTAGTATACAGATAAAAACAGCATGTGGCTTAGAGCTAGGGAATATACAGGTGAATGAGGAGAGGTTTTGTACAAAGAGAAGTGACTTAGAGCTAGAGAATATTTACATTGACATATAAGGAAGCTCGATATTTACAGGTGTGTTTTAAAGATATTTACAGGAATCATATTTACAGGTGTGATATGTACAGGTGCTGGGTCCCCCCAGTGAGTGGTGGGGGGGGTGAGGGCCGTTGCAATTTAACCCTGGCTCGTAGGCGAGGGGTGGAAGCCTTCCGAAGGGGGTTGGTGAGGGGAAAAAGTTAACCCTGGCTCTGAGGCGAGGGACGAAAGCCTTCCAAAGGGGGGTTGGTGAAGGGGCGAAGCGGTCAGCCCCCAGCATCGTGGGGCGGGAAGAGAGGGCCCCCGAGTGAGTGGTGGGTTTGAGGGGTGGGGGTCGAGGGGGTTGGCGGTTGGTGCGGCGGTGTTCGCCTGGGTCGCAGAGACGCCAAGGGGGTGGGGGTCGAGAGGGTTGAGGTGTGTGCGGCGGTGTTCGCCGTGGACGAGGGGTTGGAGTGTGAGGGGTTGGTGGCGGCGGCGTTCGCCGTGGTCGCAGGTGGGATGAGGGGGGGGGGGGGGGGGTGCGGCGGCGTTCGCCATGGTCGCAGGTGCGTTGAGGGGTGTGTGGCGGCGGCGTTCGCCGTGGTCGCAGGTGGGATGAGGGGGGGGGGGGGGGGGTGCGGCGGCGTTCGCCATGGTCGCAGGTGCGTTGAGGGGTGTGTGGCGGCGGCGTTCGCCGTGGTCGCAGGTGCGATGAGGGGGTGAGGGCGGCCCTCCCTGAGGGGGGGTAAGAATACGCTTGCAATACTGGCGAGCGGAAAAAAGGGGTTGGGCGTAAGGCCTCCCATGACGTTGGGGGAAGGGGTGGTGGTGGAGTAGGGGGGGGGGGGGTGGATGATTCTACGATTTCCTCCAGCCGCCGACTTATTAGGCTTGTTCCATCCGAGCGAGTTCAGTAGAACGTATTATGCGCAGATCGATCCGCGCATAAAACTGTGTTCCTACCGTGTCGGTTCCATGAACCCAAACTTCTACTTTCTACATCGACTGTACCGAACCGTGTTCCTTCCGCGTCAAGTGCAGAACAGTCCCGTACCGAGTGCGGCACTTTTCCGCACTCACGGCGATCGAGTTTTTGAAGTGAACCCAAGAGGTAACAGTCTGTAACCTCCCCAAAATTCATTTGTTCTGTTGGTGCCGTGTCGTGACCGCCGTTACCGTGACTTGTGCTCCAATTCAATTCTTAGAGCCAAAGAAGGCTGAGAACCAAATTTGCGTTCCTACCGTCATATTTTCGAACTCGCACTCACTCGCACTCGTATCTGCACCTACCCCCACCCCATTCGGTTCCGTACTGGCGGGTGTCGCACTGACGAACTCGCACTGACGCGGATGGAACAAACCTATTGGCCAAAGGTTGAAAGGGTGATGAGTGGGGTTGAAGAGGGGGCAGTGAAGGTGAGGTGTTGCAGGGTGGAGGGGGGCGTGAGAAGGGGAGGTGATTGTGAGAATTTGCCTTTTTGGAGAATTTGCCTAGGCGGTTATGGGCTGACCACCACCGTCATCTAGGATCTTTTAGGTTTTAGGAGAGAGAGCAGGGTAGGAAGAGAGAGAGTAGCCAGCGGCTAGAGGAAGCGTCGAATGAGTGAAAAGTCGAAGGAGGCGAGTATTTACGTTACTGGGAGTCGTCTCCCTCCATTCCCTATTTGGTAGGGGATGGTGGGGACCCAGGTTGTGCTCTGACTCCTGCGGCTTGTTACCCACTCGTATGGTTTATTTGGTAAGAACTAAAGTTGGCTTATGAAATATTTGTGAGAACTTAAATCTGCTAGGAGTAGTTCCGGGAGGGACTCACGACAATAATTTTATTCATTCATTTATCAATCCAGGCAAAATCTGACTTTGGCTACGAGATAAAAGGTAATATCCTAACTCCCAAGTGTTAATAATTATGATGACAATGGGAAGGTGAGTTCAAAGATGATCCATTTTTAAAATAAATAAATAAAAAGTGGATCAAATTACTGTTTCATAGATCAGAACTCGCTGGCATTTGGTAAAAACGGCTTACAGTCGCCCAAAAGTGAAAAAGACAAGACAAAAGAGAAAAAAAACCACAGTCATGCAGCATGGCTATAAGAGCGAATTTTCGAAGTTTTCGGCATCTTCCTCCTCCGCCTAAAATTTTCTGAAAATTAATTTTCGGCCAATGTTTTCCCAACTTGATACCATACAAAATTAAAACAGGAGTAGTTTTACGCAAAGTAAAATTTGGGGTGGAAGGAGGGGGAGGGGGAAATCAAAAATGTTTTGAATAGGTACCAGAAGAGTAGGTATTGGGTAGGTACGTAACAAATTTTTTGTTCCATTTTTTGCCGAGTAACACCTCGGTTTGTAGATTTTCCAACGCTGAACACGATGGTGAAGTCAGAATTGCGATATCCCATTCCGTTATCAGATTAGAGCAGACGAACCAGGAAGAACATCTCAAGAAATAACCACGTTCCTTCATCTTCAAAGTGCTCCAGTTTGAGAATGGAATGAGATATCGCAATTCTGATTTCACCATCGTGTTCAGCGTACAAAAACCTTTAAAATGAGGTGTCACTTGTCAGACTTTTTCATTTTGGGAATTTATGGGTAATTTTCCCCCCCTAAAACTCCCCAAAACTCCCCCTTAGGGTGACCCGATTCTGCCCATCTTCGAACTTAGCCTGTCGATTGCCAAGACAGATTTTTCGTGCAAATTTGAACTTTTTATCTCAATTCTTTCGAGAGTTATCGTCTGGAATGACACATACATATATAAATATATATATAAATATATATATAAATATATAAATATATATATATATACATATAATTTTTGGTGTCTTTCGGCAGGGAATTCAGGATGGTCTGAAACGGATTTTGGTATAAAAATCTTTCGGAAATTCGAGTTTTAAAAATTTTGGACCGAGAACAATAGCTTCCTTTTCTTCGAAAATTCGCTAATTAGAAGTAACCTGTGTAACAGATTAACATAAATGACAAAAATGGATACCTTAACTTAACCACAGGTACTTATCTGCGCAAAATGTATATCAATTTAGCGAATTCCCATGGGAAATGAGGTATTTATTGCAACGGGTCCAAAATGAAAATATAATTTTTGAACTTACACAAAATACATAAATGAATAAATATAAAATTCACAAAAAATATGCAAATCCATTAAGTAAATAACGAATACATAGATTTTACCAAAAAATTGCAAGTATAAGCGATCATAATTTTATTCATTCATGTATCACTCCTGACAAAATCTGACTTCGGCTACGAGATAAAGGTAATATCCTTAAGTTATGACAATGGAAAGAGTTCAAAGATAAGAAGTGGATCAAATTATTGCTTTGCGGGCCAGAAATCGCTGGCATTTGGTAAAAACGGCTTACAGTCGCCCAAAATAATTGATATATCTATGAAACAAGTTATAATAAATTATTGAACCGGAGACAGGAAAAAGACTTAAGACTACTTACTAATTTCAATTGTCAAAATATCTTGTCCGGAAATAAAATTGGGTCAATTTGGCTTTTCAAGTCTTGAACAGGTGATGATCGTCAAAAACAGCTAGAAATCACTAAAAACTGCTTCAAACTAACCAAAAAATTATAACACTGGTGAATCCAGACGGAGACTAATTCAACAACGAAAAATCGATAGGCGAATTTTTTCAACTGAAAATTGCCAAAAATTGGCATAATAAAATTACTTATACAAATGGATGAAGGTCGCTATTTGATAGATCAATCACTTGAATCATACAAACGTTTGAGGGCCGAAGAGTCTTCCAATTTGCGGGAAAAACTATCTAGAAAATGTAAGATAAATAGTATTTACTCATAATACTAGTAGGATACTTAATAGCAGTTACTTCAAAATTCGCTAACACGGTCATGCTGCATGACTGGAACTTGAAGTTTTGGAAGTCTGCAGAGCGTTGATGTGCCCGATATTTTGTTTATTCCAGAACTCATTCAACAACCCTCTTCCCTAACTATACGATGGAGTCACATTTTCTCGATTATCTCTTTGTTCTCTTAGTTCAGACCGTTTTGCAAAGAAGAGACGTAGACCGCGGTATAAAAGGCTAATAACTGACGTGGATCTGTATGTTACGAACCTACAAGTCAAGCCCTGGCTAATTTTGAAAACTCCTCATGTCTTTGGATGCGTTTACAGAGGGAATACGGAACTTTCTCAAAACGCTGCAAATTATTACACAACGGATTATTATTTTCCTGCATAATAGATGCCCCGTCTGCGTAGATCACTGTTTTCTTTGGTCAGTTCTTACCATCGAGCTCCCCCCAGAAAAGCCTTAAATCGAATAGTGGAGCCGGCCCAGGAACTGTTATAAAAATGCGCGGAATTCAATAATTGAATCATTAATTAGTTATCTGTTGTTATTCATGAAGCATAAGGTAATAATAAACCGCTGTGCATTAAACCGTTGTGTAATAATCTACCTGTACAGATAGATGCCCCTTCTGCGTAGAAAACCGTTTTCTGTGGTCAATACTTACTCTCGAGCTCCCCCCAGGAAAGTCTTAAATCGAGTACTGAAGCCGGTCCGGGAATCACAGTTTCACAAAAATGCGGGGCATTCAATGATTCAATCATTAATAAATTATTTGTTGTTATCGTGAAGCATAACGTTTCTTCAAGTTACAAAAGTAAATATGAACAAAATCCAAATGAGTTCACCTGAATATTCTTCAGCTGAAACATCACAGAACAACCAACTCGACTTCATACAGCCATCCTTGATTATAATCAGGTGATCCCAAGTTATGATATCCGGGCCGGATTTATACCGTTTGATTCACGATCGTGTTGACGAAGATTATTGGTGCAAACGAACGGCTGGTCGTACAATGCTCCGTGTGGTCTCAAAAAATTGTTTGAATTCAAGAACAATTTAAAAACTATAAAAACCACACCCTTCTATTGAAAGTTTTCGAGCTACGGCGTTCTGAATATTTCAACCCCTATTTTGTCTGACAGTAACGCCGAGCTTCGCGCACCAACGAGACCCGAAACGAGACCTACAAACCAGATTTCTAATTTTGGTTCATGGCAACAAACAGGAGTGCTAAGTACGGCGGAAAGACAGAAATATTTTTATTGCTCTTTCGGATTCTACATACCTTGAAACGTAAACCATCAAATTTTGAGGGGGGTTAGAATTTTTTTTTCATGCTCGATTCCTATGGTTCATTATCAAAAACCTTTGCGGATATACTCGAATACCAGTTCATGCCCAACGATATCCAAAATCCACCATTCTCAAAGGCAGTCAGAGAAATAAACGAAGCTCCACTACAGCTTTCACCATTCAATCTCCATTTCACCCCTGGACAAGTGCGCAACGCTATACAGAGGTCACCGACAATGGAAGCCCCGGGACATGATAAAATAGTGCAACCACTATTGAAAGCCATGAAAAGAAAAGCCACGGTATTTTTAACGCAAATTTATAATGCAATGTTACGCCTTGGATACTTTCCCACCAAGTGGAAATTCGCCATCATCATAATGATCCACAAACCTAACAAGCGAAAGAACGAGGCCCAAAAGCTATCGGCCAATCAGCTTACTCACTCTGTTTTCGAAAATATTCGAACGGCTACTAATACCCCACCTACTGGTGCACCTGCAAAGTCTCATACCGAACACCCAGTTCGGATTTCACCCACTACACTCATGCACCCAACAACTCCACAGAGTTACAGAACAAATACTGAGTGCTTTCGAAGAGAAGTCGATCTCCTTAGGATTATTCTTGGACACACAACAAGCCTTTGATCGAGTTTGGCATGAGGGCCTCATGGCTAAAATTAAGCCCCACCTACCAGACTCATTATACTTAATTCTCCTCTCCTACCTATCGAACCGAACATTTGCAGTGGAAAACAATGGAGCAATCTCCTCCACCCGGAAAATCCAAGCTTCGGTTGCTCAAGGAAGATTAGATTTTAGATTTTATTTATTTGCTCTTGACAGTATTATATCATAGCAAAGGGTAAACTTACCAAAAATGGGTGCACACAATTTTTCCATAACAAAAACAAAACACTATTATGATACACACTAATATCCACAATTTCAAGACTGACGTTAATTCCTACGCATAATATCTACTCTATAACCAACATCACTGAATATAACGCCATATAATTAACAATAATACAACCATTTCATAACTATAAAACTTCTATCCATAACTATAAAGCACTAGCCGAGAGCATTAAACAAAAATACGCAATAAACAAACAAACAAAAATTCAGTAATACAAATCCATTATGATTATTCATGTAACACAAATGCCCTCATTTTAAGCGCCTCAGACAAATAATTGTAAACATCTTTTATACCATTTGGCATTGGACACTTGAAGAGGCGTATTAAATTCTCCTTATACTCGAGGCAGACATCGAAATGGGTGCAGAGATTCCCCCTTGCAAATTCATAAATGGGACACTCGAATAGTATGTGTATCAACGTTTCGGGTACATGCATACCACATATAGTACAATTCGCTGTTGGGTCTATACAATACGTAATGCTACCGAGCCTCAGTTTCAACACAAATCGCGACGCTGTTCTAATTAGGCTGGGAATTAGGCTGGTTGCTCAAGGAAGCGTATGGGGCCCGCTACTGTACCTACTGTACACTTACGATTACCCAACAGCCCCAGACGTTGAACAAGCTCATTTCGCTGATGACGTGGTGGCCTTAGCGAAAGGAACCCCAAACGAAGTGATCCAAAAACTGCAACGTTTTACTAACGACGTGGAAAACTGGTGTATAAATTGGAGAGTGGTTATTAACCTGTCAAAGTCCAAGAAGTGCTACTTTACGTACAAGCGCTCTTATGAGAAAACTGCATTGACGATAAACGGGTCAAGTATTCCAGACGAGGACTGTGTAAAATACCTGGGCGTAAACCTTGATAAAAAGCTCCTGTGGGAACCCCACATAACTGACCTTGTACAGAGGGTACGTTCGCGACTAGCTCAGCTAAGATACCTCCTCCAACCGACTTCCACCCTTCCTCTACATCTGAAAAGAAGAATTTACCTTACAGTAATACGCCCTATATGGATGTATGGTTGTGAAATCTGGGCTTCCCCGTGTGACTCTCAAATAAAAAGAGTACAAACGACGCAAAATAGGGCACTTCGCCTAATAACTAACGCACCATGGTATGTACGAAACTCCAACCTACACAAAGACCTGGAAATACCCGAAGTGAAGGAAGTCCTTCGTAGATCAATCTCCCGCTTCTTCTCTAAGATATCCGATCATCCCAATGAAATCCTTGCATAGATTACTATGGAAACACTCCCCACTCTCTCTGCAAGACGCTTGAAAAGAAAGTGGCACAGTGATCTGGCGTCAGTGGCTTGACTTTGTACTAATTACCCATGTTAAATCCTTTATTGTCGATACCATCGTTACGTAATTATTATCTAGTTATTTTTATTCGTTAGAGCGAGGACTATTAATGAATAGACCCCTCGTATCATGTTTCATGTAGTGCTAAAGCCTAATTACAGCTCAACTATAATGTAATCCTAATTACAATAAAGTTTTCTTGTTATTAAAAAAAAAAAAAAAGCTTTACTGTCAGTCATCTCTAAGGGGTTCAAAATAGGGGTTGGAATTTTCAGAACGCCGTAGCTCGAAAACATTCGATACAAGGGCATGGTTTTTTTTACGTTATTAAATTTGTCTTGAGCTAAACAATTTTTTGAGACCACTCGGAGCATTGTACGTCCAGCCGTTCGTGTGCACCAAAAAGCTTCGTCAACACGATCGTGAATCGAACGGTATAAATCCGGCCCAGATATCATCACTAGGGAGCACCTGATTATAAACAAGGATGGCTGTATGAAGTCGAGTTGGTTGTTCTGTGATATTATTTCATTTGATAAGGGATAGACTATTGGATTTAGTTGGTAGGTACTTCTGGAAATTGAACTAACGTTGAAGTAAATTATTACACAATGGTATATTATTACACAACGGCAAATTATTACATAACAGTAAATTATTACACAACGGTAAATTATTTCATAACGGTAAATTATTACACAATGGTAAATTATTACACAACGGTTCATCTACCAAGGGGCTGGGATTTTGTTGATCGGCACTTGTGCAACTTGAACAAACATTGAAGTATTGTTGATGGGTAAATGATTACACAATGGTAAATTATTAGACAACGGTAAATTATTACACAACGGTTCATTATACCATCTACGTAGAAGGGGCTGGAGTTTGTTGGTAGGTACGTTTGCAACTTTTTTCATTCCACATCAACAATTTTCCTTCAGGACTTCATTATTTGCGTTTCATTTTGCCATTTTAGGTACTGTTTGTCATCGACAGAATTGTTTTAGCAACATTTAACTCGTGATTTAGGTAGGTACCTAGGTTGAAGTACTATTGACGGGCAAATTATTACACTATAGTAAATGATTACACAACGGTTCATAATGCCATCTACGTAGAAGGGTCTGGAGTTTGTTGGCAGGTACGTTTGCAACTTCACTCCACATCATCAATTTCCCTTCAGAACTTCATTATTTGCGTTTCTTTTTGCCGTTTTAGCTGCTGTTTGTCATCGACAGAATTATTTTAGCAACACTTCTCGCGATTTAGGTAGGTACCTAGTAACGAGGACGGGGTTAGGTACTAACCTACGGAGGATCTGCGATCTACATAATATGTATAGAGTAGTACATATTATAGAAGGGTTATCTATGCAGAGAGCTGTGATCTGTAACAGAAGGGTATTCTGTACAAAATAATAAACCGTTGTGCAGGGATTTGCAGTGTTTTTTTTTCCATGCTCGATTCCAAAGGTTCATTATTGGAAATAATAAACCAAACCACGGGGAGCAAAACCTTTGAAGAGCGAACTGCACGAAACAAATGCTCAACGTAGGAGGTTTTTCATTGCCCGTCATTGTAGGAGCATCTTTTATCCTACTTACGTTGACGAATGCTCTGAGACACAAAGCACTAGACGCGCTAAACACCCAGTTTCACGGAGCCTCTCGACGGCAAGTTGTCGTCAACAATGGACGGAGATCGGTGCAAAACTCCCACGGGGAAGAACGAAAGGAAAACATCCAACTGACAACGGGACAGAAAAACGGGAGTTCTTTGAAACATTACTCTGCTTGTCGGGGAAAGAAAGCCGCACTCATATGATGAAACCTCGTTTGAATGAGCTGAGGCAACGGAGCCGCAGCCCTCTTTGCTCGCAGATAACAGGAGCGTTCGAAGGTAATTTTCCGCACCGATCCCCGACTTTCGTAATCTCACTGAGCCACGTGGAATGAGAGGGACCGAAAATGTACTTAGGAACAATATATCACTTTCAGAAACGCTTCAAATTATTACACAGCGGTTTATTATTTACCTGTTAGATGCCCGTTCTGCGTTGTTCACAATTTTCTTTGGTCAATACCTACTTTCGAGCTCCTCCCATGATAGCCCTAAGTCGAGTAATTGAACCGGCCCGGAAATTAAAATTCATAAAAATTTGCGGGATTCAATAATTTATTCGATCATTAATTATTTGCTGTTATTCATGAAGCATAAAGTTTGCTCAAGTTGCACAAGTACCTACAAACAAAATCAAAAAGATCCGTCATTTTTCAAATGGAATAATTTGACAGAACCGCCAACTCGAATTCACACAGCCATCCGTGATTATAATCAGGTGCTCCCTAGCGATGATATCTGGGCCGGATTTATACCGTTTAATTCACGATCATGTTGACGAAGCTTTTCGGTGCAAACGAACGGCTGGACGTGCAATGCTCCGTTTGAATTCAAGAACAATTTAAAAACGTAAATAACGCCATACCATTCTGTTGAAAGTATTCGAGCTACGACGTATTCAGAATTTCAACCCCTATTCATCACCCCTTAGAGATGACTGACAGTAACGCCGAGTTTCGAGGACCAACTATACCCCAAATGGGACCCAAAAACCAAACTTCATTAATTTTTGTTCATGATAACTGAGGAAAGTCCTAAGTAAGATAAGTAAGTATTCGGTTTATCTCTTGAACGGGTCAACCGATTTTCAATCTGTAAAATCTGTAATCTTTATAAACAACCACAAGTGCGGACATTCAGTTTTGAATTTTAAAATTTTTTTTTCATGGAGTTCCCGAAATTATTTTACTTAATTTCAACGTTTTTAAAAAAAGCAACTACTTACGGCGTACGGAGGGCAGACAGCAATTTTGGTTTATTATTTTCAATAATGAACCTTTGCAATCGAGCATGAAATGAGTTTCATTTTGCCATTTTAGGTACTGTTTGTCATCGACAGAATTATTTTAGCAACACTTAACTCGCGATTTAGGTAGGTACCTAGTAACGAGTACGGGGTTAGGTACTAACCTACGGAGGATCTGCGGTCTACATAATATGTATAGACTAGTACATATTATAATATTATGTAGAAGGGTTATCTATACAGAGAGCTGTGATGTGTAACAGAAGGGTATTCTGTACAAAATAATAAACCCTTGTGCAGGGATTTGCAGCGTTTTTTTTTTCTTTCATGCTCGATCCCAAAAGATATCTAAGACCCTTCCTATGATACCCAAGATAAATATGCGGTTGAGCCCGCGATGGAGTCCTCATCATGAAAGGATTGATAGGGTTCAATGTGTGAAGATGCCTGACGACTGGGGTCAACCTTTAATTTGAAATTTTCTTGCTTTCGGGGCGCAGTTTTCAATTAATTTGAAACCATTTTATCCGTTGTACTGAACTGCGGCGAATCGGAATAAAGTTTTGAGGGGAACCACACAAAGCCACTCGCGTCGTTTCCATGAAATATCGTCGTCCGTCGGAATGAGTGTAATTGACGCGATTAAAACAACAATTCCAACAGCTGGCTTCTTAGGGGCGCAACGATAACTTTCGGCGCTCCCGCTCGCTTTGGACGATCAGATTTATATTCGTGCCATTAGTTCCCTTCGATCAGAGTTTTAACCCTTCCCTTACCCTAGTCACCACAATTGAATCTATCCCTCGGAAACAAGCAAATAACGTTCCATTCATCCATCATAACTTAACGAGCAAAATATTGTTCAACTTTCATGTGTTTTTTTCCCCAAATGTTGGCACTTAGGTAATGATTTCGGTTTATTATTCTGTGAATAATAAGCGAAGTAGCATTTTAGCAGATTTTCGGTGCCGAAAGTATTTTTTCCTCACAGAGAAGAGGGTGAAATTCAAACTTTTTGGGACTGTAAAGTAAACGCTAAAAATCTGTAATAATTGAAGAAACTCCCAAATAACCGCACTCAAATTACCACTCGAATTGTTTAAAAAAAAAACCAGGTACTCCGAAAATTCGCTCATAATGCCATGCTGCTACGCGATTGGAACTTTCTGAATCAGTTCGGCGGCTCGTAGATAATAAAACATGCATTTGGCATTAGAAAATGGATTCACTTTATCACCGTCAGGCTTAAGGAGAACAGACGGTATCAAGTTTCGGGATGTTTCCTCAAACATTTCGTCGTCGGTGGATATAAGCGATGGATTCTGGTGCTGGTATTACCAAGGGTTCTCTTCAGCGGGGCTCTAAATATTGATTCAGGATGGGATATATCCTTTATATATCGCTTGGGGAAAGGAGCAGTTTCCTGTTGCTTCGCCGGGTTTTTACATTATTCAAAGGCACGATCCTCCCCCCATTTCGACCTTCGCGACGACCGCCTTTCTGTTCCGGGCATAAACACTCGAGTCGACCGCACTTGACTACGGGATTTCTCCAAGACCTGGGCGGCTTCCGTTTCCGAGGTAATTCAAATTATTCTTCGTTCATTCGTGAATCCACTACACACGGCCCAACATAAAAACGCTGCTGTCTATTGACACTTGGACAGCGGTTTAAGATGCCGGGAAATAGGCCAACAGTTGGCTGGTTAGCGGGTTCCTTTCACCCCGATGAATGCAATATAAATTTGTTTGAACCCCCCCCCCCCCCCCCCAAAAATTCTTCGTCGTTAAGAGCTCATTTCGCTCTTACCTCAAAGATAAAGGGGAAAAAACCACTTGCACGAATAAATGGAAGGATCATGTAGCTGAATTAGTGAATAAAATCATGAAATCCATGCACTACTTTCTGATGCTACGAAGATGGCTAACGAAAGAAAACCTTAAAATGGTGTATTATGCTCATGTATATAGCATTTTAACTTATGGTATCATTGTCTGGGAGGTAATTAAGAGTCAACCTTTAATAGTGTAAATATAGCGTATGAAACAAGAAATGCATTTGATGTACGATGATCCACATTACTTCTTCAATTTCTTGCCAGGACACACTTGAGGAAAAAATACAGGACACTGGGAAACTTTCTTGGTATTTCTGCCTTCAACAAGTACTGTAAAGATCCACAGTCGTGAAAATCCTCCTTCTTCTTCAAGAGATGACTGTTGACAGAGGAAAAACATCCAGAACAACCAGAAGCCTCGCCAGAGATCTCTGGCGAGGAGAATGCGAACCAGGAAACTTGTGGTGGACTGACTTGAGCCGAACGAATTCCCAACTTTTTACCACTGGTATGGACTTGAAACTCATGGAAACGGCTCCTACCTTCCGAAAAATGCTATGATCTAAGACAACCGAAAAAAAATCGTAGTACATTTTTAGGTAGCTCAGATTTTTCAGGAACGAAAGTGAAAGTCAGAGGTAAGCTCATAATTCGGATGACGGACCTTGAGTTCAACACCTTTTTGGTCCCCAGATAAATAGATAAACATGTTTTAAGGGTTTTTTTGTGTGCCGCGGTATTTAAGTACATGTCAGACGATAGGGGGGGGGGGGGGGGAAGACAGGGATTTACATCAAAACTAAAGCCACAGGATCCCAATTTGCCCGATTGTACACTTTCGGTGGAATCACCCAGCAATGAATACAGTTTTGAGAATTGCAACTAATTCCCATGAACGTACTTCAACTACATACCTAGTTACCTATACAAACACTTCGGTGTTCTCACTCCCAGAATGGCTTGTATTCACAGAACTGTTTTATATGTGCATAAACACCTGCGTTTATTTACTAAGCAAGCGGTGATTAGACCGACGCGAACAAATGCCAACTATGTCCTCCAGATACCACAGGCACGTCATGATTTCTACACTCGACAATCTCCATGGCTAGCTCCAGCCCTATTTGAACAGTTACCGCTCCTAACCGACTTCAACATCAACAGGAAAATTTAAAAAGCTAGCTCTAGAATATTTCGAGCTTGAAAATAACGAAAGTGTTGTTATAAATAAGTTTAAATTAGGATAAAAATAAAATTCAGCCTTCGTAGCATTAAGTGTATTTACTAACTACTTAGGAATAACCTGTAAATACTGTTGGTTCTTGATCAATGTAACACATTCTCCAAACACTTAAGGAGTGTTTTGTCAATGAAACTGCTGGTACATGCATACGCAGTAATAAATAGTGGTGGAAGAGACGAGCCTGGACGGGTCATTGACCTCAGGCTCATAAACCAACATAAGTTTAGATCTTGTATTATGTATATAGACTCTCTAAAAATCATTATATTAATTTGTTGTATAAAATATTTGCTGAATAAAAAAATTGAATTGAATTGAAATTGATATTGGGTTTTTCTTCATAAACGGGGACCAGAAAGGACCATCGGCATAATACTAAATGTCAACCTCCCCCCATTCCTTGCATTCCTTGATGTCCTTTGACTAAGGTAAGGTGGAACAACTAATGAGGCTGTAATCAAGTTTTATTGCCACTTCTGATTAAATGCTGACCACTATTGTCATTTCAGGTACTCGGATTGAAGAAGTGAACATCAGCTAAGAAAGGATTCTGGAGAAACTCAAATGAATGATAAGGAGAAGAAACTGAGGCCACACGATCTCTGGAGAATCTCTGTATACACTATTTTACTAGACATGGTACCTCATAAGTAACGAGATTTTGGGAGCCAAATGAGCTGAGGTGTCGAATATAATTTCCATCTGCGAAGTCTAAGGCACATGAAGAACTTATGTACCAAATTTCAGCTCCCTGGGTCTGTTGGATCAGGAAATGGAACTTGGGAGTCAAAATCAATTTCCAACGACGAACCCTTGAGCCCACGAACAACCCACGTACCAAAATTCAGCTTCCAATGTCCGGCGGATCAGGAAACAGAGCTTAGGAGCAAAATCTGCCGAATGTCAAATTTCGTTTCCAATAGTCAACTCTTGGGCCCATGTAGAAGAATTTCATTTCCGACAGACTCTTGGGCCCACGAGGAACTCATGCACCGAATTTCTGCTTCCTTCGTTTACCGGATCAGGAAATAGAGCTAAGGACCCAAATCAGCTGAGTCGTCGAAATTTAATTTCCAATAGCGAACTCTTGGGCCCATGAAGAGCTTATGTACCAAATTTCAGTGTCCTAGGTCAACTGGATCAAGAAATAGAGCTTAGGAGCCAAATCAGCTGAGTCGACTAATTTCATTTAAATTGCGAACCAGTCTGTTTTGACAAAAACGCAGGTGAAGTTTTTGGGCTGTTAAATGGGCGTTCTTCAATATTTTCTGTCGTGAGTTCCTCCCAGAACTACAACACTAGCATACTTAAGTTCTCGCAAACCTTGTACAACCAACTTTAGTTCTCACCAATAAAAGGTAAGAGTGAGGACGATAGACGCAGGAGGTAGAGGCCCAGCCTGGTTCCCCACCATCCCCTACAACTAGGGGATGGAGGGAGACAGCCACTGGAGTGTATAAAACCCCGGCGCCTGCCTCTTTTTCTCCATTCTACGCTTCCTCTAGCCGCTGGCTACTCTCTCTCTCTCTCTCTCCTTACCTCTCTCTCTCTCTTCCTCTCGTAAAAGATGCTGTGTTGAGGTGGGTATTCGCTCATAACCCCCAGCCAAACCAACCTAAAAGATGCTGTGTTGAGGTGGTGATTCGCTCATAACCCCCAGCCAAACCAACCTAAAAGATCCCAGGTGTTGAGGTGGTGATTCGCTCATAACCCCCCTGGGCATATCCAAAAGATGCTGTGTTGAGGTGGTGATTCGCTCATAACCCCCAGCCAACCAATCCAAAAAGATCCCAGGTGCTGTGGTGGTGATTCGCTCATAGCCCCCCTGGGCATATCCAAAAGATGCTGTGTTGAGGTGGTGATTCGCTCATAACCCCCAGCCAACCAATCCAAAAAGATCCCAGGTGCTGAGGTGGTGATTCGCTCATAACCGCCCTGGGCATATCCAAACGCCACTCGTGATGAAGCACACGCCAAATTTAAATTCATCACATTTTCCAATGATTTTTTTTGCGATTGATCCAAATTTAGTTTCTACGACTGCAGCAGCAAGACGCGTCGATTTTGGAACAATACACATACATTTATGTAAGCAACTGTTTTTCTCCGTTGTAGATGAGGAGGTATATTTTGCTTCAAAAAACGGTTAAGGGGGTCTGGTCTGCTACTGCTTTTCTTCGTTGGACGCTCATGATACGGTTTTTTCCCACTGTAGTTCCTGGATTTTTTTCACTCCTTTCCCAAAGAGAAACGGAAATTGAAAAACGGTACCACCTGATGGATTCAGATAACTATGAGAGGGATACAACAAAGAAAAACAGTACTGCCCTGGTGAGCATTAAATTAAAAATCATTATCCCAATGAATTAACACCGCAGGTCTGGGATCTACTGTTTTTATTTGCTGGAAGAATTAAAAATCATTATCCCAATGAATTAACACCGCAGGTCTGGGATCTACTGTTTTTATTTGCTGGAAGAACTACTACTGCGTTTCATCGCTGGGAAACCATCAAAAACTCGAAAAACAGTAGAAATTTTACTTGAATAACTTTTTTAGGGAAATTTTCCCAACTTTTACAACTAGATATAAAAATAGTCTTCAAGATACGAATATTATTGAAAATAGTAAACCAAAAATCGTAGACTCAATTTTTTCCTATTTAGAGATTTTGGTATGGCTGGTTGGTATTTTGGTATCTTGAAGAACTATATTTGTAGCCGCACCAATATCTCTAAACTAGAAAAAACGAGTCTACGGCTTTTTGATTAATTACTTTCAATACCTAATGAACCTTTGGAATCGAGAATGAAAAAAATTTGATGGTTTCCGTTTCAAGGTATGTAGAATTCAAAAATGCAATAAAAAAATTACTGACCGCCCGCCGTACGCCGTACTTCGCACTTTTCTTAGTTGCATGAGCCAAAATTGACGAAATTCGGTTTATAGGACCCATTTGGGGTCTAGTTGGTCCTCGACGCTCGGCGTTGATGTCAGTGATCCCTAAGGGGTGAAAAATAGGAGTTGAAATCCCAAGGACGCCGTTATGTCGATTTTGGTTTATTATTTTCAATAATGAGCCATTGGAATCGAGCATGAAAAAAAAAATTCTTACCCCCCCTCAAAATTTGATGGTTCACGTTTCAAGGTATGTAGAATCCAAAACTGCAATAAAAATATTTCTGTCTGTCCGCCGTACGCCGTACGCCGTAGGGGCCACTTTTCTTAGTTACCATGAAAAAAAATTGATGAAATTCGGGTTATAGGTTCCGTTCAGCGTCTAGTTGGTCCTCGAAGCTCGACGTTACTGTGAGTCATCTCTAAGGGGTTCAAAATAGGGGTTGAAATTTTCAAAACGCCTATACCATTTTTTTACGTAAATATTTTTACGGTTTTAAATAGTTCTTGAACTTGCGAGTTTTTTAAGACCATCCGGAGCATCGTACGTCCAGCCGTTCGTTCACAGTAAGGCCCCGAAGTTTGCACCGACAGGCATTTTCGACTCCAGTGTGAATGAAATGTATACAATTCAAACCAAATCTCGTAACCAGAGACGCGCCCACAATAGGAATTTGTGAATACGGCCAATCATTGGTAGGGATCACCTGATTATATTTGCGGAGTATGAAGTCGAGTTGGTTGTTCTGTGATATTATTTCGCTTGAAAAATGATGGCTCTTTTGGAGTTTGTTGGTAGGTAGTGAAACTTGAACAAACGTTGAAGTATTATTGATGGGTAAATTATTACTACGGTAAATCATTACTCAACGGTAAATTATTACACAACGGTTCATTATACCATCTACGTAGAAGGGGCTGGAGTTTGTTGGTAGGTACTTTTGCAACTTTTTTCACTCCTCATCAACAATTTCTTTTCAGAACTTCATTATGTGTGTTTCTTTTTGTTAGGTACTGTTTGTCATCGGCAGAATTATTTTAGCAACATTTAACTCGTGATTTAGGTAGGTACCTAGTAACGAGTACGGGGTTAGGTACTAACCTACGGAGGGTCTGCGATCTACATAATATGCATAGAATAGTACATATTATATTATATAGACGGGTTATCTATACATAGAGCTGTGATCTGTAACAGAAGGGTATTCTATACAAAATAATAAACCGTTGTGCAGGGATTTGCAGCGTTTTTTTTAAGGTTTTAAATAGTTCTCGAACTAGGTAGTTTCTTAATACCACCCGGAGCATTCTACGTCCAGCCGTTCGTTCACAGTAAGGCCCCGAAGTTTGAACCGACAGGCTACTTCAACAGCAGGGTGAATGAAATTGTATACAATCAGCCCAAATATCATCACTAGGGACGCGCTAACAATCGGGAACTGTCCCGAGATCATCATTGCTAGAGAGCACCTGATTATATTCACGCAGTATGAAGTCGAGTTGGTTGTTCTGTGATATTATTTCATTTGAAAAATGGCTCTTTTGGAGTTTGTTGATAGGTAGTGAAACTTGAACAAAGGTTGAAGTACTATTGATGGGTAAATTATTACACTATGGTAAATTATTACACAACGGTAAATTATTACACAACGGTAAATTATTACACAACGGTTCATAATACCATCTACGTAGAAGGGGCTGGAGTTTGTTGGCAGGTACGCTTGCAACTTTTTTCACCCCACATCAACAATTATTTCCCTTCAGAACTTCATTATTTGCGTTTCTTTTTGCGATTTTCGTTGCTGTTTGTCATGGACAGAATTATTTTAGCAACAATTAACTCGTGATTTAGGTTGGTACCTAGTAACGAGTACCGGGTTAGGTACTAGCCTACGGAGGGTCTGCGATCTTCATAATATGTATAAAATAGTACATATTATATAATATAGACGGGTTATCTATACGGAGAGCTGTGATCTGTAACAGAAGAGTATTCTGTACAAAATAATAAACCGTTGTGCAGGGATTTGCAGCGTTTTTATTCCATTTTCGGATTCTACGTACCTTGAAACGGAAACCATCATTATTAGAATTAGGGGGGAATTTTTTATTTTTTTATTTTTTTTTTATTTTTTATTTTTTTTCTTCAAATGCTCGACTCCAAACAATTATTAATGAAAATCATAAATTAAAAATTGGTGAGGTGCAAAACCTTCAAGTCGTCATACAACTGGCTGCTCGAAAATGAGTGTGGTTTCCTCATACTCCCAGTGATTTGGCTATAATTTTTCACTTCAGCTCACAAAAGTAAATTCTGTTTCGAAATGAGATGATGAGGACGCAAATTGAAGTCAAGGTCCGGATTGGACTATAGGAAGGGCGAGGCCGCGTTTCCGTATGCATTATGTAGAGCACGCGTTGACATGTGTACTCGTATCAAAACCCTTTGGAGGCTCCTGTTCCACAACTCGAAAGGAACCTCGACGTGACCCTCGCCGGAGTATTTGATTTACATTTGGAACAGCAAAGCTGTGAGGGAATAAGGGGAGGGGGGTGCAGATCCAGCTTTGAGGGCTAATGTCCCTGGAGCCTTCTAACACCGTCTCCTGAGATACGAAATCGATATTGGAGCTCACCTCCTTGGTTATCTCAGGGCACTGTCGGGCCTTTGTGTCTCCTCATATTTGTTCTTATCTCCTCGACGGTCGCGATGCCCGGCGAAGACGCGCGCTTTTACGAAATGTGCCTCGTTAATGACATTTTTGGGTCAAACTCCCCGCAGCTCTCCGAGCCATGAAAAACCACGATTTTTACTTCAATGCTGAGCGCCACATAAAACATAGCTTTAGATAAGACTCTTTAGATAAGACTCTTAAGTTGATATGAAAACGATTATGACCTCCATCCTAATCACATTTCCCATTCTATGAAGCACAAGAACCGACACCCTCGGATGGCGACGATAAATAATCAGAGCCTCCGTAAGCACAATCAACGCCTTACAGCAAAATCGACAGTTCTAATTTTATTTTAAAAACTGCTGCAAAGTCCTTGTCACATGGGTTTATTATTCTATTGGACATACCTACAGAAACGTTGGCTGTTTATTTATTGTTTCTTTCATGTGCAACCATTGAAATGGCTATTGTTGATGGTTTCTACCAATTTTGGCCCCCAAAAACAGAATTAGGCTCGGCTTTTTGGTTTATTATTTTCAATAATGAACCATTGGAATCGAGCAAGAAAGAAACAATTCTTACCCCCCCTCAAAATTTGATGGTTTACGTTTCAAGGTAAGTATAATCCGAAAATGCAATAAAAATATTTCTATCTGTCCGCCGTACACCGTACGGGCCACTATTCTTAGTTAACATGAATAAAAATTGATGAAATTTGGGTTATAGGTTCTGTTCGGGGTATAGTTCGTCCTCGAAGCTCGACGTTACTGTCAGTCATCTCTAAGGGGTTCAAAATAGGGGTTGAAATTTTCAGAACGCCGTATCTCGAAAACTTTCGATTGAAGGGTATGGTTTTTTTTACGATATTAAATTCGTCTTGAGCTAAACAATTTTTTGAGACCACCCGGAGCATTGTACGTCCAGCCGTTCGAGTGCACCAAAAAGCTTCGTGAACACGATCGTGAATCAAATGGTATAAATCCGGCCGGGATATCATCAGTACTTGTGAAACTTGAACAAACCTTGAAGTATTATTGATGGGTAAATTATTACACAACGGCAAATTATTACACAACGGTAAATTATTACATAACGGTAAATTATTACACAACGGTAAATTATTACACAACGGTTCATCTACCAAGAAGGGGCGGGATTTTGTTGATCAGTACTTTTGCAACTTTACCAGCCGTGTAAGTATTATTGAAGGGCAAGTTATTACACAACGGTTCATTATACTTGACCAGAGGGTAAGTACTGACCACAGAAAACAGTGATCTACGCAGAAGGGGCATCTATTTCACTCCACATTAACAATTTTCCTTCAGAACTTCATTATTTGCGTTTCTTTTCGCCATTTTAGTTACTGTTTGTCATCGAAAGAATTATTTTAGCAACATTTAACTCGTGATTTAGGTAGGTACCTAGTAACGAGTACGGGGTTAGGTACTAACCTACGGAGGGTCTGCGATCTACATAATATGTATAGACTTGTACATATTATATTGACGGGTAATCTGTACAGAGAGCTGTGATCTGTAAAAGAAGGGTATTCTGTACAAAATAATAAACCGTTGTGCAGGGATTTGCAGCGTTTTTTTACTTGTCACGAATCCAAGGCTTCCGGTAGTGAAGAAGCAAAAAAGGTTCATAATTTTTTATGTTATAAAATTATAAATCATGATCATAAAACGCAAACACGAAAATTTGTATGTTGAGCCACAGGGGTTTTAGAACAGTCAGATGCAACCACTCGAAAATGGACATTTAAACTGAAATGGCCACGGGGGTGTTGGGGAAATCGTTATTTAACCCTGCAGAAAACGCAAATTCTAAATTAATTTACTTACACGTCTACCTCATAGAAAAACCACCATTTTATTGAATGGAGGGGGATGCTCCACTCTGTCTTTGGGAACGCTATGGAATCCGATATTAAGCCCAACATTCAATGCCCAACTCCGAACTCTCCACCGACGGCTTTATTATCGGAAGCCCATCCCTCAAAAAGTTGACTCCCGCTTGGAATGACAAGAGCAAAAAAGGTATTCGTGTCTTCCAATTCATCGTTCCTGTCGGTGGTGCCTTCTATATTTTATTAAAGGTCAGCCCGATAGCCCTACGTCAAGTATCCCTTTGATTGTCCGTCTCCAGTTTTGCGGCAGCCCTTTATTGGACCGGGTCAACCCCCGCTTGAGTCCGCCAAGCCATCCTCGATCGTCCATCATCCCGCCTCATCCTCGTCCCCGATACCTTCATACCACAAGCAACCCTATCAATCCACCACCTTTATTAATTTATCGCCTTCGGCGCCGTATTTTTCCATCTCTGAAGCTCGTTATTTAGCAGTTGGCCCGACACCAAGCTCAGGGGGTATTTTCTCTCTTTCAGCTTTTCGTGACAAGAGCCGAAGGTGAGGGGGTTGCTGTAGATGTATCTTCCTTGCCAAAATGTCCTGGGGATTTGGCAGCCGTCCGTGTTAACCCTAAATAGTGAAGCTGTTTCGATATTACCCACCCCCCATTCCATTGTTCCATTCCTTTTCATTCTGATTGATTTACTGCGCCTACCTCGAACTCTTGAAGAGGAGGTTTAAAATGGCGCCCACCACCGGTGAAATATACCTGCGTTATCTCGGTCCGTTTTTATTCCACTGGATAAACTTATCAATCGGACAGTTCTTATCCAAGATGTGCGTCCTCGTCAAAGGAGTCAGAAACAGGAGATAAAGCCGTATTTCGTTCTGATGTGAAAATGTCAATCGGAGATGTGGATTCGGGTTTCCCGTTCTGAGATTGGTGTGGTATGGCGACCTCGTCCATAGTTCTCCACGTGATCATGTTGAACCCATCTCCCAGTGCCTTTTACGGTAACATTAGAACTTGTCACTCAATGTCCCAGGGTCTCTACAGTGGTGAGATAAACTCGAGCCCTTCCTCCTGTCCTTTAGACACAGAACGAGGAAAACATCGGGAAAACCATGAAAAACGCTGCAAATCCCTACACACCAACGGTTTATTATTTTGTATGGAACACCCTTCTGTTACGGATCCCAGCTCTCTGAACAGAACACCCTTCTGTTACAGATCACAGCTCTCTGTTTAGATAACCCTTCTAGATATACCACTATAAATTAATATCATGCGTTGAATGTCCAAGCAGTAGCTAAAATGGCAAAAAGAAACACAAATGTAGTTCTGAAGGGAAACCGACGATGTGAAGTCAAAAACATTGGGCCTCCTGGAACCGGGATTCGAACCTCTTTTTCTAAGTGTTACCGTGTAAGAGCCCGACGCCTAGACCATTCCGCTACGGCAGCCATCTGGCCGAAAGACAAGTGTTGTGCGCTCTCTACCCAGCTTCATGCCTGCACACACATGGCAGGGGGGGGGGGGGGGGGTCTTTAGGGCAAATTTCGTAGCGAATCTTAAGGCGGTATCGTAGAATGCTAAAGCCAACTGTTGCTACACATTTGTTTTCTACAATACCTCTCTGCGGTAGTAAACTACTTATTTCGGGACACTTGTGATGGCAGGCTGAAGAAAGAAGGAAGAAAATGCTGAAAACTTGATGAAATCTGAAGAAAACGATAGGAAACAACAAAAAGGATAAACTGTAACACTTATTGGAGGTTACTCCACAAAACGAAGGTTACTCTTCAGAACACTCTTCGTTTCGAGAAGAACTGCAGAGTGGGAGCGCGAAGTATGTAGGAACATGAAGTTCTACTACTTTTCATAATTCACAATGTGAAGAGTACAAATTAAGACTTGCAAAGGGAAAAGCTGAAGAGTCCTTATGAATGGGCCCCTGCCCATCTCTTCCATTCAGCTGCTTGGTGTTGAGCTTCTTTCACACTTTCATCAGCTGCGCCCCTCACACTCCGCTTTGCAGTTTGGAATGCCACAGGTGCGTCAGTCATATCCATCTTGGATCCCGCTGTTGTCAATTAGCCAGCGCGCTCGTTTCTCCAGATACCACAATGAGAATGTATCCAATCCAACGCAAGGGTACAGCGAAGGGGGGCACTAAGCACTGCATGTGCCTACAGGACAGTATCAGAACCAGCAATACTTGTCCTTGCAGGAATTGCACATACAGCTGCTGGTGGCAGAGAGGAAGCGGATCTATGAAAGAGGAGAAAATGAAAGATCTCGCACTGCCAGAGATGAGAGAGAAAGTAAGATGGCAAGTTGGCAGGAAATGTGGGCAGGCGAGTTGAGAGGAAGGTGGACTGCATGGCTGGTCCCTGACATCCTAGTATGGCTTGAGCGGAAACATGGAGAAGTGAACTACTTCCTAACTCAGCTCGTTCAAGTGCATGGGCTATTCTATAGCTACTTGCACAGGATGGGAAGGGTAAGTGTTCCTACATGCCGTATCTGTTAGGAGGAAGATGGTGTGCATCATACATTCTTCAGATGTACACAGTGGACAGTAGAAATGACTTACATACTGGAAGAACTGGGAGTTTCAGCAGCTAGCTTGACACCAGAAACTGTGGTCGCCATGTTGCTGCAAAGCGAGCAGCATTGGAATCAAGTGACAGAATAAGTAGATAAGACCCTGAAGAAGAAGATGCAGATCGAACGAGAGCGGCAAAGGACAGAGGGTGCGGACCTACAGAACGAGGACTGAAGAGATCTCCTTAGGACTCAGCCTGAAGTAATGTGTTAAACAGTCCAGGTTGAGTTCCAACGTGGGAGAAGGTAGGTGAGGTTTTAGTGCGGTTTGAGTCCCACATAAGCTGGAGGTGCGGTCCCCTCCAGGTATCTTACGAGGTCCAAATCCCACCTATGGACCTCAAAGATTTCCTCACCACCCTACGCAAAAAAAAAAATCCAATGCAAGGCTAACACCGCTACTGTCCAGCTCCTCAATTATTGTCCCTTCTCCTCTGAACAAAACACAGGATTCCGTTGCCGAGTTGGAGCTGAGAGCCACTACTGCAGCGCGCGAATCGAGTAGGACGACTGCACACTGACGGTTGGATAGCCTTAACAGCAGCTCCTATCTCCTAACGACCTAATCCACCCCGGAAATCACTTGTTCAGCAGCCCCAACGAGTGTCTTCTTCCGGCCTCCGAGTTTGTACTGAACTTGTCACGTACAGCCGGACGTAGGCAAGTGTACCCCAAGGCACCGAACAAACTCTCAGGAACACCTGAACATACTGCAGATTCCAGTCCCAGGTGAACCACAAACGTCGTTATCCGTCAAATCAAAGATCCTTGGAAGGCCAGACAGTGCGAATGGGAAGGGCACATTCCCACAACTCAGCAATATTTTTCACAGTCTACCCATTTCAACTGAACTAACGAACCCAGCGTGAGAAACTCCACAAAAAACATTTCCCGCTGACGGAATTTCCTGCCAGGATCAGCAAGAAAACCCGGCTGGTTCCTTGAAGCCACGCGCCTTTACCCAAATTCACCTAAATTATCCCCACCAACAGCGGAAGTGATAAAAGTCATCAAAAGATAGGAATCGGGGCCTTATTACCAACAGTCATTGGAGCCGAAGTTCCATCGTGCCGCGGCATGAGCACGCGCAGTACCAACTGCAATAACAGGACGATCTTCGCCCTGGGACACCTGCAGAGAACTGAAGGACCTCTGCACTCTACACCCGTCAACCGGATGAAGTAGCCAGCCTCCCGGGAAATTGTCCGCCTCCACGCTACCAACTCGCCGTACTCAAAGCCGAACTTTCATACCGTTACGCCTCTTACAGCTGAAGTTTCTGCTAAAAGGAACATCCAGATTACCACTCACACTAAAGAGACTAATCTATATGACGATCATTCGACCAGTGTGGCTATACGGGTGTGGACTCTGGGGCCCGCATCCAACAGCCAAAACAACAGGATACAGGTAATACAAAACCGTGTACTACGTATAATCTCCACACACCATGTCCTGAAAGTCCCGCTGGCAACAGAAACCATGAAAACTTGCTACAACCAACTACACTCATCCGATGGTTGCCCACACAAACCAACTACAGTCTACAGCAATAAATCTCCCAGCGAACAGATCCCGTCGAAGACTAAAAAGAAGGTACTTTTCGGTTATACCCCCCCCCCCCCCCCCCCAGTCAAGAGCCCACCGTTCCTGCTCTACTTGTCTTGTTTTCTGGTATTTTCGAAGGCATTAAACAGTCTTGTTACATACCTAACATTACATTCCACTAACCGAAAAGTATCTACCGAAAAGTACCTACTGCTCGCTGCCGCTCGCATTGTCGAGCGATCTGGATGCTCGCTAGCGCTCGCATCTCAAAAAAGATAAACAATCCCAGAAACTATCCCGTGAATGAGCAGGTTGTTTGGGACTTCTGAATAGATTAGTGGAATGTAATGTTAGGTATAAAATACCAGAAAACAAGACAAGTAGAGCAGGAACGGTGGGCTCTTGACTGGGGGGGGGGGGGGTATAACCGAAAAGAACCAAAAAGAAAACCTCCAACGGACTTTCTAGATTAATGATGTGTTACCTACCCTCTTAAATAATAATGCAATTAATTTGTAACTTATGTGCTACCTAGCTTTACCTCTCTATACCAATTACCTTCCGAACTCAGTCATTCCTGTTATGTGACTGTATACAAAGCAGTGTTACTACTATGCTACTAAAACTGTTACTTGAAGATTACCAAACCTGTTACTAAAATATCTGATATACCTACTATGATACTAATTTGTTACTAAATATATTGTGAGGACTGCTACTGAGCAGAGACCTCACCACACGCCTCAGGTTAATAGTGTCGGTAGACGCTAATTTACAAGATTAGCACAACTGTATTGCACCATAATATGCAAATAAAGTTAAATTTAAAAAAAGGGTACGGATCGCGCCGCGTGTCAAGGAACAGTGCACTGGAGAGCACACAGACCAGTACAGACTAACCACAGAATAGTAATAGGCGTAGTAGGAGTATGGTAACAGTTTTCACAATAATAAACCCTTCTGTGTGGATTACAATAAATTCCAATGAGCCCTTTACCTCCCAGCGTCATGTCGAAGTCGGCATAATACTAGTAACTGCTCTAACTCTCCTGAAGCCGTCGGCTTCAGGAAGATGGATTATTAACGTACTAGCACAAATCGAGCAACTTCCACATGCATGTGGTGAATTCATTTCAGAATCACGAGACCTTTCCGAATGTTGAAACTCGAGGTCTAATTATTCTACTCAAAGTACCAGGAGGCTTTGATATACTTATTTAAATGGACGATTTAGGTATGTATAATAATACTGATATCTATTGTAGTTAGGACGATGAGTTGAGTTCTTGATTCTCCAGTACACGGTAGTAGGTACCCGAAAACAATTAGGTACCTTAGGAACTTGCCTGGCCGAGAGTTTTGTTTGAAAAACTGATGGACGTGGATGGAAGAGTGAACCACAACTGAGTTAGTTCCTAACTTCGCGCTACACGTGATAACAAAGTATGCACTGTTAAAGGATCCCTTCATTCCTAAAGAAGTATTCATAAAGGATATTACCTCATACGGCTAATCAATTCATCGGGTATTGATGCAGGCAGGCAACTGATACCTTGATTAACTTGAGATTACTCTTATAAAGCACAGGTGCAGGTGTCCTTCTCGACTCACGTTCCACGATGAGCCGTTCTTATATCCCCTTCGCTCTTTCTTGAAGCAGCCCTTTGCTTCGATATTTCTCTGATTTCTCAAGGGACGGCCGCGACCGATCCCAACTCTTTTATGTTGTCAGAAATCCCCTCCTCTCCCAACCATCATTCTGTGATTTCACACAATGGTTGTGTAATTTGATCTCCCCGTCTTTTCATCCAAAGACCTCCCTCCCTTTTATATTCTGGCATCTCGTTTGGTTTCGTTTGGTTTGGCCATGCAAGACAGCGGGTTGGCACCGGAAAGAATTTTGTGTCTCGTAAAGAATTCGTCAGCTTTTCGTGGTCCTCAGTTAATTGCTGCGTATTGCTGACTGCGAACCGCCTTATCGATACAATCCCAGTAGGGAATGACCAGCGGGAGCTCATTTCGCAACAAGTTGTACATTTAGCCACTTATACATTTTATAGCATTTCATTTTTGGTTTATTAATATGTGAATAATACACCTACAATAATTCGCTCAGCAAAAAATGTATAACAACACCTCGAAATTTTTTCTTTCAAGTTTCAAGGTGCGCAGATTCCGAAAATGCCATGTCCGTCCGCCGTCTCATCCATATCTACTTTAATTTTGGTCCAAAAAATTCGTTCTTTCGCACACAGGCTCCATTTGGGCTCTAGTTGTCCCGAAACTTTGCAGCCCGATCGAAATATGCCCAGGGGTGTTATGGGTGAATAATGGGTGTAAAAATAGGGTTTTTTGGTGTTATAGTAACATGTATTTACTTATGAATACATGAATTTCAGCTCTCAAAATTCATGTTTTGTGAGGTAGGTATAGTTTTCCATGTATCTCTTAGGACGAGGAGACCGAACATGAGGTCGATTTCGACAGAAGAGTGGACAATTTAGGTTGAACGAAGTTTCAGCCTTAAAATTATGTTAAAATTTAGTCTTAAATCGTCCTTATTCCTGGCACAGTTTGGGTCCCCATTCGGGAACACATCTGGATCCTAGTTGTGCACCGAAGCTCGGCAGCACGACCGGAATACACCCAGGGGTGTTATGGGGGGAGGGGGATAGGAGGTTTTCGTGGTTTTTGTAAAGGTTTTAGTGAACATGAGCTTGTGTGGTATCGTTCTCCATATTTTTTACGGCGAGAAGATCGAAAATGAAGTTTGATGATTTTGACAAAAGAGTGAAGAATTGAGGTTTTAAAGAATTTCAGCTCTCAAAATTCATGTTTTGTGGGTCAAAAACCTGGAAAATGGTCTGAGATCACCATAAATTTCAATGATAACACTAGAAGTAGTATCAACAGGTGAATCAAGACAATTAAGTGGCACTATCAATGATCAAAGATATTTTGTAAAAAAAAAAATGGAGCCCAGTAAGTGATTTTGGGGGCCGAAAATGGTGGAAACCATCAAAAATTGCTATTTCAATTATTGTACATGAAAGAAACCATAAATGTATTTCCAGCATTTCTGTAGGTACGTCCAACAGATTAATAAACTCACGTGACAAGGACTTTGCAGCGTTTTAGCTCTTGGGACTCCGGGGGTCAGAAAAACCACCCTGGAGTTAGAAGGCCCGGACAGTTTTCCCTCAAAAGAATAAATAACCTATGTAATGCTGACAAGATCGTCCACTCAGTGATATTTACATACTATTCGTAGATAGCCTACCTTCACATGAATACTAGTTAGTCCAAACCCAGATGGATCTTGATTCGTGTCTCTAACGAGGTTATATTTCTCTGCCTCGAGGTTGTATTTATTCGATCAATTAGATTAATTTCAGGGACTTGGGAGGGGACCATAACCCCTCCTCCGAACCGAAACCAAGGTCCACTGTGCGGAACGTTGTCCTGCGAATTGCTGCATCTCGGACCAGTCTACTCCTCTGATACACCAACGTTCCCCTCCACAAGGATGTTTAAAGACACAATTTCCTCCATAGCCAAGTACCTAAAGATTCTGAATCGCCGACCCTCCAGTGTCTGGGCACTCGAAGAGTTGGTGATCTCATCAACTCTCCTTTACTATCTGTCGTGATTCCCCCTCAGAAATCACTCCTGTAATATCCAAGATTTAACCAAATAAAAACGACGAACGCTGAGCTGGGGCAACAGCAAGGGAAAGTACGCGAAGGGTGCTTTCCAGAAAAACAACCCTCAACTGTCAAAACGACCTTAACTGCCGATTCTGGTAGGGGGACGGGTGGAAAAGTCCCTATATAATCAGCCCTTCAGGCCCAGCTCTTCATTCCACGATCCGACCCCCGAGTTGTGACCTCTCACTCTCTCTCTCTCTCTCTCCCGAATCTCTCAGTGTCGAATCCCTCTCTCTCGACCCCTTCTCACACTCTCTCTCTCTCTTACCCTTCCCAACGCCTGCTGTTGGTGAAAACCGCGGGGCGCCTTCCATCCTGGTATCTGCTGTTGGTGAAAACCGCGAGATACCTCCCTCTCCACTAACACCTGCTGTTAGTGAAAACCGCGGGGCGTAAGCCTCCACCTTTCCGGTGTCTGTTGCTGGTGAAAACCGCGGGACACTTACCTCTCCCCTAACACCTGCTGTTGGTGAAAACGGCGGGGTGTTAATCTCCATCTTCCTAGTGTCTGCTGTAGGTGAAAACTGCGGGACACATCCTTCTCACCTAGTACCTGCTGTAGGAGAAAACCGCGGGGTGTTAGTCTCCATCTTCCTAGTGTCTGCTGTAGGTAAAAACTGCGGGACACATCCTTCTCACCTAGTACCTGCTGTAGGTGAAAACTGCGGGACACATCCTTCTCACCTAGTACCTGCTGTAGGTGAAAACCGTGGGACACATCCTTCTCACCTAGTACCTGCTGTAGGTGAAAACCGCAGGATGTTAGTCTCCATCGTCCTAGTGTCTGCTGTAGGTGAAAACTGCGGGACACATCCTTCTCACTTAGTACCTACTGTAGGTGAAAACTGCGGGACACATCCTTCTCACCTAGTACCTGCTGTAGGTGAAAACCGCAGGGTGTTAGTCTCCATCTTCCTAGTGTCTGCTGTAGGTGAAAACTGCGGGACACATCCTTCTCACCTAGTACCTGCTGTAGGTGAAAACTGCGGGACGCATCCTTCTCACCTAGTACCTGCTGTAGGTGAAAACTGCGGGACACATCCTTCTCACCTAGTAACTGCTGTAGGTGAAAACCGCGGGGTGTTAGTCTCCATCTTCCTAGTGTCTGCGGTAGGTGAAAACCGCGGGGTGTTAGTCTCCATCTTCCTAGTGTCTGCTGTAGGAGAAAACTGTGGGACACATCCTTCTCACCTAGTACCTGCTGTAGGTAAAACCGCAGGATGTTAGTCTCCATCGTCCTAGTGTCTGCTGTAGGTGAAAACTGCGGGACACATCCTTCTCACCTAGTACCTGCTGTAAGTGAAAACTGCGGGACACATCCTTCTCACCTAGTAACTGCTGTAGGTGAAAACCGCGGGGTGTTAGTCTCCATCTTCCTAGTGTCTGCTGTAGGTGAAAACCGCGGGGTGTTAGTCTCCATCTTCCTAGTGTCTGCTGTAGGAGAAAACTGCGGGACACATCCTTCCCACCTAGTACCTGCTGTGGGTGAAAACCGCAGGGTGTTAGTCTCCATCTTCCTAGTGTCTGCTGTAGGTGAAAACTGCGGGACACATCCTTCTCACTTAGTACCTACTGTAGGTGAAAACTGCGGGACACATCCTTCTCACCTAGTACCTGCTGTAGGTGAAAACCGCAGGGTGTTAGTCTCCATCTTCCTAGTGTCTGCTGTAGGTGAAAACTGCGGGACACATCCTTCTCACCTACCGAGTACCTACTGTAGGTGAAAACCACGGGGTACTAGCCATCCTCCCAACTAACTCCTGCTGTTCGTGAAACCCCGCAGGGAGTTAGTCAAAAGACTCTACAGAAGCGCATCCTACCACATCCATTCTCTCACTTCTCATCTTCATCTTTCTTACGCTCCTATCTGAATATCGCGATTCACTCACCACTTCCTGATGACCCCTTCTCACCATCTGACCGTTCGTGAGCAGCACACACCCGCTCACGACACTTATTTATTTAAACAAAAACAAACAAAAAATCGCTCACGGGTAACCTTAATTCGGCTCACGGAAGCATCCATTCCCAATCACCATCCCGAATTTTGTTCCGGGTTGTTCTCCCAATACCTCACATGTTCTTTCCTCAACTATTACTCTAATAAAGAGGTCCTGGCCGAACATTTAGCTGTACCCAAGACTGGTCGAAGAACCATGAAGCCTGTGGAGTGCCACGAGGTTAACTTGGAGGTGACTTCTCCAAATTGGTCTCCGTATTATTCGCCTTCTCTCTCCCCACTGAAAGCCTACTTCGTCTTTACCGTCCCAGCCGAAAAGTCAATTCCGAAGCCCTCGGCTATGCCGAAGAAAATTCGTTGAAGTAAATATCCGACCTCGATATTTTCAATGACATCTTTCCCGACTAAGGCTACAGAAGAGACAGTAAAACAACGTCTTATCAATATATTTTCATTTCTTCGCAAGCCAGACAACATCGGAACGAACCTCATCGAGTTCGACACAGCGGAACTTGGATTTGCGAAAATGGTATTCCTAACACGAGCGACGTGGCGAATAAAGCGGCAGACAGTGCACAATATAATCTTCCGACATCGACGTCAAATTGGTTTGGTTACGGGAAGGAACGAGAAAAGTCACACCTAACGGTTTTACCCCTCACGAGAAAGCTGTACAAAATGACATCTGATCAGAATACAATATGTTGTAGTCTATGATTCCCAGTATCAGCACTTCGTACCGAACAATATTTCCCTGTGATTATTAACAGATTTTCGGGGTTTTGCTTCTGAGTAACTAATAATTCGTTTACTGTTCTTTACCAAAGGTACCTTCCCAGTCATTAACGAAGTATTGGCAGGTTGCATTTAGACAGTGGCGTAACCAGGGATTGTTGAATGGGGAGAGGTAATCGGAAATACAAAATGTTCCTGTCATGCAGCATGGCTATAAAAGCGAATTTTCAAAGAACTATTCCTGCTATTGTGTAAACAGATGATATAGCCAGAAACCACACCACTTTTCTTAAAATTATATAATTTTTCGTGATTTTAGCCATTTACTAATAAAGCCAAGCTTTGTTTTTAGAAAAATGGCTTAATCATTGAGATAGTCCTTCCGTCGTGATTAATCATCCCACACAACGTCAGGTGAATCAATATTGATTTTAGCCATTAATACCAATTTTTTAACCCCAAAAATCAAAATCTGACCCTTATTCTGTTTGAAAAACAACTGCAATGGTATTTTTCGGTCTTTACTCACCCTTCCATACCACTACTAGTGATTTTATATCAATTGCTTACAACTTTAGTCGTTTTTACCGACTTTTGACCCCTGAAAGATCCAATTTGACCCTCTTGGAATTTTTGAAAATTGCTCATCTTCGAACTCATCCTTTTGTTTGGCAATAAAACCCCTTACAACATGACATATTGCATGAAATTTGGAATTTTTATCATGTAGGTACCCAAGGACAGATATCATCTGGAGTGGCACATAAATGTACATAATATATAAATTATTGTTAAAATCTAGGAATGAACTGAGGATGCTCTGAAACGGATTTGCCTATAAAAATATTTCTAAAATTCATGTTCTGAAAATGTTACCCATTGAAATAGCTTCATTTTCTTTGAAAATTCGCTAATAAGGTTTGACATTACAAACAAATCTGAATTTAAATTAAATTTAACAAAACAGTAAATGTTACAGGTAACTGATGAAATAAAACAATTATTTGGCAACAATGTTCGGGAGATTTCAAGGAAAATGAAGATATACTGCAATGGGTCCAATATTTTCAGGACATAAGTTTTTGAAATTATTTTATAGGCAAATCCGTTTCAGAGCATCCTGATTTAATCCCTAGATTATAACAATAATTTATACTCATATTATATATATTTATTTATGTGTCACTCCAGACAATATCTGACGTTAGGTACGTGACAAAAATTCCGAATTTCGCCAAAATGTTCTTACTACCAAACAAAAGGATGAGCAATTTTCAAAAATTCGAAGGTTGTCAAATGTGAAATTTTAGGGGTTAAAAATTGGTAAAAACGGTTAAAATTGATATATAAAATCACTGAAAGTGGTATGGAAGGATTAGTGAAGACAGATCACAGAATAGTGGTCTAATTAGGATTTTTGTGAGTCAACAATATTGGTATTAAGGGTTAAAATCAATCAACTGGAGTGTGCGATGGCGACGGTGAGGGGCTATTTCGATAAGCATTTTTGTCAAAAGAGTGGGACAAATTTTTGGGACAGACCGTTTGTAATCAAATAAACGTAATATTGTTCAACTGTTTAATCGTGTTTGATTTACCGTTTAATCTGTTACTGTTGTATTTATTTGTTACTTTTGTGATTGCCATCATTCTTAAGATTTAATTTTAATTTGTGATAAGTTTTCGAGCCAATGGGGGGTCATGACCCCCACTAAACCCCCCCCCCCCCTCCACCGGGTCCACAACTGCATTTAGATTGCACACTTTTACGTTCCTGGCTAATAATTCCTAGGTATGTAAGCAGTTGGTACACGCTTTTCTCCCTACGATACTACTGGAATATGTTGAATCCTGAGTAGGTGTGAATAATCTCTAGACAATCCGTGCCCAAAGCCGAGGGTTCGAATCTCGGCAACCCCTTCGTCCCATCCTAAGGTGGAGAGCAAATAGAAAACCTTGTTAGCGATACGATCTGAACAAATTCGATTTTCACTAAACATTCGCTCACATTGCAATGCATCGAAATTTGCTTAAACCCTATCAGGTGGAGAGCAAACAGAGACGGGTTTAGCGACATGACATGAACCAATTCGACTTTCACTAAACATTCGCTCACATTGTAATGCATCGAAATTTGCTTTGATTATCAACAAATTTTGGGGGTTTTGCTTTTGGGTCACTAATAATTCGTTTCCTGTTCTTTAGAAAAGGTACCTTCCCGGACAGTAACGAAGTAGTGACAGATTGCATTTAGATCGCATGCTTTTTCATTGCTGGCTAATAATTCCTAGGTACGTAAGCAGTTTGGTACATGCTTGTTTTCTCCCTGCGATACTATTGGAATACGTTGAATGGGGGTTCTTTAGTGCTGCCCCCCATTTTCAAAGCCAGATTTGAAACCCTAATCTCAACCGTTTTGAACAAATGTGTAGTGCTTTTGAATCGTCAAAATCTCCTCTTTCCGTCTATTTAAATCCGAAACAAAGAAAATTCGAATTTCACTCTTTTAAAAGCATTCGAAAAAAGTGCGTGGGCAGCACTAAAGTTTTTGACTGGTGTAAAACTTTAGTCCTGCCCCCCACGCTCTTGGCAGGTGGGATTGTGATAAATTCATTAGAAAACTCAATTGAAGAAGTTATTTTTATTACAAATGCACATTAAATGTCATCAACAGCAAGAGGATTGTACATTTTTTTAATGTTTTCAACAAACTTTAGAAACGGGTCCGTAGGAGCTGGTGCGATCAGCCCTACCTACTGCTGTAAGCCACCCAACCGCACTTTCGTCACTTTGCAACCGGCCGTAAAGTTCTTCGAGCCTCATGACAACTGTCAACGTGGTATTTCGGTTCCTACTAACTTTTTCCACGGGTCTTTTGCACTGAAGTGTCTGATAAACGGCGAAGGGGAGACGCGATATGTAGGACACGTTTCATGTTTTTACAAGCGCAACAAAAACAACCGATCGGCTAATTAGTACCATATAGATTAGTTGGACATATATAGATCAAGTGGACGGGGTTGCGGAATAAAAACATCCCCCAATCAACTTATTGGTACCATATAGATTAGTTGGACATATAGATCAAGTGGACGGGGTTGCGGAATAAAAACTGATGAATTTATCACAATCCCACCTGCCAAGAGCGAGGGGGCAGGACTAAAGTTTTACACCAGTCAACAACTTTAGTGCTGCCCACGCACTTTTTTCGAATGCTTTTAAAACAGTGAAATTCGAATTTTCTTTGTTTCGGATTTAAATAGACGGAAAGAGGAGATTTTGACGATTCAAAAGCACTACACATTTGTTCAAAACGGTTGAGATTAGGGTTTCAAATCTGGCTTTGAAAATGGGGGGCAGCACTAAAGAACACCCCGTTGAATCCTTAGTAGGTGTGAATAATGAATCCAAAGAATCGTGCCCAAGGTTGAGGGTTCGAATCTCGGCAACCCCTTCGCCCCATCCTAAGGCGGAGAGCAAATAGAGAACCTTGTTAGCGATATAATCTGAACAAATTTGATTTTCACTAAACATTCGCTCACATTGCAATGCACCGAAATGTGCATAAACCCTATCACAATTTGTACAGGAGACTCAAATAAAGAGGTCTTTCAACAACGGAAAGGAACCCCAAATCCAACACTCTCTTAACGCCACCCTCCACCCTCTGTGTTCCCCCAAATTGCAGTAATTTACAGCCGAACTCCCTTAAATACAAATTTGAGACTATGCAGTTGGTTCAAAGCGGAGATGGCACCCCTAAAAACTCGCTTCTTAACCCTCTCCCTTCCCGAAACTTTCCTGATTAGCTAAGCCCGTTTAAACCCTTTTGAGGTTTCTCTCGGACTCCTGCGCTTTTCTTAATATAAGGTATCTACACAGCCCCTCGGCTCGAGTACACGTGGAACAATTATTCGCGTATTCGTGACGACGTAGGATGGCAAACGGCGATATGCTCTGATGAATGATTTGACGTTGAATTTTTGAGAGAATTGCGAACTAACCTGTTGGCCTAGTTCAGGCTCTTGGGTGTGGAGTTGGCACTGAAGATGGCTAAGCTGCAGTACCTCCCTGCTACGGACTCCTCCTCCGTATGGACGTCTCAGCTTGGCAGGGTGTCCTGAAGACGTACGGTCCTGCAGATTCGGGCCACGAACCTGGATACAGATGTAGCTTGAGCAGGAGCACTGGACATTTTTCTTTGCCTACAGTTTCAATAGCCCTGCCGCGGTGAGGCGTAGTGCTGACTTAGCGCACACGCCTGGGAACGATGTCGCCTTCGTTGTCCAAATGAAGAGATAGGATTTCGTTCGGTAGCATTTTTATGTGCACCGATTTTTGAGGTCGTACAAAACGCAAAAGAAAAAGTTTGTGGGGTGTTCCAAGAAAAATTTTCAACCGAATAAACTACGATGAAACTTGCACGATTAGGTCTACATTGTGTGGAATGATAGAAAGTCTGCGATGATTTCATCGGTTCACTCAGCTGATTTTTGAACTTCGGTAAAATATAAATAACTGAACCGATTTATACGGGAAAAATGAATGAATGTGTAGATATTGCTATTATTTACCTGGTTTCCGAACTCGCCTACTTCAAAACTGTGATGTCGCATTATGAAATTTTTTATATTTTTTTATATATTTATATATGTACATAGGAACTATAGTGTTCCCTCATAGTGTACATAATGTACAGATACATTAAAGTAGGTATATATAAAACATTATAATACAAAAATATTTACATGAGCTATATATAAATAAGTAAATAAGTAAATATTTACATTAAATGGGCTCATTCGATGGATAGTACTTTTTGTACTACATGTACCTATGATACCAATGATTTTTTTGAAGTTGGAACAGCTTGAGACGTTCCTGCGCTAGGCGTAATCGGATCTTTCCGATTTCTGCTCCCCCCCCCCCCCCCCACCCATCAAACTCCTAAGCATTTGCCATTACAGCCTGTAGGTAATCTGGGATGATTGTAACCCAGAAAACGCTGCGAAGTCCTTGCCACGTGGGTTTATTATTCTACTAGACATACCTACAGGAATCCTGGAAATAAATTGATTGTTTCGTTCATGTGCAATAATTGAAATAGCTATTGTTGATGTATCAACCAATGTCGGCCCCCAAAACACAAATTAGGCTCGGTTTTTTTTTTTTTTTTTTTTAAAGGCTATCTTTGATTATTGATAGTGCCATTCAATTGTTTTGATTCACTAGTTGATACTGTTTCTAGTGTTATTATACAGGTTTATGGTGATTTCAGACATTTTCCCTGGTTTCTGACTCATTAAAAAAATAATTTTGGGAGCTGAACCTTCGTTACAACCTCAATTCTTCACTCTTTGGTCAAAATCAACTTCATATTCGGTCTCCTCGCCCTTAAAAACATGGAACCTTACAAGCTCATGTTCACTAAAACCTCAAAAAACCCTATTTTTACACCCAGTTTTACCCGTAACACCCCCGGGTGTAATTCGATCGGGCTGTCGAGCATCGGCACGCAACTAGGATTCAAATGTGTTCCCAAATGTGGACCCAAACTCTGTGCGGAAGAACAAAGATTTTAAACAGAATTTAAACGTAAATTTAGGGATGAAACTTCGTTAAAACCTTAATTTTCCACTCGTTGGTCAAAGTACACTTCACGTTCGGTATCCTCGTCATAAAAAAACATGGAAAACGATACCTCACAAACTCATGTTACTAAAACACAAAAAACCCCATTTTTCATCCATATCACCCTTGGGTATATTCCGATTGGGCTGCAAAGTTTCGGGACACGATTAGGACCCAAATGGAGCTTGTGTGCGAAAGAACGAATTTTTAGACCGAAATTAAGTGAAAATGGATGATCCGGCGGACGGGGGACGGCATTGCATTTTTGGAATTTACGCAACCTGAAACGTAAAAGAAAACATTTAGGGGGTGTTATAAAAATATTTGCTGAGCGAATACATAGGTGTATCTATTATTCACAGAATAATAAACCAAAACTGAGTGGGGTTACCAACAAAACTCTTGAAACCACGAAAGAACTCTTGAAGCCATCAAAACGCGAAAAAATTTATCCGCGCTCGAGCGCCTTGTACAGGTACGCGATTTGTGGTCGTTCTGGCCAACTCCGCTGGCTCGCCCTCTCGATGCGGTCAGATTAGCGCTGGGTCGGCACCAGAGGGCTAATGAACATTCGAGATTTGCGTTCGGATCGCCATATCCCGCGCCGCCCACAAATAAACAAAGCGCAGTTGTGACTGGGTTGATTAGCCCGTCGCCGCATACCGATGAGAATCGATGAAACCGCTGTGCTATGGAACCTAATTTTGTTTGCTTCATTAGCCGTCATTAGGACTGCTGGCCACCCACTGGTCTCCGTCGTAAACCATATTTATGGAATGTGATGATTTGAACAAAACTATAAACTACAACGCCCCTGTGAGTTAGACTGGAAGAAGAAAGAAGAAAAAATCAGTCATGCAGCATGACTTAATGAGCGAATTTTCAAAGAAATATTCGAATTAATGGCTATGGTTTTGAATAAAGGAAAACTTCGGTCTAAAATTTGGTTTTCTATGTATATTCTCTTCGTATTTATTTTAATTTGTACGTTTTGTCCATCCTGATTCTACCGTTTGTTTATTACGTAATTGTACTAAGTGCTTATTTATTTGATCGCTGTGGGTAAATTCAAGGAGTTGTTTTTTGCTTCGAACTCTCGTCTTCAATTAATACTTCTCACATTTTTCAATCTGACCACTCTAAGGGGGTGGGGGTAAGAGTTTAAAGATTATCCTAGTTTTGGGTAATTTTTGCGCACTTTAAATGCTCTAATTTAAGAACGGATTTAGATATCTAAAATCCGATTTCACTATCGTGTTCAGCGTGCAAAAACCTTTAAAATGAGGGGTCACTTGTTAGAAAATAACATTTTGGGGATTTTTGGGTAATTTTTGCGCACTTTAAATGCTCTAATTTGAGAACGGATCAAGATATCTAAAATCCGATTCCACCATCGTGTTCAGCGTGCAAAAACCTTTAAAATGAGGGGTCACTTGTTGGAAAATAACATTTTGGGGATTTTTGTGTAATTTTTGCGCACTTTAAATGCTCTAATTTGAGAACGGATCAAGATATCTAAAATCCGATTCCACCATCGTGTTCAGCGTGCAAAAACCTTTAAAATGAGGGGTCACTTGTTAGAAAATAACATTTTGGGGATTTTTAGGTAATTTTTGCGCACTTTAAATGCTCTAATTTGAGAACGGATCAAGATATCTAAAATCCGATTCCACCATCGTGTTCAGCGTGCAAAAACCTTTAAAATGAGGGGTCACTTGTTGGAAAATAACATTTTGGGGATTTTTGGGTAATTTTTGCGCACTTTAAATGCGCCAAAACCCTCCTTAGAGTAGGCCAATTTCGCCCATCTTCGAACTTAGCCTTTCGATTGCCAAGATAGATTTTTTGTGCAAATTTGAGCTGTTTATCTCAATTCTATCGAGAGTTATCGTCTGGAGTGACACATATATAAATAAATATATATATAAATATATATATATATATATATACATATAAAAAAGTGTTAAATTTCAGGAATCGTTTTAGAATGGTCTGAAACGGATTTCTATGAAGAAAATTTCCAAAAATTTATATTATTTAAATTTCGAAGCCATTGCAATAGCTTCATTTTCTTTGAAAATTCGCTAAAACATGCCTTTATTTATTGGAACTTAATTATAAGTATACAATAAACCCATTCGAAGAGGCATGTAAGAAAAACGTGCCTTTATTTATAGGAACTTAATATTATAAGTATACAATAAACCCATCCAAAGAAGCTTCTTACATGCTTCTTTGAATGGGCTTATTGTATACTTACAATTATTATACTTTGACTTACTTTGATTCATAAGGGGTTAATTTTTCTTATTGTAATATGCACTTGGAATAAAACACATAATAAATACAATGAAACACATAAATAAATAAAAAGTAATTTTTTTCAGTAGTGTAATATGCACTTGGAATAAAACACATAATAAATAGAATAAAATACATTCCATGTAAGTTTGACAAGTGAAAAATACAGGGCATGATTTCGCGTAATCCTTTATATTTTGATTCATATGGGGCCATGTGTATTTTCTGGTTATTTTGTCGCAGTGTAATATGCACTTGGAATAAAACACATAAATCGAAAAAACAGAAATGCGAATCAACAGGCAACCCGGGGGTGCGAACGAAAAATTTAAATCGCCTCGACGGGATCACCCAGGGTTATCCGTTGGCTGACATTTTTATAAAAGTGGGAGAAGTAATTATGATGGATGACTCACCTTGGGGTATTTCATTATGCTGTCAACCGGGAATAATTATTACGGCAGAGAAGTTTGAAGCGGGCTAAGTGAGCGGGAGGGAAAGGGGTTCGCATCATTCAACTTCTACGGAGAAAAAAAAATCCGCAATTTTCAGGCGACGATTCGGAGCCTTCGTCAGGCCACGACACCGGACAAACACGCCAATGAAATGAACGTTTTCGTTTCTTTATTCACTCGAATTTGCCCGGAACAGCCGATCAACTTGGTGCCTATTACCAACTAACCTATAATTGATTTGAAGAAAATGTTATGAATTCTGTAGTTATTCAATACTTTATTGTTTCTTCGCAAAACATGGAGTACAAAATGAGAAAAATAATTTGCAGAACAAAAATATTGCCCGTCAAAAAGTTTCGTGGCGACGGGTCAAGAGTCACTATTCACGATCCCATGCCGAAAATTGTAACTTTCAAAAGAAAAACGATGCAAATTATTACACAACGGTTCATTATTTACCTGTATAGATGCCCGTTCATCGTAGATCACTGTTTTCAGTGGTCAATACCTACCCTACAGCTCCCCCAAGGAAAACCCTAAATCGAGTATTGGAGCCGGCCCAGGAATAATTTCATAAAAATGGGCGGGATTCAATAATTCGACCGTTGAATTATTAGTTATTATTCATGAAGCATAACGGTTGTTTGTTCAAGTTGCAAAAGTACCTGTCAAGAAAATCCATACGATCCCAGAAATACATTTTTTTTTAAATCTCAGAAATAATATCTCAGAACAACCAACTCGACTTCATACAGCCATCCGTGATTATAATCAGGCGCTCCCTGGCGATGACATCTGGGCCGGATTTATACAGTTTGATTCACGATCATGTTGACCAATCTTTTCTGTGCAAACGAACGGCTAGACGTACAACGTTCCGGGTGGTCCCAAACAATTCATTAGTTCAAGATCCATTGAGGCGTTAAAAAAAAACGCTGCAAAGTCCTTGTCACATGGGGTTTATCATTCTACAGAAATATTGGCTGTACATTTATTGTTTGTTTCATGTGAAATAATTGAAATAGCTATTTCTGATGGTTTCCACCAATTTTGGCCCCCAAAACACAAATGAGGTAGGTACGATCTTTTTTTTTTTCTCAAATTATCTTTGATCATTGGTAGTGCCATCATTTAACCGTCTTGATCCACGTGTTGACACTTTTTCTAGTGTTATTCTACAAATTGATGGTGATTTCGCAGGTATTTGACTCATAAAAAATCAATTTTGGGAGCTGAACATCTGGTACAACCTCAATTTTCCACTCCTTAGCCAAAATCGACTTCATATTCGATCTTCTCGTCCCCAAAAACATGGAAAACGATACCTCAAAAGCTCATGTTACCAAAATGTTGCTAAAACGCAAAAAGTACCTATTTTCACACACATTTTCACTCATAACACCCCTGGGTATATTCCGATCGGGCTGAAAAGTTTCGGGACACAACTAGGGCCCAAATGGAGCATGTGTGCGAAAGAACGACTTTTTTAGATCGAAAATGAAGCCTGTACACGTGATACGGCGTACGGCGGACGGCGGACGGACATTGCATTTTGGTTTATTATTCTGTGAATAATACAGTCTATGTAATCGCTCAGCAAAAAATTTTCATAACACCCCCTCAAACTTTTTTCTTTTCCGTTTCAAGGTGTGTAGATTCAAAAAATGCAATGTCCGTCCGCCGTCCGCCGTACGCCGTACGCCGTCCGCCGTACGCCGTCCGCCGTATCACGTGTACAGGCTTCATTTTCGATCTAAAAAAGTCGTTCTTTCGCACACATGCTCCATTTGGGCCCTAGTTGTGTCCCGAAACTTTTCAGCCCGATCGGAATATACCCAGGGGTGTTATGAGTGAAAATGTGTGTGAAAATAGGTACTTTTTGCGTTTTAGCAACATGTTGGTAACATGAGCTTTTGAGGTATCGTTTTCCATGTTTTTGGGGACGAGAAGATCGAATATGAAGTCGATTTTGGCCAAGGAGTGGAAAATTGAGGTTGTACCAGATGTTCAGCTCCCAAAATTGATTTTTTATGAGTCAAATACCTGCGAAATCACCATCAATTTGTAGAATAACACTAGAAAAAGTGTCAACACGTGGATCAAGACGATTAAATGGCACCACCTATGATCAAAGATAATTTGAAAAAAAAAAAGATCGTACCTACCTAATTTGTGTTTTGGGGGCCAAAATTGGTGGAAACCATCAGAAATAGCTATTTCAATTATTTCACTTGACACAAACAATAAATGTACAGCCAACATTTCTGTAGAATAATAAACCCCATGTGACAAGGACTTTGCAGCGTTTTTTGAATCTACACACCTTGAAACGGAAAAGAAAAAAGTTTGAGGGGGTGTTATAAAAATTTTTTGCTGAGCGATTACATAGGTGTATTATTCACAGAATAATAAACCAAAAACATACCCTTGGCACTATCAACGAACGAAGATAATTTGAAAAAAAAGAAAGAAAAAAGAAAAAAAAGGAGCGCAGGAGCGTAATTTGTGTTTTTTAGCTAATTTAATTATTTCGAATAGAATAATAAACCCTTGTGACAAGGACTTTGCAGCGTTCTTATATAAGGGATACGTGCTGTCGACCTATCATCTCGCTAATTAATGGAAATCCACCGACCGCCAAATATCCAAAAGAACGTGCTGACAGTAAGTCTTGCGAGAGATCTGCGCGGAGCCAGGGTGAAAAAACCCGACCCCTGACGGCGGATATTTAGGCGCCAAAGCTGGCCGTTCGTGTTAGCACGGATTCGCTTTTTTTTTATCGGAAAACGCGGACCGGAGAGAGAGGAAAAAAGGGCCAGACAAACTTCGAGCGTTGAATGAGGGTTTCCGAAGTTAAGTCGGAGTTCACTAGAGGGGCGAGCCCTACAGGAAAACCCTGTTCTTAGCATCGAAAAGAAGTTTACTCGAAAAACCGTCGGGGAGGATCGACTAAGTGCGAACTGAAAGCGGTGGCGGGAGGTCGATTAAGGGACCCCTGAACATCGTCACTGAGGAAAAACTTTTGCGTTTGCGGGGCTATAAAAGCTATTGAGAGGCGGCTACGCCAATTAGCGACACCTGCTTCAAGTACCAGAAAACTTAGGTATCAATATTGCCCTAATTAAATTACAAAAATATTTTACGTTTAACTCAATTTGGTTTTCGTTTCGCTACTGCAGCGGAAATATTGAGATCAGATTTGCAAAGAAAACGGCAGCAAGGCACACAGTCGGGCAAAGGCGGCAAAAATAATTACTATACGCCATTGTATACTTATGACTGATTTTAACGGTCACATCCACCATTAAAATGACTCACAGGAAGAACATTGAACCATCGGTACGTTTCAGTGGAATAGTGAGTAGGAGACTCGGTTGTTCAAAGAGCCAGATCCGGTTTATTATTTTCAATAATGAACCTTCGGAATCGAGCACGAAAACATTTTTACCCCCCCCCCCCCCCCAACAAAATTTGATAGTTTACGTTTCAAGCTACGTGGAATCCGAAAGTGCAATAAAAAACGCTGCAAATTATTACACAACGGTTTATTATTTACCCTTATAGATGCCCCTTCTGCGTAGATCAATCTGTGGTCAATACAGCCCTAAATCGAGTAATGGAGCCAGCCCCGGAATAAAAGTTCCCTACAAATGCGTGAGATTCAATAATTCAAACATTAATTATTTGTTTATTCGTGAATCATAAGGCATATAATAAACCGTTGTGTAATAATTTACCTGTATGTGTGCCACTTCTACGCAGATAGTATATTGAACCGTTGTAAAATAATTTGCCGTTGTATAACAATTTGGCCATCATTAATACTTCAGCGGTTGTTCAAGTTGCCAAAGTACCTATCAACAAAATCCAGTCCCTTCTCCGTAGATGGTATAATGAAACGTTGTGTAATAATTTATACGACATTTTATTATAGTGTCTACGCAGAAGGGGTATCTATACAGGTAAATTATGAGACAACGGGTTATTATTTACCTCATGCTTCATGAATGACTACAAATAATTAATGACTGACCTATTGAATCATTTGAATGAAACCTTAATTACCGGGCCGGCTCCAGTACTCGAATTACGGCTTTCCAGGGGGAGAGGGGGCTCGAGGGTATTGACCACAGAAAACAGTGATCTACGCAGAAGGGGATACATGTTAATAATAAAACGTCTTGTAATAATCCGCAGCGTTTTTTATTGCATTTTCGAATTCTACATACCTTGAAACGTAAACCACCAAATTTTGAGGAGGGTTAACATTTGTTTTTTCACGCTCGATTCCGAAGGTTCATTATTGCAAATACTCGTAATAAACCAAAATGTCTGTCCGTCTGCCGTACTTTGCTCTTTCCCTAGTTACCATGAACCAAAATTAATGAAATTTGGTTTGCAGGTCCCGTTTGGGGTCTAGTTGGTACTCGAAGCTCGGCTTTACTGTCAGTGAAGGGGTGAAAAATAGGGGTTGACATTTTCAGAACTCCGTAGCTCGAAAACTTTCAACAGAAGGGTATGGCTTTTTTAACGATTTTAAATTGACCTTGAACTTAAGAATTTTTTGAGACCACCCGGAGCATTGTACGACCAGCCGTTCGTTTGCACCGTAAATCTTTGTCAACACGATCGTGAATCAAACGATATAAATCCGACCCAGATTTCATCGCTAGGGAACACCTGGTTATAATCACAGATGGCTGTACCTACTATAAAGTCGAAATGGTTGTTATGTGATATTATTTCATTTCAAAAATTATGGACCTTTTGGATTTTGTTGATATGGACTTTGGCAACTTGATGAAATGCAGAAGTATTGGGTAAATTATTACACAACGGTTTATTATTTACCTTATGCTTCATGAATAACTACAAATAATTAATGATTGAATTATTGAATCCCGCGCACTTGAATGCAACTTCCATTCCCGGGCCGGCTCCAGTACTCGGTTTAGGGCTTTGCTGGGGGGGGGGGGGAGATCGAGGGTACTGGCCACAGAAAAACTTGTTCTACGCAGAAGGGCACAACTGAAACCAGATGCTAATTAGGCTCTCATTAGTGGGTGCACCAACTAGTTAGAGATAATAATAATATGTGTGATTGTGGATACTGATCATATAAGGGAGGTATGTACTGTATGCTGCCCACCACTGGCGATTCTCAACAAGCACAACCAGCACACGGCGCTTCATACGCATATCTTCCTTCACTTTACCGAGAATCGGCGGGTCTAGTGAGGGCTCGAAATGTGTGTGAATCGTGCAAACTATCAATAAAACTACACACCGAGCCGGGTCCGAAGTAATTGCTTGAACGTAGCAGGTTCGGGGATGTGCCAACCGTTATCTCGAGAATGGAGTTATCCACGAGTTTCCAGCTGATTGAGGGAGTTTTGGAGTGGGATATCCGTCGTACGTATGCACCACATCACGTGCAACCAGTAAACTCATTATTGTTGTGCTCCGCTTAGTCGTACTCACCGTTACCAAAGCGGTAGCTCATAATAATTATTGAAGAGTTTGGTTCCATAAACCACTACGTCCACTTATTGAAATCGCTGCAAATCATTACACAACGGTTTAGCAGGTACTCCCCCCCCCCCCCCCACACACACAGGAAAGCCCTGAGTACTGGAGCAGGCTATGGAATCAGCGATTCACATCCAACGGGCGGGATTCAGTAATTCAATCAATAATTATTTGTTGTTATCCATGAAGCATAAGATAAATAATAAACCGTTATGTAAGAAACCGTTGTGTAATAATTTACCTCTATAGATGCCCCTTCTGCGTGGATCAATGTTTTCTGTGATCAGTACCTACCCTCGAGCTCACTCCAGGAAAGCCCTAAATGGAGTACTGGAGCCGGCCCGTGAATATTAAAGTTGAATACAAACGCGCGGGATTCAATAATTCAATCATTAACTATTTGCAGTTGTGAAATAATTTACCCAATAATACTTCAACTTTGTGCAAGTTGCAAAAGTGCCTATCAACCAAATCTAACGGATCCATCATTTTTTGAATAATATCACTGAAAAACCAACTCGACTTCATACAGCCCTCCGCGATTGTAATCAGGTGCTCCCTAGTTATGATATCTGGACCGGATTTATACCGTTTGATTCAAGATCATGTTGACGAAGCTTTTCGGTGCCAACGAATGGCTGGACGTACAATGCTCCGAGGGGTCTCAAAAAATGTTTAGCTCGAGATCAATTTAAAAACGTTAAAAAAACCGTACCCTTCTACTGAAAGTTTTTGAGCTACGGCGTTCTAAAAATAGCAACCCCCTATTTTTCACCCCTTAGAGATGACTGACAGTAACGCAGAGCTTCGAGGACCAACTAGACCCCGAACAGGACCCCGGCGTACGTCGGGCGGACAGAAACCTTTTGGTTTATTATTTTCAATAATGAACCTTTGGAATCGAGCATGAAAAAAAAAGTAAATAAACCAAAAAGAACACTAGAAATTTTTATAATAACAGAGGATGAAGTATTGACAGGTGTATCAAGATAATTCAATGGCAATGTCGCCGATCGAAAATAATTTGTCACAACTACCAACTTAATATTCGAGTTTGGAACCGTCAAATTAGTTTCGTGGGTTTCTTCACTGAGGTCCCATTCGAGAAGTATTCAGTGGAGAGTAAAACCCATGTGGCAAAGACTTAGCAGCGTATTCGAATCGAAGCACCTTGAAAAAAATATTTTGAGGAGGTGTTCAAAAATTTGTTTGCCGACCGAATACATTGGCGTATTATTTACAGAATAATAAACCAAAAATCGAGTCCGCACTCGGTTAGTTGTCAAAATTTTGAATCTGTTCCGTTGCCTTTCCACCGTGCACCGCACTTTTTCGCAGTACCGTATGCACATATACAAACTTATGGTGATTTCAGACTTTCTGAAACAGCATTCTGGTTTATTATTCTTCTTTGGTTTACTATTATTCTGTCTGTGAATAATAAACCTTCATATTCGGTTCGGCAAAGTTTTTGGGATGCCTGGTGTTTCGGGTGAAAAATAGGAGCCAAATTAGATATTTTTGAGGTTTTAGTGAACTTGGAGTTGTATCGTTTTCCTAGGTTTTTAGGGTGGTGGGGGGGGGGGGGGGGGGGGGGGGATATGAAGTTGATTTTGACCACTGGATTGAGGTTCTAACCAAGTTTTAACTCTCAAAATTCAATATTTATGGCTCGAAAACCTGTGAAAATGGCTGTTATCACTGGAAATTTGTATAACAACATAGGAAATTGTATATTAACAGGTGTATCAAGACAATTCAATGACGGTTTCCCCGATCGAAAATAATTTGTCAGAACTACCAAGCTTTGTGGGTTTCTTCACTGAGGCAATCGTGCCGTATTCAGTCGAGAATAATAAAAGGTTGTGATGAGGACTTTCGCAGCGTTTTCGAACCCAAGAAGCACTTTGAAACGTTAAATAAAAACGCTGCAAATCCCTGCACAACGGTCTATTATTTTGCACAGAATACCCTTCTGTTACAGATCACAGCTCTGTATAGATACCCCTACTATGTAATATAATTCATATACATATTATGTACTATTCTATGCATATTATGTAGATCGCAGACCCTCCGTAGGTTAGTACCAAACCCCGTACTCGTTACTAGGTACCTACCTAAATCACGAATTAAATGTTGCTAAAATAATTCTTTCGATGACAAGCAGTAACTAAAAATGGCAAAAAGAAACGGAAATAATGAAGTTCTGAAGGGAAATTGTTGATGTGGAGTGAATAAAGTTGCAAAATTACCTACCAACAAACTCCAGCCCCTTCTACGTAGATGGTATAATGAACCGTTGTGTAATAATTTACCGTTGTGTAATTATTTATCATTGTAAGTAATAATTTACTCATCAATAATACTTCAACGTTCGTTCAAGTTTCACTACCTATCAACAAACTCCTCGACTTAACACTCCGTGAATATAATCAGGTGCTCCCTAGCAATGATTATCTCGGGCCAACTCCCGATTGTTACCGCGTTCCTAGTGGTGATATTTGGGCTGAATTTACACAATGTCATTCACCCTGCTGTTGAAAAAGAATGTCGGTGCCAACTTCTGGGCCCAAGTTCGAGAACTATTCAAAACCGTAAAAAAAAGTCGAGATAATGGCGTCATGGAGATTTCAACCCCTATTTTTCACCCCTTAGGGATGACTGACATTAACGCCGAGCTTCGAGGATCAACTAGACCCCAAATGGGACCTATAACCGAATTTCATCAATTTTGGTTCATGGTAAATAAGAAAAGTGCGAAGTACGCCGTACGGCGGACGGACAGAAATTTTTTTATTGCATTTTCGGATTCTACATACCTTGAAACGGAAACCATCAGATTTTGAGGGGGGTTACAATTTTTGTTTTCATGCTCCATTCCAAAGGTTCATCATTGAAAATAATAAACCACAAAATGCTAAGGGCGTGTTCAAAAATTTGTTTGCTGAGCGAATACAATAGGCGTAGGCGTATTATTTACAGAACAATAAACCAAAATCGAGACCGTACTCGGTCACTTGGCAAACGGTTTTTAATCTGTTCCGTTGCCTTTCCATCGTGTGCCGCACTTTTTCGCAGTATCGACCCCCCCCCCCCCCCCCACGCCAAAAGACCTTGATTAGTTTCCAGGCACGTGACTTCACGGATTTATGTCCCGTCGCTACGGGATTAACGCGTTTCCGCCGCCTCGAGAGGTTTTTCCCGAAGGGATTGGTGAGGGGGTGTTTTTAAAAGAAAGTCATCTAATGGACGACCTCCTATTTCTTTCAATTTTTCCGAGTTTTCCGTGACTTCCTCTGCGGCTCGAGCGTATTTCTTGAATTCCCCGTACTAAACTTAACAATGTGCTACTGCACTAGCAAGAGAATAAAGCTGATTTCCGTTGTTTTTCATACGTAATAGGCGTCAAATTTGGATTCTGGGGGCATCAAGGCATAAATAAAATCAATACTAATTCACCTGACGTTGTGCGGGACGGTGGTTCACGACGAGGGGACTATTTCGATGATATAAAAATTTTTTTCAAAAAAGATTGGGTCAAATTTGACTTTGTAAGGGTAAAAAATCGGCAAAATGGCTAAAATCACAAGAAATTCATATAATTTTACGATAAATGCAATGGTTTCTCGCTATATCACCTTTTTCCACAATAGCACGAATGTCTTTGAAAATTCGCTCTTATAGGCACGCTGCATGACTGGCAATTTTTGCGTATTTTTTCTCTTTTATTGGCAATATCAGCCACCTGATTTTCATAAATTTGTTAGGGCTCTTCATAAATCAAAAGTAAGTCTTCATAAACTGCATACATTACGAAATTTACACATTAAAAGTGCGGACATAATTAAATTCATAAATTTACACTGTTTTGGACGGCGAATTCAAATTTGGCATAGTACACGTCTATAACTCCATCTGGTATCAGAGAATCCAAATTAAAGGGGTGAGATGAAGGTATGCGGATAATAGATATTTATTTTAGCTTGAATTTGCTCAAGACTGTTGGAGTAGGCTGGGAATGCTAGAACTAGGTATTGGTTCAAGTGGTCTTTCCTTCTGGACACCTTGGACACGTGTAGGCGAACTTATTTGGCATGATTTTGAGGCTGACTGCACCGTGTCCACACCTCAATCTGGTCACTGTCTTATAAAAATTTTTCGAGTTAGTATAAACTAATTATAAAACGCTGCAAATTATTACAAAACGGTTTATTATTTACCTGTATAGATGCCCCATCTCCGTAGATCACTGTTTTCTGTGGTCAATACCCCCGAGCTACACCCAGGAAAGCCCTAAATTGACTACTGGAACAGGCCCTAAATTGACTACTACAGTTTCATTCAAATACGCGAGATTACATAATTCAATCATTCATTATTTTTGTAGTAATTCATGAATCATAAGATAAATAATAATCCGTTGTGTAATAATTTACCTATATAGATACCCCTTCTGCGCAGATAGTATAATACTAAACCGTTGTGTAATTATTTACCGTTGTGTAATAATAATTTTTCAGTGGGGGTTAAAATGTTTTCTTCGCGCTCGATTTTGTTCCACGATACTCATCCGACATCTCTGTGTTGAACTTTTAAGGTTCACTGCTCGTCTTTAAATGGATTTGTCTATCTCAGCACTTCTGGTTTATTATTTTCGATAATGACCCTTTGCAATCGTGCGTGAAGAAAACATTCTAACCCCCACTCAAAAATCGTTATTACACAACGGTAAATAATTACACAACGGTTTATTATTATACTATCTGCGCAGAAGGGGCATCTATATAGGTAAATTATTACACAACGGATTATTTATTTATCTTATGATTTGAATTACTACAAATGATTGAATTATTGAATCCCACGTATTTGAATGGAACTGTAGTTACCGGGCCTGTTCCAGTAGTCAATTTAGGGCTTTCCTGGGTGTAGCTCGAGGGTACTGACCACAGAAAACAGTGATCTACGGAGATGGGGCATCTATACAGGAGAATAATAAACCGTTGTGTAATAATTTGCAGCGTTTTAAAATTAGTTTATACGCACTCGACAATTTTTTATAAGACAGTGACCAGATTGAGGTGTGGACACGGTGCAGTCAACCTCTCAACAAAATCATGCCAAATAAGTTCGAAAACAATAAACTAGAAGTGCTGAGATAGACAAATCCATTCAAAGACGAGCAGTGAACCTTAAAAGTTCAACACAAGAGATGTCGGAGTATCGTGGAATAAGGCAGCGATTTGCGACGACTAAAGAAGACCAGACTATTGAGAACACGAATTCCACGCCAAAGCCTGAACAGTTCTACCTACTCCAATGATAATGAAGTTCTGGTTGAAATATGAAATTTCGTTACGTGGTGAATATCAAACAGTGCGTTTCTCTCTGTCAGAATAAGCGATTATTCTTGAGGCCCCTTGACAGCATTGAAGTGCCAGGAATCGAATTTCCAGTCGACACCTAATGACCTAATTAAGACTCCTAGTGGTGGTGTGGTGAGCAAACAGAGATTATGGACCAACAAACTGTTGAGTATGTAATTAATTAAATTTAAGTTTTAATTAAGTTTTTAATTGTTACACAGAGCTAAAATTAAGCTTTTAATTATTACATCAACCAAAATTGAGTTTACAACTTTTACATACTGCTAAAATCAAGTTTTTGATTGTTACATACAGCCACAATTAAGTTTTCAACTGTTACATACAGCTAAAATTAAGTTTTTCATTGTTACATGCAGCTAAAATTAAGTTTCCAATTTGTTACATACAGCTTAAGTTAAATCTGAATTGTTACATGCAGCTAAAATTGAAGTTTCAACTGTTACATACAGCTAAAATTAAGTTTTCAACTGTTAAATACAGCTAAAATTAAGTTTTAAATTGTTATATGCAACTAAAATTGTTTTCAGTTGTCGCATACAGCTAAAAATAAGTTTTTAACTGTTACATACACCTAAAATTAAGTTTTTGATTTTTAAATTCAGCTAAAATTAAGTTTTCAATTCTTACATAAAGATAAAATTAAGTTTTTAATTGTTACATACAGCTAAAATTAAGCTTTCAATTGTTACATACAGCTAAAATTAAGTTTTTAATTGTAACATGAATATAGGACAACAATGAACATAGGAATTATTTTAGGATCTACAATGAATATAGGAATTATAAATAAAAATAGAAACTTTTTCGAGTTATTGAACCCTCGCGTCCCTTTTTTAAATCCTAGGGACATTTTCCCCGGGCATGTGACGTCACGGATTTCCATGAAGATAAACGCGTTTCTGACTCCGACGTCTCGAGGTTTTTTTTTCTCGCGGGAGCCCGCGGTGTTTTCAAGAGAAAGTCAACTAATGGAAGGCCTGTTATTTCTTTCCATTTTCCGAGTTTTCCGTGTCTTTCTCTCCGGCCTCCTCACTTTCTCCGGCCATAACTCTTGATTCTCTGCCTTCCCGGGAGGAGGATCATCTTGTGCGGAATACCTAATGAGGTGGGAGTCTGTCAGATGATACCGGTCAAATAAAATTACAGAGGGGAGAGATAAATTTACTATTTCAACCACTCGTAAATATTCCCGTTTCCAGAGATCATTTTGAACCCTCAAGAAGTCAGAAATTACTTGTATTATCCTTACTGAATTAAGCACTGTTAAGGGATATCTGATACCCTATTATAATTCATGAGTTGTGCGCGTGTGCGTGTGACGGCATCAGGGCCAAACGGCTGAACGGATTTTCATGAGGGTGGTCTCACTGTTATCAGCGAGTTCCGGACAAGGTTACAGGTTGCCACCATATCCTCCAGACCTTCTCTTTTATCGTATTCCTGGCCGTCCCTAACGACAACGTCCGAGTTCGTGCTTTTGTTTGCTACGGTCAAGCCCATGTCAAGGACCAGAATAAGGTGGGCGCTGTCGGAAAGAAGTTTTCAGGGCGGTTTCAACCGCATTAAAACTACATTTGTGAGACATGCCGTTCAGGATTTATTCGACCGATCTGCCAATCACCGCGTGCCGGCCTGATATTGTCCTTGTGAACAAGGCGGAGGGAACGACCTACCTAATTGACATCTCTGTACCTCTCACATCAAACCTCGAAGCCAAGCACAGGGAGAAGGTAAATAAGTATTTATCCCTTGCTAACGAGATAAGGACGGTGTGGGAGCAGGAGGTGGTACGGATCGTTCCCGTGGTCTTGTCTGCCACCGGGGTGATACCCAAGAACCTCCATGAAAGTTTGAGGATCCTTGGGTTGCCCGGTGGACTTTACGAGGACATGCAGAAGGCCGTGCTGATTGCTTCGTGTAGCCTGGTGAGGGAGTTTTTGGAGGAGGCTATTATGGCGGACCACTGAGCCCTCCACATGCACTTGCTGGTGGGAATAGGCCCTTGGGCCCCCCACTCGCGTCACCCCGTGGCACTTTTTACCCCCCCACGGGTGATGACCACCCAAGTAATAATAATAATAATAATTGTCGTGGTATCCTCCCAGAACCACAACTTCACTATGTAAAAATAAGATCTTGCCAATGAAACTCAGAAGTGGGGACGAAAGTCGCAGGAGAGCCGAGGATCAGCCTGGGGATCCCCACCATCCTCCACTAGCTGGAGGATGGAGGGAAACGGCTCCCAAGCCTATAAATGCTCGCCTCCTTCGCCTTTCTAGCCATTCTACGCTCTCCTCTAGTCGCTGACTACTCGCTCTCCTCCTTACCTCGTCTCTCTCCTTACCTAGAAGACCTTGGGTGATTCGCTCATAACCAAACCGGACAAAAACGCTCCAAAAAGATCCCGGGCATGGTGGTGGTCCGCCCATAACCAAACAGGGCACATCCCCCCTCGACGCCGCTCGTAGTTGATGTGCGTCAAAACTACATTCACTACAATAATAATAATAATAATAACCGCGTGTGTCGTGAGTCCCTCTCGGGAACACTCCTCTAACTTAAGTTCTCACCAATATCCAAACGCTGAATTTAGTTTCCGTCAATAAACGAATGAGTGGGGAGACAAGCCACAGAACCCAGGGTACACAACCTGGGGCCCCACCACCAACCCCTAACAGGGGGTTGGAGGGAGAGGCCTCCTTTTCCTATAAAACCCTGGATCCTGCGACTTTAACTTCATTCGACACTTCCTCTAACCAGCTCTCTCTTCTCTCTTCTACCTTGCTCTCTCTCCTCCTCTCTTAAAAGATCCTAGATGTCGGTGGATATCCGCCGCCTAGGCAAAACCTCCTCCTCCAAAAGATTCCAGATGTCGGTGGTGATTCGCTCATAACCGCCTGGACACCTCTCCTTCAAAAGATCCTAGATGTCGGTGGTGATTCGCTCATAACCGCCTAGGCAAATTCTACTACTCACCTCTCATCTCTCTCTCTCTCAAAAGATCCCAGATGTCGGTGGAGATCCGCCGCCAGGGCAAATTCTATCACTCACCTCCACCTTTTCACTCTCCCAAAAGATCGTAGATGTCGGTGGTGATCCGCTCATAACCGCCTGCGCACTTCCTCACGCCACCGTGATGAACCAATTTTAAATTCATCACAGTGGTGAACCCGACGTTCACCCAACCTTCCTTACCTACTGTGTCAGACCCCAGTCTCAAGTTCAGTTCGGTGTCCCCTTTTCAATTTCAAATTCGGTCAGTCAGTTAATTTTCGCAATATTCGCCCACACTCCCTCAACCGCCCGGAGATCGCAACCCTCTCACATCTCCGCTCAGCCACACGCACCTCCGCTCCCGATTTTGCGAATTTCAAATTTGAAATTTAAAAAATTTTGAATTTTCAAATTTCAGACCTCAACCATGGACCCGAACTCGCCATCGCCCCCACTCCTCCGACCAGCCACGCTGCAACCGCCCGCCGCCACGACAACGGACGCAACGGCTGCGATCGACAACCCCTTCACCACCCTCTCACCGCCCGGCTCCGCCGCGTCAACCTCCGCCGCCGCCGCCGCCGCTGCCGACGTCATGACAACCTCTGCGTCATTTCCTCTATCACTACCACCATTTTACTCACACGACCCCGCTCTATGGTTTTTCCAGGTTGACGCAGCGTTCTCGGCCACCAGCATCCGCAGCCAGAAAACCCGCTACTCCCGCATCATCTCCCTGCTACCATACGACATCCTCCTCCAGACGTCGGACATCTCCCCCGACGCCGCCGCTGCGTGTGACGACCTCCGCAGCCGCCTCATCTCGCTCTATCAGCCGTCGAAAATCGCACGGGTCGCCGCACTATCACAACCACAGCACCTCGGCGACCTCAAACCCTCCCACCACTACCGCCGCCTGCGACACCAGCTGCAGGGGATTATGACGGCCGACATCGCCAGGACCTTCTGGTTACGCGCCCTTCCCCGCCCCATCCAGATGGCGCTCGCCAGCCACCTCGACGGCCCGGACGAACCCCTTCTCCGCCTCGCGGACACGGTACACGACCTCGCCGCAGCCGCCAGCGTCAGCGAAGTCCGCAACCCCCGCACCGCACCCCCTCCACGAGAACGCAACGCATCACGCGAGCGCAGTCGACCCCCCTCCACTGACAGGCGCCGACCCCACTCCACGGAACGCCGCCGAACCCCCTCCACGGACCGCCGGCGCCAGCTTTCCCCCGAACGACGCCCCACCCCTCCTCGGGAGCAACGAAGAGGGAGATCGCCGGCCACCACGACCCCCTCCAACACGCCTCGCCCCACCAAGACGGCGTACCTCCCCGCCGACCACCCCCCCACCGATGCTTCTACCATGTAAACTTCGGTGGGGAGGCCCGCAAGTGCCAACCCCCCTGCTCCTTCTCCTCCGGGCAGGGAAACGCCGACGCCCGCCGGTAAACCCGGCGGGCCCCCCTCCTCGCCAACACGGGTAAACCCCCCCCCCGGCCCGAATTCACTCTACCACCACCACCAAACGATCTTACCCCTCGTACGCCGCCGCCACGGCCGCCAACCTCCCGGCCGCGCCTCGCTGCGCCGCCAAACCCCTCTCCCAACCAGCTCCCGTTCCACCACCCCGGAACGGCCCCTCCACAACCGCCACCAGGGCCGCCAACCTTATGGCCGCGCCTCGCTGCGCCACCAAACCCCTCTCCCAACCAGCTACCGTTCCCCCACCCCGGAACGGCCCCTCCACAACCGCCACCACGGCCGCCAACCTTACGGCCGCGCCTCGCCGCGCCGCCGCCTTCCTCTCCCCACCACACGCCGTTCCCCCACCTCGTAACGGCCCCTCCACGAAGACCACCATGCCCCACCACAACATTGCAAACCCCACCCCCCCAACCGTTCCCCTACCCCGGAACGGGCGCCCCACCACCCGCGTCTCCTTTGCAGGAGACACACCACCACCACCAACCCTCAACTCCAACACCCCTGCTACCAACCCGACAACCGACCAGACACCCCCACAGACCCGCCCCAGCCGCCGCAATTTTACCCCACTCCATGCCAACCCACCAACGCCTTTTTTTAAAATGCGGGAAAACTAGTGTCCCCTTCCTAATCGATACAGGGGCGGCGCTATCCATCTTCCCTAACTCAATCCTACGTCGTCAGGCGCGCTGCTACCGCCAAATTCTCTACGCCGCCAACGGTACCACCATCCCCTCGTACGGGACGTACCGCTCGTCCGTCCACATGAGCGGACTCGCGTACGAGTGGGATTTCACCGTGGCGGACGTGGAGAAGGCGATCCTGGGGGCCGATTTCATGGCATATTTCGGCCTCCAGGTCGACGTAAAAAACGCGCGCCTGATCGACCCCTCCACCAACAAGCCAATCCCCGGATTTATCCACACCATCGACCGGCCACCAACCAAATTTGAAACCCTCCTCCGCCAATACCGCCCCCAGCGCCGCCCCTCAGCTCACATTTCCACCATCCAACACTTTATTGAAACCACTGGCCCCCCAATTTCCGCTAAAGCCCGCTGCCTCCACCCCTTGCAGCTCTCCCAGGCCCGTCAGCATTTTGAGAAGTTAATCGCAGACGGAATTGTCCGCCCCTCAAAATCCCCTTGGGCTTCCCCCCTCCACATCGTCCAAAAACCCAACGGGGATATCCGCCCCTGCGGCGACTACCGCCGCCTCAATTCAAAAACCACACCCGATCTGTACAATGTCCCCCACCTTCGGGATTTTTCCTCCCACCTACGTGGCACGACCATATTCTCCACCCTAGACATATCAACAGCTTTTCACCACATCAACATCCACCCCCCAGATATACCGAAAACCGCTATCATCACCCCCTTCGGCCTTTTCGAGTATATCAAAATGGGTTTCGGCCTCAGGAACGCTGCCCAGACATGGCAGCGATATATGGATAATATCTTACGCGGCCTCCCATTCGTCTTCTGTTTTTTAGACGACATCCTGATTGCCTCCCGCAACCCCGAAGAGCACCTGGACCACCTCAAACAAATCCTGGACATATTCTCTGCCGAAGGATTGCAGATTAACGTCGAGAAATGCGTACTCGCCCAACCCTCCGTCCGCTGCCTCGGCCACCAAGTCTCCTCCGACGGAATCAAGCCCCTACCGGATAAGGTCCACGCCATCAGCGATTTTCCCCAGCCCCGTACCGTGACGGAACTCCGCCGTTTTCTGGGTATGTTGAACTTTAACCGCAGACACATCAAACACGCCGCACAACACCAACAACCACTCATACACGCCATTCCCCAACCCGCCAAAAAAAATGACAACCGCCCCGTCCCCTGGTCCCCCGAACTTACTACCGCCTTCCAAATTTGCAAACAGGACCTAGTGGACGCCGCTCTATTGGCCCACCCCGATCCCCACGCCCCTCTTTCCATCACAACCGATGCTTCCGACTGGGCCATCGGGGCAGTACTCCACCAGCACACCGGCGCCACCCCCCAACCCCTTGGGTTTTTCTCTAAAACCTTGTCCCCGACCCAAAAGAACTACTCAACGTTCGACAGGGAGCTCCTCGCCATCCACGAAGCCATTAAACACTTTCGTGACTTCGTGGAGGGCAGGCAGTTCTCTGCCGTAACGGATCATAAGCCCCTAACCCACGCCCTCCTCCAGAACCGTAAGTCCGCCTCCCCGCGTCGCCTCCGGCAACTCGAATTTATCGGACAATTTACGTCCGATATTCGCTACTTGCCGGGGGCCGACAACTGCGTGGCGGACACACTCTGTCGCCCCACTCCCGCGCTGGTGGAGGAGTTACTGCCCTTTCCCTCCCCAAACATCCTCAAATCTAAACAAAATCCAAATTCCGACCCCGCCCTCTCCAACCTAATTTCCGCCTCCAAATTGGAACAACTGCCGCCCCTCGATCTCTGGTGCGACGTAACGGCCGACACACCGCGCCCTTACATCCCACCGGAGCTCAGGCGGCAGCTGTTCCTCCACTACCACTCCCTCCACCATCCCGGCATCCGGGCGAGCCGGGACCTCATCAAAACACGGTACTTCTGGCCCCACATGAACACAGTTATCCGTACCTGGGTTCTGGGGTGCCAGAAGTGCCAACAATTTAAGGTCTCGGCTCACCCCCATGTACCTCCTCAACCCATCCCCGACTCCCTCCCGTGGGAACATGTGCATCTCGACCTGGTCGGCCCCCTTCCCCCCTCCGAGGGGAAGAGGTACTGCCTCACCATGATCGACCGTGCAACAAATTGGGTTGAGTGTATTCCACTCGCCCACATTACCGCAGACGCCGTCGCCGCGGCCTTCCTAAACCAATGGATCAGCCGCTATGGTTGTCCGCGGACACTCACGGTCGATCAGGGGAGGCAGTTTGAATCAGCACACTTCTCCGACCTGCTCCGTTCCCTCGGGATACAAAAAATCCGCACCACTCCCTATCACCCCCAATCCAACGGGAAAATAGAGCGGTGGCACTTGGTCCTGAAACAAGCCATTTCCACGTCAGCTACATCTCCCTCCTGGACCAAAACCCTCCCCTATGTTTTATTAAGCCTCCGTACTTCCGCCCGTCCTTCAGACAACACGAGTCCCGCGCAAAACGCATTTTAAGACCCCCTCCGCTTACCAGCCGATATTTTCACCCCACAACACACACCGTCAATTAACAGGGAACCGCTACACACAACAACACCGACAAACGACACAACTTACCCCAAACGATTTTTCACCGCCACTCACATGTACCTGAAAGAGCCCGGCATACACAAAACATTTCAACCTCTTTACGCCGGGCCCTTTCAGGTCATCCGCTCAACACAATCCACCGCTACCCTGTTAATTGACGGGAAGCCCCACACCGTGCCATTGGCACGGTGCAAACCAGCTCCAGTCCTCCCCGACCAATCTCACCACACCACTCCCCCGCCCACCCCCACACCACAAACACCACACATCGCCTCCATTTCGCCCACCGGACCCCAACGTCGCCGCCCCTCTCCGCGACGTCCCGGGTACCGGCTCCTACCTGCTCACCCCCTTCACCGCCGCCCTGGCAGTGAAGGGACCCCTCTATCAGTCTTCACCAACGTAAAGACTGTTAGAGGGTGGCACCCCTCTCACCCATCACCCACCTCCCCACACACTGCACACACACCACACCTACACCCATACACACCCCACACCCTATCCATACCCAGGGACCGGCGGATTTCCACACCCTTTTATTATACCCCAACCCCAACGCCACGACCATTGTACATTTTGTAAATTTGTAACTTTGTAAATTTTGTAAATATCACCTACCATCTTACTATATCTTATACACCATATCTTACTATATCTTATACACCATTGTAAATACTTACTTGTAAATACTTATAAATCTTCTACACCATTGTAAATACTTTCTGTATCTTATTCGCCACCGTCAATACTTCCTATATCTTATACGCCATTGTAACTCCATATCTTTCCTCATCGTCTCTCATCCACCCATCTGTAATTATTCATGCACCACTCACCCATGTAAACACTCTTAGTCGTAGTCTTACGTAGCCTTAAGGACACATACAACTAGCTTTAAGAACGAGGCCTTCCGCCCCCATTCATGTTTGCCGTGCCCTCAGCCCTTGTCACCTTTGGCCTTCCGCCCCATTTATGTTTGCCCTAGCCCTCAGCTCCTGTCACCTTGCGCCTTCAGCCCCCCCAATTTTTGTTTCATTATCATCTTCGGCCTTCAGCCCCACTTATGTTTGCCTTGGCCCTCAGCCCTGTCAACTTGCGCCTTCAGCTCCACGAATCTTGGTTCAAACTGGGGGGACCTCTGTCGTGAGTCCCTCTCGGGAACACTCCTCTAACTTAAGTTCTCACCAATATCCAAACGCTGAATTTAGTTTCCGTCAATAAACGAATGAGTGGGGAGACAAGCCACAGAACCCAGGGTACACAACCTGGGGCCCCACCACCAACCCCTAACAGGGGGTTGGAGGGAGAGGCCTCCTTTTCCTATAAAACCCTGGATCCTGCGACTTTAACTTCATTCGACACTTCCTCTAACCAGCTCTCTCTTCTCTCCTCTACCTTGCTCTCTCTCCTCCTCTCTTAAAAGATCCTAGATGTCGGTGGATATCCGCCGCCTAGGCAAAACCTCCTCCTCCAAAAGATTCCAGATGTCGGTGGTGATTCGCTCATAACCGCCTGGACACCTCTCCTTCAAAAGATCCTAGATGTCGGTGGTGATTCGCTCATAACCGCCTAGGCAAATTCTACTACTCACCTCTCATCTCTCTCTCTCTCTCAAAAGATCCCAGATGTCGGTGGAGATCCGCCGCCTGGGCAAATTCTATCACTCACCTCCACCTTTTCACTCTCCCAAAAGATCGTAGATGTCGGTGGTGATCCGCTCATAACCGCCTGCGCACTTCCTCACGCCACCGTGATGAACCAATTTTAAATTCATCACAGC